>JAJUBA010000173.1:0-675000 GCA_029620275.1 Acrossocheilus wenchowensis
TATGGCAAAAATCATTAGGATATTAAGTAAAGATCATGTTCCATTAAAATATTTTGTAAATTCCAACCGTAAATATATTCAAATAGTTGTATCTTGGCCAAATATTGTCCTATCCTAACAAACCACACATCCATGGAAAGCTTATTTATTCAGCTTTCAGATGATTTCAAATCTTAATTTCATAAAATTGACACTTATAATGGTTTTGTGGTCCATGGTCACAAATATTTGGTTATGTAAAGCATACTGGATGATGTGGCCCTAAAATATGAAACAAATTTAAAATGCACACATGGAATGCATGATATTATGACTGCTTTTGTGTGAACTAACTTTACCACAGGACATGCAGTTAATATGGGAATGTTGTTGACATGGGTCACATTAAACATTTAGATGCAACATGAGCATGGTGAAACAGTACGAAAGCGGACCGAGAGAGCGAGCGTGTGTTCACTGCCCATCCAAGAGCTCAGATAAAGCAGACAGTGTGTACGTGTGTCCAATCTGAAACAGGTTTTCCCACAATAGGAACTCTCCACCCCATCCTGGTTGGACTTTAAAAGCCCAGCCTCTCTACAGAGAGACACCCGTTTCGCTCAGGTCTGCCCACCTGTTCTCATCTTCTGCTGCAGCTCTACACGGTTTCTGTTGTCCAACCATGAGTCTGAGAAGCAAGCGCATCAGTTCCAGCAGCTCCGTGAGGAGCAGTGGGAAGATGGGAGGCTACGGCTACAGCAGTTTGAGTGGGATCTCCTTGGGAGCATCTGCCCCGAGCTTTAGCACCAGCTCGGCCTATCTGGGGCCTCCCATCGCTAGCGTTTCTGTCAACAAGAGCCTACTGGCACCCCTCAACTTGGAGATCGACCCCAACATCCAAATGGTGCGCACTCATGAGAAGGAGCAGATCAAGTCGCTGAACAACCGCTTTGCCACCTTCATCGATAAGGTAAAGTTGGGTTTCTTGTTCACAGAGAACATTCTGTAAAATTCCAGCCAAAAAGTAAAGGTCTTTGAATGTTAAAACCAACAGAGTATTGATTGCGATGATAAAGTCTTAATACGATCAACATCCCAAACCTCTGAGGGAAAGGCTATTTGGTAGACTCGCATGAAACCGATAGTTCTGTAGCATGACCCATTTCTCTGAAGCCTGTAACCTGATAAAAAGCAGGTCAGATCTGACCAAGCCACTGAAGACAGCACTATCCCAGCGAGTATGAAGGAAGCTTTTGTGTGCCGGAGGACAATGCAACCGAATCCCAGGGGCCGCTGGACTGAAATCAACACTTTAATCGCACTGAAGTACAACCAAGTCACTGTTGCGGGCCAGGGCAGGGCTGGGTCCTCCAACACGGGACTCAGGTCGGCTTTTAAAGTGCTCAAAATTAAGGATTTACGAAGAACCCAACTAGGTCAGCCACTACTCTCCGGAGTGTTACCGTTCAGCTAATAGGGAGTCATATTGCTCTGTTAATGAGTCCATCCTGGCAGGGTGGGCATCAATTAAAGCAGCCAGGCTTTCAGGATGTGCAGTGAACTGAAGAGGTCTCAAAGAAGAGCTCTTAAAATGCTGAAATTCCACTGAAGTGGACTCTTTCTTCTTTGTTCTTATAAAAAGATGACAGGAGTAACTTTAGTAACTGAGCATTAGTCAAACACTTTAATGAACCTACCTCATGTTCCTCAAGGAAGATTTACAATTAAGGTGAACAACTTTTACATCAATATTTCAGTATACTGGGTACAAATATGGTTACTTTGAGAACAATTCTTTAGGATTTACGTTTTGCTTCACTTAGCTCGCATAACATTTCTTATAACATTGAATACAGAGACTCATCAGTCATACTGAACCCATACTGAACTTATATTTAAATTCAAAATTTTGATACTGACACTGGAAATTTTAATAAAATGAATTAATTATATAAATAAATAATTTATGTATTATTAAATTAAATAATATATTAGCGCTAAAATGCACTTTCAAGTCAAATACATTTTTGACAGTCGATAAAAAAGGCAGAAATTTCCCTTTATTTCTATATCTATTCCATATGAAAGACAAACTGAAAAAAGAATAAAAGACTGAATTAATATATATACAGGTGCGCTTCCTGGAGCAGCAGAATAAGATGCTGGAGACCAAGTTTGAGCTGCTGCAGGGCCAGACCCCTGGCCGGTCCAACGTTGAGCCCATGTTTGAGGCTTACATGGCCAACTTGCGCAGACAGATGGATGTGGTCAACAATGACAGGACCAAGCTGGATGGAGAGCTGAGGAACATGCAGGGACTGGTGGAGGACTTCAAACACAAGTAAAGTATTTAGATCTACGCTAACACCAATGTTTACTGACCTTAGAGGCTCTCCTGTATTTCTTTGAGAAACCAATGGAGCCAACCTGCTAATGATTTTATTCTAACCTTGAACTGTCACAGCTCATTAAATGAGTTTGAGTATCATCAGAAACAATGGATCACATTTGCTATAAACTTCACAAATATCCACTTTGTATTTTCTTTGACTCAGATATGAAGATGAGATCAACAAAAGGAACAACCTGGAGAACGACTTTGTGATTCTGAAAAAGGTGGGATACTTAAGACTATACGTCAGAGGTCAAAAATAGTATTTTACACATTATGAAACACAAACCAATAGGTATGACCTCAATGTTATGTGGGGTTAGGGCAGGTTACCGTGTAAAAAGCTGTACTTTCAGGGAACAGGGAAAGTTAAACTTTCACAACACGTTGAATAAAAGCAGCCCAGGAGAGGGAACAATGAAATGTTTGGGAGGGGTAAAGAGCTCTGAGTCTGAAGAGAGTTAAGCCTGAAGGGATCAGATCACCATTGACAAAAGCCTGGGTGGAGACGTGGCATTATTTATACACTAGAGGAGATCTGTTTTCAATGGCCTACCTACCGAGAGCAGCAAGAAGTCAAAGTTGCATACTAAAGATGTAGGTTTGATATATCAATGAGTCTTTTCTGGTGCATGTGGGTATTTTTTGGTGTTCAATGCCCAAGGAAGACATACAAGTTATGCAAGGTTGTAATTGAGAATAGGAAAAATGGAGAGTACTGTGTGTCCCGCAGGATGTAGATTCTGCGTATCTGGTGAAAGCTGATTTGGAGGACAAAGTTGGTGCCCTGACTGATGAGATCAACTTCCTGAGGACCATCTACGATGAGGTAATGTTTATACACTGAGAAACCAGCCAAAAAAACTACATACCAAACAAAGAATACTGTTTTTCTTTAAATATTTAACTACAATTTGCCATTTAAGGAGACATTGGTTGGACCAAAACAAACATCTCAACTAATATGGCTTGCAAGAACTAGTGTTTACAGTAGTTTCCACACAGTTAAACTACACATAAACTTGCTCATCTCTATGAATCAGGAATTGCGTGAGCTGCAGGCCAGCATTAAAGATACATCCGTCATTGTGCAAATGGACAACTCCCGAAACCTCAACATGGATCATATTGTGGCCGAAGTCAAGGCTCAATACGAGGAGATCGCAGCCAAGAGCCGCGAAGAGGCTGAATCCTGGTACAAGTCCAAGGTAGATACAAAACACAAACTGTTTCCTTTTATAAACTGGTTGCCAAGTCAACATGAAATGCCATTTTTGAACTGTATTTCTGATTGACAAAGCACATTTAGTGGCATCTAGGATGGGACCAATACATTGGGAATTTATTGGGTGGGGAAAGTCGTTTCATTACATTTTAATGAAAATTATGAAGACATTTTCCTTTGAAATGAGTAATCGTCACAATAAGACCCAGAAGATGGATTAAGAAAGTAAATAGGGTAAATTTTCATGTTGACTTGAGGTGTTTTTCTTCAGAACTTCATAAAGAGCTTTCATTTTGGAACGGACATCAAGCAATCAAGTGTATTGATCGTTTTTCCATCTCATGCTGCTCAGTTCGATCAGATGTCCTCTCAAGCCATTCAGTACAATGACGAACTGCGAAACACTAAAGGAGAGATTGCGGATATCAACCGCATGATCAGCCGTCTGCAGAGCGAGATCGAGGTTATTAAATCACAGGTGAGAAATGTGCTACATCACCTTTTCTTTAACCAAATCCCATGGTGGTTGCTAACTCTCGAGCCTACAATCGATTTAGCGCGCTAACCTGGAGAACCAGATAGCGGAGGCCGAGGATCGTGGCGAGCTGACTGTGAAGGAGGCCAAGGTCGTATTAAGGACATGGAGGACGCGCTTCAGAGAGCCAAGCAGGACATGGCCCGCCAGCTCCGTGAGTACCAGGAGCTCATGAATGTCAAGTTGGCGCTGGACATCGAGATCGCCACCTACAGGAAGCTGCTGGAAGGCGAGGAGGACAGGTAATGCAAAGAGTCCTGTTTTAGCGTAGTGTATTCTAAGGGGTGGAACTGAAATGTAGCATTAATAAATATTGACCATCTCATTTTTCTTACCTCTTACAGAATCGGACAGCAGCCCATTGTGAACATCCAGGCTGTTCCAACTACAGTAAGCGTAAATGGACTAATGGGATATTATTCATTACAACAATGGCCACATTACACACACACTTCTACATGACGTTGCCCATGGCATTGTACAGCTTATAATGTACTCTTTCCTCTAGAGAGGGTTTTGGTTTTGTTTGTCATTTAAAAAAAGCATTATTACCATTGGGATATGTGGAGCTGCTCGTGAATTTTTGACATGTCTTGGTCAAAAGGCTTCTCAAAAGAATTTGCCGCTGGTCCATTCCTTTATGAAACAGCCACTTCCAATCAATTGTCCATGTAGAAATTCAAGACTGTCTCACAGTTTGTCTGAAAGTGAAAGAGGACATTCATCATCATCATATTACAAAAGTAAAAGTCACAAATCCCATTTCATGTTGAGTTCATTACCAGCATTTTAAAACACATACAATGTGACCATCATACACAATCTGAAAACTTATTGTTTTATTGTTAATTGAATAATTGTATTCTTCACAGGTTCCAAGGGGGTGAACGGTTTTCAGCAGAACAGCTCTCCATCACCTAAAATCCTGATCAAGACTACTGAAACCAGAAACAACACCAGATTCAGCACTCACTGAAGTGTTAACCATTATCAAAAATGCTATACCTATGACAGTTAACATTAAAAGTAGAAGTAGTTTTCTTTTGACTTTCTATGGATCGATGGGAAGAATCTGAAATTAATTTTCTGAAAGAACAAAGACCTTGTGTTTCATTGAAAACTATATATATTCAATATAAATACTCACAAATTAAATGACTATATGAAATTAAATTATGGAATGATTTATTCTACAGAATTCAACATTTTTATTTTTGAAAAGGATAAGCTTGCACATGATTGCAATACAACTAACGCTTTTAAAAATGTATTTCTTTTTTTCCCCCTTCAGTCTGCATTTGATTATTTACTTGTTTTTTGGACTAGTGCTGTTAAACGATTAAATCACATTCAAAATAAAAAGTTTTGTTTACATAAAATGTGTGTGTACTGTGCATATTTATTATGTATATATAAATACACACACACGCATGTATATATTTAAGAAAAAAATATGGTGTGTTTATATATTAAAAATATTTACATATAATGTAAATAATATGAATATAAATATATACACGTAAATATTTTCAATATATTTATATACTGCATGTGCGTGTATTTATATACATAATAAATATACACAGCACACAAAAATTTAATGAAAAAAAAAAAACTTTTTATTTTGGATGCGATTAGTCACGATTCATCGTTTGACAGCACTATTTTGGACACAATGTGTATGCAACATAAGTATATCTTGTATATCTGCAACCTGATACACCATCTCAACAAACAGATCTGATTTCACCACTTGACAAAATGGCAGTCCTGAAGACTAAAATGGAAAACAAATCATAATTGTGTGTGGTGTAAATAAAGACCTAAAGTAAGATTAGTCAATGTCTGTAAGAACACAAACCATAAAGAAGATAAACACTTACCTTCTTCAACAAGAAATAAATGAGAAAGCCTGAAAAATAACACCAAAGTGAACATATTTTCAGCAGCGCAATTTGAGTATTTCTTCCTGTAAAACTTGTTCAAATGTAACAAAATAGTTTTATTATCTGGCTACAGGCAAACACACATAAGACAGTCAATGTGCACTTTGTGACAGTAAAACATGATATGATCATATCTTCATATTGCCCTTGATGCTCCCTCTTCTCAATAGCTTGAAGCTACATCAACTCACAAAAACACCAACAGCAGCCTTGGGCATCATTTCTGTTTGAGCAATATTTCAACAGAAACGGTTTCAGTTCTACTGTAATCCCAATTATGAGAATTAGAGCAATTTTTGAGGAAGACAGGAGCCGTTTACTATGTCTGAAGGGATTTTATTCAGCCCGTCATACTTAGTGAGGGTTTAGCATTACCTTGAATTAGACAAACCCCAAATTTAATCAAAATTACATCCTGAAGAGATTTAGGTGATGAAAAGCATCATGGTGGAGCCAGAACACACCTACTTTCATTACCTAAATTGCTCCAAATTACTCGATTAAGCTTAGATAATAAAGGAAATTACATTCTTACCACAAAGCTTCACAATTTCGCAGAAGCAGCTCTTTTCTTCCAAAACATCTTCGTTTCATGTCCCATTTCTGGTACTTTGACCTCATTTGTTAAAATTGAAGTGTCCAATAAAACGTTATATGAAAATAATTACACATATAAGAAAGCGAGACCGTTAGCGTTAGACCGTTAAATTATTCGTCTGTTAATGTTTGAATTTGACTGAGAGCGCGAGAAGAGTTCTGTGACGTTCATTGTGGAAACGCGCGCCGATTTTATTGTATATATAGATTTAGCCAAGGATGCTTTAAATTGATCGAAAGTGACGATAAAGACATTTCTAATTTTACAAAAGATTTATATTTCAGATAAATGCTGTTCTTCTGAACTTTCTATTCATCAAAGAAACCAGAAAAAAATGATACTCTGCTGTTTTCAACATAATATTATTATTAACAATAATAATGGTTTTTTTTGGGGGGGGGGGGGGGGGGGGGGTGTCTGAAGGATCATGTGACTGGAGTAATGATGCTAAAAATGCAGCTTTGAAATCACAGGAATAAATTAGGCTACATTTCAAAACACATTCAAATAGAAAACAGTTATTTTAAGTAGTAAAAATATTTCAATTTTAAAATAAACGCAGGCTTTGTGAGCAGAATAGACTTCTTTACAAACATTAAAAATCTTACAATTCAAAAACATTTGACTGGCAATGTACACATTTGTACTTGTTGCTCATTTGTAAAATGAGCAGTTAAAATACTGTGCATATAAAGCAACTTAAATTCTATTTATATGCAACGCTCTAAATAAAACAGTAAATGCACTAGACATTTGAAACATCATAGTGGAGTACAGTGTTTATTAAATTATAATGTTTAGAGCATGGGCTAAAAGAAAAAAAAAAAGATTATATCCATCTGTCTGCAACAGTTAATTTATAAATATAATCAGGGGACAAACACATTCTTCTTCTTCTTCTTAATAATACTTACTTGCATCTGTCAAGTAGATATACTGTTACTAAAAACCATGTAAAATAAAAACAGCAAAGCATACATCACTAGTGCCCTCTTGTGGTCGGTTGATACAATCACAGTCTACCAGACTAGGGTTACAGTGTCAGTCCATAGTCCACAGCTGTAGACTGATCTAGACTCATTAAACTTCTGTCCGACTCTTTTGCTCCTAATCATCGTCTTTTAAAGAGCAGAAGACTTCTGTCCCACGTTGTATTACCAAAACTCTGCACCAGCTCCATGCTGCACTGCTTTTCCAAGTGCTCTCTAGCATGCGCCGCTATGTCCCCTCGAATCTCAAGGGTCTTGAAGTGGTCAAAGTCACTGCGCCCCAGTTTGCGTAACCGGCGCGCAGCAGAGCGGTAACACTTCCACGGCTGCGCCTCCAGCAGCAGATACTCACAGAGAGACGCCAGTCTGGAGAGGAGTGACAGAAACGCTGCGTCTCCGTGATTCAGATGCACCCACATAGTCACCGCAAAACAGGTGCACAGGTGGAAACGGGGGCAGCCAAACCTTCCAAAATAGGACTCTAACACGGTCCGGCTCTCTGGATCATCTGTGATATCCAGAGGGATAAACTGGATATTCTGAGGAAAGGGGTTGGAGTTTTGCGCCCGAAGGATTAAATCCTGGTCCAGGTCAAATCCAAGTAGATACACTTCTCTTTAGAAAGGTCACTGCCAGGGGCCTCCTCATGCAATAAATGCTTGTACAGAGCAACAGACAAGTCCTGACAAACGAGGGAAATAATAAAAAAAAACAATATTTGGTGATTAAAAACACATTTTTACGAGTTTTTCCTTAATTGAAACCAATCGATATGACAAAATTATATGTCTCATAAAAAGCAATTTCTAGACAAAATAATTTTCTGCTGAGCATAAATTAACTAGAAAAAAATTCCATATGTCACCCTAGACCACAAAACCAGACTTAAGTGTCAAATTTTCAAAATTGAGATTTATAGATCATCTGAAAGCTGAATAAATAAGCTTTCCATTGATGTATGGTTTGTTAGGATCGGAAAATATTGGCTGAGATACGACTATTTGAAAGTCTAGAATCTGAGGGTGCAAAAAAATCTAAATATTGAGAAAATCACCTTTAAAGTTGTCCAAATGAAGTTCTAAGCAATGCATATTACCAATCAAAAATGAAGTTTTGATACATTTACGGTAAGAAATTTACAAAATATCTTCATGGAACATGATCTTTACATAATATCCTAATGATTTTTGGCATAAAAGAAAAATCGATAATTTTGACCCATACAATGTATTTTTGGCTATTGCTACAAATACCCCAGCGACTTAAGACTGGTTTTGGGCTCCAGGGTCACATATGACTTACATGTCTGGAAACCGGTATTGCTTAAAGTAATGACTGAAGTAATTTATTATACTGGTTTTACACCTAATACTTAAAATGGATACATATGGGTGGTTAAGGATTCAGTAATATCTGTCTATTCTTGAAATTATTTTGAGAATCTGAAGGGTAACATTAAGGCAAGTTTGTGTTTAACCACAGAGCATACAAAGAAAAAAAAAATAAATTTACAAGCTTAATATCTAATAATAAAAAGTATATTATGATGATTTAAATACTTAATGAGAGGAATCTGTCATTTTACCCCTGAATTGCATCCCACGTCCAGTATTAAAACGCGTTCAGAGCCGAGTCCGATGTTTCCAGCAGTGTTTCTTGTATCAAAATCAGTCGATTCTCTGGTGGGTTGAAAGTGTAATAATTGATGAAGTTTCCATAAGGAGCAGCTCCTGGATCTTCGTTTTCCTCTTCATTCACATGGGGAACGTGAGTCTCCATGTCTGTCCAACAACAAAATAATTCCTGAAGGCGCGCGTTGCCATAAAACAACTAGTTCCTCATTTCGGATCGATTGTACACATTCATAAATTAAAAAAAAAGGCAGCCATTATAAAGTTCAAAGTCAGCCATTGAACCCAGATATTCGGCTCAGTGCTGTAAAATATTACCTTTAAGATCATGGAGTTTATAAACTCTCAGGAAAATTACGAGAGAAAAACGTATTTACTACATTTGTCCCTTCTGCTTCGCCATAGAGTTACGAAAGGAACTGCGCATGCGCACAGACCATTTGCCTGACATTGAGAACAGAGCTGCATTTCCTCAAACTTTTAATTGTAATTTAAACAGGTAAGACTCCACATTTGGCATATTTCATGTAAACGCAGTAATATTAAACACCTCTAAAACGGTATTTATGTAGAAGAAAGCTGATTAAAGCTTGTTTTCTGAATTTTTGGTGGAAAATTGTGGTTTAGATCAGGGTTAGCTGAGATGCAAACTCATGCTGATGTGTTGTAAAACCGAAGATAAATAAAATTAGTATGCACGCATATTGAATATGGTGCCATGTACCATCTGAAGATCTTGAATTTTGATTTTAAATCTAGAGACACAAATCTCCACAATTGGTTTTCAGACTTTCTTCAGTAAAACTGTGGCACGTTTTTTTTTTTTTTTTGATATTATTCATGATGTTTCAGATATGATCTTTTCATAATTTAAAGCTTTGAAATATTGTGTATCCATGCTAACAATTTCTTTGGTCCCCAGAATGTTCTGGGAACGTTAGTTTTGGGTTCTCATGCTGTTTCCAAGAGAGTTTTTAAGGTTTGTTTTTGGTTAGCCAGCCTTTGCAGACATAACACATTCTTTTTAGGTTTGCAGAACATTCCCAGAACCTTTTTATTTGGTTCCCCCCCAAAAATAACCATATGGGAACCGTTCTGTGTTTTCTGAGATGCTTACCCAGATAGTACACACATGTCTGCAAGATATCTGTTAAAGATCGCTTGATCTGGAAAGCATCTGCTGTGTACAAACATCTGATAGACGTCTGTAAGATGTCAGTTTTACATACGTTCTAAATCATAAATATCTTAAAGACATCTAATAAACGTCTATTTGACATCTGAGAGGAAATGTTCTATATACGTATTGCAGATGAGCAAACTCTAAAAAATACGTCTTGCAGACATCAAATAGACATCTCTGTAAGGTATATATGCTATCTTCACAGATCCGTCATGCTCAGCGGGAAGCGCATCGCTGATATGGGCTATAAGCTCTTCTCGGGCTCCATGATGCTGTTGACGGTGTACGGCGGATACCTGTGCGTCATGCGGGCTCAGCGATACATGCTGAAAAGGAAACAGCTGGAGCTGGCAGCAGAGAATGAGAGCACGGCTTCAGAGACCATTAAAGACTGAAGACACAGGCTGTAAATAATCACTTAACCGGACACTGATCATGTCATGCGGGTGGGACAATATGTGGCCCAGGAGATTGACTGCAGAAACCCACCTGCGTTCATGACCCTCGAAGGGTTAATTTGCCTTTTTCTGGAGTTCAGTGAGATCTTATGTGTTGTAATATATTAAATGTTCCTTGTTAAATCTACGATCATGGGTGTTTGTGCATGTAGGGTTCCCACACCTGTTAACAAAAGAGTTTACCATGTTTTTCCAGGTGTTTTTAAAAGATTACACATGCCATTTCAGTGTTGTTATTATTAACTACAACTAAAATGATTACAATTGTTTTTGTTCATTTAAATAAAGCTGAAACAAAACCTAAATATTAGATAAAAAAAACAACAAAATCAATCAGCCAACTGCAAACAAATTTAGATTGAAGTACTGAAATAATACTGTATCTTAAATAGAAATTAAAACTAAATAGAAATTACATTAAAACAGACTGACAAAAGCACATACAATTACTACAACTTAAGATAACGGAAAATATAAAAATAAAAGCAAAATTCAAAATGTTAATAAACACTATAAAAAGTGTGTAAGTATTATTAAAATAACCGTTTTATTCAACATACCAGTAGATCTCAACTGGTTTTGCTTCAGGATCTAGATATTATTTAACATTAATTTAAATATTGCATTTATCATTTACAATGCTCTTTATGATCAGAAAATTCCCACTTTTCTGCAGTATAGAAATGTACATTTTTAAAGATTTCCAAATTGACTACAAGACAGAAAACTACTTTTAGAATTCAGACATTTCTAGGATGACCATGGGAACCCTAAACGTATTTCATTTTTCATATTTTATTTCTTCACATATTTATTTCATTTATTCCACCCTGATTTCCAGTGGAAGGTAAAACACCTATTAAATCAAAAAGCATCTCATTACAGGATAAAGGCCCAGCTTTCATTTTAATAACCTTATTTGGTTTCCAAACATAAAAAAGCAAAATGAAAAACAGCACAGGAAACAAATTACAAACACATCAGTTACCAAAACAAACAATGAACACAAAGAAAAGCAACTTTATATGGAAACTCAAGTACATCTGACCATTAAAATCTGAAGAGAATTATCTTCCATGACTTCAGTAAAACGAAGCGTGGAAAAGAAACGTCTTTTCAGCTCCCAAAACAAGGAAACGATGGAATGCAAATATCACTAATTTAATCGTTTTTCTCTTTCACAAGCTTCTCGTAGTGGCCATAATGTCATTACTGTCCCATCATCACCGGAATGATGCCCCAATCTCTGTCATCGAGTCTCAAAAGTCCCACAACGGGGTGGTTTTGTTGGGTTTTGGTGTTGGTGTGAGGTACAGGGATGAGGAATAGTCCCGTCACGATATTTCTGGGACATGAGTTCTTTGTGCGTAAGGCCACGCGGAGGGAGCGTCACCAGTTGTTGTGGTTCTGGCTCCAGGGTTTGGAGCCAAAATGGCCGTTAGTGCCGTTTTCTCCTCGGGACGAAGGCGTCTTGAGTCGCTCTTTGGGTGTCGTTTCGGTTTCTTCCTCCGAGCTGCTTTCGATGTCGCTGCGGTCATCTTTGGACACCTGGAACGGCATTTGGGGTATTAGTTGTAGTACGTTTAATGGTCTAATTGTTTAATTATTTTATAAACTTTAATTTGTTTAACAGTTTTAAAGTAGACCAATCCAATGGTCGATTTTTAATTAAAGGACCATTTTGGTTCAATACTCTGGTTGGAAAATGTTGTCAGCCTTCCTCTAGAGGGCGCTTGGGTGCTTTAAAAGCAAAATCCTCCACTCAAAGATCTAGATGAGTTTGTTTCTTCATCAGATTTGGATAAATGTAGCATATCACCACTTGCTCTCTGCAGTGAATGGGTGCCGTCAGAATGAGAGTCCAAACAGCTGATAGAAACATCACAAGCAATCCACACCATTCCAGTCCATCAATTAATATCTCGAGAAGACAAAAACTGTTTGTAAGAAGCAAATCCATCATTAATAGGTTTTAAACTTCAAATTGTTGCTTTTGGCTACAATATGACTCCATAATCTAATAATGCTTCCTCCAGTGAAAAAGTCCATCTCTCACATAAAAAAAAAAAAAAAAACAGTTCAGAGCTGTTTTGGATTGTAAATGATGCTTGATTTGCAGATTTCGCTCCTGATTCAGTAGAGCTAACTTTTTCAGCATTATTATGAATTATGGAGTCATATTTTAGCCAGAAGAGACAGTTGGAAGTTAAAAACGTCTTAATGATGGATTTGTTTCTTACAAACATGCAGCTTTTCACTTCACAGTGGTGTGGATTATTGTAATGTTTTGATCAGCTGTTTTGACTCTCATTCTGACGGCACCCATTCACATCCATTGGTGCGCAAGTGACATAATGCTACATTTCTCCAAATCTGATAAAGAAACAAACTCATCTACATCTTGAATGGCTTGAGGGAGAGTAAATGTTCAGCAAAATTGCATTTTTGGAGTAAACTAGTCATTTGAAACACATTTCAGGTTGCTACAAAATGAACCATGAAATCAAGTAAAGAAAGCAGACTTACAGCCGAAGAGACTGAGAGAGAGGGAAAGACCCTAAAGCGAGCGAGTTTAGCAGAAAGAGCGAAAGAGTTCTATCAGGACAGAAGCTGAAAGATGGGAACAGCCTTCCAGCAGCTAGAGAGGGGAAAGACAAACCAGTTCTGCAGGAGAAAAAGATAAAAAAAAGAGGAAACGCGTGTAACTACACAACATGAACCTCCTGAACATGTGGCTCAGAGCGAGCAAATAAAGTCAGGTTTGTGCGCACCTTTCCTCTCATGATGGCTTTGAAGGCTATGCGGGCGATGAGGTAGGACCAGAGGATGTGCAGCACCTGCAGCACCAGCAGCAGAAAGTTGAAGAGCCACCAGGACGGGTACGGCCCGATGATCTCCCAGCTCTCGAAGAGCGTCGTGTTCAGAATCCTGCAACAACAAAACACTTCATCTTATCTAAAAGAATTCATTTCACCATTATTTGTAAATTTTACCAGTAAACTGGAGGAAGCATTATTATGGAGTCATATTTTGGCCAGAAGCAACGGTTTGAAGTTAAAACATCTTAATGATGGATTTGTTTCTTACAAACATGCAGTGTTTGGCTTCTCAAGATGTGAACTGATGGACTGGTGTGGTGTGGATTATTGTGATGTTTCTATCAGCTGTTTAGACTCTCATTCTGACGGCACCCATTCACTGCAGAGGATCCATTGGTGAACAAGTGATGCAATGCTACATTTCTCCAAATCTGATGAATAAACAAACTCATCTACGTCTGCATTACTATTTTGTATACTACTGATATTTACTATTTTATGGCGAAAAATGTGTACCACAAACATTTGTTGTCATATTGTCAGATTTTGAGACAAAATATTAACAATATCAACAATGTGTTAACATCCAAAGTTGCAAATTTAACTTATCACAGAAACTTTTGTGAATAAAGCACTATTTCTATCCCATGTATTCAAGATAACAAAATAGCCACTTCCTGGGAAACTGGTGCAAAATATCAATAATAAAAATATTGCAGATATAATTAATAAAATAATTGACCTCATTTGATAACATATAACATAAGCATTCAAATAATCATCATTTACATTAACTTGTTGTTGTAAAATATAAGTAATAGAAAACTATGGCTGCAGACATATGGTTTTTATGATCTGTTTTTTAATTAAATGAGAAAGTAATAATGAAAAATACATAAAATATATATATTGCTATTCATGTCTTGATATTTTACTTCTAACATTTATATTACATAAATCCTCATTAAATGCAATGCAATAATTTACTATTGAATACATTTACTATTTTTTTTTATTTCATTTCAGATGATTTTCATTTAAATTTCTAAAATGCTCGAGACTTTCAACACTTTCAATACTTATTTTAGCATGAATAATATGAATACTAAATTAATGCTATTAATATGCATTTAGTATTAGTATGCAATATTTAGTATAATAGAAAGTGATAAGTAAGCAATAAGTAGCTGTGCTGTATTGTGAATAAGTCACAGCTGAAAGGCGTTGTTAGGCACGAGTGACTGCAACCCCTTCACTCATTATTCATCACATAAATAATAAACAGTTCATTTTGCTGAACACATGGAACAGTTTTGACACTATATTATTGATTGCTTATGTAGCTAAGGGGGTTGCACAGTGATACACAGCACCGGATGGAACGGTCATAGCTGCTCTTTATCATGAATAAAACACAGCTGCTGGCCAATCAGAATCAAGGACTGGAACTAACTGTTTAATAAAATAGTATAGAGAATCTTTAAGGCATATAATAGTGATTTCTCTGTGTGACGTCCTGCTCTATGTGACGTCTTGAGTGTCAGTGGATCTGGACTGTGTGTGTCGGTTCTGTCATCGTGATACCAAAACCCAGACACCGAATCCAGCTGCTCGGGTTTCTCTCTGCAGGAGACCATCAGCGGCTCTCAAATACAGTTAATTGGACTATTAAATGATCGCCTGTGCCTGCGCGCACACACACACGCTGAGTGATACTTACCAGAATGGGAAAATGATCAATCTCGTCCCGAAGAAGATCATACTGAACACCACAAACAAGAAGTCACATAAACGCTGGTATTTGGCATAGTTTGCTAACTTTGCGGCCTATAAGATAAACAAAAAAATGAATGAATGAATGATTAAATAAAACAAATATTCATTAAAATGATGCATTTGGAAAAAATACAGTGGGATAGAATTTTATACATCAATAATTGTTTAAATACAGTTGATATACGGTTATATAATGTTTGTTTTTGTTTTTCTTGATTTTTAATAAAACATTCACTCGGTGTAGTTTTTGTCAACTAAAGGAAAATAAAAATTTATATTTAAAATCTTAAAAAATGTTAAATGAAATAAAACAAACATATATACATATATATATATATATATATATATATATATATATATATATATATATGTATGTATGTATGTATGTATGTATGTATGTATGTATATGTATATGTATATATATATATATATATGTATAACCTTAAACTTATTTCTTGTATTTTATTTTTAGGTAAGCTGTTAAGGCGACATTTAAAAATGAAAAATGAAGGAATTAATTAACAAAAAAACTCAATAGACATAAAAAAAAAAACTAATACAAATGACAAAAACACACAAGAAAATGACTATAACTAAAAATTGAAATGACAATGGAAAGTGTGAAAATCAACTGCCATTTAAATGCTAATTTATAATTGGTAATAAAACAATAATAATAATAATAATAATAATATTTGGTATCTATCTATAACACAAATAACTAATAAAAATAAAATGATAAAATATATGTTGATTTACCATTTTATTTGTATTATTTTTATTTTATTTTATTGTAATATATTGCATATATATATTATGTGTTACATTTATAATATTATAAATGTAATGTATAATATATATAGGTAAAAGACGAAAAAGGGTTTAAGCATAAAAACAATACTGTAATATTGTAATACCGCTTTAAAATTGTTTGTTCCCCCCCATACCCCCCAAAAAATAATTTTATGTTTAATTTAATTGCAATTTTGTTTTTCTGAGCAAAAAATACATATCATACATTTTTCCCTGAACAGAAGACACCCACTAAAATGTCATTCAGTGTAACGATCTTGTCAGGCACATTTACAACAAAAATCAATTTATGACATATCAAAAGACTAATTACTTTCACCCCAAATACTAATTCGTTGCAATTTTACATTTTTAAAATTTGCCACTATCCTAGGTTTTGCCCATTTCTCAGTAAGAAGCTTTTACTCATTTAAAACACAATAAAATTTAATATGCTCCCTTATTCTTTTATATGTTTTAATATGTACAAGTCACAATAAACATGCTGTTTGAATTTTTACATAAATATTGTGTTACACTGAATGATAATGTAACATTATTTCAACCAAATTTTAACATTTGACAGTATTTAAAACCTTAAAAGTAGACACTTTACTTACATTTAATGTGATTTATATGGACATAAAATCACTTTTGTAAATTCCTTTTGATGCGGGCATCTTAACGTCTTTGACCCATATGCAATATATTACAATAATATTATTAGAAAATAATACAGGTCACTTTGAATACATCAGTTTTGTAAATGCTGTTCATAATAAAATATCAAAATACTAGGCACAATTTTACTTCAAAATCTATCATTGAGGAAAAAGGTTAACGCAGGTAATTTCGTATAGAATTACACACTGCTCCTCAGTTCAATGCTAGTTTATGAATATTATTCAGAATAATGTGACAGTAAACCCATTGTTACGTCGACCCGCAGGCGCTCTCACCTCCAGCAGGAAGTCCGATGTGTCGTGAACGCACATGACCAAACTCCCCACACGCAACATGTTATTTACATACGAGAAACTGATCAGGCTGATGGTCGCCAGATGATGAACGAACATGATGAGGAAATCCTGCAGGAAAACACCAGAAATATGTTCAAAACTACCAGCAGGTCATGAAAATATGATGCAAATTAAACACGAGCGCACAAAAACTATTCAGATTTGTCACTTTTCCAGTAGCCGAAGTGTTTCCGCCGTGTCAAATAAAGAGGAACAACATCAGAGTCACTGTAACTTATTATACAAAACTCTGGGTTCATAATGGCCACGGCTGCGGGCCGTATCTTAAACAAATACACGAGCCGCACCCTGAAGACGCTCGCCAAACGCCGGCGTTATGTGTCTTTACGAGCGAGAAACAAAAGCCATGTGCGTCTGACAGCTGCCGAGCTCATTCTTGTGCAGTTTAAGGCCTTTTCCTTCTCTAACACACCCATCTGAAGGAAGTTTATTTCTGTAGCACATGACAGAGCTGCGGAGGACAATGCTTTGTGAAGTATGTAAAACAGCAGTATTTTGACCTTAAGAGTTGATATGTATAAAAAAAAAAAAAAAAAACTACTTTGAATATGTCTGTCTGGTGTGGTGGGAAGTTGAGAGAGGAGAGAAGTGAATTAAATCATGTATTAAACATAATAGAAATAAATGGATGGTGTTTGATTCAGAAAGGCTCACCTTTCTTTTGATGTCTGTGAACTGTGAGAACATGAGCGACCAGTAGAAGGACAGTTCTGATATATAATAATAATACAGGCCTGAGGTCAGCACCTACGGGACACACACACACACACACACACACACACACACACACACACACAGATTACAGAGCAGAAACTACATCGGAGGAAACTGGTAAAACGTGATAAATAAAATTTAAATTAAATTAAATTAAAAATTAGCATAAAATGGGAAAGTAAAACAATTGCGAACAGTTGAGGGGTTTTCATTTTTATCCTAATAAATAAATAAATACATGTTTAAAAATGTGCATAAAATTAAAAATGTGAAATCAATTGTAGGATCATTGAGATTTAAAAAAAATAATAATAATTTTTAGGTAAGTTGCTCAGCTAACAATTTTTGTTTAGTTCAAGCTGAAGTATTAAATTGACTAAAACAAAAACTGAAAATAAAATTAATTAATAAAAAAAATAATACAATGAAATAGACAAAGAAGAACTAATAAAAATGGCAAAACACACAACAAATTACTAGAACTAAAATTAAAATAAACCCAAATATTGATAATATGATTAATAAATACTAATACTAAATACTAGTATATTAATGATACTAAAATAACACCATTAACAGTCATAAAAAAAAGTTAAATCAATTGTAGGATCATTGGGATTTATTATTTATTTTATTTTACTCGTGACAGTGCATTTACTCCATAAATATAAAATAAAATAATTTCATTATTTTATTTTATTTAATGCATGAAGTGACAGACATTAAGATCTTTTAAGATTTTTTTTGCGATGTGAAATTCTCTCATGACAACTAAGCACATGAATAATCCTTATTATTATTATTAATAACACATATGAATAATATTACATTTTATTTATAATGCGCTTTTCTAATACCCAAAGCGTTACAAAGTATTATACATAAAAAAAAAATTCCGATCCATTTGGAATTATTTATATACTTAACCGTTATTTAATTATGCTTAAGATGACAATTTAAATTAGCATAAAATCAACAATGACTAATACTACCATGATATAAAAACACTTCAATCATTATATTAATATAATATCAAATTTAAGGTATAATATATAATAAAAAAAAAATTAAAAATGAATAAATATTATATATATATATATATATATTTTTTTTTTTTATTATTATTTATTTATTTAATTTATTTATTTTTTTGGGGGGAAAAAATACATTACATTGGGTTGAAAATGTAGGTAACTGTCATGGAAATAATGTCACAAACCTTTTCTTTATGCAACATATAATTGATTTTCTTTTCCATTTTCGATTTCAGAAAAGCACATGTTCTTTGCAGGTTTATTTTGTATGCTCTTATACTGTGGACTGTTCACACAAATGAAACATAACGGGCAAAAGATTCCTGAAAATGTCAAAGTTCACCCTTAAGATTCATTTGGACCCACATCAGAAAATGGCAACATTTTAAGCGTTACCTGATAAGGGTAATTGTACCAGCAGTGTCTCGTATCCCACATCCAGGGAGACTAGAAAACACACACACACACAAATTAAAAAAAAAAAAAAAAATTACATAAACGGCCCAAACAGTGATACGTGTCTGTAATTCTACATCTTTCAGTTGTAACTCACCTGCCACAGGAAACGGATCCCATACATATATATACACAGATAGAATGTAAACCTCCACCTGCAGAGAAAACAAATGACAGAAACTCAAACACACGGCTGCATATGAGACAAACCACAGTGTACAGAAATCAGAGAGGAAACAATGAACACAATCCCATCAATCCAATCACGTGCTGGGAAACATGGCAGCCAGAGGCCTGATTTCACTGCTGAATCACAGAGAATGAGGGCAGATCTTTTGTTTGACAACAGATGAATCTGATATGACTAAATCAGGAAAGACCCCACATGGCTCTGTTTCCAAAATATATGATGGTAGATATGTAATCATTTCCCATGTAAAGCACAACAACCTGCTCCTCCAACATCAACACATTTTCACGGCCAATCTACAGCACTTCCAGTGATTGACAGGAAAACCGCCAATGCCCACCTCCCACTGTTTCATTGGCAATGGAAAGTACTTTTTTGAAATTTCAAAACATTCCTCAATAAATATTTCTAACGAACCAAACCAACTATCTCCAAGACAAATTATTAGCTTGTTTACTAATACTAGAAACTTGACAAATGATGTAATACAAATATCGATTATAATTTCCTCAGATTCTGGGTGGCATATTTGAATTAATTTCTATATGCTAATGCAAAAGTATTAAAACATACATGCTCTCGGAAAACTTGGTTCTTGTGCTGGGTTTGTCCTGGTTCCGCCGGTGTCGAAACCATCGCTGGACCTTCCGCACATCCCAGTCCAGCTGCTTAGACAGACCCTCTAAGTGCCTCGAGTCTGGGGACTGGAATAAACAAGAAACATTGTGAGTAAATGTAATCATATCTTAAATTATCCTTTATTGTATTGTGGAATTATGAAGTTACGAATAAATTATTGCTAGCATTTTATTTATGTGTCCTATACAATTCCATTCAAGTTCACTTGTATGGCACTTTTCACGATACCAATCGTTGCATAGCAGCTTTACAAAAAAATGTAAGTTTCTACAATATATTTAGTAGTAGTTTATTAGTGGTGACTATGTCAATTTGACGTACATATGGCAGAAATGTACGGTAAAATCAGTTATTGACGTAATCAAACAGACGATGAACATTAACACTATACACACACGTAATTAATATTTTCAAATTTTTTGCATAATTTGACAATTTAAGCTAAACTGGAAATGTCAATTTTTTTTTCATAAAATTAGTAATAACTAAATTTTTTTGGAGAAAAAGGGGCGGGATTGGGAAAGGTCCTCGAGTTGGGATTCGAACTTGGGACGCCTGTAGAGCAACGGCACTTATGTTGTCACGCTACCCACAAGGCTATCAGCACCGAGAATAACTCAAAATTTACATCTTAATTTTACTTTGTTTTCTTCACGTCTTGTATCGCAAGACCTTCAGGTGACACTTTTGTATACTAATACATTAACTAAATGTTATAAAGCAAAGAAGTTTTGTTGTGAAATTTGTTACAGGCATAATGTGTCTAAAAATGTATGTAAATCACACAATAAACACTGAAATAGTTACATTTATTTCACTTTTTCCTTTTTCTTTATGATAGTTTTCAATTGAAATTATATATTTCTTATAGATTTTTACATTGTAAGCTTTAAAGTCCGAGTAGAAGACAAAAGTAAATCAATTCTAGTTTTCATTTAAAAAAATAAATAAATAATAATAAAAAAATAAACTCAGGAACAAATTGCCTAAAGTTAATGTAAAAATGTACATAAAATCACACAATAAGTAATGAATTAGTTGCATTCATTTTACTTTTTCTTTTTGATAGTTTTAAGGCGAGACACTGCAGGTGAATAGGGTAATTTTTTTTTTACTAATAGTTATCACCTTACTTACCTAGTTGATTGATTACATTGATAATTGCAAACATTTTTTGTATTACAAGTTTTCTAAAATGTTAGGTTTAAATATGCAAATGAGGCATTATTTAATGAAATATGCACTAATTTGCATACATTTCTAGTACAAAAATCTAAACACTGGATGAAGTCATTTTCAAAATTATTGTTTCATTTTATTACATATTACAGTCAAAAGTTTTTACAGAGGGAATTTTGGGTATCTCATTTTGTCACTCCATAATTCAGAAAATACTTAGAACGGACAGAAAACACTATATTTTGACAAATTTGGGGGCATTAAAATGTTGTATATAATCAAGCAAATTATATATGAACAAATCCCTCTGTAAAAACCTTCAGGATATAGACAGGAATAAAAATGTAAAGTTTGGTGTGTGTAAGTGCTACTGAAGTGGAGATTTATGGCTCAGTGCAGGAGAAAAAACTCATTTTGAGAAAACGGCCTTTAAAAATATGTATTGTAATTGAAATCTATTGACACAAATAGATAAAGTGCTATAAAAGAAACACTTAACAGTGTCTTTTGGATGTTTTCGTTCTACTAGTCTGAAAAAACACTTTATGAAAAACCAAAAAGCCCAAAATCTCAAAATTGACAGGTGCATGAAAAAAAAAAAAACAGTATTTTTGCCTGCAGTGTCTCCCCTTAAGTTGAAATAAATAATATATTTACACTGTACACTTTAAAGTCTGGGACAAAAGTATGCAAATTCTAGTTTAAAAAAAAATAAATAAATAAATAAAAATAAATAAATAAATAAATAAATAAAACCCTGGAACATAAATTGCCTGAAATTAATACGTGCAAAAACGACCTACAGAATAACCAACAAAGCAACAAATGAAAAATGAGGCCTCAAATTGACAGCTTTCTTCCGAAAGTTATCTGTTCAGATCTCCACCCACCAGACCAGCTTCAGAGCTGATAATAACGTTTTACAGCAGCTTGACAAAACGGCTCTTTGAAGTCCCTGGTGATTGTAAAGACAAAGTTTCAACTCTATCTGTCTGCTAATGTTAAACCTGCCTGAGGTGTATTTATTGTCGGTTTCAAGACTAAAGTTGAAGATATCTCTCTGATGGCCTCATAAAACACACAGTGACAGCACAGAGCCAACAGGTTCATAAAAGAGAAGAACTAGGACTGAAAAAAAAAAAAAAAAAATCTAAAAATGGGGCTGAGAAATGTTTTGATTATATTTTAATCTTATATCGCCAGTTTACTTCACATTGAGCATCAGTTTTGGTCAAGGACTCTCTCTCTCACGGCTTATCATGGCATTATTTCCATTACGCTGCTTCAGCATACCTTTGTGATGGATGTAAACACTTTCTCCAGGACGGCGTTGGGCTGAGCTCTCCGACTCAACTCCGTCTGGATCTGAAGGATGGAGGCACATGGACCCGCGATATACCTGCAGGAGGAACACAGATAAAATCACAATCTCATCCTGCGCTATCAAGACCGAATTCAAGCGATTTACATGCCGGACGTACAAATCTAGATCTGAAGTGTTTTACATTAAACTGATTTAATGATGTTGGCTTCTGAGACTAAATTTCAAATAGTAGTTTTCAAGTTACAAGCACTAAATTTCATGCTGTTCTGAAATGTTAAAACATACAAATGGTGTGAGCACACCAAAAGCAAAGCGAATACTTGCATTGCGTTACTCACTCTAGATTACTCGCAAGATGTTTTTCACGTCGCTTGAGTAGATAAAAACAAAAAACAATATTAATAGTATTTTTATTTTTTTGTAGATGCAATCGGACGTGTCAATAAGCTGTTCTCTGATTGGCTTGTGCAACAACCCATCATGCAAATTTTCTGTGAAATTTTTTTACTTGCACGGAAAAGACGCGATTGAGGCGAATGTCATGCACATGCTCACGTCATGTGCATTTCCCAGCATGAATTTATGTCTATTTGTGTCTGACTTTGCATGCAATCTACTCTCACTTAGGGCTGCACAATAAATCAAAATAAAATCGCGATTAGGCAAAAGTCGCGATTGTCATGCGCATCTTGTCAGTGAAGCATGGTTCTGTGATCAGTAGTAAATGCTAAAACATGTAAGCAACATGCTAAAACATACTAACAATGTGCTAAAACATTCTAGCAAAATGTTTAAACATGGTAACCACATGCTAATTCATGTTAACAATGTGCTAAAATCATGCTAGGAACATGTTAATAATGTGTTAAATCATGTTAGCAAAGTGGTAAGTCATGCTTGCAACATGGTAAAGCAGGCCAAAGAGTGTTAAGACATGGTAGCAACATACTAATTCACGAAAACAAAGTGCTAAAATATGTAAGCAACATGCTAAAACATGCTAGTAAGTGTTAAAACATGGTAGCAACATGATAACATGATAATTCAATTTAACATGCTAAAATGTTATCAGCATGGTTTAGCATGTGCATGTTAGCAGCTTCATGGTAGCAACTTTCTTAAATATTTGAACAATGTGCTAGAACACGTTAATAATATTTTACTGACTTCAAGTGAAATCTTTAAACTTCAAGTTTTTCAAAGTAATTTCAAACCTTTACACAAGGCTTTGTCAAGCTAACATCAATGTTTGTTTGCAGACTTTACTCATCTAGTTTTAATCTCCTGTTCAACAACTCAAACGCAAATCTTGGTTTAATGAAAATTAACATGATCAAACAACATTTTACTATGTACATTTCGAAATCCAGTTCTAGTAGTAGGCACACAATAGATATACTGTATAATAGCAAGGTGCTAATAACAGACAACAACAACAACATCCCGAAACTTAGTTAAAAGGGCTCAAGTTCCCTGCTAAGCTGAGGTGAGATTAGTGATTTAAGGTGGTAGTTTAGGAGCTAGTTTATCTAGTTGGCTCTTAAATAGCATAATTTCAGACGTATTACAAAAAGCCATTGATTTGACTCATGCAAAACCCAGCTGCATTCCTAAAACTCCAACAAATGCAAAACAAATCAGTCTGACTCCATGATTAATGAACGCCAGAAGCTGCTGACGAATCTTAAGGACGGGAACATTTGAGTGGGACACTTTAGCTGCATTAAATCTATAAACAAATTAACAAACGAGCACTGGTGGCGGGTGATGGAAATCTATTTGCAAGTCCTGATCCCCAACATCTCACATCGTCAGGTCAGGTTTATCTCACACCATTACAATCAAGTACATCCATGTCTGTTCACAAAAGTAAATAAATGGAAATCTAGGGCCTTCATGTCATTATACAACATAGTCAGGACTTGGTTTTCTAAGAAACCTAGCTAAAAAAAAAAAAAAAATTGTGTCTGTGAAGTAACTATTATGTGTGTTTTAACCATTTATAGACTGATTTCTTTGAAAACTTTGAATACACTGCATTGTTTTCAACAATGATTCAACCAATGATGTGTGTTTTGGGTGGGAAATCTGTCTAGCCAGACAATGACTGTTGCAAAAACATACATTTTTGGCAAATATGGAAAAACTAGTGGCACAGAAATTGTATACTTTAACAGAAAAAATGTTTTAGTAAAACATATGTAGGAAGTGTTTTATTTATTGCTAATTTGGTGAAATAAAATAGTTGTAGAATAATTCATTTATGTAAAAAGTAAAGCACTGTTGATAAACATCCATTACTTTATTTTACATTGAATATGTTGAATCTACTGTGCAACAATGGATATTTGATCAGAAAGATGCATTCTGAAAATACATATAGATATACAGGAAAAAGAAAAAAAAAAGAACAATATAAATAATAAAAATATATTAAAATTAATAAAAAAATACAAACTATTTCAAACACTAGCAGAAACCCAATGGAATTTATTTCATTATATTCCCAAAAAAGAGTTAATGTGCTATATGATGAATAAAATAAATAAAATAAAATGATTCAAATAGTAATAAATAATAATAAAAAAAGTGATAAAAATTATTAATTATTAGCATTATCTCAGACAAATTTGGAAAATTATTTTTTGGCAAATTTGGAAAATTACACACAAGTTTATGTAGTTCTGTTTTTTAATTTTTAATTAAATCATTTTCCAAACACTTGTTGCTTCATCACTTAAATGTAAGTTTTAGCAATATTTTTGTTTATGTTTAGGAAAACATCTGTTTACTGCTTTTTTATTGTTAATTTGAAGAATTAAACTAATAAATATTGTCGTGTTCATCATTTATATTTCAGATATTTTACATTGACTGTTTTGAATCTACTTTGCAACAAT
This sequence comes from Acrossocheilus wenchowensis, assembly GCA_029620275.1. Classification (NCBI taxonomy): domain Eukaryota; kingdom Metazoa; phylum Chordata; class Actinopteri; order Cypriniformes; family Cyprinidae; genus Acrossocheilus; species Acrossocheilus wenchowensis. Next base: position 25,800 of record JAJUBA010000173.1, read on the forward strand.
GGCTATTGGCTATTTGGTCAAAAAGACAAAACTAAATACAGAAATACAGGCAAAAAAACGAAAAATACTAACTTTTTCAAACACAAATCATTCCTCATGCTAAATATTTACACAAGTCTTCATAAGAACAAAAACGCCAGTTAATTGTGGTCAAAGTTCTTAATATTAAACTCACTCCACATCTCTCAAACAATAAAACCGGACCAGTGAGCAGTTTAATAAACACACAGCTCCGTAATGACCCTACATGCTCACTGGCCGTTTTAGCAATGTGTTGACAATGGTTGTTTTGAGCAGTTCATTAACCCAGAATTGGCACACGTGGGTGAACTATGTCTCCAGGTCCGTTAAACTGCGCCGCCTGCCCACAAATACTACATGCTGCACTGTGGAATCTGACACCCGCCATGAAAAGCAAACAATGCGTTTTAATTATAACAGGGCAGAAAGACATTTTGAGTGTCTCAGGATGAAGTTAAGCGTCTTTGCAGGAGTTGTGTAAACAGTGACGTTCCCCGATTGACACATTTACAATATTCCGTTTACGACGACAGGGTCAAAGTGACAGTTTCATCCAAACTAAACATTAGCTCGCTGATTAGACGACGCTAAAATCTCAGCTAGTTCAACAGTAAACAGACGTTTTGAACAATACAGTCTCGGTTAATCTGCAAATGCCAGTCTCAGCAAAATACTCAAGCATTAAAGCTGCCCCGGCCGGACTTGGCCGGTTGCATCACATGACCGTCTGTGTTTTCTTTCAGGCCGGTGGGCTGCACTGGTGGGGGGCGTCTGAAGACACAAACTGTCGGCTCCAAGAAAGAAGACCACGTGGGACGAGGGCTTTTCCTACTCTGAGACAACAGAAGGCCTTGTCACTGCACACACGTGATCTTTTGTTGGGTATGAAACCGGAACTATGTGCATAAAATGATGTTCCTCAGTCTCATTTCTCATTACAATTATTAAAATACATTTATTTGAGAAGGGAGATTACTTATATATGACAAGATCAAACTTAAGCGTAAACTTGGTGCTTTATTTATTGCCTTTTTTCCTCATCACACATTTTAGTAATCATCTTAAAATAGTTATTTGCAAATTTAAAAACTATTTTGAAATCAGACAAAGCGTTATCATGGAAATTGTACTTTAAAATCTTTTAGCGGTCTCCTCCCCCTAATGGGCAGTGTGAAGTGTCATATTACAAAATTTACTACAATATTTTAAAAATCAAAAGTTTTTATAATCTTGACAAAATACATACCGTTGGAAAGGTCTGAGTCTCAAGATTCCATATTTGGTGGCTATTTTGTGATAGACATAATGGCTATTTTTGGTATAATACCAAAAAAAAAAAAAAAAAAACTCACAGAAACATTTTTTTTTTTTAAATATCAACTTCAAATTTGGAACATAACTTATTTAGACATATAGCTTTGATTTTACAGCAATTTTTTAGACTTTTTATATAAAATAAAAACATTTAGCACAGTACATTTTCTTTACACTAAACTTTAACTTTTTTATACTTTCATTTTTTTTTAATTCACTTTCACTTATGCAATAATCTGCCGATTGTCGTCTTTAAAACAAAATATCGGTCAGTGAGAAACTTCTTGTTTTTGCAAATTTATTTGGCTAAATTGGTGGCACAAAAATTACTTCAACAGCAAAACTAGAGTTTTAACCAATAAAGTTTATACAACTTAGTTTTTTTTTTTTTTTTAAGTTTTAGTAAAATATTTGCTGTAAGAAAACGTCTGTCAGCAATGTTACAAAATAATTTTGTTTTACCTTCATATTAAGTTTATTTTTCTCCAAGCACTGAAATATAATTTTTGTTTTAAGCAATTTAACCTAATTTTCATACATTTTATTTTATTTAAAAAAAAAAATAATAATAATAATAAAGGAGACATTCTTAGGTCATTTTGTCTCTCAAATGTATCTTGATTTCGTTTATATATTTGTACTGGAAAAACAAAGCAATACTGAGGAAGAACCTCACTTCTTTATATGAGCTATGAAAGGGAAGTAGAGTATTTCAATGCTGGTTTGAATGAAATCACAAGGTTTTGAAGACCTTTGGAAACAATGACGACACAAAACTGACCAGTAACAGGCAACAGCACTGGACTTCTGATTCAATGTTAAACAGGATGAAGTGTGGCAACAGCTCAGGGTCAAAAGCTGAATGCTTGATTTATGCGGATTACATCACTGCCGTCAGACACATCATTTCTGGCACAGATTTTGCTGATGTTGTCATAGCAGGGATTCTGAATTGTTCCAAGTTTTGGCTGTTGTGTGGGCGTTTGTGTATCAGGCTCGCGTTCAGCGCTGCATGCAACCCTCGCCATGCAAGGACAGCCGGCTAACAGCATTTGCCATTTTCTCACTAATTTGATTTGAGGCTCTGATAAGTGAAACATGACCTGAGCTTGTCCTATTTGGGTGGAGACTCGTTCTGTGTGTCTCTAGGTCTTTACAGGACATAAAAAGTAGAGCATGATAAGTGACCCCAAGAAAAAAGTCAAGTCAACATGACCCCAACAAAAGACTACAGATAACCAGATAATGATACTGATAACGACCAATAAAACTATTTGACAGCCCAAGGTTAAAGGGATTGTTCATCCAGAAATGACAACTCTGTCATTTACCCACCCTCAAGTTGTTCCAAACCTGTTTGAGTTTCTTTCTGCTGTTGAACGCTAAAGATATTTTGAAGAATGTGGGTACCAGTTAACAACAGCCATTGACTTCAATAGCATTTTTTCTATACTAAGAAACTAAAGTCAATGGTTACCATCAACTGAGGGTGAGTAAACGACGACAGAATTTTCATTTTTGTGTGAACCTTTCCTTTAACTTCAAATAAAACTAAAGACAAATCAACAAAATTTTGATAATCACATCCATAAGTTTTCAACGTTAAATTCTTAGAATAAGGCAAAGATATGGGTGTAAATACATACTGACAATTCAATACAATTGAGATTCTTTAAAAATTTTCAACTTAAGTCAATTTTTTTTCACTAAATGATGCGAAGCATCATGGAATCTAACCTTTAAGTACGATTCAGTTCAAGAATCAAGATGTGGGAGATACTTTTAGTGCAACATGACATCTGATAATTATAATTCAACTGAAATTCATTTCTAAATAATGCAATGCATCAAAAAAATCAGAAATTTGGTCACGATTGAATTAAACAGCAATTTTGTACTAAAATGGTCATGTTTAGATTGACTTGTTTTAGTACATTTCATAAATTAAAGTTCAGTTACATCAAACAACTTGACACATATTTATGACAATGCATGCAAGTTAAAACCAAAGGCAATGTTTGACACAGGAAAACTCAGTAGACCCACAGTACAAGAGCTGTCTGGAGCATTAACTATTCAATGACAGACTGAACTCTAGAGGGAAGGATCCTGGAAACGGGTGATGACACATTTCCAGAACCTAAACCTCTTGAGCAACAGCCTTGTGAATGCCAGCGTCACTCCTGCAGAGTCATTATGATCCGATGTTATCGGCACGACAGTTCAACACATTCCTTTGAGAGAATGAGCCCAAACAAGTGCTGCGTGAATAAGACCTTGTGCGAGTGTTTGTGTGTGTGTGTGCGTGAGAGAGATAGTAATTATTCTGGTGTGAATGAAGGTTGAGGGAATGCTTTGAGTCCTCAGGGAATTAAGAAATACAAAATGTGTATGTAATTCTGCCAAGAGCACAGTGACACACTTCAACTGAATGTCATACTTTTCTTTCTTTTTTTTTGCCTGAAAAAAAAAAAAAAAAACTTGGGGAAAATCTGGGGAATAAAATAATGCCTTGTATAATGAGTTAAAATAAATAAGTGTATATTTGCACTAATGCTGTCAAATGATAAATCGTATCCAAATTAAAAGTTTTTGTTTACATAATATACATGTGCGTGTACCGTGTATATTTATTATGTATATATAAATACACAGACATGCATGTATACATTTAAGAAAAATGTTACGTTTATGTATTAAATATATGATATAAATTATATGAATATTAATATATACATGTAAATATTTTCCAAACATATGCCGTGTGTGTATTTACATAAATATAAACAATACACACATATTATGTAAACAAAAACTTTTATTTTGGATGCAATTAATCGCGATTAAACATTTTACAGCACTAATGTGTACAAAAAGATTAAATACATGAAAAAAAAAAACGTAAGGCAAAAAACTGTTTTTTAAGGGGGGGGGGGGTGCAAGGTTGACAGATTTACGGCAACTTAGCGTTTCATAACTTGTTTTTCAAACTACTTTAAAAAAACACTAAAAATACACCTTTAAGTGTTTATTTAATTGCACTTTATCTGTTTTGTGCCTGCAGATTTAAAATTACAATTACAATACATATAAAGGCCGTTTTCTCAAAATGATTTTCCCCCTCCCCTTCAGTAGCACTTACATACACAACAATTTACAGTTTTATTTCTAATTATATTCTGAAGGTTTTACTGAGGGGTTTGTTATTATATAATCAGAGTTGGGTGTAATGCATTTCTACGTAATTAATAACCGTATTACGTTTCCCTTGAAAAAGTCAAGAAAGGTATTGCTTTAAATTTTTCTGTAATTTAATTACAATCACTTCTGGTGCAATTGCATTAAATAGCCTACTATATAGGCTATTCATACTGTATAAGAATTCTAGCCTTTACACAACAACAGTGGATTTAATGTCAAAATGCAACATGTAATGTTAAAATCTAAGTTAACCTTCTCCCTTTAAATACTTTGGTCAGTTCAAGAATTATTTATGCAGCTTTATATTATTTATTTGAAAGGAGCAGTTTCATGTTCATTCTTGTATTGTTCAGCTAGTCGAGGTTGAGATGGGATTGGATTTATAAAGTAATTGGTAACAAGTAACGTAATACTTTTTAGAGAGATTAATTAGTAAAGCAATCTAATCACGCTGTTGAAGATGTAATTAGTAAGTAGTAATGAATGACTTTTTTAGAGTAACTTACCCAACATATATATATATATATATATATATATATATATATGTAATTTACCTGGTTTTATACCTGATGTATTTTTTTTTCTGGGTTTTGAGAGTATTTTCTGATTTTTGGAGTGATAAAAGGAGATATCCAAAATTCCCTCTGTAAAATCATTTAACTCTAATATGCCAACAAAATGAAACAAGAACTTTGAACCTAAAATCTGTCGAGTTTCTTAAGAATTAACTACAAGGACATCAAAAAGCATCTCTGTTTAGATGTTTAGAACCCCTGCAAGTGTGTAACTCGTCATCGCTAAAGCACATCAACACTATCTGTGGTCCGCAGTCACCACTGATGAATAAATGAAGAGAAAGACTGCTGAAGTCATCCTGATCGACCGCATGCAGATGTCCCCCTGAAACCAAACCAACCCCCTCTGGACCAACTAGGCTAATTGGCCTCCTCAGAGGCTCGGTCAGACCCAAGACATGAGGACATAGTGAAACATGACAGGGGTGTGCGCCTGACAACGCTCTTCTGTGAAACCAAGTAGGCCAGCACAACAAAAGAGGCCCAATTCACCCAGAGTCAATGCAATATGTTCATGCAGGACACTAAACGCCTGCTATCTGCTTCATAAACCGTGAAACGGCCCATAAACTGAATGTTCCTCAAGAGATACACTGAACATTTACAAGCTCTTCTGCAAGAATGAGGTCTGGCGGGATTCCCAAGACTTGCTTATCCACAAACGAAGCTTTAGGTTTCCCTCAAGGTAAACAGTAAGAAAAACTTATTTTTCATCTACTTGCCATGGAAACATTTGTCGTTTCCAATTAGTTCAACTTAATGCTCTAAAATAATAAAACTGACATAAAATAAATAAAAACTATAGACATGTTAATAAAATGGCAAAAACACAATTACATTAAATCTAAATAGTATCTCTCGTCTAGTATGTAATCAAGTATGCAATCTGAAAAAAACTGGACACAAATGCGTCAGGTAAATAATAAACTTTATACACCTCAATCTCTTCCTCTGACGTTAAAAACACTAATTTTAAGTATACACTTTTAAGAAGAAACCCAACATATTTGGTGCTACTATGTGTCTGAGCTAGTCCTGTGGACTGGTATCACTTGCTATTTTTAGCGATATGCCACAAACCATGCAACTAGTCAAACGTAAATTTTAAACAGTTTCAACAAAACTGGTGCAACCAGACTCAAAGCCACAAGTACTTTTACCTCAACTGGATCAGTAAGAAGAAGTTTCTCCTAACAGGTTCCTCAAGATACTTATCATACTCCACATCAACGAACCCTAAAGCAGCCAAACCAAATTTGCTTTGGACGTAATACCTTGGAGTTTCATTCAAACACCATTAAATATATATGAATTTAGTCATTATTCAGTAGTATGCCAGATATCAAAGCACCACAGTTCTGCTTGTAACCATAACGGACCCACTTTTTCTCATGAACACTGGGTTTTAGATGTCAAACGAGATCCCACCCACCGAACATTCAGCTGAGAACACTCTGGAATGTTTCTGCAGTCTATTATTAGTCCTAAATCTAAAATATTAGTTCAAGACGTTGAATGCTTTCCTGCAGAAAGCCAACAGCAGATAGACCGGCGCTGGCTGTTATGTAACAGAATTGTGTTATGACAGACAGACTGGGGTTTGGTGTAACTTGCATAGTAATTTGCCTTTTTTAAATGTTTAGTTTGTGTGAAAATTTGAAGCGTGCATATTAACGGAATAATTCACCCCAAAATTAAGATTTTGCCATCATTTATTTAAACTTAAACTGGCAAAAGACGTCCATAAAACCATAAAGCAAACAGTGCACTATATTCGAAGTCATATAATATTACAGTTTAAAGGGGTCATGACATGATAAATAAAATTTGTCTTGGGTACAAATTTGGTCTTTGTATCATTAAAACATCTTCGTCATTATAAACAAAGCATTTATTTAATCAAGCTCCAAAAACAGCTCGTTTTGGATCTGATGGGCATGGTGACGTCACCCAAGCGCAGTCGTTTGCATAAACACTGCCTCCAGAGCAAATCATCGACAAACAGTCATCTTCTCACCATAGGCCGTCGTCAATTGGACTAATGGAGTGAAAGAAGAAAGTTCGCGTTGACGCGTTTGGTTTAAACAGCTTGTTCGCATCTTTGTACAGATATCAGAAGGATCCCAGCGTAAGAAACAAATGGATAGTTTATTTTAAATGGCACCCCAGATCGTGTCAGAGGATTGATTCGGAGCATTTTGTTTTGTAAACGAGGCACAGTGTCATGGAGATTTTACAAGAAAACATTTGTTGAAAGATGAAGTGGGAATCGCAGGGTACCTCACGATACGATATAATCACGATACATGGCTCACGATAACGATAATATCACTATTATCTGCGATAATCGATATATTTCTAGAAAATCCTATAATGATACATCACGATATCTGTCTAAGCAAAATGCCTGCAAAAAGGTTAAGTGCAAGTTTTCTTTCTTTATTCAAGTCCAAACTGTTAGAAAACAGCAAAAAAAAAAAAAAAAAAGTTCTGTAAATCAATTTTAACATGATGAGTAGGCTAAATTAATAATTTTACTCTTGGACTTATTAAAAGCTTACATTTTTATTTTTCTCTGTGTGTAAACAAACACATTTAACTGCTTATCAAACAGAAAAAAAATTGATAGATAGATAGATATAGTACAAACCTGGTACATTTCAAAATTTACCTGGAATGCTTTCTCAATCTTTCTACTCTTCATCATAAAAACGGAGCCCCACACGAAGAAATAGCCGTTCACATCGCGTCTTTTGTGCACTCAGGTTCGTTATTTCAAATGCAGATGCACGGCAAGCACATACACTACACACTTCTGCGCCGCATTGTGGCTCTGACAAGGTTTTGTTTCATCCTCCATGCCATAGGTGCAGATTTATGTTTTTGCCGGTCGGTGCCCACTGTTCACACTGTATAACGCGTTCCTCGTGCTCTCCACCTTCATAGTTTTCTTTTGGAAAACTGGAAATGGCGCAGCTGCGATTTCCACGCATTTTTAGATGCTGTGAACAGGGAAATCTATTTAGAGCACCTTACTGTATTAATTAAAATATCGATATTTGGCGCCAGATATCGATTCTCGTATCGCATGGAGAAGGATCGCGATATATCGCCATTTATTGTCCCACCCCTTGAAGCGGTACCAGATCGACAGCAGCTGCGTCACAAACCTTAAGTAAATGATTTCATAATGCTTTGTTTATAAATGACAGTTTTATTTTGATTATGTTGTCAAAACAAACTTAAAATAGGGAGGGGGCGTTGATACTGTTTCCTATGCAATAACGTTAGCCAATCATAACAGTGGCCGATTACTGAGAAGCCTTAAAGGACACACCCCTTAAAACAGGTCAGAGAGGTTCAGAATGAGGATTGAAAAAAATAATTTTCCCACATATTGATTTGTTGAAGTAACCCTCAACAAACATATTAAAATAATCCCCTTTAAAGAACATACAGAACTTTAAAACAGTTTTCACTTCGCAAACAAGTAACTTTAGTATTTTTTCAGACCTCGACAGAACTGGTCCCCATTCACTTTCATTGTATGGAAAAGAGCAGCGTGAACATTGTACCAAACATCTCCTGTCGTGTTCCACATAAGAAAGTCTTCAAAAAAAAACAAAAAAACATCAAAAGGTTTGCAAAATAGATGAGGATGAGTAAGCGATGACAGAAAACAGTAGTTCATTTTTGAGTGCGCTATGCCTTTAAAACCTAGCTTTCCCACACTGACACACAAGCTACCACTCAAGCTCCCTTGAATTCAAAGCATAGCTGAGACATGACACTACACACGTTTTTACAGTACATGCTCCTCTAAAGGTGTGGTGTTCATTTCTGACACCATTTCCAGATATTATTTACATTTAGCAGACGCTTTTATCTAAAGCGACTTACAAATGAGGACAATAGAAGCAATCAAAATCAACAAAAGAGCAATAATATGCAAGTGCCATAACAAATCTCAGTAAGCTTATATTATAGTGTCAAAATCAACATTATTTAACTCTATATCATCACACATGTTCCTGCACTTCTACTCAACAAAGAAGTTTGACTGAAAAGCATGCTTTCTTTAAAGCGAGAGTGCTGTTGTAAAAGTAAGGGTGAAAAAAAAATACACATAAAAAGACTTTTAGCTAAGAAAAATAAATGCAATCCTCTTTTCTGAGTCTAGGCCTTAAGCTGGTCAGCTGACAGATGCATCAGGCTGAAAGTTCATAACCTGAAGGCTTGAAATACCTCTCAAGTTCATTCAGCCCAAATGGACTTCAAAACAGCTTCTTTTTAAAAAGTTCAGACACGTGCATGCATAGCCTTCAATATTAAGACCAGGAAAGCATGCGATGTGAGTTTAAAAGATTGATATTTATACACCAGTTGAGTCTACACAAAGTTTCGGATGCCAGACGCGCCAAAAGGCGTCAAATCAAACGCAAATCATACCTCTCGAAGACGATCCGCACCGCGAAGATCCCCAAGGCCAGCGGCAGCGCGGACAGCAAGTGGCCGGCTTTAGGGTACTCCACCCCGGGAGCTGGGTCGGCCAGATCCGCCCAAGTGACATTGTGCGGAAGCCAGAAGCGCTCGTTCCAGAACCAGGCTGAGAGCGCAGCCATGTTTGGAGGAAAACTAGAGATTCAGAGAGAGAAGAGGACGTAAAGAAAGAAAATATGCGGGTGGCAAACGATTCACCGCCCCCTTTCTCCCTCTCTCTCTCTCTTCCTCTCGTGTGTGTGAGTGTGGATGAGTGTGGACGTGTTGAAGGTGTTTCCACACCCGTGATGTTGCATGAGGAAGTGTGCGCACTACGTAGACCTCAAAACATGTTACGACACAAAATGCTCGTTAATAATACATAATGCATATGGTGCCGATTTATATTGCTCTGGCGGAGAGTTTTAGGATGTTGTCGTTCATGTATTTTGGCTGAAGCTAGTATAAGCGCGATGTCCGAATCATCTTTCGAATTGATTCTTTTTCATGGTTTGGGTAAAATTAATCTGAAACACTAGAAACTGATACGCTTCACGTATCATCTACGAACTATTTTGATCGAAAATGTAGTTATAAGCAGCACTAGTGTTTAACGAAATGATTCACTCAGTTCTTTGAATCGATTCTTTTAGTGAACCGCGCCAATGAAGCGATTCACTAGAATGAATCATACCTGTCATCGCGGTCACGACAGCTTCACCGCTTGTTATATGGCGCCTCGTTGCGGACAAACTATGAACAACAACAGTAACAATATTAATTTATTGACACTATATTGCCAAAAGTATTGGGTCATCCCCTTCTAATGAACAGGTTTGACTATTTTAGTAATTTCCATAGCCTATATCTTAATGTTTAAGCATATAATGATATTCTAGGGAATTGTGTGCTTCTAATTTTAAAGCAACAGTTTGGACAGGACCCTTTTCTATTCTAACATAACAATGACTCTGTGTATAAGGCAAGGTTCAAAAATAAATCATTGATTTAGTCAATATATATATATAATTTTTTTGTGGGTGTGTGTGCGTCTACAGTGTATTTTTAATAACTTAATTAAAAAAAAATATATATTTTCTTGAGGTTAATAATCTGCATGTCACTGAATCAGTGGCATCACGTGACCAGTGAATCCACCTGAACTGAAGCGCCAACTAATGTTCAAAACAGAAAACCATCGTAGGAGTCTATCATGGTAAAAACATTTAAAAACATATTTTAATAAAATAATTGCATAATAAACCCTTTAAAAAAAAAAAGTTCTAAACGTAAAAGAAAAATGAAATTGCTAAAACTTTGACAAAAAAATACAACCGTAAAACAGGAAATAAAACATTCAAAATATTAATAGTATATTAATGATACTAAAATGACACTGGCACATGCTTACCAAAATATAATGATTAAAGTTAATTTTTAACATTTAAAGTTTATTTGGTTTATTTTTATCCAAAGCGACTTACAAATGAGGACAATGGAAACAATGATATGCAAGTGCTATAACAAGTTTCAGTTAGCTCAATGCAATACATGTAGCAAGGTTTTTTTTTTTTTTTTTAAGTGTTACCCTCTTCTTAATATTCACAAAGCATTTGGTGCAAAATTTTAGCAAGAACACTGAATGCTAAAAGTAGATTATTTGTGCCACAAATATAAAGCAGAGCAATTGTCCTTTGAAGATGAAGATAGAAAAGCACCACCTAGTGGTTACATTATGGTTATAAGTCTCTTTACTGAAAACACATTCAACCTCCACCACAAGCCCTTAACTAACCCACAACCATTAAATAAGGGCACTTATTATATTATAACTATGATAATCTTATAATGTTCCTAATTTGACACTTTATATAAAGATACTAAACGAATAAATGTACTTCAGCTTTATAAGCTGCAACTATCAAATCTTTAAAACACATAATTTAAGACATACAGATGATTACAAATCAGTGTAAATCAATTTTCAAGTGCCATATGCAAACGTGTGCAGTTGCTGTCGCTCAAGAAAGCGAGAAAACACTTTCCTATGCACGCCGTTTTATTCGGTTTCACTTTCACTTTCGGCGAGAGATTGGAAAGAGGGGGCACAGTAACTCGTTTGGGGGGGCATGGTCCACAAAGGCCTCTCATTGGCGCCGGCCCTGTGTTGGGATCCACTCTGATCATGAGGGCTTCCTTCAACCGTACAAAAACAAAAAAACATGCTCATTTTCAGCAACAGAAACTAACGAAATCACAAATCACACACAATTAAATGCTAATTTTGCAAATAAAAGTGTTTTCTTCTCACTCAATACCATCTGCAGGTGATACTTGCCCTTTCTGGAGCTCCTGCGGAGATAGATAATCACACCAACAGCTGCAGTCACCAGCAACGCAACAGCAACAGCAACAGCAACAGATATTCCTGCTGTAGCGCCTGGAAACAAACCTGAATCTGAACCAGATAAAGACAGTCATTAATGTGAGCGAATCTATCAGACTGATCTATAACAAACAGTATGAGATATCAGCAGGTCTGAGAGAGTACATGTGAATCTGATTCAGTTTAAAGTAGAACATGGTTCATACAGTGACATCCAAAGCACCCATGCTTTGGTACTAAATGATACTTACCAGTGACAGACACAGTGAAGCTCGTAATGCTGGTGGTACTGTAGTGGTTTCTGCTGGATTTGATCAGTAGTTTATAATCTCCAGAGTCTGTGGTTCTGGTGTTCGTGATGGTCAGAGATCCAGTCTGATCCAGCTTCAGTCTGTCTCTGAATCTCTCTCTACACTGATCATCTCTACAGATCTCACTCTGATCTCCAGTGATTTCAGCGATGAGAGTGTCATTAAAATACCACGTTATCACATTATTTGTTTTTTTTACTTCAGGAGTGTCTAAAGGAACAGATTCTCCCTCCTTCACTGTCTTTCTCTTCATTTCAGCAGTGGGGACATCTGAAACACAAACCAACAGATGGAGGATCTTTCTGAGGAAGAAACTCTTAACAGGAACAAACTATGAACAGTTATTTAGCATATTCATTTCCTGGATCTTAAGAAAATCAGTAGAAACAACATTAACTTGCAAAATATAAAATTAATTGTGCTTAAAATAATTGTGTCTATCTTTATTATTCTTACAGACTCAGAAATTTCAATTCTGCCAGATTAAAAATGTATTACTGACCCATACATGTATTAAATGTATAATGTACAATGCTACACAAGAAATGCATCACAGTGTATTACTACAGAGGAATAGAAATTACTGCATTATAATTTCACCAAGCACTTTCTGAATAATCCTGTGATTACAACATGACATTATTTTAGGTTTCTTTATTGTCAATCTGTAAAGCAACATTTATCAGCATTCTGTGCTTATAAACACAATTTATTTGCTGACTGTACATCAAATGTTTTGCATTTTGCAATTCAGTAAACTAATGTAAGAAATGTAATGATAGGAAACTGACCAGAATAAAAATAAAGCTAAAACTAATGGCTCACCATTGGACACAAATATTCATTATATGATTTGCATAACTTTTTAAACATCTGTTAATGACTTACCATGAACATCAACTTCAAAAACCCTTGTAATCCTGCCGTTGCTGCTGAAGATCTTTAGTTGATAAACTCCAGCATCTGAGGTGTTGATGTTCGTGATCGTAAGATCACCAGATTGATGATCCAGCTTCAGTCTGTCTCTGAATCTCTCAGTACCTGTATTACACTGAACATCTGTACAGATGTAACTGAGATTGAGTCGAGCGATGAGATAGTCAGTAAAATACCATTTAACTCTGTCTTGTTGTTTTATTGTAATATTAGTGTGAAGAGTGAGTGAATCCCCCTTCCTCACAAACACTGACACTCTGTCTGTGCCATCATCAGATGCACCTGGAGAAGAAATAAACAGCTAATTATACATTTCTTTTTAGACAGAAGGACAAAGAAAAAATGGTTACCCTCAGACACCTGATGAACATCCTTTCAGATACTTTACTGTAATTGTCCACCAAACTACGACTAAATTATATTTTCATTACTATATTTGTCAAGTTTCATTCAGCACAGGTTAATCCGAGCCGACGGTTCTCCAGCAGGTAAATACGTCTAAAACCATTTAATCATTGTTTTTTATTTTATTTTATAGTTGACAGGAAGATGAATTGTTACAAGTGTCTTACCGTGCACGAAGAATGCAAACACTGTGAACAAACTAACGATGAACTTATTTTTCAGACTGTATCCTCCGATTAGCACCGCCGCCATGGATGGACTCTTCCGCATTTCCCGGGAAATGGAAATCGTCATAGATTAGATTGTGCAACTTTTTTTTTCTTTTTTTTTTCTTTAAAAATACAAGTTCTCTAGTTCTTTTACACACACACACAGTGCAAAATGAAACTCAACAGTAACTATATAGATATTATATAGTAAAGATATTTTTTTTTAACAAGATGACAGTTCCAGAATAGGTAAGATTAATTTTTTTTTTTAAGATTAATTTTTGTTTTACAAAAGATACATTATTATTGATTTAGATTTTAAATGTTTTGATAATTTAATCTTTCTTTGAATAATTTTCGAAAGTAACTTCTTTTAAGCTTCGATTTAATCAATAATGAAGTATTTGTTACATTGATTCCACACATGTGTGTTCAATACTTCTTATTATTTTTCCAATATATGACACAAGGGGGAGTAGTAGCCTATTGCCTTTCTAATATCTACACCAATGGATAAAAACAAGTGGATCTCATAACTTTTTCAAATCAATGTAGCCTAATTGCCAAAACTGTTCAAAGTCTGTATAGGCCTAATGTTAAAATCAACGATCCTCCAATCAGTATATGTTTTTTTTTTCAAACCAATCTGTGGAAAATTCTTTTTCTATTTTGTTTAATATCTCTGTGATTTCAGCACTTGCTATGAAAGTTTCATAGTTCAAAGTTGCATTTCAGTAGCAATTCTAGTCCACAATTGTGGTTTCATATTCTTATCTTCTTACCAGTGCCAGCTGCCGATCTGTGTATGTCTTGAATAATACATAATTGATAATAATCTTGTTTAAACTCTGAACTGTGGGTCTAATTTGGCTGTTTTTCAAACATCAGTTTTGATGGGCTGATTCAGTACTGTATTTCATTGTTAAGCAAGTTTTGTCAGATTCTGTGAGATTCATAACAGCAGAACAGGAAGCTCTTCACCTACAAACTAATCTCACATACTCTAAATGGCCACAAAGCTATAAACGTCCAGCAGATCAAACACGTTTCTAAGGAAACAGACCGCAGCAGGTTTCACTTTGACTCAGACGAGCTGCTAGTGTTACTTGTGATTGTGAAATGGGAGACTGTTTTCACTTTTTTTTATTTTTCCATTCTCAAGAATGTAATCATTTTAGCCACTTCAAATCATTAAGCTTTATTTTACCGTGAAAATATAGGAAGATTTACACAATATTCCACATATTTAACATATCCAGTAATTCCTTTCAAACATTATCAATGTTAAATGATAAAAACAAAGAATGTTTTCTACCATTAAGAACAGTTGAAGACTCATTAAGAGCCAGATGAGCAATTATATATAACTATAATGCATTCAAAGAGCATGTGTGTGTGCGTGTTTGTGTGAAGTAGGAGGGTCAAACTCTGTTGGGGGAGGATTCACACAGGTTGAGTGTTTTCATATTAGACTTTTCCCTGAACAATTGAACAAAATGTTTCACGCGCTTGTTTTGTTCTCTGTGTGGCATTGGATTGGTAAGTTTCAAATATATTTTTATGTCATATGGTCATAAAGTTGGCATGATTTTCATTTGCTGTTCTTCACAGAAAAAAATAAAATCAAATATATTACTGTAAAATCCACAAGGTTTCAGGTCTGTGCTTATTTCTCTGTTTAAGTGCTCCGCAGGCTTTGTGAACCAACAAGAGCTTTAATCTGTGTCAAATCTGGCCCTGTTCTTGTTGTTCAGGTGTGTTTGGTGCTGAAACAAATGTAGTACAATCAGTGTCAGTGATTGAGGGAAATTCGTTCACTCTGCACACTGATGTTACTGAAATACATGAAAACGATGACTTACTGTGGCATTTTGGAGCTGTAAAATCTCTCATAGCTCAAATCAACAGAGAGGCTGGGATCTTCAACACATATGATGGTCCTGATGAGAGATTCAGAGACAGACTGAAGCTGAACGATAAAACTGGATCTCTGACCATCACAGACATCACAACTCAACATACTGGACTCTATGAACTAGAGATTAGTGGACTGACACTGACATCAAAAACATTCAGTGTTTCTGTCTATGGTGAGCAGAGATCATAATTTAATATTACATTACAAAAATGATTAATCAAATTACATTCTTATTATCCCTATTCTCTCATGTTTCCAGCTCGTCTGCCTGTCCCTGTCATCAGCAGTAACTCTTCAAACTGTTCTTCTTCATCACAGCAGAATTGTACACTGTTGTGTTCAGCGGTGAATGTGAGTCATGTGACTCTCTCCTGGTACAAAGGACACAGTTTATTGTCCAGCATCAGTGTGTCTGATCTCAGCATCAGTCTCTCTCTACCTCTGGAGGTGGAATATCAGGATAAAAACACCTACAGCTGTGTGCTCAACAATTCATTCACTAACCAGACCACACATCTGGACATCAGTCAACTCTGTCACACATGTTCAGGTACAGCAGCGCATAATTAAGTCACCCATATTTTCTTGTTTCACAAAGGGATCATTTTTATAACATTATGCAAGTTTTGAGTTCCTCACAGAGACTAACGTCAGCTTACTAGAAACCACAGTTCTGTTTTACCATTGGTTTTTCACCAGAAGTCCACATCTATTGCTGTGGTTTTACTGAAGCTGTGATCCGATTGGTCGTCTCTGCTCTGGTGGGCGTGGCTGCTGTAGCTGTTCTGGTTTATGACATCAGATCCACAAGAGGAGGAGACAAGAAGCAGATATCATACATATTATGACATATCTTCAAGTTCTGTAAAGATTAAAATATTTACAAAGATTTAATTTCAAAAACAGTTATCAATAAAATCAACAAGAGGATAGGAATAATTTGTTTTATTCTGTACTTTGATTAATCGTATTATTCTCATCATAGAATGTCGTTTATGCATTGTGTAGTGTATAGCTGTATTTAAATGTCTGATCTGAATAGATTAAATATTATAGTGCAATCTGTGGTGTTTGATGACCTCTAGCGTTCAGTTTGAGGAACTGCAGACACATTTTACGCCGGTATGATGCTGTTTGGGCATCATGAGTAGGCTAATGCATGTATTTAAGCTAATATGTGAACCAAAAACAGAGTCTAATAAAGTGACAAAGAGAAATAATAATATAGGCGATGTCAAAAATCTAAGATCAACATAGAGACGGCCAGTGATATAATGAACAGAGTATGTTAAGATTTTTTAAATAATTCATTAGATAATAATTATTTAAAAAGATTAAATTTAATTCAACATTTAATTAACTAAAAATATTTGATATTATCATCATTCAGAAATTAAATAGGTTAGTTGATGTTTTGCATGTCACATGACCATTAAAGGACATCTGGGGCACTTTCAAGTTCAAACCAGTGTTTTGGGTTGAATGTGAATAATTAAACTGTGGTTCCTAATTATTGTGATCCAACATTTGCCTTGCATTTCAGGTGAAGGATAATCCACTTATTACCTCCGAGACTGTGTTATGATCGATATGACCTAATTATCATTATTGCTGATCACTGTTGTTGTGCTATGATGTAATATTTACCCGAGGGATGAGAACCACAAAGGCATAACAAACATTTTACCATAGTTTGATCTGACTTTGTATACTGATTTCAATTATTTAGAATAAAAATTAGAGTAGAAAGAGCTCATTAAGAGCTTTCATTTGATATATATATATATATATATATATATATATATATATATCTCAATTTTACCAAAAATGTCACTTGATCTTTTATTTAAAAAAAATAAAATGAATTTAAAATGGGGGAAAATCTCATTATGAGATAAATGTTTTTCTCAAGTACACGTTGCACAC
Organism: Acrossocheilus wenchowensis; assembly: GCA_029620275.1. Lineage (NCBI taxonomy): Eukaryota > Metazoa > Chordata > Actinopteri > Cypriniformes > Cyprinidae > Acrossocheilus > Acrossocheilus wenchowensis. The sequence goes on from JAJUBA010000173.1 coordinate 43,481, forward strand.
AATTATTGGCACCCCTAGAAATTCTTATGAGTAAAATATCTCTGAAGTATACTCCATTCATATTCACAATTTTGAGCATAATTAAGCATTTGCACAATAATTAAGCATTTGCAATCAACATAAAACGTTACGAACTGCCTGGAAGAGGACGTGTGTCTATATCGTCCAAATGTACGGTGAGGAGGAGCGTTTGAGCGGCTAAAGACTCTCCAAGGAGCACAGCTGGAGAATTGCAGAAAATAGTTGAGCCTCGGGGTCAGAAAACCTTAAAAACAAATTGTCAAACAGCACTTACATCAGCGCATGTTGTTCCGGAGGGTTTCAAGAAAAAATTCTCCTCGCTCATCCAAAAACAAACTCCAGCACATTCAGTTATCAGACAGGACTGGAACTTCAAATGGGACTGGCTTCTATGGTCAGATTAAACTAAATAATGAGCTTTTTAGCAGCAAACACTGAAGATGGGTTTGGTGAACACAGGGATAAAAAGTAGCCCATGTGTACAATGAAATATACTGCTGTATTTTTGATGTTGTGGGTCTATATTTCTGCTGGAGGTCCTGGACATCTTGTTTAGACACATGACATCATGGATTCTATCAAATACCAACAGATAAAAAATCAATAAGTGACTGACTCTGTTAGAAATCTTATAATGGGCCATGTTTGGATCTTCCAACCGTACAATAATCCAAACACAAACCTCAAAAACAACACAAAAATGGGTCACTGAACACAAAACCAAGCTTCTGCTGGTCATTCCAGTCCTCTGACCTGAACCCTGTAGAAGATGAGTGAACTGAAGAGAAGAAGCAGCAGCATGGATCTGTGAATCTAAAGGGTCTGGAGTGATTCTGGATGAAGGAATGGTCTCTGATCTCTTGTCAGGTGTTTCTCTAACCTCATCAGGCATTATAGGAGAACATTTAGAGCTGTTAAACTGGCAAACGGAGGTTTCAAAAAGTATTGAATAAAAGGGTGCCGTTAATTGTGGCCAATGTGTATTAGAGAAAAACATTTATTTCATAATGATATTTCCCCCCATTTTAAATTCTTATTATCCAATGAAAGGTTAGATTTTTGTGATTTTTTAAATAAAAGATCAACAGGATTAACAATGCAGATTAATTTTCACAGCCTTCTTTGATCATATTTACCAAGGGTGCTGATATTTTTGATGACTGTATAATGTTTGATGCACTTCATGTTGATAATTACAATGAAAGGAATACATTTTCTCACTCTTTGTATTTTTACATCATTATGGTACAAGATTATCCTGTTTAAATCAATGTGATAAACAAGTCAGGTCAAAAGTAATCTGATTATATTACCTGAAATGTGTAATGTAATGGATTACGTTACTAAAACTTTTGTCATGTAATTTGGAATCAGTAACGGATTACAATTTGTAAGTAATCTACCCAGCTCTAATCATTTGTAAGCAGTTTATTTAAGAACAACACAAATTGTGTTACATTTATTCACATTCTGCCATCAAAAGAAAAATGGAATACTCATAGAGCAAAAACACAAATGCAATACAAAAGTGACAACCATTTATCCAGTAGTCTATCGGCTCTGGAAGCGTTTTCCAACTTATTTTCTTCATGAAGTTTTCAAATTTTTTTAGCTGAATAACAAACATTGTTTTGAAGAAACAAAACAGGTGCGTGATAATAGGCAAAATTAAAGATATAAGACTAGTTACTTGATGCCTTTTATGATGATGCCCATTCATTATCATTATCAAGATCATCAATATGGATAGTGTTGTTCATCTTAGAGAATAAAATACATTTTCTATCTTAATGTTTCTGTGTAACAGTATGGATACTTCCAGCAATATCCATATATGGAAGATCAGCTAACAAAATTTCTCTATTTTCTGATGTTAAAACAATACAGAAAATTCTAGCAACATCCAAACATAGTGTTTGGTTTTCATTCATGTGCAACTATCATAAGAGTAACAGGTGAGTAGCTGCTGATTCTCCTGGAGACAAAAAATAACAAAATTGCAAACCCACCATTATAAAAAAGTAAATAAGTGCATATTCACTCCCTGGATGCCAGGCTGAATGAATAAATACTGCAACTGCATTATTGACACAAGTCAGAGGCTCAGTTACTTCTTAGAAATAAATACAGACATTTTCTGAAACAATGCCAGAATAGATGCTATAGATTTAAAAAAATATATACTTTTCCTAATAATTAAAATTTATAAAATATTTCTTCAATTTTACAGCTTAAAAACACTCTTATTTTAACATTCCACTTTATAAATACATTTTTGGCAATTTAATTGCATCGGAAAAAAAATGCGGCAGATAATCCCTGTTATTGCGATCCTCTCAGAACATATGACCTCCATCTTTCTTGTCCTGTAAGAAAACAATACATCACAGAAGATAAAGAGAGAGAAATCAACTCATGAAACTCATGAAATCGGCAATCTGTCATCAGTTAGTGAACAAGATTTTGTTTGAAAAGTTTATTTCCCATTGATATGCTCATTGGGAAAAACAGATTTCTTACTACAGCATTATCTCACCTCATGGTCTTCATCCAAAAGCCCTCCTTTCATGTTTCTCTCCATGTCTGCACAAACACAATAAACACTATTTTTGCACAATGCAGACAATGTTTTGAGGCCACCATAGTATCTGTAGGTGATACTCGCCATTTCTGTAGATCCTACACTAAATCAAACCAACAGCAGCTACAGCCGCCGTCAGAACACTACCAATTACTGCTGCTCTAACAGCTGAAGACCGGGCTGAACCTGGAACAGATAAAAACAGACACTCACTAGACTAATCTACAACGAACACTGAGATATCTGAAGGTCTGAGAGAGCAAATCTGAATCCGATTCAGTTTAAAGTAGAACACAGCTTCATACTGTGATGCCAAAAGCACTGATGATTCAGTACCAAGTCTTCAAGATACTACAATAAAAAGATGTTTTTACATCCCTGCGTAAAACCCAATTCACACCGTACCGACAGACCCTGATCAACACGGACAATCACCAGATTACAATACATCACTTCTCAGACATTTCATGACCTTACATGATCAATCAGCAAAAATGAGATCTGACAGAAGCCAACAGACACTGAGAGGGGTAACACACTGATCGGACAAAAACCCAAACTACTCACCAGCGACATCAACATGGAAGTTCTTCACGCTGGTGACAGTACAGCGACCATGACAATGATGATGCTTGTGGCTGCTGATCTCTACATTATAAAGTCCAGAGTCAGTGGTTGTGGTGTTTGTGATGGTCAGAGATCCAGTCTGATGATCCAGCTTCAGTCTGTCTCTGAATCTCCCATCACACTGAACATCTTCACAGATCTTACTGAGATCTCCTTTGATTTCAGCGATGAGAGTGCCATGAAAATACCACGTCATCACATCATTTGGGTTTTTTGTTACACCAGGATCTAAAGCAACAGATTCTCCTTCATTCACTGACTTTCTCTTCTTTTCACGTTGTTCATCAGGAACACCTGAAACACAAACCAACAGCTGCTGAAGGATCTTTTTGGAGAGGAAACGCTATAACAGGAAAAACTATAAAAATTATTGTGCACATTCATTTCCCTAGATATGCAGAAACAATAAAATATAAAGTTAATTGTGATTACTGATTGTGACCTGCACATGAATTACACATATCGATGCACAAAATACCCATTTTAAAGCACTAGAACATAATTTACTGCATTACATTTTTAATAATCTCCTTGAATAAATCTAAAATTTTATTGTGATTGTATGAAACAAATGTAGTAATTACTTAACATTTTCTTAAATATTATTCTGAAAAGCAACATTTGTCCACATTTCCTGTTCATTAAAGGAACACTCCACTTTTTTTGGAAATAGGCTCATTCTCCAACTCCCTCAGAGTTAATAAGTTGAGTTTTACCGTTTTTGAATCCATTCAGCCGATCTCCGGGTCTGGCGATAGCACTTTTAGCATAGCTTAGCATAGATCATTGAATCCGATTAGACCAGTAGCATCGCGTTCAAAAATGACCAAAGAGTTTCGATAGTTTTCCTATTTAAAACTCGACTCTTCTGTAGTTATATCGTGTACTAAGACCGGCGGAAAATGAAAAGTTGTGATTTTCTAGGCTGATATGATTAGGAACTACTCTCATTCCTGCGTAATAATCAAGGAACTTTGCTGCCGTACCATGGCCGCGGCAGGCGTAGTGATATTACGCAGCGCCTGAAAGTAATCCCCAGCTAGGTAACTAGTTATAATATAGCTGGGGACTACTTTCAGGCGCTGCGTAATATCACTGCAAAGCGCATGGATGTATCGTGATACGGATCAGGAGACGAATTGTTGAATAAAGTTGTTATTTTTGTTTTCTTTGCACAAAAATTATTCTCATAGCTTCGTAAAATTATGGTTGAACCACTGATGTCACATGGACTGTTTTACCGAAGCCCTTACTGCATTTCTGTGCCTTGATCATGTGAGGACCCTTGCTGTCTGTGGAGGATCAGAAAGCTCTCGGATTTCATCAAAAATATCTTAATTTGTGTTCCGAAGATGAAAGAAGGTCTTACGGGTTTGGAACGACACGAGGGACAGTAATTAATGACAGAATTTTCATTTTTGGGTGAACTATCCCTTTAACATCAAATCCTTTGAATACACTTTAGAATCCGGTGAACTAAAAACAATGAGTATAAAATAACAGAGCATTTTAAACATAAGAAAAGGTGGTTGGAAATGCTATGATGAAAGTTTGACTAAAAGAAAACTAAATCTAAAACTAATGACAGACAAATTAGTTTCAAATTATTCTGTTGTGTAAAGAGTAAAATCATTCTAACGATGCAAGTACTTTTAAATAAAAAAGCAGCTCTGAATGTCAAAAATAACACATTAAAGGTGTGATTTAAACACAAATAACCTGCTTTAAACATTCATTAATGACTCACCATTATTTTTTAACGAAAATAAAGGCATTTATTTATCAAGAAAGAAAGAAAAATGTCAAAGAAATGTCAAAGAAATAAAAAACGAAAATGAAACGAAACTAACAGCAGTTATTGAAAACCAAACTGAAGTAAAGTAATAATTATCAAAAATAAATAATCGCTTTGGATTATATACATATCTGACTGGCTTTTAAAGTTTTATGTGGGACAATAGGCTATCGCCATATCGAAATCTAAAATTTGAGCTTTTATAGCTACCAATCCTTCCAGACCTCAAAATGCGTTTTAAATGTCAGAATCAGAAAGAGCTTTTTGTCAAGTGTGTTTACACAAAAACACAAGAAATTCGTCTTGGTGACAGGAGCATCCAGTGGAGAAAGTACAGAGGGAGTGTAGTCATGCATATAATTTAAGGTAATAGAATGAAATATAAGGCTAATAATAAACAGAATAGACAATGCATTAAAAAACAATAACTATGGTAATAAAAATATACATAAAATAGAATTATGAATGTGCAAATGTTTTAAGTTATGTACAACATAGGCCTGTAGAGAAAATAGAAAGAATTATGAATGTGCTATTTTACAGATGAAAAGTTTTGAGAAGTTATGTACAGATGGACAGTCCTGAGATGTTAGGCTATGTATTGTTCAGGTGGAATATAGCCTGAGAGAAAAAGCTGTTCTTATACTGTTCAGTGATGATTTATCTGTGTCTGAATGCAAGAACAGACACAATGTTTTAGTATTGAAGGCCAAAATATATCTCAATTAGGCTAATTCATGCACATGCATGCTCTTGTTTTCTTCTGTGTAAGATGGCAGAAGTGATGCAACAGGAAACTGTAACTATAGTTTCTCGTGCGCACGCGATAGTTTCTCGTGCCCACGCGAAAGTTTCTCGTGCGCACGCGATAGTATCTCGTGCGCACGCCATAGTTTCTCGTGCCCACGCGATAGTATCTCGTGCGCACGAGAAAGTCTTTTTTTTTTTTTTTTGCCAATGTCCCTATAGGGGCTCCGTAGGATCATATACTGCATATAGTATATTTTTAATTAGATATATAGATATTTAGATAAAATTTTACACACACACACACACACACACACACACACACACACACACACACACACACACACACACACACACACACACACACACACACACACACACACACACACACACACTGCCGTTCAAAATACTTTTAATGTTTTTTTCATATATGTAATTTATTTCAGTGATGCAAATCAGAATTTTTATCAGCCTGATTTATTATCAATGCTGTTCTTTTTTAGCGTTCTATTCATAAAAGAACCCTGAACAAAATGTCACAGGTTCCAAAAAATATTAAGCAGCAAAACTGTTCCCTGTTGAGAAAACCAGCATGGTATGTTTTGAAGCATGGGATGCTGGTTTGAGCTGATTCAAGCTGGTCCTTAGCTGATTTAAGCTGGTCCGACCAGCTCAAGACCAGCACATGACCAGCATAAACCAGCATCCCAGCTTCAAAACATACCTAACCAGCATATGCTGTTTTTTGTTTTTGTTTTTTTCAACAACACTGGTAATAAATCAATATATTTGAATGATTTCTGAAGATCATATGACTCTGAAAACTGGAGTAACAGCTGATAAAATTCTGATTTGCATCACTGAGTTAAATTAAATTATATTTTAAAGTTTAATTATGTATTATAAATGTATATAACCTCTGACACTGAGAAGAGTGAAAACTCCTCACATGACCGCTACTGAACATCTGAACATAACGAAACAAATTGTAACAGAGCCGGCGAGACGTGAGGCGTACGGATCCATGTGCAAGCTTTATTTAGACAGTGACTTAGTCATAAACACCAGCAAACAGGTATAGCATGGCTTATAAAGTATGTCTGATTGGATACAGCTGTGTGCGTATGCTCAGGTGAGCGTGTGAACAGTGAGATGGCTGATGGGAAATGCAGTCCATTGTGATGTGTGGTGTGAAAGTCAATATGATGGAAAGGCGACCTCTTGTGGCAGTCGGACGGAAGGTTGCGATCCAGATGCACATTGACGGATCTTCTTCCGCCTGTTCTGCAAAATGTAAACAAATGTAGCCTTTATTTCTGCAAGCGTAAATATTGTGAAAATATCAATATTAATTGTGTCTAGGCAAGGCATTCCTCCTGGAACTAAGTTTGGCGGGTGTTTATTTCATACTCTGTAACAGCTTATTTAATGAATAAATTATACAATGTATTTAATGTGTAAGGTACATGTACAACAAACTGGTAATGTTATAGTGGTATGGTGTACTGTAATCGAATCTATACCTGTGGAACCATAGACAGCACACGCGCTGTTCGTCTAATAAAGATCTTCATAGCAAACCATAGCCTTTGCAGATTTGCTTTCAATTGACTGAAGGTCCAAAGCCACGTCTTCAGCGCTCTTGATGTTACAACTGCTTCAGACGACTCAGCGCGTGCGGCAGGGAACTGAACGAATCATTCAAACTGATTCGCGAACCGATTCACTGGTTTGCCAACTGGTTTGATCAAGCCTTCTAACAGAATTGACTCAAAAGAATGAATCATTCGCGAACGGGCATCTACTAGTAAATATTTTAATTGAACTCTACTGTAGCCATTTGGACTAGTCATAACATAAGACAAGTAAAAAAAGCTGATCTGACTAGTAAGATAAGAATTGTTACTAGTAGTAATTACAAAAGATACTAGTGTCTAATAAATAAGTACTAGTACCTAATGAATAACTATTAGTATCTATTAAATAAGTACTAGTATCTAATGAATGCTTACTAGTAATACTGAAATAGATACTAGTCTCTATTGCAATAATTACTAGTCAGAAATTAAAAAGATGATATAAAAAACAGAATAACTACCTCTCCCTGTTCATTTGGAGATATCTTCAACCTCATAAAGAACTAGTGAGAATGTATTTGGAGAAATCTTCATTTAAATAGATCATTACATAAACATGAGTACCTCTCCACCGTCCAATCAGAGTCCACATGGTAATACAACACTTTAATATGCTGAATTAATTTGATTGTTAAGGCTAACTGGCTTTGTATGTTATATCTCGTCATTTGACACACAGTAGCCACAATAGCACTTATGTTTTATTTATTTATTTTTTTCCTTTTTATATGAAAAAATCGTGTTAACTATATCTTGAAATATCTCAATTCTCAAATATGTGTAAATAGATGCATTTCCCCCCTTTATAGATTATGTTGATCTATAATGGACGATGTATAATGTCAAAATAATGTAGTCTGTTAACTATGCATAATAACCCGTGTTTACTTAAGTAACAGATATGGGTGTCATGCCATAAAATATTTTTAGTACGACTGACTTTGTATTTAATGTGAATTTAATAAAACATTGTAAGTTAGGCTACTAATCATAACACTTTCATTGTACAGAAAGAGAGCAAAGAACATTTACTGACTTCAGTCCAGAGGTCAGTCTAAAAACTCCCATTAAAATCACTGAAGCTGTTACTGTGAAATAAGTTACAGATTTGTACACACATACATTTTGCAGAAAGAAAAATGGTATATCAAATCATTCTATTATAACATAGTTAAGAATCATCTTTATGCAAAGTGAAAACTAAAAATGTATTGGTGATTTAAAAATTCAATTGTTTTTGGCTAGATGTTCATTCATGTCTTTTTATTTTATTTTTTAAAGAAATTGAGGACCGAGGGCATAGCATAACTCATGAATGAAATATCATTTTTAATTTATGAATTTATTTACATTTTTATTATTATATAAACAATGTAAAGACATGAAAAAAAACTAATTTTTTCCTAAAACTTTAAAAAAATATAAACAATAATGCCTTTCAAACTGCATTTTAAATGACAGAGAATAAGCTTTCTGCTTTAGATTTCAATACTTCCTGAAAAAGATGAACATAGCTCTAAATGAATACATCTGACAAATATTTACATGTGAAAACAATTTGTGAGAAATGACATTACTCATATCTCTGATGTGTGAATATGTGTTTGATCTTGTTCAGCTCTTCTGGATCTGATGTCATAAATCAGAAGAATGACCGTAGCCACGCCCACCAGAGCAGAGAGGACCAATCGGATCACAGATTCAGTAGAACCACAACAGTGTTCAGAGTCTGAGGAATAAACACATCAAACTGAGATCAGTTCAGTCAATAAACGTTAATATCAGCGCCAACATCAACTAACATCCGTGCTGCTGTACCTGAACATGTGTGACAGATATGACTGATGTCCAGGTGTCTCGTCTGGTTGCTGATGGGATTGTGGAGCACACAGCTGTAGGTGTTTTTATCCTGATATTCCACCTCCAGAGGTAGAGAGAGACTGATGCTGAGATCAGACACACTGATGCTGGACAATAAACTGTGTCCTTTGTACCAGGAGAGAGTCACATGACCCACATTCACCACTGAACACAACAATGAACAGTTCTGCTGTGATGAAGATGATGAAAAACATTGTGAAGAGTTACTGCTGATGACAGGAACGGGCAGACGAGCTGAAAACACGAGATGATAAATAGAAATGAAGGTGAAATAATATTCAAGTAGATGAGGTAAAAAACATTGAAAGGAACCAAGACTGATCAAATGTAATGCATTTTGAAACAATCAGATACACACTGCTCAAAAAAAAAAAAAGGGAACACTTAAATCACACATTGGATCTCAATGAACGAAATATTGTCCTGACAACATCTAGGCGTGCTCCTGATGAGACGGCGAATGGTTTTCCTGTGGGATCTCCTGCCAGACCTGGATCAGGGCATCACTGAGCTCCTGTGGGGAACGTGAGGGCCAGTCAGTGGCATCAATGAAAGTGCCTACACACTCTGGCCACATGAGGCCGGCATTGTCATGCACCAGGAGGAACCCAATGTGTCAGGCAGCATAACTTTCTCCACGGCATCTCCAGATTCTTTCACGTCTGTCACTTGTGCTCAGTGTGAACCTGCTCTCATCAGTGAAGACCTGCCAGTTCTGCTGTTCTCTGGCAACTCAGGCTGCACGGTGCTGAACTGTGAGCACAGGTCCCACTAAAGGACGTCGGCCTCTCAGGCCATCCTCACGGTGTCTGTTTCTGACAGTTTGGTCATAAACCTGCACACATGTAACCTGTTGGAGGTCATTCTGTAGGGCTCTGGCAGCGCTTCTCCTGTTCCTCCTCACACGAAGCAACAGATACCAGTCCGGCTGCTGGATTGTTGCTCTTCTACGGCCCTGTCCCATCTGGTATCTCCTCCATGCTCTTGAGACTGTGCTGGAGAACACCTTGTGACGGCATGTATGGATGTGCCATCCTGGAGGAGCTGGACTGCCTGTGCAATTTGATTGGGTTGCAGATGCTGCCTTATGCTACAGGTGGTGAGAAGGACTCTAACAAAACACAAAACTAGAGACAAATCAGTCCGGAAAGATAAGGAGAGAGCGATTGTCAGTGCCCTTAATTTTTTTTTTGAGCAGTGCAGAAAGTTAAATATAAATCTAGCTGTAAATGTAAAAAATTAGTTATTTAGTTATTTTATCTAATTAGTCATAAAATACTTATTTACATCTTTTAAACTGTAAGAAAATGAAACAGGTAAAACTGATACTTAACTCACCATAGACAGTGACGCAAAAATAAGACCTGCTGTTTATGCTGAACTTTAGTTTATAGAGTCCAGTGTGTTGAGTTGTGATGTTTCTGATGGTCAGGGATCGTGTTTGATTGTCCAGCTTCAGTCTGTCTCTGAATCTCCCATCAGGACCATCATCATATACAGTAAAGCTGTCGTTCTGTTTGATTTCAGCTAATAATGTGATTTCCTTTCCAAACCAACACCGAATCCATTCATACTTAATTTTAGTAAGATTAAAGGTTAGAGTGAGTAAATCTCCCTCCATCAATAATATTTCACCTGCGTTATCTTCATAATCTGCATCACACATGAAGAACAAACAGAAACAGGGTTTGTGTCAGATTAATGCTGATAAATAATTTCATAATAGTTTACTAAATTAAAAGTTAAAATGCTAAATTTTAAATATCATAAAACAGCAAAAAGAAACAAAATGGTGTATGAATTAATTTAAATTTTATCATAAAAAAACTATTGAAATTGCTTTTTTTTTTTAAACTCACCATATATACTCATATATATTTTAATCCCAAAACATTCAATGGTCCGTCCAGTCCTCCGTCTCGAACCTAGAACATCAGATACAATGATGTTATCTGCCTGTTTATTTATTTCACCGTTAAGTTAATTTGCAACGTAAGGTTTGGGATGAGGTACGTAAGAAATTACTTCAACACACAAAAGATTTAAGGATGGAAACGTGACAGATGTCTGGAAATAAACAATCTGAGCAATGTCTTGAGGTGGTTGTGACTCCAGGCCGTTAAAATTATTAGAGAAATGCATGATTTCATTTCTAAACCACCACTGAATCCACTCATACTTAATTTTAGTAAGATTAAAGGTTTGAGTGAGTAAATCTCCCTCCATCAATGATATCTCACCTGCGTGATCTTCATAATATGCATCACACATGAAGAACAAACAGAAACAGGGTTTGTGTCAGATTAATGCTGATAAATAATTTCATAATAGTTTACTAAATTAAAAGTTAAAATGCTAAATTTTAAATATCATAAAACAGCAAAAAGAAACAAAATGGTGTATGAATTAAAATGTTGTCATAAAAAACAATTGAATTATTATTATTATTTTTTAAACCACTCGTATAGACGTTACCAAGAACACTGGTGAAGCCCCATCTAGACCTCCGTCTCCGTTCTAGAACATCAGATACAGTGATGTTATCGGCCTGTTAATTTCAACCACTAAAAAGTTTACAAAGTAGATATTTCTTATACAAAAATAGTAAATCAATCTCATCATCACAAAAAATATCCACTGAATCAGATCATCATCCATAATTTTAGAAAGTCCAGAGTTGAGAGTGACTGAATCTCCCTTCTTCCCTGACACAAACTCACCAGACACACCAGAAGAACAGAGTTTTTCACAGATTACAGATAACTTGATGTTGGTGTGATGAAGCTTCTCTAAAATAATTTTAATAATTAAATGTAAAGGTACATGGTAACAGACCAGAAACAACTGAAGCCATAAAAACACATTTCAAACTCACCATCCAGACGCCACAAACACAAAGAGAGCAACACTAATTTGAGAATCATTTTCTCAAAAGCCCACGATAGCAACCCTTAAAATGTCTGAAAACATTCAGATTGATCTGAAAAAGACCTGAACTGTGATATATATCTGGTTGAATCCTCCCCAAACTTCAGTCAGTTTCCGCTCACACGTCCGGCTTCCTTAACATCACGAAAATCAACAAGCTTTTGCTGATCTTACATTTTAAAGTGAATTATGGTCCTGTATGAAAACTAATAGCAGTAGAAATGTTGCAAATTGTATGAGTGTTGGATTAGATCTACTGGTGTGCCATTTAGTGTTGGGAGTTTTCATTCATATTTGACTCGTGATTCTTATTTAACTGTTGATGGATTCACTTTATTTCAGTATAAAACTGTTTTGTGTGTGTGTGTGTGTGTGTGTGTGTGTGTGTGTGTGTGTGTGTGTGTGTGTGTGGAAGATTGTGAGGTTCATATTAGAAAATTATGAAACGCTTCATACACAAACTATAGACACACACAGTGATGACGAACATCCAACAGAAGCTGTTTATCCACCTGACAGATCAAACCAGACACGCTGATGTTTGTACAGATAAAACAAAGAGGAAAACCACTGAAGGATCCATTTTGTCTCAAAATCCAGTGAATTACATTAATAAAGTTTGCTTGTGTTGTTACTACAAAATTTATGAGTGAACATTATGGTCTTTTTCCTGAAAAAACTGCAAAGTGTAGATTTGCAACCAAAGTGTATGCGCTATCAGAGATTGCTCTTCTTCTTCTTCTTCATCTTCTTGGTTTTTAACGGCGGCTGGCAACCCACGTAAGAGATTGCTCTTTGATAGCGGTTTTTCTTAAGAAAGCCACATTTCTGGCATTTATAAAACCACTTTTTTTTTTCATGTTAAAGGGAAGTTTGCCCAAAAATGAAAAGTTGCTGTTAGTTGTCATCCTGAAGCCATCCAAGATGTAGGTGACTTTTTTTTTTTTCGGTATAAGAGTAAATAATTTTAGCTGAAATTGGTCCTTTGTGATTCATAAAATGCAAGTAAAAAAGCATATCAGGCAACACAAAATTAATACACATTTAAGGTCTGTTTTGGGTTCTGTTTCATGTTCTTGTTTTCATGTCTTTTATTTTGAAGTTTAGTTAAGATTCCTGTTTGTTTCATGCTTTCCTTGCCATATTGTATTCCTGCTATTGGTTCTCTTGTTCATTGTGTCATGTTTTGATTGGTTATTGTCCTGTCACGTGGTTCTCAATTCTGTTTGCTCATTGGTTGGTTCTTGTCATGTGACCCTTAGTGTTTTATATAAGTAGCCCTCTTGTTGCCATATGCTTTGTCTGATGTTGTCCTGTAAAGGCTGTTTTGTGTGCCATTGCCATGCTTGGATGTACTTTGTGTCTTTGTTTTAATAAATCCTTAACTGCATTTGGATCCTCGACCGTTGGTCAGGACCGTTTTGGCATCGCCTTTTGATGCTCAGTGTACCCCTTTAGCATAACTTTTCGATGTGAAGGGTCCTCCGTTGTTTTAAATAGGAAACCCTTAGCGTCAATATGCCAACACGATACTGGGAATTTTATCATCATAATTAAATGATATATATGGGGTAATAGCATTGCCATTATTGCATATATGTAGGGGTTTGATTTTTCAATGTAAACAATCAAAACGGTTTTATTTATATTTCATCCTGAATTGGGACAGCTTACGTCGTGACACTGTGACGCAATCACACTTCAAATACGGACTTCAGAGTCCACACAATTCACATTGGGACAGTCTTCGTAGTGGCGGTGTGACACAATCACACTTCAAATCTGGTCTTGGAAGGGCACGCACTCAACTTTGGGACACAGCTTGTGTGTACGTAACCCTTTTTTTTTTAAGCATTTTGGTTTTACGATTCCTGGATGAAATCACTTGCCTGTGATCAAAGATAGTGAGATCTGATGTTGGGGAATATAGACAAATTTGTGCTAAATTATTAATGGCTAACAGAAACTAAGGAAAGTACAAGTGATGTTATAACAATGGGTAAATCTGATAAAAGACAGACAAATGCTCAAAAAATCAATAATCACTTCACAGACAGCAAAGACACACGGAGTCTGTGGAAAGCCATTCAGACCATCACAGACTACAAGCCCCCGCCACAGGCCTGTGATGACGACACATCCCTCCCGGATACACTCAACCACTTTTATTCACGGTTTGAAATGCAGAATGACACACCTGCACAAAAACTGCCCACACCTCCCAACGACCAGGCGCTCTGTCTGTCTCCAGCCGATGTAAGGAAGACCCTATCTAGGATCAACCCACGCAAGGCTGCGGGTCCCGACAACATACCTGGCCGTGTACTGAAAGACTGTGCTGCACAGCTGACAGATGTCCTAACAGATATCTTCAACACCTCGCTGAGCCAGGCAGTCGTCCCCACATGTCTCAAATCCACAACAATCATACCGGTACCAAAAAAATCACCTGTGTCCTGTCTAAATGACTACCGTCCCATAGCACTGACTCCAATCATAATGAAGTGCTTTGAGAGGTTAGTCATGCACAACATCAAAACCAGCCTCCCCAACACACTCGAAAAATAAAGACTCTTATGTTAGAATGCTGTTCATTGACTTCAGCTCAGCATTCAACACAATAATTCCACAACAGCTCATAAACAAACTCAACCTGCTGGGCCTTAACAACTCCCTCTGTAATTGGATCCTGGACTTTCTAACCGGAAGACCTCAGTCAGTCCGTGTCGGCCACAACACCTCGAGCACTACCACACTGAACACAGGTGCCCCACAAGGCTGTGTGCTCAGCCCGCTGCTCTTCACGCTGCTGACCCACGACTGCACTGCCAAGTCCAGCTCCAAACACATCATCAAGTTTGCTGACGACACAACAGTGGTAGGTCTCATCAGCAACAACGATGAAACGCACTACAGAGAGGAAGTGGCACAGCTGGCTGAATGGTGTGGTGCTAACAACTTGTCCCTCAATGTGAGTAAGACAAAGGAGGTTGTGATGGACTTCAGAAGGAACTCCGGTGATCACCCCCACTGACCATCGACAGCTCGCCTGTGGAGAGAGTCAGCAGCACTAAATTCCTGGGGTGCACATCACAGAGGATCTCACCTGGTCCACCAACACCATGTCACTCTCCAAGAAGGCACAACAGCGCCTACACTTTCTCCGCCGGCTGAAAAGAGCAAGTCTCCCTCCACCCATCCTCACCACTTTCTACAGGGGCACCATTGAGAGTGTGCTGACCAGCTGCATCACTGTCTGGTACGGGAACTGTACCGCAGCAGACCGCAAGACCCTCCAGCAGACAGTGAACACAGCTGCAAGGATCATCGGTGCCCCTCTCCCCTCCATCCTGGACATTTTCCTCACACGATGCTCCAGCAAAGCCAACAGTATCGTGAAGGACTCCACACATCCCTCCCACAGTCTCTTCCAGCTCCTACCATCAGGAAGACGGTACCGGAGCATCAGAGCCCGCTCTGCCAGACTGCTCAACAGCTTTTTCCCCCAGGCTGTGAGAGCCCTGAACTCAAATCACCCCGCCCCTCTCTGAAACCCCATACAAACCCCCTACCTCCTGAAAACATGGACCATCTGAAAACTTATGGAACTCTTTTTTTGTGCAATCGAGGTGTGCTACACGCAGGTGAGTGGTCCTGTACAAACCACCTGTAGTAGCACACTCTCCTCCTCTATGCGCACTAGTCACTTTTCACACACACTGCTGTGTGTATACAAATCCCACAAAAAGACTCAGTAATATATGTATGTTTACATGCTCATGCACTACAAATCATCCTGCACTATTCCCCAGCCAGCTGCTGACTCACAATGTTTCTCTTCGCACATGTACAGTATTTATCTGAAGCACTCTCGTATAGTTTGTATTGTTTGTATTTTTTTAGTTTATGTACAGGTAAAAAATTCTTTTATATATAGCATATTTTATAGTCAAATCTATCAGTAGGATAGTTGTGTATAGGTTTATATTGTTTTACTGCACTGCTGTATTATTGTATTTATGTAGCACCGTGGTCCTGTGAGGCACGACATTTCGTTCCACTGTATGCCCCCCGCATGTAGCGGAATGACAATAAAGCTCAACTTGACTTGACTTGACTTGAAATTAATCCAAATAAAATCAATTTTTTTATATATATTTATTTTTTTTTAAAAAGTATCAAAAATAAAAATAAATTTCGCCCCAAAGACTAACACATTCTTCAGCGTGTTGCACGACTTTTAACTTTCCGCGTGGCTTTGCTTCCGAAGATGCACGACTTAAGGGTGACTCTAGCCGAACAGGCACGTCTTTACCGGCTTCTTATTATGACTCGGAAGAAGCTTGATGTTAAGTTTAAACTCTATCAGCTGCTTTTTGAGGCTTTGAGGAACAACAAAAATATAGACAGCATTTTTTGCATATGTTTTTGAAGGCTTTTAAAGTGAAGTTCGTTTTATTTTTATTGTAGCCTATTCAAAATAGAATTAATATAGAGAGGATTGTACACCGTTTACTTAATGTTGTTCTGTATTTGTTTGATAAGAAATAAAATCAAACTATTCTATTCTATTCTATTTATAAAGCACATTTTAAAAACAACAGACGTTGGCAAAAGTTCTTTACATGTCAAACATAGCACATACAATCTAAAAATTGTAAAACACAATCACAAAAATAGGCTTCATTAAATCCATTACAATCAAATGCAAGAGAGAAGAGATAAGTCGTTAAGTGAAATTTAAAAACATCAAGAGTCAAAAAACACAAGATCTAACATGGAGAAGTAAACTGTTCCATAAACGAGGAGCTGCAGCAGAATAGGCCCTGTCTCCTTTTGATTTTAATCGAGACTTGGGAACAACTGAAGATTTTGTACAGATCGTAAGGGCCTGAATGACTTGGTGCCAGTCCATTTAAGCCTTTAAAACCAAATATTAGCAACTTATACTGAATCCTAAATTTGACTGGAAGCCAACGAAGGGGTGCTAATACTGGTGTTATAATTTCAAATTTCCTAGTCCCAGTTAAAAGCCTAGCAGCCACATTTTGAACCAGCTGCAGGCATGAGAAACAACATAATACAACATAATAATTACAATAGTCCAGTCTGGACATAGTAAAAGCATGCATAACAACTTACAAATCAGACAGAAAAGGTTTCAGTTTTGCTATATTCCTTAATTGGAAAAAACAAACAAAAAAAAAAAACACACCTCTAACCACAGAATTGATATGCTTATCCAACTTTAACTCTGCATCAAAAATGACTCCAAGACTCCTTGCATGATTATGTACCTTAGATTTGAATGGGCCTAATTGATTAATTATAGGTTCTGAGGAACTCAGAGGGCCAAACACTATCACTACAGTCTTTGATTCATTCAGGTGAAGAAAATTTGCTGCCATCCACTCCTTAATATCATTAAAACATGCAAAGAGAGACTGTAAGGCTGAATTATCCCTCATTTTTATAGGCAGATAAAGTTGTGTATCATTGGCATAAAGATGAATTTTTGCCGAGCGTGAATTAGCAGATCAGTCGTTTCACACTTGGTGTGAAAGCAATGTTTGCCGGCGAGCATTGGTAGATGGGTGTTTTTGTTCAACAGTCGTAAAGCCCAAAAAAGCCAACAGTCCATAACGTTCCTCACACTGATCCGGGGGTGAATAAAGGCCTCCTGTAGCAAATCGATGCATTTTTGTAAGAAAAATATCCATATTTAAAATGATATAAACACCTTTTTCTCACTTCTGCTAACTGTTGTAGGACGTAGGATGATGTAGGACGTCGGTGTAGCTTAAGAGCTGATGATTAGAGATGAACGCCGAAGCGTGACGAGGAGAAAACAAAACAAAACGCCGGTCACGAATTAGAATCACAAAATGATGATTTCAAGAAAAATGTATTGGATTTTGATATACAGGTGCTGGTCATATAATTAGAATATCATCAAAAAGTTGATTTATTTCACTAATTCCATTCAAAAAGTGAAAATTGTATATTATATTCATTCATTACACACAGACTGATATATTTCAAATGTTTATTTATTTTAATTTTGATGATTATAACTGACAACTAAGGAAAATCCCAAATTCAGTATCTCAGAAAATTATAATATTGTGAAAAGGTTAAATATTGAAGACACCTGGTGCCACACTCTAATCAGCTAATTAACTCAAAACACCTGCAAAGGCCTTTAAATGGATTCTCAGTCTAGTTCTGTACACTCTAAAAAATATATTTGTTTCAAAATATTACGTGCAATATTATTAATTAAATTCAACACATTAAAATTAATTAGAATTAATCAAATGAAATGCTAACAATTAACCATTCAAATTGAGTAAAATAGCATGAAAAAATTAAGTAAAATTCAAACAAAAATATTCGTTTCATTGGACAAAAAACACTATGCTAATGATACTATGTTATGCATGTCAGGCCACTAGTTGGCGATCAAGAAACACTGCGCAAAAACGTAATATGTATGCACATGATGTCACCTTTTTCGCAAATTCATGTTTTTGTTGTTTATATGGAGATGATACAGGCATCGTGTTCAAAAGCTTGTGTTTCCAGGCCCCCAAAACTGAATTATTGAAGACACCTGATGTTAACACAGAATCACTGAAGGAGAAAATCATGTTTTACCATTGGGTCACCGTCACGGTGGTCAATGTTTGCTTTAGTTGGGTTCTTGACCCTTGACTCCTTAACATTATATTTTGTTTGGCTGCTGTTACAGAGTTAAACAACAGTTAGACAAGCCAAATGAGAAGGTGGTTTGGTGGTGTTGGTTTTGTTTTGACATCATCATCAGACCTGAATCTCTGAGTTGTATTTACCGTATCAATTTCTACCATTCTGTGATTGTACAGTGTAATATCTGGAATTTGCAGCATAAACAGATTTTTCAGAGCTCTCCTGATCAAATATTTAAAAAAAGCTATCATCTAGGCACACAGACATCAAGTATCAGCGTGAGAACCTCAACAATGGTGACCATCAAATGTTGCAGTGCATTCTGGGTGCCACCAATCAAAACTCATCAATAGCTCCCATCATGCATTGCATATTTTTAGTAGTTTGTTTTGTGAAGTTCAGAGTTGATCTGTTTATCTGAATATGTTGTTTATCACCGTTGTTGAGATTCATACTCTGATTCTTTATGTCAGAATGTGCCTAAAAAATATATTTTTTTTTCTTTTGGGATCAGAACTATTTTTAAAAACCCTTTGGATTATACTGAAAATTTCAGACTTTATACTGTAGAATTACAGGACTGCTGTAATCAAAGTAAATCTAATTCAGAGATAAAGCTCTAAAAGAGTTCAGAGATTCAGGTCAAATGATGATGACAACACATAATCAACACCACCAAACCACCTTCTCATTTGGCTTGTCTAACTGTTGTTTAACTCTGTAACAGCAGCCAAACAAAATATAATGTTAAGGAGTCAAGGGTCAAGAGCCCAACTAAAGCAAACATTGACCACCGTGACGGTGACCCAATGGTAAAACATGATTTTCTCCTTCAGTGATTCTGTGTTAACATCAGGTGTCTTCAATAATTCAGTTTTGGGGGCCTGGAAACACAAGCTTTTGAACACGATGCCTGTATCATCTCCAAATAAACAACAAAAACATGAATTTGCGAAAAAGGTGACATCATGTGCATACATATTACGTGCACTGAAAAAACTGATCCGCTATATTTACTCAATAAAATTGAGGTAACAATTTGCACTCACTTTGTTTGAGTAGATTCTATCCTATATATTGAGTAAAGAGTACCTAAATTTTACAGCAAAAAAGAAATTAGGTAATGTCTACCTAATATTTTTCATTAAATTACATAACTAATTACTTATAAAAATTGAGTAACATTAACTCTATTGTTAGAAGGCAACAGTTCATCACTGTAAAACCCAACAAGTTAGGGTAACAAACCGTTTGAGTAAACCGATTGCCTTAAAACATTTAAGTTTTTAAAAATAACAATTATGAGTGCTCTGAACTTATTTCAGTCAGACATCTACAGAAGATCTTATTGAGAATTAACTAAGGTTTAGATGTTGATTTATTGTTTCAATTGAAGTAACCATGTTAGAGATCAGTGTCTGCTTTAGTTGGGCTCTTGACCCTTGACTTCTGTGTTACATGTTTTTTTCTTTGGTTGTTGTAACCATGTGTTCCTCAAACATGTTTGTTGCAGCTCAAAAGCCCAGAGGAAATGATCGGTAGTTGGTTGTCATACATTTATAGTGACAAGCATCTGTAAGTGTAAATGTTTTAAGACAATCGGTTTACTCAAACGGTTTGTTACCCTAACTTGTTGGATTTACAGTGATGAACTGTTGCCTACTAACAATAGAGTTAATGTTACTCAATTTTTACAAGTAATAAGTTATGTAATTTAATGAAAAATATTAGGTAGACATTACCTAATTTCTTTTAGTTTGTCATAGCTGTAAAATTTAGGTATTCTTTACTCAATATATAGGATAGAACCTACTCAAACAAAGTGAGTGCAAATTGTTACCTCAATTTTATTGAGTAAATATAGTATATTACTCAATTTTATTGAGTAAATATAGTGGATCAGTTTTTTCAGTGTGTGTAGGTGCGTTAGGAGTTTAGAAAAATTGTTAGGAGAATTGAAAAAATAGTCATAGCCATTGTAAAAAACTGTAGAGTAGATGAAAAGCACTAGAAGAGAAAAGTACAAAAACCAAACAACAGAGAGTAATATAATATAATTAATATAATATACAGTAAACCCTCCAGTGTTGAATCAACACTCCCAGTGTACACAGCAAAACCCCCAGTGTTAATTTAACACTCTGAGTGTGGACTCACTGGACTCATATAAACACTGAAGAAGTGTTAAAAGTAACTCTGAAGCAGTGTTAAAGTGAATGAGATAATTAGGTGATTAATTGAGTGGTGATTGGCCATTATTGAAGACACCTGATGTTAATGAGCAGAATCACCAAAGGAGAAAATCTAAATTTGTATGTCACCATTATAGTGGTCTGTGTTTGCATTAGTTGGGATCTTGACCCTTGACTTTTTTATTTTAAATTTTGTTTGGCTGCTGTATCTGAGTTATAACAGCCAGACAAGCCAAGAGCAAAGGTCATCAGGTGGTGATGATTATGTTTTAACATAATTGTCATTTGACTTATTTAGAGTCTGATCTTTGAGTTATATTATCTTTATTGTTTGCAACAGCTCTCTGATTCCACAGTGAAAGCTACTGTATTTTCTATACATTTTATAGTGGTTTCTTGCAAGCTGTTCTGATTAAAAAAAAAAAAAATAAATAAAGTCTTTGTTTTAGGCAGACACAGACATCAAGAATCAGCGTATGAATCTCAACTACGGTGTAGTGAGAATAAAAAGTTACAAAGACAATTCAGCTCATAATTTATTCATGCCGCAATGCATGATGAATTTTCATTGGCTACAACATGCTTTTTTGATGGTCACCATTGTTGTGATTCTCACGCTGATTCTTGATGTCTGTGTGTCTAAATTAAAGTTGTTCTTTTTTATTATTATTTATTTTATGTAGGAGTAACTTCTGAAATCATCTGTGTGATTATGTCAAAAATGCCAGATCTTGTATTTTTCACCTTGTTTACCTAATTACTAAAGAAAACCTAACTCAGGTATTCAGGTCACTACATGATGATTAGTTCAAAACATAATCAACACCACATGATCATCTTTCCTCTGGTTTGTCTGGCTGTTATAATTCAATTATAACAAACAAAACCTAATGTTTAAAATTTAAGGGTCAAGATCCCAACTAATGCAAACACAGACCACTATAATGGTGACATACAAATTTAGATTTTCTTCTTTGGTGATTCTGCTTGTTAACATCAGGTGTCTTCAATAATGGCCAATCATCACTCAATTAATCACCTAATTATCTCATTCACTTTAACACTGCTTCAGAGTTACTTTTAACACTGCTTCAGTGTTTATATGAGTCCAGTGAGTCCACACTCAGAGTGTTAAATTAACACTGGGGATTTTGCTGTGCACATTGGAAAATACTGTCAGTTACTGTACAGCAATAAACAAACAAATAAATAAATACCGCATCCTCTGCCAAGCTGCATTACAGTATTGGTAATATTCTTATTTGTTATACTATAGCAATTTTTTTGTCTTCTTTCTCTGCCTCATACAGTCGACTCTCAGTTCTGCACAAATACATGTAAGAAGTACTTGGCTACAAACCATTTCAACAGTTACAAGTTTGAGGGTGTGTGCTACAGTATTTACAGTACAAGTTCTCTCATCTGAAGTACTGCTGCTATGTACTGTAATTGTAATGTGTCAGTAGATGATCCTGCAGGCAGCTTTCTTTATGCTCATTCAATGCAGAAGGACATGCTCAACTACAGTGCTTTATATTTAATCAGCAACAAGTGACCTTTGACCTAGTCCCCTTCGTTTTTCTTTTCCCCTCCAATTCCTCTTTGTCTCCCACTACCCAGGATTAAGTGGTCAAAACACATAATCACGTGTGCTCCTGCGCATATCACACAGCAAAACCCCCAGTGTTAATTTAACACTCTGAGTGTTGACTCACTGGACTCATATAAACACTGAAGCAGTGTTAAAAGTAACTCTGAAGCAGTGTTAAAGTGAATGAGATAATTAGGTGATTAACTGAGTGATGATTGACCATTATTGAAGACACCTGATGTTAACAAGCAGAATCACCAAAGAAGAAAATCTAAATTTGTATGTCACCATTATAGTGGTCAGTGTTTGCATTAGTTGGGATCTTGACCCTTAAATTTTAAACATTAGGTGTTGTTTGTTATAACTGAAATATAACACCCAGACAAACCAGAGGAAAAATGATCATGTGGTGTTGATTATGTTTTGAACTAATCATCATGTAGTGACCTGAATACCTGAGTTAGGTTTTCTTTAGTGATTAGGTAAACAAGGTGAAAAATACAAGAGCTGGCATTTTTGGCGTAATCACACAGATGTTTTCAGAAGTTACTCCTACATAAAATAAATAAAGAAAAAAACTTTAGTTTAGACACACAAACATTAAGAATCAGCGTGAGAATCACAACAATGGTGACCATCAAAAAAGCATGTTGTAGCCAATAAAAAGTCATCATTGGCTCCCATCATGCATTGCGGCATGAATAAATTATAAGCTGAATTGTCTTTGAAACTTTTTATTCTTACTACACCGTAGTTGAGATTCATACGCTGATTCTTGATGTCTGTGTCTGCCTAAAACAAAAACTTTTTTTTTTTTTTTTTTTTAAATCAGAACAGCTTGCAAGAAACCACTGTAAAATGTATAGAAAATACAGTAGCTTTCACTGTGGAATCAGAGAGCTGTTGCAACCAATAAAGATAATATAACTCAGAGATCAGACTCTAAATAAGTTAAATGACTCAAGTCAAATGATGATTATGTTAAAACATAACTATCACCACTTGATGACTTTTGCTCTTGGCTCATCTGGCTGTTATAACTCAGATACAGCAGCCAAACAAAACTAAAAAGTCAAGGGTCAAGATCCCATCTAATGCAAACACAGACCACTATAATGGTGACATACAAATTTAGATTTTCTCCTTTGGTGATTCTGCTCATTAACATCAGGTGTCTTCAATAATGGCCAATCACCACTCAATTAATCACCTAATTATCTCATTCACTTTAACACTGCTTCAGAGTTACTTTTAACACTGCTTCAGTGTTTATATGAGTCCAGTGAGTCAACCCTCAGAGTGTTAAATTAACACTGGGGATTTTGCTGTGCATCCTGAGATTCTGACTGCTGTGTCATCAGTTTTGCTACTGAATGTTCACACATGGATAAATGTGTGCTATTTGTGTTCATTTTGTGATTCTTGAAGTAGTGACAGTAGTAACAGCAAAATGATGCTGTTATTGTGTAGAGTTTTGCAGAAAACATTGAGCAAATTGGAGCATGTGTGAAAGCAGGCGAAATGTGTTAAAAGTTTTGAGAAACATGTCTTTGTTTCAAGAACTGTATTAATGGTTTGGAAAATTGTGCCAAATGAATCAGTTATAGTGTGTTAACAATCGAGAAAAAACTGTAATCAATATCCCACATACAGTAATGTGTACATTTGTACTTTTGAAATGGATATATGGCATGCATAAGAAGGATTTTACCCCCGCTGCCTGGCCAGGGCCAGTATTGCCTGTGATGTTGAAGAGGTTCTTTGGCCTGTTCCAGACCAAAGACGGGATACTGGGGCAGAATAGTTATTTTGGTCACACTTTATATTAGGTGGCCCTAACTACTATGTACTTACATCAAAAAATAAGTACAATGTACTTATTGTGTTCATACTGTATAGCAAAACACTTTTGCTGCTATTGAGGTGGGATACGGGTTTGGTGGTGTGGGTAGGGACAGGTTTGGTGGTGTGGGTAGGTTTAAGGGTGGGTTAAGGTGTAAGGGATAGGTCAACAGTGTAATTATAAATGTAACTACAGAAATTAATTACAGATGTAATTACATATAGGTATTTTTAAAAATATAAGTACAATGTAAAAACATGTATGTACACAATAAGTGCATTGTACCAAATGATTAATTTAAATGTAAGTACATAGTAGTTAAGGCCACCTAATATAAAGTGGGACCGTTATTTTTGTTGTTGTTTTCTGTATCGTAATGTATTCTACAGTACATTACTGTAAATTGAGGAATAAAACATTTGGGGAGTACCTCACTTATTACTGGTTTTTGTAGCATTGTTTTGAATTTATCTCATCAGTGTGTTGTAGTGTGTGTGTTTTGACTGTTTGTGTGTCATGTCTGAGAGCAAAGTTTGTTTTTTTTAGCACGATTGAGTTGTTTTGAGCGGAGAGCTTCATTTTGACCTGAATATAGGAAGTTTGGGGAATTGAGTTAGGAGTTATGGATTCATGTTTAGAGTTTCACAAAAAAAGAGGTATAATTTCAAGAAATGTGTTTAAGCAATCGAGAAAAACTGTAATTTAACAACATTAGTAACAAAACAGTATACCTGATAAGACAGTAATATTTTTAGACCGTGTGAATTTGCCCTTTTTCATTTCTGTAACATGAATACAGATGCAATTAGCATGTTTCGAGTTCACATCGGACAGAAAAGTGATCAAACTTGAAAATATGAAAATAATCAAATGTACATGAATATATGATTTAGATGACAGATTTAAGTGCAAAAGTAGTTCAAAAGAAAAATATGTAATTAGATTAATCAGAGCTCATTAGAAACCTACCCATCCCATGCAGAGACAGTGCAGAAAGGAGTCAGAAATTCTAAGAGCCACTGGTTCTGCGACAGTCAGTTGATATAAAGGACTTTCCAAGCAGTTTGTCCACAAAAAAAAGTTTTAATCTATGGAAGCAATTAGACTCACACAGACATCAAGAATCAGCTTGTGAACCTCAACAATGGTGACTATTACATTTTTTTTTTTTTTAATCATGCTGCAATGCATGCTGGGATCCAATGAGTTTTGTACTATGCTAGTACCCAGCATGCATTGCAGCATGATTTAAAATGTAAAAGATTAAAACTTCGTTTTTGTGGACAAACTGTTTGGAAAGTCCTTTATATTAACTAACTGTCACAGAACCACTGGCTCTTAGAATCACTTTTACTGTAAACAATACAACATCCATTGAGTCAGAGATTAGACACACAACATGTCCATGTTTACGCTAAGATGAGACCAGGGGCCTGTACCATGATGGTGGCTAAACAAACTCGGGGTTACAGGATTAGTTTTGAGTTGACAAAACCAAACCGATGCAATCAGGCTTAATTGGTACCATGAAGCAGCTCATCAACTTTCTCTGTCAACTCAGGCTTTGATTCTTAAGCTATGATTACTCCACGGGCGCGTGCACATAAAAGAGTGACGTCGGCACCGAACAACCAATCGTGTTCAATATGGATAGAGCGAGAGCTGTATATTTTTCTGCGGAGGAGCAAGAAATAATTATTCATAAGTATGAAGAATATAAACATGTGTTTCAAGCACGCAGTAATACTGTATCTGCTGCCAAAGCAAGAGAAGAATGTTGGAAAAAGATCGCTGATTGCGTTAATGCGTAAGTTAAACAAATATAGGCTACATTCAATATTAATTAAAAATGATGTATGTGTGTGCGCGCGTGTATATGATGCCTTTACAATAAGGTTGTATTTGTTTAGAGAACGTAATGCATTAGCTAACATGAATTGACAATGAACGATAGTTTTTCAGCATTTATTAATCTAATGTTAATTCCGTTAGTTCTTCAAGTTACTCATGTTACTTTGTGCATTAGACGTATGTTAACAGTTAGTTTTATTTTAAAAATGTATTGATGCTTAAATTAAAATGTGTGTGTGTGTATACGTATACTGCATGTATAAACGTATTTGTGTATAAAAATGTGACTGTATATTAGGCCTATGTCATATAGATTAATAGGTTATTCATTGATTTTTAGATGCAACCCCAACTACAAACGTATAAAAATATCATTCAAAGTGGTGAGTATTTACCATAACCTTTTATTATTTTATTATTTTCGTGAACATTTTCACAAAAACTTTTTTGCAGCAAACAGAAAAAAGTGTGACATTCGGAAAACTGGGGGAGGGCCACCTCCCCCAGAATACACCGTAGCAGAGGAGCTGGCTCTGAGTAGCAATAAGGGGCGGCCGATTATGGATGGTATTACAGGTGCTGTACAATCTGATCCTGGTGCTGGCTCCTCTAAACAAGTGACACTGGGTATGTGTGCAATGCATTACTACCTTTTAAAAGTTGTACATGTGGCTGACTGTATGTTCTGCAGTAGAGGAAAATACAGTGTCCCTGTTGAAGCCGGCACACGTTCACACAGTCTCCCACACAGAGGTGAGCTTGAAACAGACAGAACACTATGAATATGCTTTACAACAGTTACGCTTTACATTGGCCTACTTTTATTTATTAGGGTGAAGCAAATGACGAAGACACCCTCTCTGTGTGTTCTGAAACCATTGCTGAAGTGAATGCATTTTTTTTTTTTTTTAATGGCACACATTTTAATGTCACACAAATGTGACTAGCCCTTATCTTTTATTGTAGGATTTTTCACAACCTGCCCCACAAACTGACACCTCTACCTCAATGGGCTTCAGAAGGAATGTGAAGAAGGTACTGCTTCAAACCCTTGACATAAATTACAGCCAGTCCTGTGCCTGTATTAAGTCATGCCTTTTGTCATTTGATTTACCTTAAGACTTGTAATGATTGTTTGTGGTGGAATTATGTTTCAGGTGGAAACTGACTCTGTCAGGGCCCTTTATAAAAGGAGCCTAGAATTGGACTGCACTCTAAAGGAGCTGGACTGTGAGCTGAGGAGCCTCCAAATTCAAAAAATTAAATTGGAGATCAAACAGATGGAAAAACAGATCTCAGTATGTGAACTTACTAAAACAGGCAACACATTAGTATGAACACTTAATACTTATTAATGCATCTTTCCCTCTTTCTCCCTCCCTAGCCACATCAACAATAAAACCATTTGAGACCTATCTGCAGTTTCAATTTACTTTTATTAAGTAAAATATTGTATGGTGATTGCATCTCTGACAGCTGGGTGGTCAAGTGTGATTGGGTCAATTTCATCGGGGAGAAGCTGGTTTAGTGGTGGTGCTTGCTCCTTTCTGACAGTGGCTATATTGTGCAGAATGGCACATGCAGCCACTATCTGTGATGCCCGCTCTGGTGACACCCTTAACCGCCGAAGGCAGTTGAAACGTGCCTTTAGGATGCCAAAGGTCATCTCAATCTTGACCCTGGTTTTACTGAGGGCCACATTGAACCGGTTTTGTGGCCTTGTCTGAGGGTCAGGATAAGGGGTTAGTAAAAATCTCTGGCATGCATAACCCCTGTCTCCTACCAACAGGCCATCAAAAAGCCCTGTCACAGAACAGAAAAGGGGAAAATTGTATAAGTTTTGCTTTATCAATTAAAAAGAACACTTTAAAGTGTTTTGTACTGTAACTTGCCTTCCTCAAAGCGCTGACACAACACAGACTCACGGAAAATTCGTGAGTCATGCACTGAGCCAGGCCATTTGGCATCCAAGCTTGTGATCATGCATTCATGATCACAAGTTATCTGCAGATGAAATGTACAGTAGATCATTGTCATGTGTTAATGATTCATCTCACTGAAAATAAGTCATCTTGAATCTATAGTACACCTACCTGAACATTGAGGCTGTGAAAGGACTTTCTATTCACATAATCTGCCTCATGTTCTCCAAGAGCTGTGGAGATTGCAACATGTGTGCAGTCTATTGCTCATATGACTCTAGGGAATCCTATCATAAGATTCATATATTTGTTAAAAGATTTAGAATAAGAACTAGTACTGTATTGTATAATTTAAGTGTTCTAAGTGAAATCTGCTTTCTGGGGAGAAAAAAATTGAATGTCTAAAAGTAAATCTGTTCATGTAGTGTCACCCTATCAATCTTACCGGCAATTTTATAAAAGCCCTCTTTTATGGACATGGTCGATAAATGTCCAGGGAACACTATGAAGCTATTCATGTACCCCTGCAGTGCGAGGACTACCTTGCGAATGGTTCGACAAACCGTGTTTTTCCCAAGGTTCTCTGCATCACCGACCGCATACAAGTACGTACCGCTTGCAAAAAAAACGCAACGCAATGCATACCATTTGCGGTACAGTAAGAGCATGACTTCGACGTGTCACATTTGATATGTGCGGCTCAAGAAGTTCGCAAATATAAGAGATTCCTTCCGCGGAGAATCTGTATCTTTCATACAAGTAAGTATCAGGAAAAGCTAGGGGAATTTGTCTGTCCCTAAAAACTCTTTCTCTACGAAGTGCTCGTCTAACAATTTGTGCGGAGATGTCCACAGGATTTGGTAGAAAAGGTGAAGCCATTGCAACCGACACTGGGATATGTGACATCACCTATATGTTTCTTTGATCACAGCTGATTGGTCGAATTTCAGTCTGAGATCTCAAATCCAGAACATAACCTGCCCCGGAGCAGGTTAGCCGTGCAGCATAAGATACCATGGCGACAAACAACGCTTAAAGCCGAGCGACCTTCATGGTACCTAAAACCCAGAGTTGGAGCAAACTAAACTGAAACTTACCTGGCTAGCCAGCTAATCCGGCTTCATGGTACAGGCCCCAGTTCATTAACAAATGATCATCATTATAAACAAATAACAACCAACTACTGGTTATTTTCTCTAGGCTTTTGATTTGTAACAAATATGTTGGAGGAACACATGGTTACAACAGAAAAAAACAGCTAACACAGAAGTCAAGGGTCAAGAGCCCAACTAAAGCAGACACTGATCTCTAACATGGTTACTTCAAATGAAAATAAATCAACATCTAAACCTTAGTTAATTCTCAATAAGATCTTCTGTAGATGTCTGACAGAAATAAAGTCAGTCTGGTTATTAATAAGTGGAGCTGCTGATGCTGTTTGTGGGGTTGTTTAATCAGATTTTGAGAGATTTAAAGTATTTTATTTCAGTTGATTTCATCTAAGCATGTGTCTAAAGTCAGTTGTTGTTCTTGTGTTTCTCTTTTCTTCAGTGATTCTGTTTGTTATCAGCAGATGTTCATCACTAATGCTCAATCAGCACTTAATTAATCACTTAATTACTTAACTGCAATGTTTATCTTATTTTAGTGAACTCAACTGAAATAAGTTCAGAGCACTCATAATTGTTAGTTTAAAAAACTTAAACCGTTTGAGGCAACTGATTGCCCTAAAACATTTGAGTTATCCTAACTTGGGTTTTTAAGGCAATTGGTTTACTCAAACGGTTTGAGTTACCGTGACTTGTCGGGCATATATCTTATTTAGTGAACTCAACTGAAATAAGTTCAGAGTACTCATAACTGTTAGTTTTATGAAACTTAAAAGTATTATGGCAATCAGTTGCCTCAAATGATTTGAGTTAACCTAACTTGTTAGGTTTTTAAGGCAATCGGTTTACTCAAATGGTTTGAGTTACCCTAACTTGTCGGGTTTTATAGTGTGGTTTAAGCCAAAGGGAATTGGTTTACTCAAATGGTTTGAGTTAACGTGACTAGTCGGGTTTTATAGTGAACTTGTCATTTTAAATTTTTAAAGTGATATTGTTCATTGCACTTTAGTCTATTCAGCTTTATTCTTAGTTAAGACAACTTCACAATTTAAGTTCACAAAACTTAAATGATGTTTATTGCACTTGTTTTTGTAAGTCCTGTCAACTTTATTGTCAGTTAAGACAACTTCACAATTTAAGTCCACATAACTTGACATTTTAAGGCATTTTAAGTTTGTTGCCTTAATTTAAGTTGGCTCAACTTTTTTTTTTTTAACAGTGTAGGCCTGAAGTTCAGTAAACTCAAAAAAGCTTTGCAGCTGGTTGCTTTATTTTTTTAAGTTAACTCAACTTTTTATTTTTTACAGTGCACAGCACACAGCACACATCACACTGGACTCAATTTCCCATCGTCCATTGCACTGATTGCACACACTGCTGATTGCACTGATCACACACCCTACTTAAGCCATGCACTTTCTTTCCCTCACTGCTGAGTATTGTATGCACTTATTCCTCTCCTAGTGATAGCTACTCTACGGAGACCACTTAGTTGTCGTAGTCTTGCCTGTTTTCCCATGTTTGTTTCTAGCCTGTGTTCCCTGGATTAACCCTTGCCTTGCCATTTGGACACTGTTTGCACCCCTATTGGATTCTAGCCCGTGTTCCCTGGATTATCTCTCTGCCTTGCCCATTGGATACTGTTTACCGATCGTCGACCCACGCTTGTCCTAGGATTACTCTTCGTCTTGTCCCTGCCATACCTGTTTGCCATTGCGCAACCCTGCCTGTATTTATGACCATGCCTTTAAATAAAAGCTTGCACATGGATCCGCACATCTCACGTCTTGTCAGCCCCGTTACAAAAGCGCTATACAAATAATTGTGACTTGACTTGAATCTGCAGGAGAGTTGAGGCAATGACCAATGACAGCAGCAGGAGTAAAAGACGTGGAATTTTGTATGAGTACGCTTGTACAATATCATATGAATTTGCTGACTTGGTAAATTGTATGAATTATTACCACTTCTACATGACACTTTGTAGTCTTCCTACTACTTTCTTCCTGATGGGCTATGTAAACCAAAGGTAAAGAAACATCAAATGCTGTGCAAATGTAACTGCAGTACAGTTCAGTCAAGGTGCTCAGACCAACACAGACGTACCATTGGAAGTGTTTGTCTTTGCAGCTTTTGCTCTTCTCCGTAAATGCACAAGATGGCCAAATTCAAATCCCATGATAGGCCTTCCTTTCGTCTTCCCTTTCAGCTGAAATGAAGAGAAATATATACATGTTGAGACGGTGTGTTAAAAATGACCAAAGTGACCAAAATATTTGAGAGGAAGGACTGTAAGGAAATATATTATTAACACGTAAAATAAGGATGCGTTCATTAAAGCAAATCAGCTATAGCTAAATATGTTCAACATTACCTGTGAAGGGTTGAATCTTTGAAGAACTTGTTCAGCCTCTTTGGCAGCTTCTTCAAGATCAGCAAAATAGGAGCGGAAAAGCTGAGTGAGTGAGTGAGTGAGTGAGTGAGTGAGTGAGAGAGAGAGCTTCTTAAAAGAGCTGCTGGGGTATGTGATCTGGCGTAACTGCAAGACAGAAAAAAATATTGAATTACTTCACAAAAACATATTAAAAGCGTGGCAAGCATTGTGGTTTACAAATAGTATACAGTACATTTACTGTGGTAAAAGCATGGTGTTGTGGTTATTGTGCTTTAACTACAAATATCACAGTAAAAGGTCTATAATATATAGTAGAAGTTAGCTTAGGCTAATGTCAATGGCAGGTTACCAGCTGTGCTAGCAGCCCACTGTTCCACTAACAACTCATTTGAACGCATAAGCTGCCATTTTAACACATTATCTCATCAAACGTGATGCAGAAATACTGAAATAATTAAAATTCAGTTAAACCCGTGATCTCGTTACATAAAAAGATTGTTGCCTTTACTTACCTATTTGAAGGTGCACGCGCATCAGGTGAACCGGGCGAACTGAGCCTCGCTGGTGACGTCCCTGAAGATGCTGCGTGGTATTCGGACACATCTGCTCTCCACCAAAGTTAATGGGAAGGATTGGCGTACCATATGCATGCAAAATTGGACGCAATTTGAAAGTGTAAACTCGTGTTATTTATACACAGATTGATGAGACCGGGTTGGAGTCTGCTCAGCTGGGTTTGGGCTTCTTAGGCTCGATGGAAGTCTTTCAGTTTCAGAATAATAGGTTACCAAAATAAATTACTCAGAGACTTGTCTTAATAAAAGTTTAACGCATCACCATTTGTAATGGTTTCGCTTTATTAGTAAACAACAACTCATAAGCAATAAAATGAAAGTAACAGCGAGTAAGTCTTCACCATTGGAGTGCGGCCCCGTCTGGAGCTCTCCTTGGCTCTTTATAGACTTGCATACAATTTGCATTAATTTCATAAAAAACCTCCCTGCATTCTTCCATATACATAGTAATCTTTTTACACACACACATGAACAAGACACGTGACCTTTTATCCCACTAAGACACAGTGTCAAAAGTTCAAGTGGAAGAAATGCAGTTAATATTTGTAACACCTCTAAAAGCATAATCTAAGTATACAGCGCCTAAACCACCAGCCTTCAACACTTATAGATTTGGGAACAAAATGTGTGATCTGAAAACACATCTGAAACCTTCTACAATTTTAGAGATGGAGCTTTAAGTTTCAAGGATTCTATATTACTAGCTAAGGTTTGTAACTCAAGATTAAAATTACTGTAATCAACCATCTCTTAATAGTTTCATTTTCTTAATCAATGTTTCTTGTTTCCGCATTAGCTTTATTATGTTTCTCATCTTAACATTTAGACTCTTTCCACTTTCTCGTTTTTTAATTTTCCAGCTCTCCTCAATCTGCAATCCTTTAATGATCAAATCGTCAAAATCAATATTTACTTTACTTGAATCATTATTACTGTTTCCAATAGAGAACTGATCAGGAAATTGTATATTTATAGGCCCATTCCTATTTACAATGATAAGGGGGTGAGTACATTATCTGTAAAAAATTTTTTCCAGAAGTGAACTACTCCTTTAAGGTAAATTGGAGCCCATCAGAGTGGAGTTGACTGTCACCTACTTACTGTTGCATATTCTCTATTTTGTTATACTATTAAGTTCTTGTTTTTATTTTCCAGTTACCTGTGTACATTTGTAGTCCTTTAATTTATTATTTATTGCTTTACCAAATCACAGTGTTGGCAACTTACAGATTTTCCTTGAAACATTGCTGTGACACAGAGTACTCACATAAGTCCTTATTTTATATATTTGGTTAAATATAAGTTTTTTTGCAACACTTTTTTACATTATGCAAACTTGACATGTATTAACAGTTTGTTTGTTTTTTGTTGTTTTTGGTTTTTTTGCAATGTATTTTTCTCTAATTGTGATCACAGGTGAAAATTGCATCAGAGGTGGAGGACTTTTCTGCTCCCTCATATACTGCAGGGACAACTTTGCAAGCATATGCAAAAGATCTCCAGAAATTTGTCGACTCCTACCCACAACTGAAAGGAAAAATTGCCAGTATGCCTATTAAAAATAAATTATACAGTAATTATACGGGCTGTGTATATGCTGTTATTTATCCTGGGAGGAGCTGGAAACAGGTAATCTACTTTTCCACTGTATTGCACCTCGACAGTTCAATGCTGGTGACCGTAAGCAGTCTTTCATCAGGTAAATTTTCATATGGGAATTTCTAAACCAAATCATATCAGAAGCTCATCACATAATTACCCCATACTTTCATCTGAGTTCAGTAATCTCCATGACCCCACATAAATAGTACTAGTAAATAATATAGCTTATATACTTTAGTAAACTGTGGTAAAATTTATAAAGACTATGGTGGTTTTTAACTTCACTATAATTACTAAATTTTACTATAGTATACTACAGTTTACTATTTGTATCAATGTCATGTAATATATGTACGTTGTAATACAATAAGTAGGCGACCCAGTACGTAGTGTAAAAATATGTTGCATCATATATTTTGTGCTATTACAATAAGTCAAATTGTTCTAAATCATAATATTGTTGATATAAATAACATGTAATCCTAGAATAGTTACACCTTGCTTATGAAATACTAACAGTGTAAATACTTAAATTTTCCAAGTCATTACCCCCTTATTCCCCAATTGTTTCCGTTTACCTACATGTACGTTCAGCTGTAAGTTATGCTGACGGGAAAATCGCGGACTCTACATACACTTAATTTCAGAATAGGTTGCATATTGTTCCCTTATACCTATAAGTAGGTACTGTGTAGGTACTCTATAGTTACAAATAGGTACGCTGTAAATTCTGTTTAATTACGCTGTACATTGCGGGCGGTAATCTAAAGCGTTACCGAGATAAAACATATCACCAACACACCATACACAATAGAAATTAAGTCACAGGATGCAATAATAATAATAATAATAATAATAATAATAATAATAATAATAATAATAATAATAATAATGCTTTTTTTTTTCTTTTATTATTCATTGTTATTCTATGGTCTAATAGCTGGGGTGCCCTGCTAACAAAAACTTCTTAAACTTCTGGTTTTACAGTAGCTGCTGGTTGTAGCTGGTTAAAGCTACACACACAAGTTATTTGAAGTTAAAAACAGTAGCACAATGAAGTAGCTCACTATTTTTCTCTTGCTGTATAAGCTCTAATAAATACCTGTTAGTTGTCTTAGTTAACAGGTTTTGCGCCAGAAACAGTAAATCACAGCAACAGCTGCAGCCACCAGCAGAGCACCAACACCAACACTCCTGCTTTATTACTTGGGGATAGACCTAAACCTGGAACTGACAAAGACAGACAGTCATTAGTGTAAGTGACTCTATCAGTCTGATCTATAACACTGAAGACTGACAAACTGCACTTGGCTAAAACATAGTAAATATGAATCATATTTACTATGTTTTAGCCAAGTGCAATTTGTATTTTAATTTGTATTATAATTTGTATATATTTCATATTCAGTTCATATTAAGAGCAATAGAACATCTATTGCAATTTCAGTGATTATAATGTTCTCATTGACAGTGTTTATCTTCTGTATTACTGTATGCTATACAACGTGTTTGATGGGAACACGGGACTGATTTTAATAAAAACATTGCAAAAAATTATACAGATTTAACAGACTTGAGTTACTCACCACACGTGATAGGCCAAGCTGTGACAATAACAGTGATTTCCTTATTTATTGGGGGTTCTCCTCTTTTACTGAGCCTCAGTTTATAAAGTCCAGAGTCTGTGGTTCTGGTGTCTTTGATGGTCAGATATCCAGTCCGATGAAGTAGCTTCACTCTGTCTCCGAATCTCCCATCAGGACCATATATAGGTGAACCTCCTTCAGGCATGTTAGCTATGACAGTATCTCCAAACATCCACTCTACATCTTTATGCGTCATTTCAGTATCAGTGCTTAGAATGACAGAATCTCCCTCTATCACTAATACTGTCTTCTTTTCACCTGTATCAACACATGAAAACCACTGAAGAACAGCTACTTAGACATTATTCAAAAGCATACAGAAGGATTTTAATACTGTCATTAACTTCAATTATCAAATCTCACTCAGTGTTGTGCATAAAGCTCATTTAAATCTCAGCTGAAGATTAAATTCTACTGGTCAAAAGTCACATTTCAGGTCTAAAAGGACATTTGTAATGTAATGTTATATTTGGAAAAATGTCGCCACAGGCATGTAGTTGCAACAACTGCTTCTGCCATCCATTCCTTCTGCACATAATGAGCTATTAAAAGTGGTATACCATTTTTACAGAGCTAAACACTCAAATCAGAACATCAATTCAGCATAATATTCTAGAGTTTGAGGAAAATAGTTACTAAACTAACACCACCACAAATGTATTGTTTCTTTTTAATTCAGTGCAAACGTGTTAATTTTCATCTAAACCAGAGGTGCCCAATCCTGCTCCTGGCGATCGACTGTCCTGCAGTCAAAACTCCAACTCTAATCAAACACACCTGGAACAACTAATTACGGTCTTCAGGATAGCTTGAAAATTAAAGGCAGGTGTGTTTGATTGGAGTTGGAGCTGAACTTTGCAGGATTGGGCACCCCTGATCTAAACTACTCACACAGCGCTGCTGATTTAAATACATTCATTATTACAGTGAGTTACTCACCACTGACAATCACAGGGAATGTCTTGTATATGGTGTGTTCGCCGCTGCTGCTCCTCATCTCAACATCATAACGTCCTGAGAGTCTGGGTTCAGTCTTCGTAAGGGTCAGAGATCCAGTCTGACTATCCAGCTTCAGTCTGCCTCTAAATCTCCCATCAGGACCATCATATGTGTTGAAGATTCCAGCCATTCTATTGATTTCAGCTATAGGAGATTTCTGCTGTTCAAACCTCCACTGTATCACATCATATTTCTGTATATTAGGAACATCAGTGTGTAGAGTGACTGAATCTCCCTCCAGTACTGAGACTGACTTCGGTCCAGTACCTCTCACACCTGAAGAACAAACAGAAACAAACATTTTTTTCTGTCAGTCATCACTTTTATAACACTGTCACTAAACAGACTTATCAGAGATCATGGAGAAAAAAAAATGCATAAAATGCAAAAAAAAAGGATATTTTGGCTTTGTTAGTAGTTAAAAGTCTGGCATCATGTATAATTATTATTTTTTTCATCCTGTTAATTAAGATTTTTGTTCACATGAGGTGTCATACAATTTTAACTGTATCCTCTTTGTCTGGGCCGCGGAGTTTCATTAAGGAATTTTTAACAGGTTCCTTGCATCAATTTTGAAAAACTATTAAATGATTATTCGGAAATGTGCTTTTCCCCATCTTAGATTATATTCAGTTTTATTGTAATTCTGCAGAGTGCAGCACAGAGCCAATGATTCATCAATATTGAAAACATTCAATACCAGATGACCTCTAATCTAGATCAAACCAAATTAATCCCAGCAACACAATATACAAGTAATCTCAGAACTGTTTTGAGAGAAATCATTCACTCACTGATTAATGAAGCATTTACCAACAAAAGAAAATCAATTATTTTAAACTGCAGTCCTTGGTAAATGTTTGCTGATAAACTATACATGGCAGTTTGCCATAAACATTTTACTTCCAGATAAATTAAATTGCTTATACACTGAAAAAAATGATTTGTTGGATTTACTCAATTGAATTACACAAAAAAAGAAGATTTGTTGGATTTACTCAATTGAATTATGGACATTGGTTCCACACGTTTAGTTTGAGTTCACAGTGTCCTACACATTTATGTGGTTTCATTATAATACTTTTGTGTTAATCAGATGTATTTTCAAAAAGTAATGTGTACATAGTCTTTTTAAGTTATCCTAACATAATTCAGTTATGTTATCTTAACATTATTATTTTATTTTAGATGCTTCGATTATGTTAATTCGGTGCAATTAAATTAAGTTAGCTTAACATAATTTTGACAACTTGTACAATTTTAATGGTTTGTTGTTTCATTTCATTTTCAATAACACAAAAACCTTCTGTAAAGCCTTTATTTAATCATTTGAACAATGCGTCATTTAAAGGACATGTCTAAAGACCATTTTGCTTTCAAAAACTTAGCATGAATAACTTCTCTGATGGTTAAATGCACTGTAAAACCCGACAAGTTAAGGTAACTCAAACCGTTTGAGTAAACTTATTGCCTTAAAACATTTAAGTTTTTAAAACTAACAATTATGAGTGCTCTGAACTTATTTCAGTTGAGTTCACTAAAATAAGATAAACATTGCAGTTAAGTAATTAAGTGATTAATTAAGTGCTGATTGTGCATTAGTGATGAACACCTGCTGATAACAAACAGAATCACTGACAGAAAGAGAAACACAAGAACAACAACTGACTTTAGACACATGCTTAGATGAAATCAACTGAAATAAAATACACTTAATCTCAAGATCTGATTAAACAACCCCACAAACAGCATCACCAGCTCCACTTATTAATAACCAGACTGACTTTATTTCTGTCAGACATCTACAGAAGCTCTTATTGAGAATTAACTAAGGTTTAGATGTTGATTTATGTTAGGATAACTTAAAAAGACTATGTACACATTACTTTTTGAAAATACATCTGATTAACACAAAAGTATTATAGTGAAACCACATAAATGTGTAGGACACTGTGAACTCAAACTAAACGTGTGGAACCAATGTCCATAATTCAATTGAGTAAATCCAACAAATCTTTTTTTCAGTGTATGTATACTGTGTATATTTATTATGTATATATAAATACAGTATTTTGAAAATATTTACATGTATACACATTTATATTTATATTAATATATTTTATATTGTATATAAATATATTTAATATATAAACTAGGGGTGTCAACATTAACGTGTTAACGCATGCAATTAATCGAAAAAAAATTAATGCGTTAATATTTTAACGAAAATTAATCGTTTGATAAGGTTTGACACGAACTTCTTCACGTCATCGCAGCGCGGAAGGTCATCTAACATTGTGTGATGAGGGTACAGTGAACCAATGTTGCCAGGGTAACGGCACGAGTGAGCTATTTTGAAAATACAGTCGTGGGAAAATATTACAGAGCCGTGGGTTGTGGTTTTTTGGGCTACTTTTATAATGTACCACGGCCGCCCAAGGTGTATATAGAAAAATAAAAATGAAAATAGATCTATAGAAAATAGAATAGTATACATTTATCCAACTATTATCAAAAGTATTTCTAAATAAATACAACAAAACATTTTCTTGCAACCTTACATGAAGTATTATGACAAAATGCATTATGAAGAAGAATTGGACCTGTTCTGCAGGTGCATTAGAGCTAATATTAGCATCATGCTTCATAAGACAATTTATGAGAGTACACTTTTACTCAGAACTCATTTCAAACCACCATCGAGTGTTTCTAATAACTTCCTTTTGCGATCACATGTGGAATTTGGTCGTTTACTATTGTTAAAATATGCTATTTATAGCCTTTTATGTCGCTGCACAAATTAGCATAGATGTACACATTAATTTCAAGAAAATCTTGTGTTTATTATCTTATATAATCTATAGTGGCTGTTGTCATGTTTATTTCTGTTGCTCTGGCTAAAACTCAGGTTGTTTATGATGTTACAACCGCCTCTCCATTCTTAAGTTGCCAGAGATACATTCCAAGTATAATACACATTAGTAAAATGATCTATTTTAATTTTTATTTGTCTATATACACTTTGGGCAGCCACGTTACATTATAAAAGTAGTCCAAAAAACCGCAACCCACGGCTCTGTCATTTTTCCTGCAACTGTATTTTCAAAATGGCTCACTCGTGCCGTTATCCTGGCAACACTGGTTCACTTTACCCTCATCACACAATGATAGATAACCTTCTGCGCTGCGATGATGGCAAGAAGTTGGGGTCAAACCTTATCAAACGATTAATTTGCGTTAAAAAAAATATTAACACGTTAAAATCTTTAGACTAATCGCATGCGTTAACGTTGACACCCCTAACATATATATATATATATATATATATATACACACACACACACACACACACACACATATATATTTTGTGACGAGCATCCCGACAACTCATCAGCATTGCCCTGGAGACGGACACGGAACACCTGCACCTGCTTATTATTTGAGCTCTCCTTGTCGCATGATTCTTCCACCTCGTCACAATATAGGTATTGATATGTCATGATAAACAAGTGAAAACAATTATTAAATTAAAAACTAAAACACTTACATGTGACACTGAATGTCTTCTCTGATTTCCTTCTGGGGCTGATGATCACATACTTATATAGTCCAGAGTCTGTGGTCCTGATGTCTGTGATCTTGAGATCTCCAGTCTGATTGTCCAGCTGTAGTCGTTCCTTCAATCGCACATCATCATACGTAACATTGTTCTGAAACACTCGAGCTATGCGAGTGTTGTTGAAACTCCACACAATCTCTTCATTTTTCAGTATTTCAGTAACATTAGTGTTTAAAGAGACAGAATATCCCTCCATGACTGGCACTGACTCACCAAACACACCTGATGAACAAACAGAAGCAGTCAGTCAGAGATGAAACTTATAAAACATTCATAAATCTCTTGCCTGCTGATCAATGGCACTTAAAAACCTCTTGTGACTCGCTGCTGTAGTGGACAGCACAGTCCAGGGCCCAGTTTATGGCGGGGGCCCCTCTCTGACCATGGACAAAGGTTTACTACATTTTGATTGGAGCTTGGTGGACTAACATAAGCAAACTGGTAAACACAATCATGGACAATGTCGCATGATCGCGCCGCTCACATTCAGTGTAGATGCGACATAACAGCAGGTTAAATCATAACATGGAAATTTGATCATGTGATGTGTCATCTCGACATAACGCATACTTACAATGTTTGAAATAAGGATGTGATTGCTTTTTTCTGGAGTGCAATTTACCCCAGACCGCCAAAGAGCAAAGAATGAGTTAAAATAGCAATAGCCACAGGAGAGTTGAAGCTCATGGCAGACGTGCCCAAGAGATGATTCGCCTTGTGACTGGCTTAATGCTAGTTCACTCAAATCTACGTAATATCAGAAAACATGAGCGGAAATGTTGGCAGTCGGGCAAAAAAAGTGCGGGGGACAGAATCACCTGTTTCTAAAAGTGCAGGGGACATGTGTCCCCACTGTCCCCTGTGGCTGCTATGCCCCTGTGTATATTTAAGAAAATTAAAGCATTTTTCCTTGCATGCTTGTAATCCTGTTGGTGGGGACTCCCAAAACCAGATTATGATCCTTTCAAATAGCATAATAGGGGCCCTTGAACAGAATTTGCCACTGCATCGAGAAATGCAACTTGAAACTCCATTTACACAAATAATAATAATAATAATAATTACTTACATTTATATAGCGCTTTTCAAGGCACTCAAAGCGCTTTACATTGTGGGGGGGGAGTCTACT
The DNA here is from genome assembly GCA_029620275.1 of Acrossocheilus wenchowensis. Taxonomy (NCBI): domain Eukaryota; kingdom Metazoa; phylum Chordata; class Actinopteri; order Cypriniformes; family Cyprinidae; genus Acrossocheilus; species Acrossocheilus wenchowensis. The sequence continues at coordinate 84,879 of JAJUBA010000173.1, forward strand.
CATCCACCACCAGTGTGCAGCATCCACCTGGATGATGCGACGGCAGCCATAGTGCGCCAGAACGCCCACCACACACCAGCTTACTGGTGGAGAGGAGACAGTGATGAAGCCAATCAGCAGATATGGGGATTGTTAGGAGGCCATGATTTTCATAGGCCAATGGGCGAATTTTTGGCCAGGATGCCGAGGTCACACCTCTACTCTTTTCGAAAGACATCCTGGGATTTTTAATGACCACAGAGAGTCAGGACCTCGGTTTAACGTCTCATCCGAAGGACGGATCAAACAAGGAGAAATCTATACATAAATTCTAGGCAGAGACACCAATGAGTTATCTGGGTCTGAACTCAGATGGACCAAAGGACAGTGGAAATGTGTACTGTGCTCAGATGAATCATTTCAGCTTGTACTGGGAGAAAAACATCAAATTTTCAGTGGCAAAGACAATTGGACCATCCAGACTTTCACCAGCGACAGATGCAAAAGCAAACATCTGTCATGGTATGGAAGTGCAGCAGAGCAAACGGCATTGGTGAATGGCATGTGTGAAGGTGTATACATATATTGGGATTGTAAAGAGACATATACTGCCATCAAGATGACGTCTTTCATGCGATGTCCACGCAGGGTCGCAGGACACATTTTCAAAATGGGGAGGACCAATCTGTATGCAAAAGCCCAGATGATAAAATCAGATTTCAAGATATCAGACCACCACTTCAGGCTCACTGTTGGACCACCATCATATAATAATCTTTCCTGATAATTAATAGGATAACATTGATTATCATTACAATACAAAGTAAGTGAAACAAGTACATATGAATGAGCAAAGCTTAGGAATGAGCAAAATGGCTGCAGAATGACAAATCTGTCCCCTGTAGACCAGCCTTTTATGTGGGATGTCTCAACTTTCAAACTTGCACAATTTGATTAGAATTTTGATTCTGTTATTTCACACTATTTGGCTTACATGGGAGGATTATACGTTATGAAGCTCTACCAGGTTACCATATGGTTATCATCCAAACAAATGGTTAGGCATATTGAATCATCTGATATAAAGCTATCAATCATACTACACTCTAAAAAATGCTGGGTTAAATATAACCCAACGCTGGGTTAAAAAGGGACAAACCCAGTGGTTGGGTTGTTTTGACCCAGCGGTTGGGTTATTTTGACCCAGCAGTCGGCAGAGGTGGAAAGTCCAGGGGTCAGAAAGTAAAAGTCCTGCCATATGTTTATTCCACCCATGAACTCAGCAGATGATTTCACCAGAGGAGGAACCAAGTCATTTCTTTCAAGTCACTTGCAAGTCTCAAGTCAAATCCCAAGTCCCCAAAGAGTTAAAGTTAATGAGATAATTAAGTGACTAATTAAATGATGATTGTGCATTAGTGATGAACACCTGCTGTTATTGAGAATTACAGATGTTGATGTTTTATTGGCTAAAATGATGTCACCGTCATGGAGATCAGTGCTTGCTTTAGTTGGGCTCTTGACACTTGACTTCAGGTTTTAGATATCTCTCTGTAGCAATGCATGTGGGGTTGTAAAGCAGAGAGATCAGTGCAATGCAGTAAGTAGGTGTTCATATAATAAGATAGTCATCATGAGTTGGCCTGGTTACAATAAAAAAAAACACGGATCCATCAGTAGGCAGTAAAACAAACAACTACACCTTTAGACAATTAAGCATCTGTTATTCATACTTCTTTAGATTGTGAGGGAAAGACTTTCTGGCTTAGCTGGGATTTGAATCAGAGATCTTCTTGCTGTGAGGAGACAGCCTTTCACACTGAGCCACTGATGCTGCGCTTAGCTGTAGACATTAAATACAGGTACAGAACTCTGTTTGGATAGATGCTGAAATGTACAACATACACAGCAAAAACCTCAATGAACACTGCACACAATGTTAAAGGAAACACTAAAGTAGCGTTGAAGTTCACGAGATGGATGGTTAAATTAAATGATCATATAACTGATGTTTAAGCATTTGATCAAATCAACTGCAAGTCAAACACGTTAAATCTCTGAAGATCTCAGCAGAGGATGATTAAACAACTCCATAAACAGCATCACCAGCTTCACTCATTACTAACCAGACTGATGTTATCTCTGTCAGATGTCTACAGAAGCGCTTATTGAGAATTAATAGAGGTTTAGTTGTTTTATTGAAAACGTTTCGTTTGACCTCACCATTGTGGCGATCAGGGTTTGCTTTAGTTGGACTCTTGACCATCAAATTCTAATCTTAGCTTTTTTCTGGCTGTTGTAACTGTGTTTGTAAAGCACGTTTGTTATAGCATGAAAAGCCAGGGAAATGTGTTATTACATGCTTTTGATTGACCATTGGTAATGATGTAATCATTATCTAGTGGCCTGATTCACTGATCTTATTCAGAGGCTGATCTTTAAAGACATGATGTGGATTTTTTTTATTTGTTAGTTTGGTGTTGTATACAGGTGCTATATGACCCTGAATGAGATGACAAACTGCTACTGAAAAATTTTAAAAATTTCTTATGCACAAAACTGTTAGTACTACGACAGCAAGCAGACACACACAGACATCAAGAATCAATGTATGAATCTCAACAATGGTGACAATCAAAAGCTTAATGCTGCAATTCATGCTGGGTACCAGCACAGTACAAAACTCACCCATGAATCCCAGCATGCATTGCGGTATGAATAAATTATGCCGCTGAATTGTCCACTTATTGTCTTTAATTCTTACTATGTGCTTTTATTTTTTAGTGTTAAGTTTTAGTAACATGTTTTGTGATGTTCAGAGTTGATCTGTTTATTTATTTTGTTGATTGTCACCATTGTTGAGACTCATACGCCGATTCTTGATGTCTGTGTGTGTCTAATTGCTGCCGTAGTAAGTTTTGTGCATAAGACATTTTTAAAATTTTTCAGTAGCAGTTTGTCATCTCATTCAGGGTCATATACAAACTAACAAATAAAAAAAAATCCACACCATGTCTTTAAAGATCAGCCTCTGAATAAGATCAGTGAATCAGGCCACTAGATAATGATTATATCATTACCAATAGTCAATCAAAAGCACGTAATAACACATTTTCCTGGCTTTTCATGCTATAACAAACGTGCTTTACAAACACAGTTACAACAACCAGAAAAAAGCTAAGATTAGAATTTGATGGTCAAGAGTCCAACTAAAGCAAACCCTGATCGCCACAATGGTGAGGTCAAACGAAACGTTTTCAATAAAACAACTAAACCTCTATTAATTCTCAATAAGCGCTTCTGTAGACATCTGACAGAAATAACATCAGTCTGGTTAGTAATGAGTGAAGCTGGTGATGCTGTTTATGGAGTTGTTTAATCATCCTCTGCTGAGATCTTCAGAGATTTAACGTGTTTGACTTGCAGTTGATTTGATCAAATGCTTAAACATCAGTTATATGATCATTTAATTTAACCATCCATCTCGTGAACTTCAACGCTACTTTAGTGTTTCCTTTAACATTGTGTGCAGTGTTCATTGAGGTTTTTGCTGTGTATGTTGCACATTTCAGCATCTATCCAAACAGAGTTCTGTACCTGTATTTAATGTCTACAGCTAAGCGCAGCATCAGTGGCTCAGTGTGAAATGCTGTCTCCGCACAGCAAGAAGATCTCTGGTTCAAATCCCAGCTAAGCCAGAAAGTCTTTCCCTCACAATCTAAAGAAGTATGAATAACAGATGCTTAATTGTCCAAAGGTGTAGCTGTTTGTTTTACTGCCTACTGATGGATCCGTGTTTTTTTTATTGTAACCAGGCCAACTCATGATGCCTATCTTATTATATGAACACCTACTTGCCGCATAGCACTGATCTCTCTGCCTTACAACCCCACATGCATTGCTACAGAGAGATATCTAAAACCTGAAGTCAAGGGTCAAGAGCCCAACTAAAGCAAGCACTGATCTCCATGACGGTGGCCTCATTTTAGCCAATAAAACATCAACATCTGTAATTCTCAATAACAGCAGGTGTTCATCACTAATGCACAATCATCATTTAATTAGTCACTTAATTATCTCATTAACTTTAACTCTTTGGTGACTTGGGATTTGACTTGAGACTTGCAAGTGACTTGAAAGAAATGACTTGGTTCCTCCTCTGGTGAAATCAGCTGCTGAGTTCATGGGTGGAATAAACATATGACAGGACTTTTACTTTCTGACCCCTGGACTTTCCACCTCTGCCGACTGCTGGGTCAAAATAACCCAACCGCTGGGTCAAAACAACCCAACCACTGGGTTTGTCCCTTTTTAACCCAGCGTTGGGTTATATTTAACCCAGCATTTTTTAGAGTGTACCAAATCACCATGCACTCTCCACTATGTTTGCAGTTAACATTTATTGGTTACAATACCATCTTACAAAATGTGAGGACATTTGTTATCGCTCAACATACCAGAATATTGTAATGACTGAAAAACTTAAAATTGCAGTGATTTTAGCAGTGAGTTTGACCTTACGGTCAACTGTGATATCATGAAAAATTCAAACATTTTAACTGCATTTAGATAAAATTAAAAATATAATCTGATCCAGAACTGAAATAAAATACTCTTCTTGAAACAATTTTGCCTTTAACTTTTTAAATCAGAAATTATGTGTTATTATTAAACACATATTACCACTATACACCGCTATATAGCCTATTGCTGAACACAGGTAATTCAGTTTTTAAAGGACACAAAAACTGTCCTCCTACTCTCACTTCCCTGCACAGATTGCTGTGCATTTTCTCTCTTGTGCAGGGTGTCAAGTCTGTATTTGTGGACATGACACACAGCCACACCATTGAGTCTTTTCTGACTTGGATCACAACCATGTTTTGAGTCTATGTAACCCACTAAAACTACTTTCTGTCTCAGCAGAAGAAATGGGCCCCACCATCAACAATCTCACTAGTGTCTCCACCTCAGTGAAGAGGCCACGAACCTCAGGGACCATATCTTTCAAAATTTGCACACCATCTGTAGTTGTCTTGATATTTGCTTTTAAACATAGCTAACTGAATTTTTGTAAAATACAGTAGTGTAGTAGGCCTAATTATTCAGCTACACCTCTGCACAGTTTAAAAACAAGGCAATTTTATTCTTAATAAGAATATTTGTTGTCAGCCACTTTAACATTGTAAATACACAGTTTGATCATTAACACTGCACTGTGCTTACATACAGGTGTAACCGGAACAAGAATACTATGTCTTTAAATGGACAGATGAGGTAACATGGGGGATGACGTTTAAAATCTCACAATGTTTGGCAAAGCAGCGTTTTTTGTCGTTTCCCACTTGATGAACGAGTGTGTGGTCTGTTCTCTTGCACTGGCACATTAGAAGAGCTGCTTAAGAGCATAACATTGTGCTGACTTCGGAAATACAATGTGAGTGAACAGCTATTTTTATTTAGTTTTAATTGATAGGAGATATGAGAGTTTAAATTTATCCTGTGTAATTTATAAGGATTGTTCCGGTGTCGCTGGACTGTTGATCTGAAAGAGCTACGTGGGTGTAATGCTGTGCTTGGCTTTGAAAATTCAACGTGAGTGAACAGTTAAATTATAGGAGTTGTAATTGAAAGGAAATATGTGAGTATACAGTCGTGGCCAAAAGTTTTGAGAATGTCATAAATATTAATTTTCACAAAGTCTGCTGCTTCAGTGTTTTTATATCTTTTTGTCAGATGTTACTATGGTATACTGAAGTAAAATTACAAGCATTTCATAAGTGCCAATGGCTTTCATTGACAATTACATTAAGTTTAAGCAAAGACTCAATATTTGCAGTGTTGACCCTTCTTTTTCAAGACCTCTGCAATTCGTCCTGGCATGCTGTCAATCAACTACTGGGCTACATCCTGACTGATGGCAGCCCATTCTTACATAATCAATGCTGGGAGTTTGTCAGAATTTGTGGGTTTTTGTTTGTCCACCCGCCTCTTGAGGATTGACTGCAAGTTCTCAATGGGATTAAGTTCTGGGGAGTTTCCTGGTCATGGACCCAAAATTTCAATGTTTTGTTCCCCAGGCCACTTACTTATCACTTTTGCCTTATGGCAAGGTGCTCCATCATGCTGGAAAAGGCATTGTTCGTCACCAAACTGTTCTTGGATGGTTGGGAGAAGTTGCTCTCGGAGGATGTTTTTGTGTCATTCTCAAAACTTTGGTCTCCTAAAGTTGATTCAGCTGTGGGATCAGGGCACCTCCAGTGCAGAGCTTGCTCAGGAATGGCAGCGGGCAGGTGTGAGTGCATCTGCACGCACAGTGAGGCCAAGACTTTTGGAGGATGGCCTGGTGTCAAGAAGGCCAGCAAAGAAGCCACTTCTCTCCCAAAAAAAACATCAGGGACAGATTGATCTTCTGCAGAAAGTATCGTGAATGGACTGCTGAGGACTGGGGCAAAATCATATTCTCCGATGAAGCCCCTTTCCGATTGTTTGGGCATCTGGAAAAAGGCTTGTCAGGAGAAGAACATCAGTCCTGTGTCACGCCAACAGTAAAGCATCCTGAGACCATTCATGTGTGGGGTTGCTTCTCATCCAAGGGAGTGGGCTCACTCACAATTCTGCCCAAAAACACAGCCATGAATAAAGAATGGTACCAAAACACCCTCCAACAGCAACTTCTTCCAACAATCCAACAACAGTTTGGTGAAGAACAATGCATTGTCCAGCACGATGGAGCACCGTGCCATAAGGCAAAAGTGATAACTAAGTGGCTCGGGGACCAGAACGTTGAAATTTTGGGTCCATGGCCTGGAAACCCCCCAGATCTTAATCCCATTGAGAACTTGTGGTCAATCCTCAAGAGGCGGGTGGACAAACAAAAACCCACTAATTCTGACAAACTCCAAGAAGTGATTATGAAAGAATGGGTTGCTATCAGTCAGGATTTGGCCCAAAAGTTGATTGAGCGCATGCCCAGTCGAATTGCAGAGGTCCTGAAAAAGAACGGCCAACACTGCAAATACTGACTCTTTGTATAAATGTCATGTAATTGTCGATAAAAGCCTTTGAAACGTATGAAGTGTTTGTAATTATATTTCAGTACATCACAGAAACAACTGAAACCAATATCTAAAAGCAGTTTGGCAGCAAACTTTGTGAAAACTAATATTTATGTTATTCTCAAAACTTTTGGCCACGACTGTACAGCGGTTCCAACTATTTTCTAATTTCCTTGTCATCTGGTGAAGTCCTCTTGTACAGGGGTAAGACGCAAGATTTTTGAGAGTAATAATTCAGAGGTAAGTGGCTCCTCTCTTTTGTTTGCAAAGTTACAGGAGACAATGAAGAGGATTCTCCAGTTGACAAGTGCATTAGCCTGAATCTGCTGCCGATTACAGCAATGTCACCCTGACTGAAAATGCCATTGGAAACATCCCATTTAGCAATGACATCTGTCAAGCTGACACTGCTGTAACAGTGGATATCAATGAGTATCATAGCTATGCAGCTTCAACTGCTAGATATGCAAAACATCACTGCTTTCTAGAGGATCACAGCTACAACCTAGGGTCTCCAAGGTCTTTGAAACGGAAAAATCAGGCCACTGAGAAAATTCTAAGAAAATACAGGAAAAAGCTTACAACGCAATCCCAAAAGTCCAGGCGTTTAAAAAAAAAGGATCTCCACCTTAAAGGATGTTACTACAGAACTCAAGAAGAAGCTGCTGATATCCAATGAATGTGCTTCTTTGCTTGAGTCAATTGATGAAGTGGCAAAGCACATCTTGCTGAATATACAGCAGGGGAAAAAAACAGCTAAGTACTCGGAGGAGCTGAGGCAGTTTGCCACCACACTACATTTTTATTCCCCGAAGGCATATGACTATGTTCGTGACAATTTTCAGAAAGCCCTGCCACACAGTCACATCATTCTCAGCTGGTACAGCAGCGTCTCAGCCGATCCTAGCTTTACTGTGGCATCTTTCACAGCACTGAAAAGTCATGTAGAGGAAAACCGAGAGAAAGGAAAAGAAACAGTCTGTGCCCTAATGATGGATGAAATGTATATTCACAAGATGACTGAATTTGGAGGAGACCAGTTCCATGGCTATGTGGACATAGGCACTGGAGAAATTGACAACACGCTGGCCACCCAGGCCTTGGTCCTCATGGTTGTGGCTGTAAATGAGTCATGGAAAATTCCCATAGCATACTTTCTCATCACAGGTATGGATGGATCAGAGAAGGCCAATGTCATTAGGGAGAGCCTTAGCAGGCTTCATGAAGTTGGTATCAAAGTTGTCTCTCTTACGTGTGATGCCCCCACAAGCAACTTGGCGCTGACCTAAATATCAACGACATGAAGCCCTACTTCTTACATCCTGAGGACCCTACACTTAAAGTACATGTGATCCTGGATGCATGCCACATGCTAAAGCTTCTTCGTAATGCCTTTGCATCTTCACTAGAATTTGAGACAGAAGATGTAAGGAAGATAGATGGAAGTACATTGAAGCCCTCAATGAACTTCAAGAGAAAGAAGGTCTGCTACTGGGAAACAGGCTAAGGATGGTTCATTTACAATGGAGAAAACAAAAAATGAAAGTCCACCTGGCAGCACAGCTCTTCAGATCTATGGCTTCATTGCTAACGGCAGAAGTGCACTTAAAGGAACACTCCACTTTTTTTGGAAATAGGCTCATTCTCCAACTCCCCCAGAGTTAATGAGTTGAGTTTTACCGTTTTTGAATCCATTCAGCCGATCTCCGGGTCTGGCGATAGCACTTTTAGCATAGCTTAGCATAGATCATTGAATCCGATTAGACCAGTAGCATCGCGTTCAAAAATGACCAAAGAGTTTTGATAGTTTTCCTATTTAAAACTTGACTCTTCTGTAGTTATATCGTGTACTAAGACCGGCGGAAAATGAAAAATTGCGATTTTCTAGTCCGATTTGGCTAGGAACTATACTCTACTATACAGGATATACGTAATATCACTGCGCCTGCTGCGGCCATGTTATGGCAGCAAAGTTCCTTGATTATTACGCAGGACTGGTAGTATAGTTCCTAATCATATCGACCTAGAAAATCGCAACTTTTCATTTTCCGCCGGTCTTAGTACACGATATAACTACAGAAGAGTCAAGTTTTAAATAGGAAAACTATCGAAACTCTTTGGTCATTTTTGAATGCGATGCTACTGGTCTAATCGGATTCAATGATCTATGCTAAGCTATGCTAAAAGTGCTATCGCCAGACCCGGAGATCGGCTGAATGGATTCAAAAACGGTAAAACTCAACTCATTAACTCTGGGGGAGTTGGAGAATGAGCCTATTTCCAAAAAAAGTGGAGTGTTCCTTTAACATCTACCATGATCTTGTTGAGAGGGCCAATGCACCATGCAGATATCTTCTCACCTACAAACTAAGTCAGGACCACTTGGAACTCTTCTTTGCTGCCATAAGAGCAAGAGGTGGTCACAATGACAACCCCAATGCCAGGCAGTTCAGAGGAGCATACAAATGCCTACTTGTGAGGCACCAAGTGAAGACAGGCACAGGGAACTGTTTGCTTCGAGACAGCACTTACATCCTCAACTCAACACCTGCATCTGTAAATGTTGTCCGAAGATTGGAAGTGCAGTTGGTGTAAGTGGGTGTGACTGACGATGATACAGTTCCTGACCTTCCTGATGTATGCAGCCTTTCTGAATACAAAGTGGCAGCGATCAGCTACATCACAGGATTTGTGGTGAAGAAGATGAAAGAGAAAATCACCTGCTTGCCATGCTCACAGGCATTAACAACTGATGGTGCTGCACATGATTTCATTCGTCAAAAAGACAGAGGTGGTCTGCAGAAACCATCACCAGGCATGGTGTCTGTGTGTTTGACCACAGAGAAATGTATTCAGAGAAGGATCACAACAAGTGGAGGCCAGTTTCCCTGTGGACGTGGAATCACATTATCCATTTCCAATGAGGTGCTATCAGATTGTGCCGAGAAAGATCTTTTCCCACAGCTACAAAGCCATATGTTTGCTACATGCGTTGAAATGAATCATATTCATTTATTGGTAAAAATGGCCTCCGTGTGGTACTGCAAAGTCAGATTTAACCACTTTGCAAGAAGGGAAACTGAAATGGCAAAATAAGGCAAAATGGTTCGCAGACAGCTGACTAAATTGATCCATTTTTATGGGGAATAATTTGAGGATATTTGTAGCTGTCACATGTTTCCATCTACCATCTATTGTTTTCTGGTAATGATTCATGACTCCACTGATCCTCCTGAAGTTTTGCTGCTCTTGCTGCTACTGCTGCTGCTGGTGATGGTTTACAGTCCGCATAAACTGAATCATTCAGACTGTTAATTTTCTTTAATATGTGGTTGTTGTTGTTATTTTTTTTCAATAAGCTGTTCAGTCACATGAAGCCCTTGTAAATAAATTTCTACTGAAATTCAAAGTAAATAAGTTTAATGTAATCATATATTATATGAAGTGCTTAAGTTTAAAATCATCTGAACATTGTTCCTTCTAAGTGTAAAAAGTATTGCTGTTTTGTTTTAAATACAGTTTGCATTCTAGAGTTACCAGTTACCATTACATGACTTTATAATTGTTTTGTCCAAGAATAAAAATACCAAAAATACAATACCAAAAAAAACCTGTTCTTTCATTTCAGTTTGAAAAATGAAAATGTTTGTGTTATTTTTGTTATATGTTTCTATAAATGTTCAGTTTTTGTTGGTTTGTTAATATTTTAGTATATAGTTAAGAATTTACATGTAAAAAGTAATGTGCATTTGTGTTTTCTGTGTCACAAAATCTATTTTGTCTTGTCTCAGTTTGTTTTGTTTGTCAAGTATGTCTTGTCCTGTGTCCCACCTTGTCATGGTGAGTGGGCTTTCAACTAAGATGGGCCACTGTGTTGAAATGCTGGTTGGATCTGGTGTGTAAAATACATTTTTTTGTCTATCCTGTCTTAGGCTCATTGAGGATGATGAAGAGAGACGATGCACAAATAAAGGTGAGAAAATTACAAAGGAATCTCATATTTTTTACAGTCTACGGCTGTATATATGTAAATATATATTGTGTGCTTTCCTCTCAGTAACAAAATAAACACAACAAAAACTGACAGCAGTGTGAAAGCAGCAGTTAAAAATGCGTCTGATTACAACAATGTGGATGTTTGCATGAGCTCTGCAGTTCAGTACTCCAGTCAAGTCCGTTCACATCATGTTTATTTATATTGTACTTTATGCAATAGATAGCCTTAAATCAAGCACTTACAGTATTAAACATGAAAACCTAGAGTCAGTGTCGCTTTCAGTTAGAATTACAACTTGATTTTCTGAAATAAAGCAGCTCTCCAGTGTGGAGCTAGCTAATGATAAAATGTTTTTATTAGTGGGGAAAAAAATATTTAATTAAAGTGATAGTTTGTTTTACAGAAATCATTATCATAACCCTATACTGTAGGCTATTTTAAGACATTTCCCTGCGTCCCAATGTGCATACTATCCATCCTATCTGCCCTAAATAGTATTGAAAATGACTACCATTACTTAGAATTTAGGATGGATAGTATGCACATTGGGACGCAGGCATATGTTTTGAATAAAATAGTCAGGGGTGCACATAACTGGTCCGCAGGTCCGCATGCGCGACCAAAATTAAAAATGCGCTGTGTAAATAAGTTCTGACAGCGCATTTGCGTACATGGTTGACTGCTGTTAATGCACAATTACCATTTTAGATCGACAAACTGTACTGTATAAGATTTCTATACAAACTGAAAGCACAATCTAGGCTACCGCTGCCGTTTTCAAAGCAAAACTGTGACATTTCATTCACTGACGCTCTTCCATCAGCAGCGCTAAACCCGGAAGCGCATAATACTTACTTGCCAGCAACCCGCCAAAATAAAAGCTCGCTGATTTATTTTTAGTTAGTTATTTTATTAAAAAAACGGAAAAAAAAAATACACAAAAAATACAAAAAATAAACCGAAATAAAGTGCAATAATATTATCACTATTATTAATACATTTTTTTAGAGTTATATTTTATGGGTCACACTACATGCCATAGCCCGTGTGAGGACCAAACCAAATCTCCAGGTTCTCATATGAGAGCCAGGCTGAAAAACTTCTGTGCACCCCTGAAAATAGTTTATCCAAAGCATCTCATCACTTACCTTTATTTTGATTCTTATCACTTACAAAAGGAGATGTTAGGCAGAATGATGTTACTTTTCCATGTAGCTAATTAAATGGTGAGAGAGTGTCTCATTTTGTGTGCCAAATACATCTATTTGTATAATGAATTGGTAACACTTTAACTAATGTTAACAAATGATACGTTATTGTAATGTATTAATTAACATGAATGAACAATGAACAGTACATTTATTAAATTCATGTATTAATCTTTGGTAATGTTGGTTAATAAAAATACAGTTATTCATTGTTTGTTCATGTTAGTTCACAGTGCATTTACCAATGTTAAACTTGTGATTTTTATAAATGCATTAGTAAATTCTGAAATTAAAATTAACCAAGATTAATAAATGCTGTAGAAGTATTGTTCATTCTTAGTTCACAGGTGCTGGTCATATAATTAGAATATCATCAAAAAGTTGATTTATTTCACTAATTCCATTCAAAAAGTTAAACTTGTATATTATATTCATTCATTACACACAGACTGATATATTTCAAATGTTTATTTCTTTTAATTTTGATGATTAGAGCTTACAGCTCATGAAAGTCAAAAATCAGTATCTCAAAATATTAGAATATTATTTAAGACCAATACAAAGAAAGGATTTTTAGAAATCTTGGCCAACTGAAAAGTATGAGCATGTACAGCACTCAATACTTAGTTGGGGCTCCTTTTTGCCTGAATTACTGCAGCAATGCGGCGTGGCATGGAGTCGATCAGTCTGTGGCACTGCTCAGGTGTTATGAGAGCCCAGGTTGCTCTGATAGTGGCCTTCAGCTTTTCTGCATTGTTTGGTCTGGTGTCTCTCATCTTCCTCTTGACAATATCCCATAGATTCTCTATGGGGTTCAGGTCAGGCGAGTTTGCTGGCCATTCAAGCACAGAAACACCATGGTCATTGAACCAGCTTTTGGTACCTTTGGCAGTGTGGGCAGGTGCCAAGTCCTGCTGGAAAATGAAATCAGCATCTCCATAAAGCTTGTCAGCAGAAGGAAGCATGAAGTGCTCTAAAATTTCCTGGTATACGGCTGTGTTGACCTTGAACCTCAGAAAACACAGTGGACCAACACCAGCAGATGACATGGCCCCCCAAATCATCACAGACTGTGGAAACTTCACACTGGACTTCAAGCAACATGGATTCTGTGCCTCTCCACTCTTCCTCCAGACTCTGGGACCTTGATTTCCAAATGAAATGTAAAATTGACTTTCATCTGAAAAGAGGACTTTGGACCACTGAGCAACAGTCAGTTCTTTTTCTCCACAGCCCAGGTAAGATGCTTCTGACGTTGTCTCTGGTTCAGAAGTGGCTTGGTAGCCCTTTTCCTGAAGACGTCTGAGCGTGGTGACTCTTGATGCACTGACTCCAGCTTCAGTTCTCTCCTTGTGAAGCTCTCACAAGTGTTTGAAGCGGCTTTGCTTGACTGTATTCTCAAGCTTGCGGTCATCCCTGTTGCTTGTGCACCTTTTCCTACCCAAATTCTTCCTTCCAGTCAACTTTGCATTTAATATGCTTTGATACAGAACTCTGTAAACAGCCACACCTTTCAGTAATGACCTTCTGTAACTTACCCTCTTTGTGGAGGGTGTCAATGTTCGTCTTCTGGGTCATTGCCAAGTCAGCAGTCTTCCCCATTAATGTGGTTTCAAAGAACAAGAGATACCCAGAATTTGTACTGTAGGGATGGTCATTTATTCAAACTCAAATGTAAATATTCTAATATTTTGAGATACTGATTTTTGACTTTCATGAGCTGTAAGTTCTAATCATCAAAATGAAAAGAAATAAACATTTGAAATATATCAGTCTGTGTGTAATGAATGAATATAATATACAAGTTTCACTTTTTGAATGGAATTAGTGAAATAAATCAACTTTTTGATGATATTCTAATTATATGAGGATCAGAAGAACAGCAGAAGAGAACAGCAGTTTGTAAGTGTTTTGTCTTGTTTTCTCATTAGATTTCAGCGCAGTTGTTGTTACTAGGAAACTCTGTTTTTGCATATACCGTGTTTTTACCGTAGTAAGTGAAGTCTCGTTTGTTGTCGTGGGTATCGCGGGAATTTCCCAGTTTCGCTTGGCTAAGTAGTAAGGCGTGGTCAAAACCAGTAAAAGTGGTTAAATTTACCTAATTCGCAAGCACTTGTCAGAAGGAGCAGAAGAACAGCAGAAGAGAACAGCAGTTTGTAAGTGTTTTGTCTTGTTTTCTCATTAGATTTCAGCGCAGTTGTTGTTACTAGGAAACTCTGTTTTTGCATATACCGTGTTTTTACCGTAGTAAGTGAAGTCTCGTTTGTTGTCGTGGGTATCGCGGGAATTTCCCAGTTTCGCTTGGCTAAGTAGTAAGGCGTGGTCAAAACCAGTAAAAGTGGTTAAATTTACCTAATTCGCAAGCACTTGTCAGAAGGAGCAGAAGAACAGCAGAAGAGAACAGCAGTTTGTAAGTGTTTTGTCTTGTTTTCTCATTAGATTTCAGCGCAGTTGTTGTTACTAGGAAACTCTGTTTTTGCATATACCGTGTTTTTACCGTAGTAAGTGAAGTCTCGTTTGTTGTCGTGGGTATCGCGGGAATTTCCCAGTTTCGCTTGGCTAAATAGTAAGGCGTGGTCAAACCAGTAAAAGTGGTTAAATTTACCTAATTCGCAAGCACTTGTCAGAAGGAGCAGAAGAACAGCAGAAGAGAACAGCAGTTTGTAAGTGTTTTGTCTTGTTTTCTCATTAGATTTCAGCGCAGTTGTTGTTACTAGGAAACTCTGTTTTTGCATATACCGTGTTTTTACCGTAGTAAGTGAAGTCTCGTTTGTTGTCGTGGGTATCGCGGGAATTTCCCAGTTTCGCTTGGCTAAGTAGTAAGGCGTGGTCAAAACCAGTAAAAGTGGTTAAATTTACCTAATTCGCAAGCACTTGTCAGAAGGAGCAGAAGAACAGCAGAAGAGAACAGCAGTTTGTAAGTGTTTTGTCTTGTTTTCTCATTAGATTTCAGCGCAGTTGTTGTTACTAGGAAACTCTGTTTTTGCATATACCGTGTTTTTACCGTAGTAAGTGAAGTCTCGTTTGTTGTCGTGGGTATCGCGGGAATTTCCCAGTTTCGCTTGGCTAAGTAGTAAGGCGTGGTCAGCTGACTTCTATAAGGAATAATTAAGGCTAGTTTATTACTGGATTCTATACTGCAGCAGCGGTCGCGGCAGCCCTCGTGTGAAGCCCTCCTCGTGTGAAGACCGACGAGTGTAAAGACGATCGACTCTACCTTGCACGACTCCACCGAGCAAGAACACCGACAAGGCACTTGAGTATTGCTCTTTCCCCTTTCCTTACTTTTTGCACTACTTGTTCGCATTTACTTATTTTAGTCAATTGTACACACTATGTGCTTTCAAATCTCCACCACAACTACTAACACTCGGAAGGCACGTACTATACGTTGGAGGCAGGCTAATCCTACTAACCTACGGCCTGTCCCTCGGTCTTCTAATACTTTACTCTCTATTCCAATTGGTCTCTGGAACTGCCAGTCTGCTGTAAACAAAGCAGACTTCATTCCTTCTATTGCTACTCATTCCGGTCTCAACCTCATGGCCCTAACGGAGACTTGGATCAAACCTCAGGACACTGCCACTCCTGCAGCACTCTCCACTAACTTCACTTTCTCCCACACCCCTCGCACACTTGGGAGGGGTGGAGGCACGGGCCTCCTTATTTCAAAGGAATGGAAATTTGATCTTCTACCATCTCTTACAGGCAACAGCTCATTTGAATCTCATGCAGTTACTATCACACACCCTGCTAAAATCCACGTTGTAGTTGTGTATCGTCCCCCAGGTCAACTGGGAAACTTCTTGGATGAGCTGGATGTACTACTGTCAAACTTTCCTGAGGATGGCACTCCTCTGGTACTGCTTGGCGACTTCAACATCCACCTACACTGAAAAAAAGATTTGTTGGATTTACTCAATTGAATTATGGACATTGGTTCCACACATTTAGTTTGAGTTCACAGTGTCCTACACATTTATGTGGTTTCATTATAATACTTTTGTGTTAATCAGATGTATTTTCAAAAAGTAATGTGTACATAGTCTTTTTAAGTTATCCTAACATAATTCAGTTATGTTAGCTTAACATTATTATTTTATTTTAGATGCTTCGATTATGTTAATTTGATGCAATTAAATTAAGTTAGCTTAACATAATTTTGACAACTTGTACAATTTTAATGGTTTGTTGTTTCATTTCATTTTCAATAACACAAAAACCTTCTGTAAAGCCTTTATTTAATCATTTGAACAATGCGTCATTTAAAGGACATGTCTAAACAACATTTTGCTTTCAAAAACTTAGCATGAATAACTTCTCTGATGATTAAATGCACTGTAAAACCCGACAAGTTAGGTTAACTCAAACCGTTTGAGTAAACTTATTGCCTTAAAACATTCAAGTTTTTAAAACTAACAATTAAGAGTGCTTTGAACATATTTCAGTTGAGTTCAGTTAAGTGATTAATTAAGTGCTGATTCAGCATTAGTGATGAACACCTGCTGTTAACAAACACAATCACTGACAGAAAGAGAAACACAAGAACAACAACTGACTTCAGCCACAGCCTTAGATGAAATCAACTGAAATAAAATACATTAAATCTCTTAAAAATCTGATTAAACAGCATCACCAGCTCCACTTATTAATAACCAGACTGACTTTATTTCTGTCAGACATCTACAGAAGCTCTTATTGAGAATTAACTAAGGTTTAGATGCTGATTTATTGTTTCAATTGAAGTAACCATGTTAGAGATCAGTGTCTGCTTTAGTTGGGCTCTTGACCCTTGACTTCTGTGTTAGATGTTTTTTTTCTCTGGTTGTTGTAATCAAGTGTTCCTCGAACATATTTGTTACGACTCAAAAGTCCAGAGGAAATTTTCGGTAGTTGGTTGTTATATATTTATAATGACGATCATCTGTGAGTGAGCTGAACTCGTTGAGAGTGAGCACAGACTCATTGTGTGTCTAATCTCTGGTTAACCGGATGTTGTATTGTTTACAGTAAAAGCGATTCTAAGACCCACTGGTTCGGTGACAGTCAGTTAATAAAGGGCTTTCCAAACACTTTGTCCACAAAAAGTTTGAATCTATGGCAGAAAATAGACTCACACAGACATTAAGAATCAGCTTGTGAACCTCAACAATGGTGACCATTAAAAAAAATTCATGCTGCAATGCATGCTGGGAGCCATAGATGAGTTTTGTACTATGTTAGTACCCAGCATGCATTGCAGCATGATTTTTTTTTTTTTTTTTTAATGGTCACCATTGTTGAGGTTCATAAGCTGATTCTTGATGTCTGTGTGAGTCTAGTTACTGCCATAGATTAAAACTTTTTGTGGACAAACTGTTTGGAAAGACCTTTATTAACTGACTGTCACCGAACCAGTGGCTCTTAGAATCGCTTTTACTGTAAACAATACAACATCCGGTTAACCAGAGATTAGACACACAATGAGTCTGTGCTCACTCTCAACGAGTTCAGCTCACTCACAGATGATCGTCATTATAAATATATAACAACCAACTACCGAAAATTTCCTCTGGACTTTTGAGCTGCAACAAATATGTTCGAGGAACACTTGATTACAACAACCAGAGAAAAAAAACTACCAACACAGAAGTCAAGGCTCAAGAGCCCAACTAAAGCAGACACTGATCTCTAACATGGTTACTTCAAATGAAACAATAAATCAACATCTAAACCTTAGTTAATTCTCAATAAGATCTTCTGTAGATGTCTGACAGAAATAAAGTCAGTCTGGTTATTAATAAGTGGAGCTGGTGATGCTGTTTGTGGGGTTGTTTAATCAGATTTTGAGAGATTTAATGTATTTTATTTCAGTTGATTTCATCTAAGGCTATGGCTGAAGTCAGTTGTTGTTCTTGTGTTTCTCTTTCTGTCAGTGATTCTGTTTGTTAACAGCAGGTGTTCATCACTAATGCTCAATCAGCACTTAATTAATCACTTAATTACTTAACTGCAATGTTTATCTTATTTTAGTGAACTCGACTGAAATAAGTTCAGAGCACTCATAATTGTTAGTTTTAAAAACTTGAATGTTTTAAGGCAATAAGTTTCCTCAAACGGTTTGAGTTAACCTAACTTGTCGGGTTTTACAGTGCATTTAATCATCAGAGAAGTTATTCATGCTAAGTTTTTGAAAGCAAAATGTTGTTTAGACATGTCCTTTAAATGACGCATTGTTCAAATGATTAAATAAAGGCTTTACAGAAGGTTTTTGTGTTATTGAAAATGAAATTAAACAACAAACCATTAAAATTGTACAAGTTGTCAAAATTATGTTAAGCTAACTTAATTTAATTGCACTGAATTAACATAATCGAAGCATCTAAAATAAAATAATAATGTTAAGCTAACATAACTGAATTTTGTTAGGATAACTTAAAAAGACTATGTACACATTACTTTTTGAAAATACATCTGATTAACACAAAAGTATTATAATGAAACCACATAAATGTGTAGGACACTGTGAACTCAAACTAAACGTGTGGAACCAATGTCCATAATTCAATTGAGTAAATCCAACAAATCTTCTTTTTTTGTGTAATTCAATTGAGTAAATCCAACAAATCATTTTTTTCAGTGTAGAAAAACCCCAGGCTGCCGACTTCAACACCCTTCTCACTTCATTTGATCTCAAGCGAGTGACAACCATGGCTACTCATAAATCAGGTAACCATCTGGACCTCATCTACACACGCTACTGCTCCACTGACAACACGTTAGTTACTCCACTGCACACACCTCAGACCACTTCCTCATCACTTCTAACCTCACACTAACTCCGGTCATAACACACACTCCCCCACAGGTCACCTTTCGCCGTAACCTACGCTCGCTTTCTCCCTCTTCCCTCTCCTCATTGGTTACATCTGCACTTCCTTCACCCTCTCAGCTTTCAGCACTGGACGCAAACAGTGCTACTGACACTCTTTGCTCCACTCTAACATCTTGCTTAGACATCTTTTGCCCCCTTTCATCCAGACCAGCACGCTCTACCCCCTCTGCCCCCTGGCTGTCTGATGTTCTCCGTGAACATCGCACTAAACTAAGGGCTGCAGAGAGGAAATGGCACAAATCAAAAAACTCTACTGACCTTAGTGCGTATCAGTCACTCCTCTCTTCCTTCTCTGCAAACATATCCACGGCTAAAATGAATTACTACCACAACAAAATCAACAATTGTTCTGACTCTCGCACACTTTTCAAAACTTTCTCTTCTCTTTTCTGTCCTCCTCCCCCTCCTCCCCCTCCTCCTTCATCAACTCTTAAAGCTGATGACTTTGCAATTTTCTTCACAAATAAAACAAAAACCATTAGTGACCAATTCCTCCCACCACAAACTGATAACTTCATACCAACTAATACACACTCCCTCACCTCCTTCTCTCCTCTCTCTGAGACGGAAGTCTCAAAACTCATCCTTTCTAATCATCCCACTACTTGTCCGCTAGATCCTATCCCCACTCACCTCCTTCAGGCCATCTCTTCTTCGGTCATACCTACGCTTACTCACATT
The DNA here is from genome assembly GCA_029620275.1 of Acrossocheilus wenchowensis. Lineage (NCBI taxonomy): Eukaryota > Metazoa > Chordata > Actinopteri > Cypriniformes > Cyprinidae > Acrossocheilus > Acrossocheilus wenchowensis. The sequence goes on from JAJUBA010000173.1 coordinate 104,676, forward strand.
ATCAACACCTCTCTTCACACTGGTACATTTCCAACAGCTTTTAAGCAGGCCCGGGTAACCCCACTGCTTAAAAAACCCTCTCTGAATCCAGCACTTTTAGAACACTACAGACCGGTATCCCTTCTGCCATTCATTGCAAAGACACTTGAGCGAGTTTTGTTCAACCAACTCTCTGTGTTTCTTGCACAGAACAATCTTCTGGACAGCAACCAATCGGGCTTCAGAAGCGGCCACTCTACTGAGACTGCCCTACTCTCGGTTACAGAGGCCCTGAGACTTGCAAGAGCGGCTTCCAAATCCTCTGTACTCATCTTATTGGACCTGTCTGCGGCTTTTGACACAGTTAACCATCAGATCCTCCTGTCCACTCTCAGAAAGATGGGCATCTCGGGAACCGCGCTCCTGTGGTTTGAGTCTTACCTCTCAGGTAGGTCCTTCAGGGTATCTTGGAGGGGTGAGGTTTCAGAGTCACAACTTCTTGCTACTGGAGTTCCTCAAGGCTCAGTGCTAGGACCACTTCTCTTCTCCATCTACATGTCGTCATTAGGATCGGTCATTCAGAAGCATGGCTTTTCTTATCACTGCTATGCTGATGACACTCAACTCTACTTCTCATTCCAACCAGATGATCCGACGATAGCTGCTCGCATTGCAGCCTGTTTGAGCGACATCTCTAACTGGATGAAAGACCATCACCTTCAGCTCAACCCTGCCAAGACAGAACTGCTTGTGTTCTCAGCCAGTCCATCACTTCACAACAACTTCTCTATACAGCTAGGTTCGTCAACCATAACTCCCTCCATGACGGCCAGGAACCTTGGAGTTGTGATCGATGATCAGTTAAGCTTCACAGACCATATCGCTACAACGGCCCGGTCCTGCAGATTTGCCTTATATAACATTAGGAAGATTAGACCCTTCCTGTCGGAGCATGCTGCACAGCTCCTTGTCCAAGCTCTTGTTCTCTCCAGACTGGACTACTGCAATGTTCTCTTGGCGGCCCTTCCCGCATCTACTATCAAGCCTCTGCAACTGATCCAGAATGCAGCAGCCAGAGTGGTCTTTAATGAACCAAAGAAAGCTCATGTTACCCCTCTCTTCATCAGGTTACACTGGCTACCAATAGCCGCTCGCATCAAATTCAAGGCACTGATGTTTGCCTACAAGACAACAACTAGCACTGCACCAATATATCTAAACTCACTTGCTCAAACTTACGCACCCTCCAGAAGCTTGCGGTCTACAAGTGAACGACGCCTTGTGGTGCCATCACAAAGAGGTACCAAATCTCTCTCACGGACCTTTTCCTGGACTGTGCCCAGCTGGTGGAATGACCTCCTGATCTTAATTCGAACAGCTGAGTCTTTAGCCATTTTCAAAAATCATCTAAAGACGCATCTTTTTCGCCAGCACCTGACCAACTAGTACTAACACTTTCCTATTACATCTATTTATTTATTTAAAAAAAAAAAAAAACAAAAAAAAAAACCTAGCAATATGTACTGTGCTGTGCTAACTGAAACTCGTCATGGCACTTGTATACTGCTGCACTCTCGATGGTCTATCTGCTTCTATTGTTCTCATATTGTACGTCGCTTTGGATAAAAGCGTCTGCCAAATGTTTAAATGTAAATGTAAATGTAATATGACCAGCACCTGTACAGTACACAAATATATTTAAAAAAAAAAAAAAAAAAATACAGTAATTCACCAAAAGGGTTTTTCATGTTCCACAGGTTGTAGTAAGTTGTGAAATTTTGCCAGTATCTCCCTTACTTTATGTACAATTCACAATAGACCTATCGGTAAGCCCCGCCCCCCCTTAGTTACTGTTGCTCCCTCAGACAAACAAAGGAGTTGCTCACTTCTTACAATGACAGCTACAGTGTGGAAACCATGTCCCACGATGTTTTTGCACAATTTTGGGCACAAAAGGCCACCAAATGGGAATTAAATATTCAATGGCGGATTTATAAAATATTTAAAAATAAATACGGTGGGTAACTCGAAGGAGGGTTTACGTTAGCTAATTTTAGCCAGAGATACCTTGCTAAAGCACAAGATAATATTAACGTTCTGCTTGAGCATATGCCAATTGTAACTTAATGAGTGTATGACAACCAGAAAATGAACGTTTTTGTCTTCATTTATTTATTTAAAAAAAAAAAAAAAAAACTTTGTGAATTACAGTAATTTCTTAAGAATAATTATATAATGTATGAACAGTGAGGAAGATGTTGGCAACATTTCAACTGTAGTAAGTCAGTCTGGTCACTAGTAACATTTTGGTGAATTACTGTATTTTTTTTTTCTTAAAAATATTTGTGTAGTGTACATACTTAGAGAAATTATTGTCTAAGGCGAGTTACTGGCATATTTAGTCAGTTTGATTAAATTATTAATTTACTGTAAACATTAATTTAAATAAATTATTGGAATTTAATAATTCAATTTAAATAATTAAATAAATTATTACTTCGTTTTGTACTGTGAGGTAAATTTGCAGATGGTCCCTAAAGCAGCCTAGGCGAATATCAAACCTAAAACTATAGCGCTTGGTTTTCTATGGGAGAAAAAATGGTTTGGTGAAACTTGTTGGTTGTAGTCTCATATTCTGGGTTCATCTGCTTAAATGTACATAATATACAGTAATATATTTTATTAATTAGATGCTGAATTTAATCATTTATTATCACTGAGGCAAACCACGTTAAGTGTTTTCTTTATGGGAAATGTTTAACGTGTGCGTTCATATCCTCATCTGTTTGCATCATCAGTAAGATCTGAGTTTGGTCTTTTAGGCTTGTTGGAGATGAGCAAAATCTGCACAGAACCGATCACCGCGAGATGCATGCCTGATTTCTTGATGCCAATCTGATTTCATGTGATTGTGTATTTAAATTATGCTTGAATATTCCCAAACACTATGACAGTGCGATCTCTGTGTGAGATATGTGATTGTTGTCATATTTCTATAAAAATCTAAAATACATGTTTATATTAAAGTAGAAATGGATGATAAATATGCCTTTTGTATTAAATAACAAGCACTTTGAGTGTCTTGTTCATCATATTTATATTTATATAAAATCAACATAACTGAAATTATATCACATTTATTAGCAGCAAAGCACATGAGTGAGAATAACGCGATATCCGCCTTTGATCTCGTAGGTATCTGTTCTACTTCGAGAGGGCAGAACTGTCCGTCTTGACTGCGCTTATTTCACTCCTCCCCTCACTGTAGCCACCTACATTTCAGGAGAGGCGCATCTCAAACAAGTCTAATAGCTGTCACTGTGTTAGTGCACTACTGAGTACAGCACTGGGTAAAAGAGTATTATAATCTCCTTTGTGGTAGAGAAAGCTGCTTATATGTAGGCTACGGGAAACAGTGAAGATGTTGAATTAAACATAAACAAAATCAGCGTTTCCACATGTTTATACTGGCCCCGATAATCAAAACTTCTACTTAGCGCTTGCTCCATTTCTGCAAATCAGTTTTTGTAAATGAATGACTTGATCCACATATGGCCACCTGCTGGTGAGCAGCTGACATCAGCTGGAGATCATGCACCGGGGCTCTACTGCTATTCCTGCGGTTCACAGATGTGCAACGCTGAATTTTCTGCCGAATTTTAACCACTGAATTTGTGGCAGCGAATTTGGAAAGTGAAATAAAGTGACCGAAATTTGCCTGTCGAATATTATACATCGTATTTTTAAACAGATTGAATATTTTGGAAGTGAATTCTGGAAGGTGAATATGAATTATTGAATTTTTAATTATGAAAATGTGTGTGAAATATTTTGAATTGAAAAATTCACAGCTTATATAAACAACTGTGTTAAATTTCAGGACCTAAAAATGCAAGCCCTGGAAATACAAGGCATTAAAATGCAAGCACTGTTAATTGCAATGCATCTTTTTTTCGATTTGTGGAATTCAGCATGCTTTATGTTTCAAAAACTATAGTCATTATTCTGCTTCGATATGTTAACCAATGAACCTTATTGTGTTACCAATTAATTGTGTAATAATTGTAATTACATAATATGCTTTTCTAAAGCTGAAGTGACCTTTATGTTAGAATATTTATTAACTTAATATTTTAACTAATTTCAAAAGCTGAATAATCAAAGTCTACTGATTAATCAGTGAAATAATTGACGATTAGTTGATTAATCGTTCTAATAATTGTTAGATTAATTATCAAAATAATCCTTTGTTGCAGCCCTATTCTAGCGATATAAAGTTTAGATAATTTTCCACGGCACATCTGACTGGGCTTGGGTATGGCTACTGCCATACAGAAACGCCGCTCCTGGTATAGATATACATAGGTTTTGATTTAACTGTGCTCTGATTTCGGAGTTGCAGTGATAGAGTCTTCGTGTCATCTCTCCCTCAACAGGTGTAATTCACGTTTTGAGAGTTACACTCTCCACTCTTTACCATGTAACTTATTTAGGCATTATGATCACTTATGCAGTTATACATTAGGCTTGTTTGAGATGAGCAAAATCTGCGCAGAACCGATCACCGGTGATCACCGCGAGATGCATGTCGGTTAGAAAAGTGTCCGAGTTATGTCCGCCTTGCTTTGATGTCATGCTGACGTGTGCCAAAAAAACTCTCGCGACGGCGAGGCGGCTGTGTCGGATTGAGCAGTCGCGCGCAGTTGTATATGGCGTTCAGCCGGGTCCATTAATATTACGCTGTTACTTGCACTTGTCTCACTGAACGTGACGTCTGCGTCTGCCACATTCTGCTGCCTGAACGTGACGTCTGCGTGACGTTTACCTCTGCCACATCAAAGTTATTCTGCCTGAAAGTGATGTCTGCGTCTGCTGCAAGGGTTTCCAGCACTTTCCATACACTTATTCATGCTTTATTATTCATATTCATTCTCTTTTATTGTTTTACTCCTCCTCAATTTTGTATAGTTAGCTATTAAGTGTTATTTACCTTTCTTATGTATGCTATAGCTTATTCCAAATTGTAAATACTAATTTGTACAAATGATATTAACATTTCTGTATGCCATTGTGCAAAAAGACATCAAATAAAAAATACATTAAAATAATAAATATTTTGGAGTGGCAAAGAGTTTCAGACTTTCTGTTTTTTTTTTTTTTTAATTTATTTATTTATTTATTTTTTTACCATTTGCATGTATGAATATGATATTTTATCCAAAAATAAAACAAAGTTGACAACATTTAAAAAAGAGAATTTAAATCACATTAAAGAAAATATATCCTGCAAAACAAATGGAGGAATTGTTTACATTTTTACTGATAACCAACTATGAATATCAAACCAGAATTTAGAAGTAACATCTCAGTAAAAAAATAGATGATCAAGTGTTTCAGAAAAAGAATAATAATAAAATAAAAATAAAAAACACATGGGTCCACTTAAAATTTAAATCTTTTTCTGTATAAAATCACTAACAGGGTAAATCCTAAACATAATTCTGTAATGTGTCTCCTTAACCTTTGGAGCAACTGTAAGATAAAAGGTAAAATATTTATCTCCTACTGAGGGTTCAACATCTCTCAGATGTTGCTCAGTTTTTAAACATTTAAACAAGTAACATTGTGATATGCTTGAACTGTTTTATAGATTTTATTTTAGGCTAGTCGTGATGACTTGAGAAGGCTAAATTGATCAAACAGGCTTTTATCATCGTACTGTCTGCCACTAGCCGCTTTGTCGTTAATGTAAAAAATAAATAAATAAAAAACCTTACATTTAACGAACAAAAAATTCTCCAAACATTTTTCTAAACATAATGATTTTTTCATTACTTACAAAACTGAACTGTTTTAATAACAGCTGTATAAGGGGAAATATAGAGGCTAATATAGATCTCTTCGATAGTAAGTGTGTAGGCCTATTAAAAAACTAATTTATAAAGAATTTAAATGTATAGCTACAGGAGACTAAGTGCTATTTTCTGAGAGATGTTGAACCCTCAGTAGGAGATAAATATTTTTACCTTTTATCTTACAGTTGCTCCAAAGGTTAAGGAGACACATTACAGAATTATGTTTAGGATTTACCCTGTTAGTGATTTTATACAGAAAAGATTTAAATTTTAAGTGGACCCATGTGTTTTTTATTTTTATTTTATTATTATTCTTTTTCTGAAACACTTGATCATCTATTTTTTTACTGAGATGTTACTTCTAAATTCTGGTTTGATATTCATAGTTGGTTATCAGTAAAAATGTAAACAATTCCTCCATTTGTTTTGCAGGATATATTTTCTTTAATGTGATTTAAATTCTCTTTTTTAAATGTTGTCAACTTTGTTTTATTTTTGGATAAAATATCATATTCATACATGCAAATGGTAAAAAAAAAAAAAAAAAAACCAGAAAGTCTGAAACTCTTTGCCACTCCAAAATATTTATTATTTTAATGTATTTTTTATTTGATGTCTTTTTGCACAATGGCATACAGAAATGTTAATATCATTTGTACAAACTAGTATTTACAATTTGGAATAAGCTATAGCATACATAAGAAAGGTAAATAGCACTTAATAGCTAACTATACAAAATTGAGGAGGAGTAAAACAATAAAAGAGAATGAATATGAATAATAAAGCATGAATAAGTGTATGGAAAGTGCTGGAAACCCTTGCAGCAGACGCAGACATCACTTTCAGGCAGAATAACTTTGATGTGGCAGACGTAAACGTCACGCAGACGTCACGTTCAGGCAGCAGAATGTGGCAGACGCAGACGTCACGGTCAGGCAGCAGAACTTTGATGTGGCAGACGTAGACGTCATGTAGATGTCACGTTCAAGCAGAGGAACTGTAATGTGGCAGACGCAGACGTTACGTTCGACAGACGCAGACGTTACGTTCAGTGAGACGAGTGCAAGTAACAGCGTAATATTAATGGACCCGGCCGAACGCCATACAGTTGCTCTCCACCGACTGCACTGATCAAAAGCATGATGGGAAACGCCTGACTGACGACACAGATTAATGCTCATTGGTTCAGACAACAGTGATGCTGCGTTCTCTTCTAAAATGTTTTATTTTTTTAATCTGATTTCATGCTATTATGTATTTAAATTGTGCATGCATATTCCCAAACACTATGACAGTGCGATCTCTGTGTGAGATATGTGATTGTTGTTTGAGATGCGCCTCGCCTAGAGTAGGCGGCTGCAGTGAGGGGAGGAGTGAAATAAGCGCAGTCAAGACAGTTCTGAGCTCTCAAAGTGGAACAGATACATACGAGATAAAAGGCAGATATTGCGTTATTCTCACTCATATGCTGTGCTGCTGATAAACATGATATAATTTCAGTTCTGTTGCTTTTATATGAATATAAATATGATGAACAAGACACTCAAAGGGCTTGCTATTTAATTCCATACGAAAGGCGTATTTATCATCCATTTTTATTTTAATTCAAACATGTATTTTAGATCTTTATAGAAAATATGACAACAATCACATCTCGCACTGAGATCGCACTGTCAGTGTTTGGGAATATTCATGCACAATTTAAATACATAATAGCATGAAATCAGATTTAAAAAAAATAAAACATTTTAGAAGAGAACGCAGCATCACGGTTGTCTGAACCAATGAGCATTAAGCTGTGTCTTCAGTCAGTTGTTTCCCATCATGCTTTTGATCAGCGCAGTCGGTGGAGAGCAACTGCGCGCGACTGCTCAATCCGACACAGCCGCCTCGCTGTCGCAAGAGTTTTTTGGCACACATCAGCATGACATCAGAGCAAGGCGGACGTAACTCGGACACTTTTCTAACCGGCATGCATCTCGCGGTGATCACCGGTGATTGGTTCTGCGCAGATTTTGCTCATCTCAAACAAGCCTAATATTTACCCACACAATCAAATTCAAAACCGCCCAATCTGGCAACACTGGACACAAGTTTTTTGAAACACATTGCATGTTTAAATAAGTTAAATATTGACAATGAACATGACATTTGAAAAAGTTTTGATGATTTGTCCCTCAGTCCGCCTGTGCATTTCTGGCCCACACAGCAAATGCAGTCTTAGGCTAAATCTCCGCGACGTTCTCTTTGAGAATGCAATTTCTTACATGTTAGAATGAATTCATTTCTAAAATGTTGTGATATGGAAAGCATGAAACAGATCCCAGCAGCATATACATACTCAGGCGATCAGTCATCAGCAACGAGGTAAACACGCGTGCCAGTATGCATAGTGTGACACACAAGAGATGTGCTGTGGGGTTACATCATTCATTCTTATTTGTCCAAATATTTTTTCTTCATTACAAATATTGTTTGGTTATATTTTATCATTGCATGTTAAAACTAATTCACTATGTTTTGCAGATGCAAAATGTGAAACTGCAATATTATTCGCAGTCTATAGCATTTTATTACTATTTGTAAAATATGAAGTTCCCAACACAGGTTCGGGAGGAGCCTAACTATCCAGTCCTGCCAATCATCGTTTCGAACGTATATAAGCAGTAGTCATTGTTCCGTCCAAGCGACTATTCTTCCGGCATCCCTCCACCACTCCTTCTCCTCCTTTAAATCCTTTATCTTTCATCCACACCGTATCATCATGGGGGGGCCAAGTTCGTTTTACCATTACCTGGCAGGGATGGTAGCAGGTGAACTTGTGAAAGCCTATATATTCAGCATATTTAACTTAACCTGTTTTGTATCTGTGCTATTTAATGCATACGTGATTTATTAAAACAAGTTTATGAAACTCATGAGACTCATATATGACTGCGACATCCGTTTAATCTAATCAACAACAACTAATGATCAACGATTTGGAGCGGCATCACCCGTTAGATCATTTTAAAACTGTTATAACTGCATCTGTCTCAGATGTAGACTGAAGTTTTATTTTAATGCAGATACCACACTCTAGCATCAACCTAATGTAAATGTGCTCCAGGCTATTATTCATATTCAAGTGTTTGTGCGGAAAAGAATTAGGCTTAATGCTCAAGCATGACAGGGAGGCGCCCTCGCAATCACTTGCATTTTTTCCTGATAATGAAACAAGTTAAAATTGGGGTGCCTTACATACCTGAGAAATATATCTACAGAAAGCTTGTCTACTTTTGACCGAACCAATTCGAAACGAAATCAAATACTCCCTGACTATGTAATCTGGAACACACAACACTATTATACATTATTTATCCACCACACATAGCCTACTTATTTTTTCATTTCAAATTTGCACATATCAGACCTGTACACACATAATTGTCTATATTATATATTGTGCTTTTGCTATTTTGTACATTGCCCATTTGTATATTTGTATATTATTCTTTTATTATTGGTGTCCTGTCCTGTTGCTGTCTTTCTGTTGCACTGTGGAGCTTATGTCACTATAACAAATTCCTCGTATGTGTAAACATACCTGGCCAATAAAGCTCATTATGATTCTGATTCTGATTCTGATTCTGATATGTGAATGCATTCTCTAAAGGCGCATCCAGCGGAGATTTCTTGAATTTAATTTTTGCAGCCGACAAGCACTACATTATATTATTTATTAATAAATATTAGTTTATTAATAAATAATTAAAATGTGTCCTTTTTTCATAATCATTAGGCTAGAGTTCTCACAAAAGAAAAAAAAGTTGGAAACAAAAGACTAGTTTTTATCCCTCAGCCATAGGATGAAATTGAACCTTGTGCGAATGTTAATACTCTTAACGAAAGAAGATATACATTAAAGTGAAGAAAAATAACAAAATTGATTAATTTTCTAGGACAGCATGTTAACCTTGTGCATTTCAGCAGGCTTCTTCGTCTGAACTCGACAAAATCGACTCACCATATCACAGCGTTAGTGGTAAATTATAGTATTGCGCCAAAAAAACAAGAATTTCTTAGAGATATACAAATTAAAGGGAGTGACAATGGTACAATAAATTTATCATATGATCAAACTAATTAAATTTGCAATTTAAGGGGGCTACAATTACATTGAGTTACTCACCAATGACAGTCACATTGAATGACTTGTGTATGGTGTGTTTGTCACTGCTGCTCCTCATCTCAACCTCATACGGTCCAGAGTGAATGGTTCCAATGTTGCTGATGATCAGAGTTCCAGTCAGATGATCTAGCTGTAGTCTGTTTTTGAATCTCCCGTCAGGGCCATCAAATAAGTTAAAGATTCCAGCCATTCTATTGATTTCAGCTACAGGAGATTTCTGCTGTCCAAACCTCCATCGTATCACATGATATTTCTGTATCTCAGGAACATCAGTGTGTAGAGTGACTGAATCTCCCTCCAGTACTGAAACTGGCTTCACTTTAGTACCTCTCACACCTAAAGAACAAACACAAACATTTTCTCTGTCAGTCATCACTTTTATAACACTGTCACTAAACAGATTTAACAGAGATCACTGAGTCTTGTCTAGCAAAGATCATGCCACTTTCTGCAGTATGATTTTTAATTTATTCAACCATTTTTAACTAGTCCAAAGCAGATAGAGTGAATTTCACAAATAATTTCACAAACATATGCACATACTATCAAAATTTTAGAAAAAATTATGTTTATGTCATAAAGGCATTGCTGAAAATGCCCCAGGGATATTTTAGCTTTGTTAGCAGTTAAAAGTCTGGCATGCAGCATTTTTTTTTTGTCCTATTAATTATTAACATTTTTTTTTTTGCACAAAAAATTGCACATCACATGAGGAGTCATACAATTTTTAACTGTAGCCTCTTTGTCTGGGCTGCTGTGTTTGTCCACGGCCGGTGTGTGTTCACGGTGTGTCTGTGTTCACTGCTGTGTGTGTGTGTGCACTTAGGATGGGTTAAATGCAGAGCACTAATTCCGAGTATGGGTAACCATACTTGGCCACATGTCACGTCACTTTCACTTTCTTTCACTTACACTTTCATTGAGGCACAGGCTTCTTGCATTCATTTTGAAAAAATATTAAATGATAATTTGGAAATCCGCATTTCGCATTTCCCCATCTTAGATTGCCTCTGTGCTGCACTCTGCAGAATTGCAATACAATAAGATATAGCAATATTGAAAACATTCAATTCTTGATGATCTCTAGATGATCTAGATCTGGAGATTCATCAAAAACGACGCAAAATACAAATGGTTTCACAGCTGTTTTGAAATTATTCATTCACTGGTTAATCAAATATTTACCAACAAAATACAATAATTTAAAACACACATTTAAAAAAAAAAACATTTTACTACAGAACTGAAAGAAAATCAGACCAATATGAGTTTTCTTCTGATAAAGGAGCATGTTTATTAAATATGAAATGGTCTGTTTGTCAGTTTTCTTATCAGATAATAACATAAATATTTTAGTTACAAATGTCTAATTTTAAACTTGGTAAATGTTTGCTGATAAACTATACATGACAGTTTGCCAGAAACATTTAGCATTTTACTTCCAGAGAAATTAAATTGTTTATATAGTAAAAAAAAAAAAATAATAATAATAATAATATTATATATATATATATATATATATATATATATATATATATATATATATATATATATATATATATATATATAATAAATGTAAATAACAATTATTCAACTAATAATTGTTCTGAAACACTCACATTTGACACTGAATGTCATCTTTAATTTCCTTCTGGGGCTGATGATCATATACTTATAAAGTCCAGAGTCTGTGGTCCTTATATTTTTGATCTTGAGATCTCCAGTCTGATTGTCCAGCTGTAGTCTGTCCTTGAATTGCACATCATCATACGTAACATTGTTCTCAATCACTCCATCTATGCGAGTGTTGTTGAAACTCCACTCAATCTCTTCATCTTTCAGTATTTCAGTAACATTAGTGTGTAAAGTGACAGAATCTCCCTCCATCACAGCCACTGACTCACCAAACACACCTGATGAACAAACAGAAACAGTCAGTCAGAGATGAAACTTATAAAACACTCAAAAATATCTTACCTTCTGATTAGTGGCACTTAAAAACCTCTTGCGACTTACTGCAGGTCATTAAACCTGAGTCTACATTAATGAAGGCATGAATCAAAGGTCTCTTTATAATCATCATGTAATTTATATAAATATAGATATACATTTATGGACCTGAATTATGATTTATGTTTATCCAGATTCATAAACACGAAGAAACACGAAACATTCTTTATGATAATTACCTATAAATGATATGTATATATTATATATTTTGTAAAAAAAAAAAAAAAAAAAAAAAAAAAAAAAAAAATATATATATATATATACAGTCATGGTCAGAATTATTGGCACCCTTGGTAAATATGATCAAAGAAGGCTGTGAAAATTAATCTGCATTGTTAATCCTTTTGATCTTTTATTTAAAAAATAAATAAAAAATGTAACCTTTCATTGGATAATAAGAATTTAAAATGGGGGGAAATATCATTATGAAATAAATGTTTTTTTTCTCTAATACACATTGGCCACAATTAACGGCACCCTTTTATTCAATACTTTTTAAAACCTCCATTTGCCAGTTTAACAGCTGTACATTTTCTCCTATAATGCCTGATGAGGTTAGAGACACCTGACAAGAGATCAGAGACCATTCCTTCATCCAGAATCACTCCAGACCCTTTAGATTCACAGCTCCATGTTGGTGCACTGTAAAACCCAACAAGTTAGGGTAACTCAAAAGTTTGAGGAAACTGATTGCCTTAAAACATTTAAGTTTATTAAAACTAATAGTGATGAGTACTCTGAACTTATTTCAGTTGAGTTCACTAAAATAAGATATACGCTGCAGTTAAGTAATTAAGTGATTAATTAAGTGCTGATTGAGCATTAGTGATGAACACCTGCTGTTAACAAACAGAATCACTGACAGAAAGAGAAACACAAGAACAACAACTGACTTTAGACACATGCTTAGATGAAATCAACTGAAATAAAATAAATTAAATCTCAAAATCTGATTAAACAACCCCACAAACAGCATCACCAGCTCCACTTATTAATAACCAGACTGACTTTATTTCTGTCAGACATCTACAGAAGATCTTATTGAGAATTAATTAAGGTTTAGATGTTGATTTATTGTTTCATTTGAAGTAACCATGTTAGAGATCAGTGTCTGCTTTAGTTGGGCTCTTGACCCTTGACTTCTGTGTTGGTAGTATTTTTTGTTTCCTCTTTTTCTCTGGTTGTTGTAACCATGTGTTTTTCAAACATATTTGTTATGACTCAAAAGCCCGGAGGAAGTGATCAGTAGTTGGTTGTTATTTATAATGACAATCATCTATTAGTGAGCTGATCTCATTGAGAATAAACACAACTCATTGTGTGTCTAACCTCTGGTTAATGTATTGATTATAGTAAAAGCGATTCTAAGAGCCACTGGTTCTGTGACAGTCAGTTAATAGAAAGGACTTTCTAAACAGTTTGTCCACAAAAAGTTTTAATCTATGGTGAAATTTAGACTCACACAGACATCAACAATCAGCTTGTGAACCTCAACAATGGTGACCATTGAAAAAATATAATAATAATTTTGCAGTGCATGCTGGGTACTAGCATAGTACAAAACTCATCCATGGCTCCCAGCATGCATTGCTGCATGATTTTTTTTTTTTTTTTATTTTTTTTTTTTTTTAATGGTCACCATTGTTGAGGTTCATAAGCTGATTCTTGATGTCTGTGTGAGTCTAGCTTCTACCATAGATTAAAACTTTTTGTGGACAAACTGTTTAGAACGTCCTTTCTATTAACTGACTGTCACAGAACCAGCGGCTCTTAGAATCGCTTTTACTATAATCAATATGTTCATTCAATCAGAAATTAGACACAATGAGTCTATGGCCAATCTCTATGAGATCAGCTCACTAATAGATGACTGTCATTATAAATATATAACAACCAACTACTGATCATTTTCTCTGGGCTTTTGAGTTGTAACAAATATGTTTGAAAAACACATGGTTACGACAACCAGAAAAAAAGACGAAACAAAACTACCAACACAGAAGTCAAGGGTCAAGAGCCCAACTAAAGCAGACACTGATCTCTAACATGGTTACTTCAATTGAAACAATAAATCAACATCTAAACCTTAGTTAATTCTCAATAAGATCTTCTGTAGATGTCTGACAGAAATAAAGTCGGTCTGGTTATTAATAAGTGGAGCTGGTGATGCTGTTTGTGGGGTTGTTTAATCAGGTTTTGAGAGATTTAATGTATTTTATTTCAGTTGATTTCATCTAAGCATGTGTCTAAAGTCAGTTGTTGTTCTTGTGTTTCTCTTTCTGTCAGTGATTCTGTTTGTTAACAGCAGGTGTTCATCACTAATGCTCAATCAGCACTTAATTAATCACTTAATTACTCAACTGCAATGTATATCTTATTTTAGTGAACTCAACTGAAATAAGTTCAGTGCACTCATAATTGTTAGATTTAAAAACTTAAAAGTTTTAAGACAATAACTTTCATCAAATGGTTTGAGTTATCCTAACTTGGGTTTTTAAGGCAATCGGTTTACTCAAACAGTTTGAGTTACCGTGACTTGTTGGGCATATATCTTATTTAGTGAACTCAACTGAAATACGTTCAGAGTACTCATACCTATTAGTTTTAAAAACCTTAAATATTTTAAGACAATAAGTTTCCTCAAACGGTTTGAGTTAACCTAACTTTTCAGGTTTTTAAGGCAATCGGTTTACTCAAACGGTTTGAGTTACCCTAACTGTTGGGTTTTACAGTGTGCTTCTTCTCTTCAGTTCACTCATTTTCTACAGGGTTCAGGTCAGAGGACTGGGACGGCCAGCAGAAGCATGGTTTTGTGCTCAGTGACACATTTTTGTGTTGTTTTTGAGGTTTGTTGTTTGGATTATTGTACGGTTGGAAGATCCAAACATGGCCCATTATAAGATTTCTAACAGAGTCAGTCACTTATTGATTTTTTATATCTGTTGGTATTTGATAGAATCCATGATGCCATGTGTGTCTAAACAAGATGTTCAGGAAAAGCTGTTGGATCCTTGTGTGGCCGAGTATTCTGTAACGGGGCTGACGAGACGTGAGTCATGCGGATCCATCTGCAAGCTTTTATTCATAGGCATGGTCATAAATACAGGCAGGATTGAGCAATGGCAAACAGGTAGAGCTCCTGACACCCCGTTGAGCCCAGGGAGGTCTCCTGGGGGGGGGGGGGGGGGATGTAGTATGGCTCCAGCCGTAGAGGCCGTGGCCCCTGCCCCCACCCCAGCCTCTACAGCTGGAGCCATACTACCCCCCCACCAGATCTACCAGATCCGCCATGGCCTCCTGAGTCTCCGGTTCCCCCAAGGCCTCCCGAGTCCCCTGACCCGCCATGGCCTCCCAAGTGCCCTGACCCACCATGGCCTCCCGAGCTCCCTGCTCCACCGTGGGTCCCAGAATGGGCGCCACCCTGCAGGCCATCTGTCCTCTCCCCCTGTCCCTTGAGGCCTCCAAAGCGCCGTTGGATGTTGCACGGGAGGGGGGAGTAATTGTCAGACTTTTGTCCCCGTGTCTTTTGTTTCCATGTGTCCTGTGTTTCCATTAGTTCATTGATTTCCAGGTGTCTCATCTTCCCCTCGTCTAGTATTGGATTTAAAGAGTGTTCTGTTCTGTGGTCCCTCGTCCAGTATTGTTTGTCTTACCCCTATCATCCATGTTTCCTGGTGATATCTTCATTAAAAGGAATGTTGATTGTTCTCCTCGTCTATTGTGCTAATAAACTCTGCAAATGTATTCAACTACTCAACCGTGTCAGTCTCCATTACAGTAGTTTTCATGAGCCTGAGTTTGATAAATGAGTCAATCAAAAAAGTTATCTGAATTTGAGTTTTGCACAAAATAAGCTATTAAAAATGGTATATCATTTTACAAAGTTAAGCATTTAAATCAGAACATCAATTCAGCATAATGCTCTGGAGTAACAACTAAACCAACTAACTAAACTAACAACACCACAAATGTAGGCTATTGTTTCTTTGCCTTAAACATTTAATTCAGTGCAAACGTGTATTTAAAAAAAAAAAAAAACTAAACTACTCACACAGTGCAGCTGTTTTAAATAAATTCATTATTACATTGAATTACTCACCAATGACAGTCACATTGAATGACTTGTGTATGGTGTGTTTGCCGCTGCTGGTGATCTCAGCCACATAAGGTCCAGAGTCAATGGTTTCAGTCTTCATAAGGGTCAGAGATCCAGTCTTATGATCCAGCTTCAGTCTGTCTCTGAATCTCCAATCAGGGCCATCAAATAAGTTGAAGATTCCAGCCATTCTATTGATTTCAGCTATAGGGGATTTCTGCTGTTCAAATCTCCACCGTATCACATCATATTTCTGTATATCTGGAACATCAGTGTGTAGAGTGACTGAATCTCCCTCCAGCACTGACACTGGCTTCACTTTAGTACCTCTCACACCTAAAGAACAAACACAAACATTTTCTCTGTCAGGCAGTACTTTGATAACACTGTGAATAAACAGATTGAATGGAGATCACTGAGTCTTGTCTAGCAAAGATCATGCCACTTTCTGCAGTATAATTTTAATTTATTCAATGTTTTTAACTAGTCCAAAGCAGATTTAATTGAATTAAATACTTGAATTAATCTGCTGAAAAAAAAGCTAGTTTTTTTTTCTTCAGTTAACAAAGCCTTAATTACATTTGAGTCATAGAAATAATTGAATTATGCGCATAATTCAATTATTGGTTCAAAATAAACGTTTTTTTTACCTTTTCTATTTGAGAGTACCTGGGGTATTTTGGCTTTGTTAGTAGTTGAAAGTCTGGCATTATGCATAAAATCATTTCTTGTTTTCCGTCCTGTTAATTATTAAGATTTTTGTTGCACAATAAATTTCACATCACATGAGGTGTCATAATTTGAGCTGTAGCCTCTTTGTCTGGGTCGCTGTGTTTCATTAAGGAATTTTTAACAGGCTTCTTGCATCAATTTAGAAAAACTATTAACTGATTATTTGGAAATCTGCTTTTCCCCATCTTACATTCTACTTTATTGTAATTCTGCAGAGTGCAGCACAGAGCCAATGATTTATCAATATTGAAAACATTCAATACTAGATGAAATCTAGACCAATCCAGAGTCATCCCAGCAACACAAAATACAAATAATCTCACAGCTCTTTTGAGGTGCATCTATCACTGAAATATAATGAAGCATCAGGTTGAACAAAAGACGATCATTAAAAACACTTTTTTTTTTTTTTTTTTTTAATTTTACCACAGAACTGAAAGAAAATCGGACCAATCTGTGTTTTCTTCAAGGACTTTTATTTAATATGAAATGGTCTGTTTATAAATTTTCTTGTCAGATATATATATTTCATTTACAAATGTCTCATTTTAAACTGCAATTCTTGGTAAATGTTTGCTGATAAACTATACATGACAGTATGTAAAAAAAAAAACATTTAGCATTTCACTTCTAGAGAAATTAAACTGTTCATGTAGTAAAAAAAATAAATGAGTAAATAAATGTAAATAACAATTATTAAATTAAAAACTGAAGCACTCACATTTGACACTGAATGTCTTCTCTGATTTCCCTCTGGGGCTGATGATCACATACTTATATAGTCCAGAGTCTGTGATCCTTATATTTTTGATCTTGAGATCTCCAGTCTGATTGTCCAGCTCCAGTCTGTCCTTTAATTTTTCATTATCATAAATAACATTGTTCTGAAACACTTGAGCTATGAGAGTGTTGTTGAAACTCCACTCAATCTCTTCATCGTTCAGTATTTCAGTAACATTAGTGTGTAAAGTGACAGAATCTCCCAACATCACTGACACTGACTCACCAAACACACCTGATGAACAAACAGAAACAGTCAGTCAGTCAGAGATGAAACTTATAAAATACTCAAACATATCTTGCCTACTAATCAGTGGCACTTAAAAATATCTTGTGATTTGCTGCAGGTCATTAAACCTGAGTCTACAGTAATGAAGGCATGAATCAAAGGTCTCTTTACAATCATCATGAAATTTATATAAATATAGATAAAAATTTATGGACCAGAATCACAAATTCTATTTATCCCGATACATAAACACGAAGAAACACTCTTTATTATAATTACCTATAAATTATATAAATCTATTAGTTATTAAACAATAAAACAACAGAATGAACTAACTCAAAGAATCAAGCTGCAAACTATACATCAAGGTGTTTGCATGGACATTGCTTTTGTCTACAGTAAATACAACCCCAATTCCAGAAAAGTTGGAACGTTTTGTAAAATGCAATAAAATTAAGAATCTGGGATTTGTTCATTCTCTTTGCCCTTTGTTTAATTGACAAAAGCACCAAGAAAAGATTTCCGATGTTTTACTGACCAACTATATCAACCTGTCCTCCAACCAATACGCCCGTATGAGTCGTTTGTCAAAATCCCTGAAATAGGACCCATCAGAGCGTTTACTACAATTGCACCCCTATCGACAACAGGACACTTTCATATTACAGTTTTGTACTCTTTTATCTGCATCATAGTTTGGGTTTCATGTAGCTCAGTTGGTAGAGGGTTGCATGATATGAAGATAAGTAATGTGATCATGGGTTCGAACCCAGAGAATGCATGTGCTCATAAAATATATATGCACTTTAAATTACGATTTTGCACAATTTCTGTGACGGGTAGGTTTAGGGTGGGGTTAGGTGTGGTCATTTGTACGAATTATCCACCTAGTAAAATATCTATGAAATACTGTGAGATTATGTAAACGCGCATTTTGATTAGTACAGTCATACATCATATCATGACGACAGACGGAACACCACACTGTCATTATTTCAAAATTTTACTTTAAAACATAAATATATACAGTGCCCTCCAAAAGTATTGGAACAGTTAAGACAAAATTGTTATGTTGTCTGTGGAGTCAAGACATTTGCAAATATGATGAAAAGATGAATATGAGACAAAACTACAGAATGTCACATTTTATTATTAGACGTTTCAACACATACATGTTTTACCAAATAAAAAGAACAGCACTTTTAGAGTTCATCCCATTCACTGATGTGAGCATAAGTATTGGGACAGTTGAACGTAAGGCAGATATAAAAGATTTAAAGCTATTATTTAGCTGCAGATCCCTTGCGCACAATCACAGCAGTGAGTCTGTGACCCATAGACATCACCAGACTCTTGCTCTCATCCTTTCAAATACTTTTCCCAGCCTTTAATGCAGCCAATTCCAATTGTTGCTTGTTTTGGGGAGTGCCTTTACTCTCCTCTCCAGCTGGTGAAATTCATGTTCAATCGGATTTAAATCTGGAGATTGACTTGAGCAATCTAAGACTTTTCATTTCTTTGCCCTCATAAATTCCTTGACTGAACTGGCAGGGTGTTTTGGGTCATTGTCCTGATGCAATATGAAGCACTTCCCAAAGAATCTGGTGGCATTTTCTTGAATATTGGTAGGCAAGATGGTTTTGTACCCTTCCAAATTCATTCTGCTACTGTCATCATACATTAAGTCATCAGTAAAGTTGAGAGAGGCCTGTTCCAGAGGCAGCCGTGCAGCCATGCATGCCCATGCCATGACGCCACCTCCACCATGCTTATATGCTTATATAGGTATATATCTTGCTGTGTAGCATCTGTAATTCTGTGTCAAAGTCTCCTGAGGACAGTAGATTGTCAGAGCATCACCCCAGCTTTCTGGAAGTTGTTGGTGATTTTACAGACACGTCTTTTAGGGTTCATTTTCACAGCTTTAATGATTTGTCTGTCATCAACTACTGTTGTTTTCTCAGCCGATCAGATCAAACTCTTGATTTCTCCATGCCCTTTGTTTTTGCTATAGCTCTAATTGTCTTATTTTCTTTTAGCATCCAAATTGCTTGCTTTTCTCTC
Source organism: Acrossocheilus wenchowensis (assembly GCA_029620275.1). Taxonomy (NCBI): domain Eukaryota; kingdom Metazoa; phylum Chordata; class Actinopteri; order Cypriniformes; family Cyprinidae; genus Acrossocheilus; species Acrossocheilus wenchowensis. The sequence goes on from JAJUBA010000173.1 coordinate 124,592, forward strand.
AAAGTCAGCTCTCTCATCTTCATCCTGCACTGTAAAACCCAAGAGTTAGGGTAACTCAAAACGTTTGAGTAAACCGATTGCCTTAAAAACCTGAAAAGTTAGGTTAACTCAAACCGTTTGAGGAAACTTATTGTCTTAAAATATTTAAGTTTTTTAAAACTAATAGTTATGAGTACTCTGAACGTATTTCAGTTGAGTTCACTAAATAAGATATATGCCCAACAAGTCACGGTAACTCAAACTGTTTGAGTAAACCAATTGCCTTAAAAACCCAAGTTAGGATAACTCAAACCATTTGATGAAACTTATTGTCTTAAAACTTTTAAGTTTTTAAATCTAACAATTATGAGTGCACTGAACTTATTTCAGTTGAGTTCACTAAAATAAGATAAACATTGCAGTTAAGTAATTAAGTGATTAATTAAGTGCTGATTGAGCATTAGTGATGAACACCTGCTGTTAACAAACAGAATCACTGACAGAAAGAGAAACACAAGAACAACAACTGACTTTAGACACATGCTTAGATGAAATCAACTGAAATAAAATACATTAAATCTCAAGATCTGATTAAACAACCCCACAAACAGCATCACCAGCTCCACTTATTAATAACCAGACTGACTTTATTTCTGTCAGACATCTACAGAAGATCTTATTGAGAATTAACTAAGGTTTAGATGTTGATTTATTTTCAATTGAAGTAACCATGTTAGAGATCAGTGTCTGCTTTAGTTGGGCTCTCGACCCTTAACTTCTGTGTTGGTAGTTTTGTTTCCTTTTTTTCTCTAGTTGTTGTAACCATGTGTTTTTCAAACATATTTGTTACAACTCAAAAGCCCGGAGAAAATGATCAGTAGTTGGTTGTTATATATTTATATTGACAGTCATCTATTAGTGAGCTGATCTCATAGACATTGGCCATAGACTCATTGTGTCTAATTTCTGATTGAATGAACATATTGATTATAGTAAAAGCAATTCTAAGAGCCACTGGTTCTGTGACAGTCAGTTAATAGAAAGGACTTTCTAAACAGTTTGTCCACAAAAAGTTTTAATCTATGATGGATATTAGACTCACACAGACATCAACAATCAGCTTGTGAACCTCAACAATGGTGACCATTAAAAAAATATAATAATAATTTTGCAGTGCATGCTGGGTACTAGCATAGTACAAAACTCATCCATGGCTCCCAGCATGCATTGCTGCATGATTTTTTTTTTTTTTTTTTTTAATGGTCACCATTGTTGAGGTTCACAAGCTGATTCTTGATGTCTGTGTGAGTCTAGCTTCTACCATAGATTAAAACTTTTTGTGGACAAACTGTTTAGAAAGTCCTTTCTATTAACTGACTGTCACAGAACCAGTGGCTCTTAGAATCGCTTTTACTATAATCAATATATTAACCAGAGGTTAGACACACAATGAGTAGTGTTTATTCTCAATGAGATCAGCTCACTAATAGATGATTGTCATTATAAATATAATATATAACAACCAACTACTGATCACTTCTTCTGGGCTTTTGAGTCGTAACAAATATGTTTGAAAAACACATGGTTACAACAACCAGAGAAAAAGAGAAAACAAAAAAAACTACCAACACAGAAGTCAAGGGTCAAGAGCCCAACTAAAGCAGACACTGATCTCTAACATGGTTACTTCAAATGAAAATAAATCAACATCTAAACCTTAATTAATTCTCAATAAGATCTTCTGTAGAAGTTATTAATAAGTGGAGCTGGTGATGCTGTTTGTGGGGTTGTTTAATCAGATTTTGAGATTTAATGTATTTTATTTCAGTTGATTTCATCTAAGCATGTGTCTAAAATCAGTTGTTGTTCTTGTGTTTCTCTTTCTGTCAGTGATTCTGTTTGTTAACAGCAGGTGTTCATCACTAATGCTCAATCAGCACTTAATTAATCACTTAATTACTTAACTGCAATGTATATCTTATTTTAGTGAACTCAACTGAAATAAGTTCAGAGTACTCATCACTATTAGTTTTAATAAACTTAAATGTTTTAAGGCAATCAGTTTCCTCAAACTTTTGAGTTACCCTAACTTGTTGGGTTTTACAGTGTGGTTTGTGTGTGTCATCATCGAATGCAAGATTCAGAATGCAGAAGTAATGGATATAACTGATACGACATATTCCCTGCTTTTAATATCTGATAGAATTAATGGAATATGACACAGCTGATCACTTAGAAAGACCTGTGAGGCAACTCTTCCAATACTTATGCTCACATCAGATAGGGGAATGAAACTCTAAAAGTGCTGAACTTCTTAGCTGGTAAAACATCTATGTGTTGAATCACCCAATAATAAATTGTGACATTCTGTAGTTTTGTCTCACATTCATCTTTTAATCATTTTTGTAAATGTCTTGAATCCACAGCCAACAGAGCAATTTTGTCTTTACTGTTCCAATACCTTCGGAGGGCACTGTAAATATAGCTCGTAATAAGGTGCTCGCACAAACAACCTATAAGATCGTTATTTTTTGTTGTTGTTGTTGGAGGACTAATATATATATATATATATATATATATATATATATATATATTAGTGCTGTCAATCGATAAAAAAAAACTAAAAAAAAAAACCGAATTAATTGCAAATTTTTATGCAATTAATCGCGATTAATCCCACCTAACATTAACATTTTTAAATATACTTTTATATTGCAATAATTTAACACTCAATCCTCAAATTAATGTACAAACAACACAAAGAGAGTATATATTTTTAATATTTGTTTAACGGCATCTTTATTTTTATGAGTGAAGGCCAGTATCACTGATATCAATACTGATTTCCCTGTAAAAATGTTTCCCCCTAATATTTAATCACTGACTATATCCATTCAACATTACATTGTGTCGGCGCCGAAATTATCAAATTAATTTAATGGGGAAATAGGGAGTTTTGGATTGCATAAAATAATGAACAAAATGAACAAAAACATGGTGAAGGAGGAGTAAACAGCACAAGAGTTGATTAGGATGATTTTTGATTAGGCTGAGTGAGACTTTTTCACATGTGGTGTGTGCATCGCTATAATCCGTGCATGTAAATGTATGGGTGTATGCATGTGTAAATGTGTGAGTGTATGAACAAAAAAGCCTCCTGAATGAAAACTGTGCAACTCAGTGCCACAAAAATACTTGTATATATGTATTATAGTTGAATTTTGGAGTGACGTCTTTTCCATGTTATTTTTGGACGTCCAATTTAGGTCCACTGAAGGGGTTGTTTTGTAATGCCAGGCGACGTCTTTTTTCGACGTCTACAGCACGTCATATATTGACGTCCGTGGGACTTCCGTGTAAGGGCTATTTATAGTCGTTTGTGGACGTCTTTTCAACGTCAAATTTAGACTTATTTTATATATAATTTTTACTTAACTTCTATAACTGTAGTCCTATGTTTTGTTTGGCTCAGCAGCTAGATTCAACAGGAAATGCTTTACACCTTTGTATGTGTCTCCAGTTATCACCTGATGCTGAGACAATCAAATGGAGTTTTTGGAAAATTATCTGGAACTGTATGCCACCTTCTGAAATGGGACTAGATAATTTTCAAAAAACTCCATTTGATTGTCTCAGCATCAGGTGATAACTGGAGACACATTTCCTGTTGAATCTAGCTGCTGAGCCAAACAAAGCTACAGGAAAATTAACTGGCACAGAAAGCATGTAATCCACCCTCTGGAAACATAGGACTACATACAACACTACAGTTATACACATACAAATAAATCACAATTCAAGTTCGCCTTTACCATCTTTATTCAAAAATAAATTGCCCTGAGTGGCATCACAAGGGCACCAGACATATCAAGCACAATGGAGGCAGAATTATGAACAAATATTTAGATTAATTTAATTGAACTTCTATTTCAAGTCCTGTATAGGCTTGGCTCATCAGGGCGTAGTGAATCCTCCACCTCCAAGTCTTTGCGGCGCGTGCTTGAGGTGCTCAGACACGTTCACCTTGATGCAGTCCTCAGTGGCTGTGGAATCAAATTTCCTGCACCTAGACGTCCAAATGACGACCAAAAAAATACCCAGTTCAAAGGTCAAATGTTGAACGTCAATCTGACGTCCAATTTGGGTCATGGTTAGACGTCCAAATAGAGGACCTAGTTTGGATGTCGAATAGATGTCCAGAATTGGTCATGGACCGACGGACCCAATATAGACATGATCTGCACGTCTATCCGACGTCCAATGTTTAGTGGGGAGGTTCGTGGGCTGCTAATGACCAGAGATGAAGCTTTCAGATCAGGAGATAAAGCAGCCCTCAAAACAGCAAGGGCCAATCTGTCCCGCAGCATCAAAAATGGAAAACGGTCATATGCTCAAAAAATCAATAATCACTTCACAGACAGCAGAGACACACGGAGTCTGTGGAAAGCCATTCAGACCATCACAGACTACAAGCCCCCGCCACAGGCCTGTGATGATGACATATCCCTCCCAGATACACTCAACCACTTTTATTCACGGTTTGAAATGCAGAATGACACACCTGCACAAAAACTGCCCACACTTCCCAACGACCAGGCGCTCTGTCTGTTTTCAGCCGACGTAAGGAAGACCCTATCTAGGATCAACCCACGCAAGGCTGCGGGTCCCGACAACATACCTGGCCGTGTACTGAAAGACTGTGCTGAACAGCTGACAGATGTCCTAACAGATATCTTCAACACCTCGCTGAGCCAGGCAGTCGTCCCCACATGTCTCAAATCCACAACAATCATACCGGTACCAAAAAAATCACCTGTGTCCTGTCTAAATGACTACCGTCCCATAGCACTGACTCCAATCATAATGAAGTGCTTTGAGAGGTTAGTCATGCACAACATCAAAACCAGCCTCCCCAACACACTTGACCCGCTCCAGTTTGCATACCGTCCAAACCGCTCTACGGACGATGCGATCTCCTCCACCCTCCACCTGGCTCTTACCCACCTAGAAAACAAAGACTCTTATGTTAGAATGCTGTTCATTGACTTCAGCTCAGCATTCAACACAATAATTCCACAACAGCTCATAAATAAACTAAACCTGCCGGGCCTTAACAACTCCCTCTGTAATTGGATTTTGGACTTTCTAACCGGAAGACCTCAGTCAGTCCGTGTCGGCCACAACACCTCGAGCACTACCACACTGAGCACAGGTGCCCCACAAGGCTGTGTGCTCAGCCCGCTGCTCTTCACGCTGCTGACCCACGACTGCACTGCCAAGTCCAGCTCCAACCACATCATTAAGTTTGCTGACGATACAACAGTGGTAGGTCTCATCAGCAACAATGATGAAACGCACTACAGAGAGGGTGTGGCACTAACAACCTGTCCCTCAATGTGAGTAAGACAAAGGAGGTTGTGATGGACTTCAGAAGAAACTCCGTTGACCACCCCCCACTGACCATCGACAGCTCGCCCGTGGAGAGAGTCAGCAGCACTAAATTCCTGGGGGTGCATATCACAGAGGATCTCACCTGGACCACCAACACCATGTCACTCTCCAAGAAGGCACAACAGCGCCTACACTTCCTCCGCCGGCTGAAAAGAGCAAGTCTCCCTCCACCCATCCTCACCACTTTCTAGAGGGGCATCATTGAGAGTGTGCTGACCAGCTGCATCACTGTCTGGTACGGGAACTGTACCGCAGCAGACCGCAAGACCCTCCAGCGGACAGTGAACACAGCTGCAAGGATCATCGGTGCCCCTCTCCCCTCCATCCTGGACATTTTCCTTACACGATGCTCCAGCAAAGCAAATAGTATCGTGAAGGACTCCACACATCCCTCCCACAGTCTCTTCCAGCTCCTACCATCAGGAAGACGGTACCGGAGCGTCAGAGCCCGCTCTGCCAGACTGCTCAACAGCTTTTTCCCCCAGGCTGTGAGAGCCCTGAACTCAAATCACCCCTCCCCTCTCTGAACCCCCATACAAACCCCCTACCTCCTGAAACATGGACCATCTGAAACTTACGGAACTTTTTTTGTGCAATCGAAGTGTGCTACACACAGGTGAGTGGGCCTGTACAAACCACCTGTAGTAGCACACTCTCCTCCTCTATGCGCACTAGTCACTTTTCACACACACTGCTGTGTGTATACAAATCCCACAAAAAGACTCTACAAATCATCACTACAAATCATCCTGCACTATTCCCCAGCCAGTTGCTGACTCACAATGTTTCTCTTCGCACATGTACAGTATTTATCTGAAGCACTCGTATAGTTTGTATTGTTTGTATTTTTTAGTTTATGTATAGGTAAAAAATTATTTTATATATAGCATATTTATAGTCAAATCTATCAGTAGGATAGTTGTGTATAGGTTTATATTGTTTTACTTCACTGCTGTATTCCTGTATTTATGTAGCACCGTGGTCCTGTGAGGCACGACATTTCGTTCCACTGTATGCCCCCACATGTAGCGGAATGACAATAAAGCTCAACTTGACTTGACTTGACTTGACTTATATAGCCCAGATCCAATACAGAATCTTATATTTGATATTATTGCATTTACTATAATCGCCATTATTCCTTTTGTGAAATGTTTTGGTAATGTACACACAAATTATGCCAATAAAGTGCATTAAACTGAATAGAAAATCAGCCTTAAAATTCACAGGTCATGTAGGCCTAACTGTGCAATAAAAACGTATTGCATTGAAAATGTACCACAGTAGTCCAACCCAGCAAACAATGACCTGGCGGTCCACCAGCGGTTTTTGGGTGGCAGAAATTCAGCGAGTTGATACGGTCGGACCACCGTCGGCACACCATCGGCGAGCCAACCAATCTAAAAAACACATCTTTGTTTTATAAATTATATATATATATTACATTTATGTATTACATTACATTTTTACAGTTTAAGGAATCTGAAGCACTGAATAAAAATAGTGAGAGTTATAATTAAGAAAAGTATAGTATAAAAACTGCAAGCACATTTTTAAATGAAATAAATAGTTTGAATGATCGTAAAAACAACAATACAAAATCAAATAAATTTTATTTTATTTTTTAAAAATCTATATAACTTAAATAAAAATAAAAGTGCTAATTTGTCTCACTATCAAGTGCGGGTTGCTGTTTACACCTATGTATGAATGGGTCATATAACTACAAAACGATTAAAATTCAAAATTAAATATATTTTGTTGTTGTTGTTTATGTTCTATATAATGTTTATTTAAATGGTGCGTGACTGTGACGTGTTTTGATGGACGCGCTCTGAGTCTCATTCAAACGCTGCAGCGAGGGAGTTACCATGGAAACGGGGCTGCAACTCTCCAACTGACAGCTGCAACACTGCGTCTCTCGTGGCTGTTTTCACCATTTTCAGGTGAGTTTAGCCCCTAAAAATCACACAAATATTACATACAACTGTTCCTGACACTTTTCTTTCTTGTAATTGATACCCTTCTGTTGAACATTTACTTAATAAAGACGGTTTAGTGTCTTCGAAAAAGTCAGTTAGCATCTCAACTGTTTTCAGACGATGTATGCTAACTCTGTATATTGAGCTCTGATTGATCAAAGTTTTGACTTTTCATCACATTCATGTGTAGGGAAATTTTAATAGCTTTGTAAAGGTTTTGTCAATGGGTTATTGGAATTAGACACATTTATTTAGCCTAAAATATGTGCTGTAACTTTACTGTTAATCGGTGAGGTCTGTATTAACTGAACCTAGTTAAAACGTGATTTGATATTTAATGGCAAACAGTTATTGATAAAAATTGTTCTGTGGTTTCAGGAGTAACACTTCTACAACAGAAGAGAAGCTCCAAGATATCTAAATTTCTGAAGGAAGCTGCTGACAGAGGTGTGGGAAACATAGGTAAGCTGCATGAGAAAGCTCATTAAATCACTTCATATATGCAAATATGTAGTGAAAAAATGCATATCACCATGCATCTTTTACAATTCTTTATTAAAGTCATTGGTAACATTTTATTTTGATGGTCCCTTTTGAACATTCTGTTGACACTAAGTGATGTTGCAACTACATGTCAACAAACTCTCATAAGAGTATTAGTAGACTGTCTGCTTCATATCTACTAACTCCTTATTGTGTTGGTCTCCCAACAGATATTCTACTGACTATAAGTAACTTTGCAAGAACATGTCAACTTAATCAAACCCTAACCCTACCAGTCAACTAATACACTACTAACACTCTAATGAGAGTCAGTAGAAATGTAGGTGCAACATTACATAATAGGCCCTTTCGCACCGCAGGAACCTTTTCATAGTACCCGAACTAATTGAGGAACTGCCCACTTTTTGGCGTGTTCGCTCCACGGGAACTAGGAACTGTTTTAGTTCCCGGAACTCCGTTTGGAGGAACTAATTAGCTCCTACTTCAGAGTAGGGTCTAAAACAGCTCAATAGGAACTATCGTGACATAAGTGTACGCTGATTGGCTAAACGCGTACGAAAACGCCCTCACCCGCCATGATTTAAAACACCGTGTAAACACATACTGTGTAAACATCGCATCAACTTATATTTCACAAGAATGGAGAACAGCGATAGATGGACGGACGCTGAAGTGCAGGCACTTTTGAACATTTTGAACTCCTTTCCGATCTTTCAATCGCTTGACGTATAGCCTAAGTTACGTCAACATTCCATGTCCATTATTGTGAACCCCGCAAGACACAACAAAAACACAGCTCCGATCACTGCGTCCTCCATCCTCCTGTTGTTAACGTTGTTCTTCTTTGTTTTCGTTGTTGAACGCGCACAAATGACGTCGCTGTCGACCGCTTATGTCACTTCTTAGTACCCACTGTCGGTGCGAATGCAACCCTTTAAATGGTACTGGGAAATAGTTCGCGCAAAATCGTCCCAGTAATTTAGTACTGTACTTTTAGTTCTGGAACTAAAGCGGTGCGAAAGTGGCTATAGTCAATATAATGTGTTAAAGGGACTATCAAAATAAAGTGAAACCAAGTTATTTTTATAAGGTTTTGACATCCAAACATGAGTGAGTGATGTTAAAATGTATTTTATTTCTGTGATCAAAGATGAATTTTCAGCATCATTACTCTTCAGTTTTACATGATGATTATTCAGAAATCATTCTAATATGCTGATTTGCTGCTCAGGAAATATTCCTGATTCGTATTTTGTTTTGTGTGTATTATTCAGGATTCCTTAATGAACAAAGTTTAAAATGAACAGTGTTTATTTGAAACAAAAATATTTACTCTCACTTGTCATCAATTTAATGCATCCTTGCTGAATAAAAATTAATTTATTAAAAAACCTCACTGACTGTAAACTTTAGAACAGTATTGTACAATACCATTTAAAGGTCTGGAGTCTATTTAACAATGAATCCTGAAAAAAAAAAAAAAAAAAAGTTTACACTAAAATGTTTATCAGGACATCTTTTTTTTTTTTTTTAAATATTGTTAATAATCAGAAATGTTTCTTGAGCAGCAAATCAGATTTATTTTGCAGATTTATCACAACAATACATTACAATTTTAATATATTCAAATAATAATAATAATAATAATAATAATAATAATAATAATAATAAACAGTTCTCTTGAATTGTAATATCATTTCACAATGTTATTGTTTTAACTGTTTTTTTGAGTTCTGAGTATAAGAGACTTCTTTCAAAGATGTAAAAATCCTACTGACCCCAGACTTTTTAACAGTTGTTTAAATTAGTTATGATGTTTCTCCCACTTCAGTAATACACTGAAAAAACTGATCCACTATATTTACTCAATAAAATTGAGTAATATACTATATTTACTCAATAAAATTGAGGTAACAATTTGCACTCACTTTGTTTGAGTAGATTCTATCCTATATATTGAGTAAAGAATACCTAAATTTTACAGCTATGACAAACTAAAAGAAATTAGGTAATGTCTACCTAATATTTTTCATTAAATTACATAACTAATTACTTATAAAAATTGAGTAACATTAACTCTATTGTTAGTAGGCAACAGTTCATCACTGTAAAACCCAACAAGTTAGGATAACAAACCGTTTGAGTAAACCGATTGCCTTAAAACATTTAAGTTTTTAAAACTAACAATTATGAGTGCTCTGAACTTATTTCAGTCAGACATCTACAGAAGATCTTATTGAGAATTAACTAAGGGAAGTCGTGGCCTAATGAGGGAAGTCGTGGCCTAATGGTTAGAGAGTCGGACTCGTAATCCAAAGGTTGCGAGTTTGAGTCTCGGGCCGGCAGGAATTTGAAGGTGGGGGGAGTGAAAGTACAGCTCTCTCTCCACCTCAATACCATGACTGAGATGCCCTTGAGCAAGGCACCGAACCCCCAACTGTTCCCCAGGCGCTGCAGCATAAATGGCTGCCCACTGCTCCGGGTGTGTGTTCACGTTGTGTGTGTGTGTTCACTGCTGTGTGTGTGCACTTTGGATGGGTTAAATGCAGAGCACAAATTCTGAGTATGGGTCACCATACTTGGCTGTATGTCACGTCACTTTCACTTTCACTTTCACTTTTCAAGGTTTAGATGTTGATTTATTGTTTTCAATTGAAGTAACCATGTTAGAGATCAGTGTCTGCTTTAGTTGGGCTCTTGACCCTTGACTTCTGTGTTAGATGTTTTTTTCTCTGGTTGTTGTAACCATGTGTTCCTCAAACATGTTTGTTGCAGCTCAAAAGCCCAGAGGAAATGATCGGTAGTTGGTTGTCATATATTTATAGTGACAATCATCTGTAAGTGAACTGATCATTGCAGCATGATTTTTATTTTATTTTAATGGTCACCATTGTTGAGGTTCACAAGCTGATTCTTGATGTCTGTGTGAGTCCTATTGCTGCCATAGATTGAAACTTTTTGTGGAAAAACTGTTCAGAAACTCCTTTGTTAACTGACTGTCACAGAAACACTTTTACTATTTTCAATACAACATTCACTTAACCAGAGATTAGACACACAACGAGTCTGTGCTCTCTCTCAATGAGATCAGATCACTTACAGATGATTGTCACTATAAATATATGACAAAAGTGATCAGTAGTTGGTTGTTATTTATAATGACAATGTAAAAAATCCAATTAACAAAATGTTGAAAGGGCAAAAATATTTGGTTACACTTTATTTTGATAGTCCACTTTAGACATTCTACTAACTATAAGTAACTTTGTAACTACGTGTCAACTAATTCTCATTCATTTGCAACTACATATCTGCTAACTCTCAGTAGGGTTCACTGTTAGACATTTCTGTAATTTCTGAAGTTATTTACTGCATATCACCCAGTGTAATACTGCAAATCCTCTTTACAGTAAATAACTGTAATACCCTTTGCATCATGGGAATTTTCTGTGACGTCAGACCCCACATACAGAGACTTACTGTATTTTTAAAATTTGCTGTACACTACTGTATTTGCTGTAACTGCCGCTTTGGCGCCATTTTATTGAGGTTGTTTTATTTTCCTCATTTCCTACATTTGGATTGACACGATTTGCCCTGCACCATGTCTACAACGCCGCAACAACTTGGGACTGACTACACTGCACTGTAAAACCCAACAAGTTAGGGTAACTCAAAAGTTTGAGGAAACTGATTGCCTTAAAACATTTAAGTTTATTAAAACTAATAGTGATGAGTACTCTGAACTTATTTCAGTTGAGTTCACTAAAATAAGATATACGCTGCAGTTAAGTAATTAAGTGATTAATTAAGTGCTGATTGAGCATTAGTGATGAACACCTGCTGTTAACAAACAGAATCACTGACAGAAAGAGAAACACAAGAACAACAACTGACTTTAGACACATGCTTAGATGAAATCAACTGAAATAAAATAAATTAAATCTCAAAATCTGATTAAACAACCCCACAAACAGCATCACCAGCTCCACTTATTAATAACCAGACTGACTTTATTTCTGTCAGACATCTACAGAAGATCTTATTGAGAATTAATTAAGGTTTAGATGTTGATTTATTGTTTCATTTGAAGTAACCATGTTAGAGATCAGTGTCTGCTTTAGTTGGGCTCTTGACCCTTGACTTCTGTGTTAGTAGTATTTTTTGTTTCCTCTTTTTCTCTGGTTGTTGTAACCATGTGTTTTTCAAACATATTTGTTATGAATCAAAAGCCCGGAGGAAGTGATCAGTAGTTGGTTGTTAAATTTATAATGACAATCATCTATTAGTGAGCTGATCTCATTGAGAATAAACACAACTCATTGTGTGTCTAACCTCTGGTTAATGTATTGATTATAGTAAAAGCGATTCTAAGAGCCACTGGTTCTGTGACAGTCAGTTAATAGAAAGGACTTTCTAAACAGTTTGTCCACAAAAAGTTTTAATCTATGGTGGAAATTAGACTCACACAGACATCAACAATCAGCTTGTGAACCTCAACAATGGTGACCATTAAAAAAATATAATAATAATTTTGCAGTGCATCCTGGGTACTAGCATAGTACAAAACTCATCCATGGCTCCCAGCATGCATTGCTGCATGATTTTTTTTTTTTTTTAATGGTCACCATTGTTGAGGTTCACAAGCTGATTGTTGATGTCTGTGTGAGTCTAGCTTCTACCATAGATTAAAACGTTTTGTGGACAAACTGTTTAGAAAGTCCTTTCTATTAACTGACTATCACAGAACCAGCGGCTCTTAGAATCGCTTTTACTATAATCAATATGTTCATTCAATCAGAAATTAGGCACAATGAGTCTATGTCCAATCTCTATGAGATCAGCTCACTAATAGATGACCGTCATTATAAAAATATTACAACAACCAATTACTGATCATTTTCTCTGGGCTTTGGAGTTGTAACAAATATGTTTGAAAAACACATGGTTACAACAACCAGAAAAAAAGAGAAAACAAAACTACTAACACAGAAGTCAAGGGTCAAGAGCCCAACTAAAGCAGACACTGATCTCTAACATGGTTACTTCAATTGAAACAAATCAACATCTAAACCTTAGTTAATTCTCAATAAGATCTTCTGTAGATGTCTGACAGAAATAAAGTCAGTCTGGTTATTAATAAGTGGAGCTGGTAATGCTGTTTGTGGGGTTGTTTAATCAGATCTTGAGATTTAATGTTTTTTATTTCAGTTGATTTCATCTAAGCATGTGTCTAAAGTCAGTTGTTGTTCTTGTGTTTCTCTTTCTGTCAGTGATTCTGTTTGTTAACAGCAGGTGTTCATCACTAATGCTCAATCAGCACTTAATTAATCACTTAATTACTTAACTGCAATGTATATCTTATTTTAGTGAACTCAACTGAAATAAGTTCAGTGCACTCATAATTGTTAGATTTAAAAAACTTAAAAGTTTTAAGACAATAAGTTTCATCAAATGGTTGAGTATCCTAACTTGGGTTTTAAGGCAATGGTTTACTCAAACAGTTTGAGTTACCGTGACTTGTTGGGCATATATCTTATTTAGTGAACTCAACTGAAATACATTCAGAGTACTCATAATTATTAGTTTTAAAAAACTTAAATATTTTAAGACAATAAGTTTCCTCAAACGGTTTGAGTTAACCTAACTTTTCAGGTTTTTAAGGCAATCGGTTTACTCAAACGGTTTGAGTTACCCTAACTGTTGGGTTTTACAGTGTACAATTAAAATGTGCTTTATTGTTCTCAGTGGCATCTACAATAATATTAGCCTGTTTCAGTCTTATTCCGAGGTCACCACAGCCATCCAGATCCAATCCGTATCCAGATCAGATGGTAGATCAGCACCTAGAGATGACCTCTACAGCCCTGAATGTCAGCGGAGACCATGTCAGCTAGATGAGCTCCAGAGACAGATCCCCAGTGAAGACCTCGTTGGCCATCGGGACAAGACCATGAGAACCAGACGAGCCCTCTGCTCAATCTGACCTGTGCAGGAATTAAACCATGCCATGCTGGTTTCGTCTGGCCAGAGGAGAACTGCCCCTCGACTGAGCCTGGTTTCTCCCAACATGATCTCACAGAATTCCGTGTAGTGTTCACGGACTTAATTAACCCCGAATCTGTGGTGGCATCACGGAATCGCTGAAAATTCCGTGATGGGCTCACAGAAAAAAATCAGTGATGAGCTCACAGAAGTGATACCAATGCAAGTCAGTGACAGGCATCAGCCGTGCTCCACGCACGGAAACCCTTAGCATCAATATGCCGACGCGATACCACAGATTCGGAGGTTAATTAAGTCCGTGAACATTGCTGTCTCCTTTGGCGTGCTTATTTGGGGACGCTTGGCTGATTGCATAGACACTATTGGAAGAGAGCTGAACTGAATGATGATTTAATTGAATCATCAATGAACTGACTTTAACTGGAAAAATGACTTGTTAATGTTCTCTTGCATTATTAACAAACTATTTTCCTGTTTGACTGTAAAGCTGCTTTGACACGATCAGTATTGTATAAAGTGCATTATAAATAAAGGTGACTTGACTTGATTTTATATACTGTAACACCTGGTTCTTTTTTTTGTGTGTGTGTGACTTGTTTTGTGATCATTTTAAAGATGTAATTGTGAACAGTAGTAATATTTGTAAATGTTTGTTTGCTAACATTTTGTTTAGCTTGTTTAGGTTTTTCTTAGTTCATTAAAGTTTAAACTGAATTTTGCAGTTGTATTGCAGATGTAATGTTTGTCAGCTGGAGCTTTAAAGGAATAGTTCACCCAAAAATGAAAATTTGCTCTTAATTTACTGACCCTTAGGCCATCCGAGATGTAGGTGACATTTTTTCTTTAAGCCTGTATGACAAATGTTATAAATGGAGATTGTTATTAAATAATGGCTATTATGTGTTGTAAATTGTGTGTTTTTAGTGATTGATAAACACCAGTTAATCATTTTTAATAATTTTGTTAAACTATAAAAAATATATGATTTAGTTCCCCCACAATTTCTTATGATGCCCAAATAATAAATCTTAGTTGAGGTAACATATAAAACACATGGAGTAAAGTGTTAAATTTTAATTGACATAACTTGCTGTAGTCTTCTAAATGTTTGACCAATTAAAACATTTTATTTGCATGGACTATAAAACTACTTTTTAGAGTGTAGACTATGTCTGTTCCCTGAATACTGAGGAAAAATTATATGCTTACTAAGGGATATAGAATAAAATCAGATTGCGATTTAACCAAATTATAGCAAAGTAAGCTAAATAATGTCACAAAACTCTGAACTATTGGTAGTACCCAGAATATCAAAGTCCAGTAAAGGAGGCAGAGATTTTTTTCGCATTTTACTCTTAAACTCTCAAATAGCCTTCTGATAATGTTTGTGGCTCAGACTCACTCTCTCTCTGTTTAAATCTAGATTAAAAATACATCTTTTAGCCAAGCATTCACATAACAACTCATAACCTTGTACTCTAGTAATAAATGCACGTGATCATCTTTTGCCGGAAATAATATGAACAGCATCTATGCTAATTCTTCTCCTTTTGTTTTCCTGTTTCTATCTCTCAGGTTTCCCATCCCAGTGTTACTACAGCTTGGATCCAGCCTCACTTGTGGTTACGTCAGATGATGGCAACTATATAGATGAACATAGCAACCTGACAAATGTTATGTATTGTAATCATTGCCTTAAAGCAAATGTTGAGTAATTTTCAACCCACTTTGTATTGTTACTATGATGGTAGTATATGTGAACGAACACTGCTTAATCTTTCTCTGAGTTCTATGAGATATACCCATTTATTTGTCAGCCAAATAATATTTTGCATTATCCGAATGATGTTTATTTACATATTACAGACTTTGTGACAGTATAAAGTGGATTTAATTTCCCCGAACCTACCCTTTAATGGTTGTCCCTTTAACTGAACATGACTTTGAACACATAACTTGTATTACCTTAGAGTTATTGACATATGGACATTAATTTGTTGCCAGAAGATGCTCCCCATTGAATCACAGTCACCTCAGGCTGTTGATAGGAATTTTTTTTTTTTTTTTTTTGAAACCTTTGCTTTGATTGTGAAAAGCATTGTACCCTTACAACAGTTAACCATGTTTTTACTATGGTAAAACTAGTAATCATAACTGTAGTAATCAGGGTTTTTTAGTTTTTCTCAAACTAAGGTTTTGATATCATGGTTCTACAATAGTACTATTTTAGTAATGCTGGAGTAAAACTGTGGTAACCATAGTTTTTGAAACCATGGTGAAGTTTGTAGTCACTATAAGTTTACTTCTATGCTGTAGTAAGACCATGGTTCCCTATCAGTCAGTCATGTTCGACGTAACGTCAGTGTGACTGACTAATGGGATCTCGCCCGAGAGCCCAATCACCTTCGAGTGTTAACAAAACAAGCCAATGACACTTGGCGTGCGTGTTTCGCCATGCGTACCCCGCCCCGCAGTGCGGGTATAAAAGGAGAGCCCGTGCAAACGCACATCAGCTTTTCGCTTCGGAGCCGAGCCTTTCAACGCGAATCTCCAAGAGTGTCTGCAAGACAGCAACGAAGCAGTTGGTGTTACGGCGCGTCAGCGGAGGTTGGACGATTGGTTCCTGGGGGCGCAGGCCCTGAGTCAGATGATGTCCACATTGGTGGTTCAGGAGTGCCATCTATGGCTGATCTTGGCAGATATGAGGGAGTCTGACAAGCATCGCTTCTTGGACTCCCTGATCTCCCAGGCCGGCCTATTCGACGAAGCGGTGGAGGGCTTTGCCCAACAGTTCTCCGCTGCACAAAAGCAGACGGAGGCGTTTCGTCATATCCTGCCCCGGCGGTCTGCTGCTGTCTCCACCCAGCCGCCGGCTGCAGACCCTCCATCTGCTCGTCGTCAAGGGCGCCCTCCTGCAGCCTCCACCTCCGCTCCAGCTCGGCCTCAGCAGCAGCCTTCACAACGGACGCAGCTTGGAGCTCGCCGCGGGAAAGCGGCGCAGCCCTTCTCCGCCCCTGCCAAGCCCGTGAGGCGCCAGGGCAAGCGCCGTCCCTGAGACGGGCGACCCGGAGTCTCTGGATCCTGCTCTTCAGGAGATGGTGACCACACCACTCCTTCCCCCGGAGGAGGGCCGGGTAGAGAATCTTTTGTTTCCTTTTTTTTGTTCCCAAATTTTGTACCCAAAACCTCAAAAAAAGAGCAGTTTCTTTTTTCTCTGGGTCCCAAGAGGGCCAGGATGGTGGTACACGAGACACAGTCTCTACACCCCCGTCCCCCTCTCCTTTCGCCAGCGGGCAGCAGGGTCCGGTCCGAGGAGCGCTCCCCAGGCCATCTAGCTGGCTCCTGAGAACCATCAAACTCGGCTACGTGATTTAGTTCGCCCGGCGTTCTCCCAAGTTCAGAGGCGTTCGGTTCACCTCTGTGTTGAACAAAGATGCTCCTGTCTTGCGTGCAGAAGTCGCGGTCCTGCTGGTGAAGGACGCGATAGAGCTGGTTTCTCCAGCCGAGATGAAGTCAGGGTTCTACAGCCTCTACTTCATCGTACCCAAGAAAGGCGGTGGGTTACGACCAGTCTTGGACCTGCGTGTTCTGAACCGGGCCCTTCACAAGCTCCCGTTCAGGATGTTGACGCAGAAACGCATTCAGTCCGCTTGATTGGTTCGCAGCGATCGACCTGAAGGACGTGTACTTTCATGTCTCGATCCTCCCTCGGTACAGACCGTTTCTCCATTTTGCGTTCGAAGGGCGAGCATTTCAGTACAAGGTCCTCCCCTTCAGGCACCTTAGCCAGTTGGGGCTTCGGGTCAACTGGGAAAAGAACAAACTCTCCCCTGTGCAGAGGATCTCTTTTCTCGGCATGGAGTTGGACTTGGTCAACCTCACAGCACGTCTCTCAGTAGAGCGTGCTCAGTCGATGCTGAATTGCCTGGAGTCTTTCCAGCACAAGAGGGCGGTTCCACTGAAACAGTTTCAGAGGCTCCTGGGGCATATGGCATCCGCAGCCGCTGTCACGCCACTCGGGTTGCTTCATATGAGACCGCTTCAGTGTTGGCTTCACGACCAGGTCCCGAGATGGGCATGGCGACGCAGCACGTTCCGGGTCTCTGTCACCCCGTCCTGCCGTCAGACCTTCAGCCCGTGGTCGGACCTTGCCTTTCTTCGGGCAGGAGGGCTCCTAGTGCAAGTGTCCAGGCATGTTGTTCTAACAACAGATGCCTCTGCCATGGGCTGGGGTGCCATGTGCAACGGGCACACAGCTGCGGGGCTCTGGACAGGGCCCCGACTGCAGTGGCATATCAACTGCCTCGAGTTGCTAGCAGTATGGCTTGCTCTGCGCCGCTTCAAATCGCTGCTACACAACAAGCATGTACTGGTCCGTACGGACAACACTGCGACCGTTGCGTACATCAACCACCAGGGCAGTCTACGCTTCCGTTGCATGTCGCAACTCGCAGCCGACGAGCTCTCACGTCAGCCCGCCCTTCCAGGAGAATGGCGACTCCACCCCGAGACAGTCCAGCTGATTTGGAGACACTTCGGGGACGCTCAGCTAGACCTGTTTGCCTCCCCAGACACGTCATATTGCCAGCTGTTTTACTTCCTGTCCGAGGGGACCATCGGCACGGACGCACTGGCATGCAGCTGGCCTCGGGGGCCTACGCAAATATGCTTTTCCCCCAGTGAGCCTTCTCGCACAGACACTGTGCAAGGTCAGGGAGGAAGAGGAGCAGGTCTTCTTGGTGGCACCTTACTGGCCCAATTGGACTTGGTTCCTCGAACTGATGCTCCTCGCAACAGCCCCTCCTTGGCAAATTCCTCTGAGGAGCGATCTCCTTTCTCAGAGAGGAGGCACCCTCTGGCACCCGCGTCCAGACTTGTGGAATCTCCACGCGTGGTCCCTGGAGGGACGCGGAGGTTCTAGGTGGGCTACCTCCAGCAGTAGTAAACACCATCACTTCAGCTAGAGCCCCGTCTACAAGACACGCTTAGAGGCTGAAGTGGAACCTATTCGTCGATTGGTGGTCTTCCCAAAGACTTGCCCACTGGATAGTGGAGGCTATAGTCCAAGCTTAACAGGCCTGACGCTTGCCGTGCCCCTTCGGAGTAAGAGCACACTCTACGAGAGGTGTTGCTTCTTCTTGGGCATTGGCGCGGGGCGCCTCGATAACAGACATCTGTAAGCTGCCGGCTGGGCGACACCTAACATGTTTGTGAGATTCTATAATCTCCGTGTAGAGCCCGTGTCCTCTCGGTGTACTCACCTCAGGTGGCCAGTAACACAGGACCCGCTCAGTGTCGATCACGCTTGCTGCGCCATTCCCCTCTATGGACCAGATACGTGCGCTTTTACTGCTTCTCAGTTCAGTTCCCTTTGGCGAACCCTGTTGAAGTTCCTCCCGCACCCTCGGCAGTCAGCCGTGGCGGAGCGCCAGACGCCAGGTCCAGCACTCGTGTGTTTGCCCAAGGTCAGCCCTTGTGCTGGGCTAGGTGCCCGTGTGTAGCGATTCCCCTTTGGGTGATCCCACATGTGTATTTTCCATGGTACGGCTCCCCTCACGGTGAGCCTGTGTCTTTCCCTGGCAGAGACCTTCTGCCGTCTCTGCTGTGTATTGATCTCACCCCAGGCTACCTCAGAGACTTCCATATGTAGTGCTGCCTAGGCCAGTCCATGTGTGTAATCTCTACATGGTACCTCCTTTACGCAGGATGTGGCTTCCGTAGCGTTCCCCTACTTGGAGTACGCTTTCCCAGTGTTATCCATATCCACTGTAGGGAACAGCAGTGGCTGTCATCTCTGCCCAAGCCCTGTCCTATCTTCTGTCCCAACTGGTGTGGGGGGACTTGCCGGCTTCCGCAGGGCACTGGAAGGGGTCAGCAATAGTGGTGTTTTCCAAGGGATCCCATTAGTCAGTCACACTGACGTTACGTCAAACGTGACTGACTAATAGGTAACGTCTCGGTTACGTATGTAACCCTCGTTCCCTGAAGGAGGGAATGGAGACGTAATGTCCCGTCACCACAGTTGCTGTACCACCGCTGTATGGCCGGGGCACACAGTCTCGGGTCCTCAGCGAAAAACTGATGTGCGTTTGCATGCCCGCACTGCGGGGCGGGGTGCGCGTGGCGAAACACGCACGCCAACTGTCATTGGCTTGTTTTTTTAACACTCGAAGGTGATTGGGCTCTCGGGCAAGATCCTATTAGTCAGTCACACTGACGTTACGTATCCGTTCCCTCCTTCAGGGAACGAGGGTTACATATGTAACCGAGATGTTATGGTAGTTACTGTGAATTTACTACAACAATCATAGTTAAACCATAGTTAATTTTGTGGTTGACTTTTGTATGGACATATGTGAACTGAATGCTTCTATTTGAAAGTCACATTGGATAAAACCATCTGATACATATACTGTAAATGCTCTACATTACATACTGTATGTTTAATCTGTTCACTGAAAATAAATTTTCAATTGCCATCGTACATTGTTTTTGATCCATTATTGTGTGCAAGGATATTTTGGTTAGCGTAATCAAATTGATTATGAACCACGGACCGACCGTGGACTGCCAGCAAACAATAATTAAACCAGCGCCTCGTCAGCGGACCACTGTCGGAAAAGCGTTGGCTGCCGCTGGTGGTCCGCTTGTATAACGATAAGCAAAACGCCGGTGAACCGTGGACGGCGTCCGCCGGTGGGCCGCCAGTGACCGGCTGGTCTTATGTTAGCTAGGAAATGACGATGTGTTGCAGTCGCAGTCTTCTGTGGCGGAATATAATAGTTTAGTGCGAGGAGCAGGGCATAATTTAAGTTGTTAAATGCTGAAAATACTATCCCGATCAACTCCGTGAGGGTGCGCGTTTCTTATTCAAAACACGCATCACCAGAAACACGGCATGTCGCAATCTATGACGAAACCGGTGAGAGCCAATGAGCGTTTGATATCGCTGCCGCAAAACTTGTTGTAAAACTTCCTAAGGGCAAATATTTTAATTGTTACTATAGCTACAGAGAAAAGTGATACATATTACCGTTGAATGGTTAGAATTTGGATCTTTTCTTCACACAAATCATCATATGGATACCGAGGATTTGAATAAAAAATAAAAATAAATTATTTTATTTAACGCTTGTGCATGACAGCATATTAATAAAATTATGTGCCCCATAGTAAACCAAATAAATATAACATGATAATGATTAAATTATCTCTCTCTCTCGCTCTCTCTCGCTATCTCTCCCTCTTTATGTAAAGATTCTAAGATTATTTGTACTGAGAATAATAATATATAATCAAATTATAATTAAGTGCAGTTTAATGCAGTTGAGTGATTTACTGATTTGCTTTTTTTTTTAATGATCATGTTGACAGCAAGCAGTGTTGTCCCAGATCCAGCCCACATCTGGCCCGCATAGATTTCACAACACTATGTTGCTGTTTTGACTTGCTATTTCAAAGATTAAATTTAAACAATACTACACTTAATCAAAATTTCTGTGATCATTTTATCATATTTTATTTACCTTGTTTTGCATGGGTCACATAATATGCTGTCAGGTCACTGCCTGATTTGGGCCACATGATCACTGGACTGATCTGGGCCACACTCCTCCCACCAACAATCGGCTCTCATATTGTTTGCCATGATCCACGCCGTGCCATCATTGCCACACATGGCCCAGCTCTGGCTGAATGGGTACACTGTAAAACCCAACAGTTAGGGTAACTCAAAACGTTTGAGTAAACCGATTGCCTTAAAAACCTGAAAAGTTAGGTTAACTCAAACCGTTTGAGGAAACTTATTGTCTTAAAATATTTAAGTTTTTTAAAACTAATAGTTATGAGTACTCTGAACGTATTTCAGTTGAGTTCACTAAAATGAGATATACATTGCAGTTAAGTAATTAAGTGATTAATTAAGTGCTGATTGAGCATTAGTGATGAACACCTGCTGTTAATAAACAAAATCACTGACAGAAAGAGAAACACAAGAACAACAACTGACTTTAGACACATGCTTAGATGAAATCAACTGAAATAAAATACATTAAATCTCAAGATCTGATTAAACAACCCCACAAACAGCATCACCAGCTCCACTTATTAATAACCAGACTGACTTTATTTCTGTCAGACATCTACAGAAGATCTTATTGAGAATTAACTAAGGTTTAGATGTTGATTTATTGTTTCAATTGAAGTAACCATGTTAGAGATCAGTGGCTCTTGAACCTTGACTTCTGTGTTGGTAGTTTTGTTTCGTCTTTTTTTCTGGTTGTTGTAACCATGTGTTTTTCAAACATATTTGTTACAACTCAAAAGCCAGGAGAAAATAATCAGTAGTTGGTTGTTATATATTTATAATGACAGTCATCTATTAGTGAGCTGATCTCATAGAGATTGGCCATAGACTCATTGTGTCTAATTTCTGATTGAATGAACATATTGATTATAGTAAAAGCGATTCTAAGAGCCACTGGTCCTGTGACAGTCAGTTAATAGAAAGGACTTTCTAAACAGTTTGTCCACAAAAAGTTTTAATCTATGGTGGAGATTAGACTCACACAGACATCAACAATCAGCTTGTGAACCTCAACAATGGTGACCATTAAAAAAAAAAAAAAAAAATCATGCAGCAATGCATGCTGGGAGCCATGGATGAGTTTTGTACTATGCTAGTACCCAGCATGCACTGCAAAATTATTATTATATTTTTTTAATGGTCACCATTGTTGAGGTTCACAAGCTGATTGTTGATGTCTGTGTGAGTCTAATCTCCACCATAGATTAAAACTTTTTGTGGACAAACTGTTTAGAAAGTCCTTTCTATTAACTGACTGTCACAGGACCAGTGGCTCTTGGAATCGCTTTTACTATAATCAATACATTAACCAGAGATTATACACACAATGAGTAGTGTTTATTCTCAATGAGATCAGCTCACTAATAGATGATTGTCATTATAAATATAATATATAACAACCAACTACTGATCACTTCCTCTGGGCTTTTGAGTCGTAACAAATATGTTTGAAAAACACATGGTTACAACAACCAGAGAAAAAGAGAAAACAAAAAAAAAACTACTAACACAGAAGTCAAGGGTCAAGAGCCCAACTAAAGCAGACACTGATCTCTAACATGGTTACTTCAAATGAAACAATAAATCAACATCTAAACCTTAATTAATTCTCAATAAGATCTTCTGTAGAAGTCAGTCTGGTTATTAATAAGTGGAGCTGGTGATGCTGTTTGTGGGGTTGTTTAATCAGATTTTGAGATTTAATGTATTTTATTTCAGTTGATTTCATCTAAGCATGTGTCTAAAGTCAGTTGTTGTTCTTGTGTTTCTCTTTCTGTCAGTGATTCTGTTTGTTAACAGCAGGTGTTCATCACTAATGCTCAATCAGCACTTAATTAATCACTTAATTACTTAACTGCAATGTATATCTTATTTTAGTGAACTCAACTGAAATAAGTTCAGAGTACTCATCACTATTAGTTTTAATAAACTTAAATGTTTTAAGGCAATCAGTTTCCTCAAACTTTTGAGTTACCCTAACTTGTTGGGTTTTACAGTGTGTGAGGAACAGACTGACATGATGATTTGAGGAGCCAAGCTTGTTAAGTTAAAACAGTTCATTACACTACTGTTTACCGCAGTATGTTTATTGCAATATTGTTTATTGCTCTATTGTTTGTTGCAGTATGTTTATTGCAATACTATTTATTGCACTACTGTTAATTGCTTTGTGTAATGCAATCAAGCCTGTTATTTTTCTCCGTAAGTTAGACTTCTACTGTTAATTAAATATTAATAGGTTATGTGTTTTTTCACAATGAGATGGAAAGCCTAGGCTGATTATTACAGGGGGGGTCGTCTTATAATCAGGGTTGTTTTATATTCGGGACAATACGGTACTTCCCGGGTCTGATATATCACTGACCCAGATAAACCCCGCCCTCGGAAACATGTAAGGAAGGGGGCGAGGCCATGCTGTGCTGCTTTAGAGAAGAGGAAGAGAAAACTAGGGGTGCACGTACAAATCGGAGGGTTACGTAGGTAACCTAGGTTCTGTGAATGAAGTCAACACGCCACAGTATGGGTCAGCCTCGCTAAGGATGAGCTGTCAGGAGACGATATATCAAATTAACCACGCCCCGCTTGCAATCACCTCCTATAAATACAGGTGTTAATCAGCCGGCCCTTTCTCTTTTTCCGACTGGCTCTAAGCAGTCCCCGAGTGACCACGCTTCGTGGCGTGTTGACTTCATTCACAGAACCTAGGTTACCTACGTAACCCTCCGTTCTATTTCATCTCAGTCAACACGCCACAGTATGGGTCAACTGTGTACCAGATAAGGTCATGAGGGGAAATCTAGCGGGGCAATAACCAGGACATGATTAATGCAACAGAACCTTTATTAGTTCTTCATATAACTTACAACCAAACCACCAGGTAATAATACCTTGACATAACTGTAACATAAAGCAGTTTATAACTGTTCCGCTGTTTGCAGAATAGCAGATGAAACTGTCCTTGCCAGATCCAGACGATAGAATTTGGCAAATGTCAAAGAGGACGACCAGCCTGCTGCCACACACACTTCTTCCAGAGAGGCCCCCTTAAATAATGCCCAAGAGGCCCCCATTCCTCTAGTAGAGTGGGCCACCACCCCCTTGGGAGGAGGCCTTCCAATACTGTGGTAGGCTAGTTCTATTAGCCTGACCACCCACCTTGCGAGCCGCTGCTTGGACACCGCCTGGCCTCGCACCGAGTCTCCAAAACAGACAAACAGCTGATCAGTCTGTCTGATCTGTTGAGCGCAAGCAATGTATCTCCTCAGTGCTCTGACTGGGCAGATTAGATGTAATCTGGCTGCTTCTGCTGAATCATGAGGAGGGGGATGAAAGGGTTCTAGTACCAAAGGTCTGGAGACATAAGAACGAGGCAAAACTTTTGGCAGAAATGATGGGTTCGGAAGGAGAGAAATGGATGAATCTTCTTCCCCCAGTCTCAAGCATGCAGGGTGTACTGACAAGGCATGCAATTCGCTTACCCTCTTAATTGAAGCAATAGACAAGAGAAAGGCTGTCTTCAACGTGAGAAGTTCTAATCCCAATTTGTCTAATGGCTCAAAGGGCTGTTCTGTCAGAGCTTTTAGGACAACGCCAAGTCCCATGAGGGAACCAACCGAGCTTGAGATGGACCTAATCTACGAGCTCCTTTCAGAAAACATTTCACAAGAGGATGGACCCCAACTGTGCTACCTCCGTAGTCCATATGGCGATCTGATATAGCCGCTACATATCCCTTCAAGGTTGACTCCGTCAGTCCCGTCTCCAACAGGGACTGGAGAAATGACAAAACTAACTCCACCCCGCATGAAACTGGGTCCATTCCCTTGGAATGACACCATTGAGAGAACCTTTCCCATCGAGCAGCATACAGTCTCCTTGTAGATGGGGCTTTTGCTGCCTGCAATGTTGTTAGAACCGCCTCTCCCAGAGCTCTGGAAGACTCCATCTAGTGGCCAGACGTGCAGATTGTACTTCCCTGGATTTGGGTGCCAGAGTTTCCCTGGGCCTGAGACAGCATATTCTTCCTGATGGGAGACGCCATGGCGGTCCCCTCTGTAATGCTACCAAATCCGGCATCCATGCTCGCTGGGGCCAATCTGGTGCCACCAGCAGGACTTGGCCTTTAAGATCCTTACTTTGGCTAGGACCACTGGCAGAAGAGGGAATGGAGGGAATGCATACAGGAGCATTGGAGGCCATTTGTTTGCCAGAGCATCCACCCCTAGTGACCCCTTGGGGCCCACTATTGAATACCACAGGGGACAATGCGTGGTTTCCAGTGAGGCAAAGAGATCCACTGAGCCACCCCGAACCGAGACCAGATCTCCTGTACCACTGCCGGATGTAGTCGCCATTCCCTGGCCTGGGGCCTCCCCTGGACAAAAGGTCGGCTGCTACATTGTCCTCTCCCGGGAGGTGTAAGGCCCTCAGGGACACCCCTGAGCATGTGCCCATAACAGAAGGTCCCGAGTTCTCTGTAAAGGGACGTTGAACGTAACCCGCCCTGATGGTTTATATATGACACTACTGTGGTACTGTCGGAGCGAACAATGACATGCTTCTCCTGAAGCCGAGGCCGAAAATGGATCAGGGCCCGAAATACTGCCTCCAGTTCCAGCAGATTTATGTGTGCTCCTCTCCACGAGGCATCCCATTGTCCTTGTGCTGGATTGCCTCGCCAGACAGCACCCAGCCCTCCAGTGATGCATCTGTTGTTATCATTTCCCTTAAACATAAAGGGCCCAGTGTGACTCCTTCCTTTAAGCCTGGAGTCGAGAGCCACCACTGGACTGTTGGAAGACAACCCCTGTTCCTTGGGATCAGTCGCTGTCCATTCTCGTATGGACTCACTTTGTATTTTGCTAACCATAGCTGCAGAGGGCGCATGTGAAGCAATCCTAATGGTACTACCTGACTGGCTGCTGCCAACAGGCCAAGCAGCCTCCGACCAAACTTCACTGTAACCTGCTCCTTCCAGAGGAGCTGGGATAGACATTCTTCCAACACTAATTGCCTCTGAGGGGTCAGAGATGCTCTCATCGTTGTTGAATCCAAGGTCAACCCTAGGTATGTCACTGCCTTGGTGGGGATGAGACAACTCTTCTTGCTGTTCAGCTTCAGCCCCAAGTTCTGTAAATGGGTTAGGACCACCTTTGTGTTGTTCCTGGCCTGCTGTTCTGTAGGGGAACAAATTAGCCAATCGTCCAGGTAGTTTGCTACACGTATACCCTGACGACGAAGTGGGATGAGCGCTGCATCCATACATTTTGTAAAGGTGCGAGGGGCCAATGACAGACCGAAGGGGAGAACCTTGTACTCGTATGCGTTGCCCTGAAAGTAGAACCTTAGATACTTCCTGTGGTTCCTGTGAATCGGGATATGAAAGTAAGCATCCTGGAGGTCCACTGTTGTGAACCAATCCCCTTGCCTGATGAAGGTTAAAAGGGTTGATATGTTGAGCATATGGAAAGGCAGTCGTTTCAAATGACGGTTGAATCCCTTGAGATTGAGGATGGGACGAAGACCCCCATCCTTTTTTGGAATCAGGAAATAGGTGGAATAAAACCCTGCCCCATTGTTCCCAAGGGCAGGTGTGTTATTGCTCCCTTTCCTAAAAGGACCGATACCTCTGCTGTGAGAGACTTGCACTGGTTCTCGTCTCCCAGAACAGTAGGGACAATCCCTTGAAACTTTGGCGGTTTTGACCTGAACTGGAGCCTGTATCCGAACTCCAAGGTGCTTAGCACCCATGGACATTGGGTGCATTGGCGCCAGTGGAGGAGCTGTTGACTGGAAAAGTGTGTGGCCGGAGACTGATTGTCAGCGACGATTTCTTCCGCCTGACATCCGTGTGATAGAAGACTCTGCTTGTCTGCCCCTACGAAAGGACTGTCGAGCTCCTTGGCCTGGTCCCCCTAGAGCCCCTTGGCCAGCAGTTCTCCGCTGCCCTGGGTAGGCCTGGGTTAACGATTCCGGCCGAGTCCAGCTACTGCTCCCCGCTGATGTCCGTGGCCCACGAATAACTGGTGCCCGACGCACAGAGCGTGTCAACTCCCTTGTCTTACGGGACTGCTCCAGTGCTGCCTCTGACGGGGGCCCAAAGACCTCACCAGGGATCAATGGAGCTGCTATGACTGCCATGCAGTCTTGGTCCAAAAGATTGGCCTGGGACAGCCATACTTGACGACGCGCTTGAACCACACTGGCCATCGATTGTCCCAGAGCTTGGGCATGTGCACTTGTTCCTCGGATCAGCATGTCAATCACCAGTAATGCTTCTGGAATGTCTTCACTCGTCAAGGTAGAGGACAAATCCTGTAGTATACCCTCTAAATAAACCAACAGGAGGGAATTGGTGCATGCCAGTCTTGCAGACAAGGCAGAGGCATGATATGTTCTTTTTAGCTGACTGTCAACTAACCTACAATACTTGTTAGGGTGTATAGCATCTTTTCCAGGCCGGGTGGTTGCTCCTGCCAACATAGCAAATGTGGGCCCAATCTGGGGAGCTGAAGCAAGCCCGTAAGCTGCCGCCCCTGCCAGGTTGCCCAGCTGTGTCTTAGGAAGGGCCGTGGAACCTGGAACCTTCCATGAAGAATGCAACTCTGTCACAAAGTCTGGAAGTATAGGCAAACCTTCCGTTTTTCGGCGCTGAGAGCCTCTATCAAACACCGAAGTTGACGTTGAGGCAGGTTGTGAAGCCAGGTTCGCCCGTTCTGCTGCTCTAGCAATCACCGCCTTATCTGATGGATCCAAAGGAACAGGATCCGAAGCCTGAGAAGAGTAATCCATTTCTGAATCAGAGATGTCCTCTTGATCTGATGGCATAGAATTGCCTTCCCTTCCAAACTCTCCAGATGCTATCACAGATATCTCATCTGGGTGGCGGCATGGCTGTTTTTGCACCAGTTCCCCAGGGCCTGGAGGCCCCACCGGCCACTGTTGTGCCTGTAACAAATTATTCAGAGTCTCTTGCATTCCTTGCATCTGTCTCTGAAGATGATCCACTTCTACATGCTTGCGCTTGCGAGAGTGCTTACGCCTGACACCTTCTTCTTGAAGATTCTGCTCAGGCTGACGTACTTGTCCTGCAGGGATCTCTGCTGGAAAACCAATGTTGTCTTCCACTTGCATCTTAAATAGGGAAGTGAAAAAAGAAAAAAAATAGCTCAGCTAGCTTTTGTCTTCACAGACAAAAGAGGTTTCTTTGGCTGAAATGACAAACGAAAATCTCTCCCTGCTGTGTTTTTTTTTTTTTTTTTTTTTAAACAGCTTACTTCAAACTTGGTAGCTTTCACCTTCACAGGTGAAGAGGCCCCCTTGCCAAACAATCTGTGTTAAATACTCACCTTTACAACAGAAGTAACACTGTAGCCTTAATCCTCTAGGTTAAGAGGCTCCTTCACAAACAGCACGCGGCAACGCGGTAACTTTCACCCTCACAGGCAAAGAGGTTCCCGTCAGCCAGTTACTTTAAGTAATAAAGAAAGCAAATCTCACCGTCTTTACCAACTCAATCGTTAGCCAGGAGGCAAAAAAAGAGAAAGGGCCGGCTGATTAACACCTGTATTTATAGGAGGTGATTGCAAGCGGGGCGTGGTTAATTTGATATATCGTCTCCTGACAGCTCATCCTTAGCGAGGCTGACCCATACTGTGGCGTGTTGACTGAGATGAAATAGAACTATTCATATATGAATCGCGATTCTGTCTTCTAACGTTTCTAATGGATTCACAAGTTTCAAAATTAATGTTCTAAAACAGCCGGTTCTACTGTTCCTCGCGTCGCCCTGCTCTGCATCTCTCTCTCTCTCTCTCTCTCTCTAATATACGGTTTTATTCTGATTAAAGCTTTAATCAGAATAAAACCGTATATTAAAAGCTAACATAAGCAGTAGCATAATAACAGCATATCTAAAAGTATGAGACAACAAACAAACAAACATACCATTAAGAGCCGTGCTGGCACAGGTTCTGCACGATCCTCTTCACTAATATCCTCTGCGTCTCAATCGGGCTCAAACTGATAAGCAATATAGACGACGCCATTGTTTACAATACAACCAGAGCACATGCCGCTGAGCTGAGGGGCGGGACATTTAGACGCACGCTCGGTGGTTTAGTGAATCACAACACACTGAGCCAGCTAACCAATCAGAGCCCATCACGTATTTCTGAGGGAGTGGCTTCATAAAAAAAGGAAATAATCGAGGCGTTTGTCAGAGAAGGGACAGAGCGGTGTGGAATAAAGGTAAATTATATGAAAAGTAATGTGTTTTTAAAAAAACCAAGCATGAACACATTTTAGACTGCACCCCATAAACACAATCAAGCCTAGAAGAAAAAAAAACAGTAAACCACCCCTTTAATGAGTCAAATAAGTATTTGATTCCCTACCAATCAGCTATATTTCTGGCTCCCAGGTGTCTATATACAGAGCTGAGATTAGGAACACTCTCTTACTATCTTAGCTTGTTAAAAGGTACCTGTCCACAGAAGCAATCAGTCAATCAGATTCCAAACTCTCCACCATGGCCAAGACAAAAGAGCTATCCAAGGATGTCAGGGACAAGATTGTAGACCTACACAAGGCTGGAATGGGCTACAAGACCATTGCCAAGCAGGTTGGTGAGAAGGTGACAACAGTTAGTGTGATTAGTTGCAAATGGAAGAAACACAAAATAACTGTTAGTCTCCGTCGGATTGGGGCTCCATGCAAGATCTCACCTTGTGGAGTTTCAATGATCATGAGAACGGCGAGGAATTAGCACAGAACTACACGGGAGGATCCTGTCAATGATCTCAAGGCAGCTGGGACCATAGTCACCAAGAAAACAATTGGTAACACACTACGCTGTGAAGTTAGTTTACACATGCAATTGTACTGCACACAACATTTTGGTATCACCACTACATATCTCTAACCATTTCGTCATTACATTTAAACTGCATTTTGCTACGTGTGTGCAAATGTTAATCGGACAGATCCACACGATAGTGTCCAGCGCACATTTAAGATCAACTAACAAGGTTATTAAGGTTGTTTAAATTTAACAATAAGAATATGCTGTATCATATGATATGATTAACAAATTTGTGGATATTTTAGAAAAAAAAATTAAATTGATACATTTGCCATACAGCACTATTGTGCCAGCATGACACGTCACTGTGGAAACAATGATGACAGTAGGCTAGAGATTCTTTAACCCTCTGGTTGTGTTCGGACTCCTGTCACACTTGTTGTGTTCCCGGTCAAAAATGACTGGACTCCAAACAATTGCTTATAAATCTGTCATTATGCTATATTATCACCAAATATTGGATTCATTCTTTTTGTCAACTTGTTTTCTTTCAATTAGGACTGGTTTTGTGTTTCTATTTGCATCTGATTAATCATAGGCCTCAGTTATCTAAAAGTAGGCACCTAATTTTTGGAGTGAAAAAAACATTTTTTATGAATAATTTTCACAATATGAGATAAAAAATTATAAAAATTTGCACTGTTTATCACACTAGTGTGCTTTAATAATTAATCAGGAAGTTTGGTTTTAAATGCTTTTATTTTGTACAAAACAGAAAAGTCACACTTGTGGTGTTCCCGGTCAAAAATGACCAGACTCCAAAAAATTGCTTATAAATCTCTCATTATGCTATATTATCACCAAATATTGGATTCATTCTTTTTGTCAACTTGTTTTCTTTCATTTAGGACTGGTTTTGTGTTTCTATTTGCATCTGATTAAAACCCAACAAGTGTTACTAGGTGAAATAAAACCCACAAAAAATTACGAAAATTCTAAAAAAAATTTATGAGAAGTACTTATACCCTATGTGAACAAAGTCAGTAAGTTTGAGTCCAATGTGATAACGTTAACTAGTATTTTCGGAAAAAAGAAAATCATCTTCGGGTCAATTTGACCCGAACACAACCAGAGGGTTAATTATTTAATATTGCGTTTTTGTATAGGTTAATTACAACTGTCCATTAACATAATATCACACACACACACACACACACCACACACACACACACACACACACACACACACACACACACACACACGTTGGTTTTTATATACTTGTGAGGACTTTCGTAGACTTCTATTGTTTTTATACTGACCTAACAATATTTTCTATTGCCCTACACCAACCCTACCCCTAAACCTACCCCTTACAGAAACCTTTTTGCATTTTTACATTTTGAGATAAACTTCATTCAGTATTTTTAATAATTTATTTGCCTTGTGAGGACATGCCAAATGTCCTCACAAAGTCAAAAATGTTAGGTTTTACTATCCTTGTGGGGACATCTGGTCCTCACTCTGTAGGTCTTACAAGAACACACACACACACACACACACACACACACACACACACACACACACACACACACACACACACACACACACACACAAAAAAGGTAATCACTCAAAAAAATAGGAAAATTAATCATGGAGTCAAATTAATCATTAATCATGCTAGATCTAATGACCCAGAAAAGTTATTATTATCACATTTAGCCTGTTATATTTCAGGTGTAAAACAAGATAGAAAAGATAATGAATCAGAAATTTGTAGATATTTTCTACAATCTGAAAAAGTGAATTATCTTTTTCTACTAGAAAAGCGAAACCGAAAGAACTGCAGCCGTGCAGCAAAAAATAAATAAATAAATAAAATAATAATAATAAAAAAGCAACACTTACCAATAGCGAATAAGGGGAACACAAAGAGTAAAAGTGCTCTCCTCATACTGATGTAGAGTGGAGTGAATACAGTAGATGATCCGTAGTCCTAAATTCTCTGAGTGTTTGTCAGCGATCCGTTTTTCCGAGTCGTACCCTGAACCAGAAATCTTATATTATGACACGAGTCATGTCCTAATATAAGATTTCTGTTTCAGGGTGCAGCTCAAAAAAAAAAACAAAAAAAAAAAACTGGTCACTTTGTCAGCGATCCGTTTTTCTGAACCACACCCCAAACCAGAAATCTTGTGCAAGTCGTGACATAATATAAGGTTTCTGGTTCAGGGTGTGACTGATCTAATGACAAAGAAAAGTTATTATCATTACAGTTATTACTGTGATTACCCTGAACCAGAAATCCTAAATTATGACACGATTCGTACACTGTAAAACCCAACAAGTTAGGGTAACTGAAAAGTTTGAGGAAACTGATTGCCTTAAAACATTTAAGTTCATTAAAACTAATAGTGATGAGTACTCTGAACTTATTTCAGTTGAGTTCACTAAAATAAGATATGCATTGCAGTTAAGTAATTAAGTGATTAATTAAGTGCTGATTGAGCATTAGTGATGAACACCTGCTGTTAACAAACAGAATCACTGACAGAAAGAGAAACACAAGAACAACAACTGACTTTAGACACATGCTTAGATGAAATCAACTGAAATAAAATACATTAAATCTCAAAATCTGATTAAACAACCCCACAAACAGCATCACCAGCTCCACTTATTAATAACCAGACTGACTTCTACAGAAGATCTTATTGAGAATTAATTAAGGTTTAGATGTTGATTTATTGTTTCATTTGAAGTAACCATGTTAGAGATCAGTGTCTGCTTTAGTTGGGCTCTCGACCCTTGACTTCTGTGTTAGTAGTTTTTTTTTGTTTTCTCTTTTTCTCGTAACCATGTGTTTTTCAAACATATTTGTTATGACTCAAAAGCCCGGAGAAAGTGATCAGTACTTGGTTGTTATATGTTATACTTATAATGACAATCATCTATTAGTGAGCTGATCTCATTGAGAATAAACACAATTCATTGTGTGTCTAACCTCAGGTTAATGTATTGATTATAGTAAAAGCGATTCCACTGGTTCTGTGACAGTCAGTTAATAGAAAGGACTTTCTAAACAGTTTGTCCACAAAAAGTTTTAATCTATGGTGGAAATTAGACTCACACAGACATCAACAATCAGCTTGTGAACCTCAACAATGGTGACCATTAAAAAAAATAATAATAATTTTGCAGTGCATGCTGGGTACTAGCATAGTACAAAACTCATCCATGGCTCCCAGCATGCATTGCTGCATGATTTTTTTTTTTTTAATGGTCACCATTGTTGAGGTTCACAAGCTGATTGTTGATGTCTGTGTGAGTCTAGGTTCTACCATAGATTAAAACTTTTTGTGGACAAACTGTTTAGAAAGTCCTTTCTATTAACTGACTGTCACAGAACCAGTGGCTCTTAGAATCGCTTTTACTATAATCAATATGTTCATTCAATCAGAAATCAGACACAATGAGTCTATGTCCAATCTCTATGAGATCAGCTCACTAATAGATGACTGTCATTATAAATATATAACAACCAACTACTGATCACTTCCTCTGGGCTTTTGAGTTGTAACAAATATGTTTGAAAAACACATGGTTACAACAACCAGAAAAAAAGACGAAACAAAACTACAAACACAGAAGTCAAGGG
Organism: Acrossocheilus wenchowensis; assembly: GCA_029620275.1. Taxonomy (NCBI): domain Eukaryota; kingdom Metazoa; phylum Chordata; class Actinopteri; order Cypriniformes; family Cyprinidae; genus Acrossocheilus; species Acrossocheilus wenchowensis. The sequence continues at coordinate 158,557 of JAJUBA010000173.1, forward strand.
TCAAGAGCCCAACTAAAGCAGACACTGATCTCTAACATGGTTACTTCAATTGAAACAATAAATCAACATCTAAACCTTAGTTAATTCTCAATAAGATCTTCTGTAGATGTCTGACAGAAATAAAGTCAGTCTGGTTATTAATAAGTGGAGCTGGTGATGCTGTTTGTGGGGTTGTTTAATCAGATTTTGAGATTTAATGCATTTTATTTCAGTTGATTTCATCTAAGGCTGTGTCTAAAGTCAGTTGGTGTTCTTGTGTTTCTCTTTCTGTCAGTGATTCTGTTTGTTAGCAGCAGGTGTTCATCACTAATGCTCAATCAGCACTTAATTAATCACTTAATTACTTAACTGCAATGTATATCTTATTTTAGTGAACTCAACTGAAATAAGTTCAGTGCACTCATAATTGTTAGATTTAAAAACTTAAAAGTTTTAAGACAATAAGTTTCATCAAATGGTTTGAGTTATCCTAACTTGGGTTTTTAAGGCAATTGGTTTACTCAAACAGTTTGAGTTACCGTGACTTGTCGGGCATATATCTTATTTAGTGAACTCAACTGAAATACATTCAGAGTACTCATAACTATTAGTTTTAAAAAACTTAAATATTTTAAGACAATAAGTTTCCTCAAACGGTTTGAGTTAACCTAACTTTTCAGGTTTTTAAGGCAATCGGTTTACTCAAACGGTTTGAGTTACCCTAACTGTTGGGTTTTACAGTGTAAGATTTCTGATTCATGGTGTAGCTCAGAATAGCAAAAAAGCGTATCCTGTATCTAAAATGGATGAATCAGTGTGTTTATCCACCTTCCTGATGAGCCTATCCTACTGCATTTTTTGGGGGGCACTTCTGGTTTGGGAAACTTCCATTCAAAAAGACTGAATCGAATTCTTACAAGTCACCCAGCAAACAATGACCTGGCGGTCCACCAGCGGTTTTTGGGCGGCACAAATTCAGCGGCTTAATACGGTTGGACCACCGTCGGCACACCATCGGCGAGCCGACCAATCTGTCGGTCAGCCAGCGTTTTTTGGGTGGCACGCCACCAGCGGTTTGCTGCGGCTGGGCCTCCGTCGGTACACCAGTGGCAAGCTGAGGTTCTATGTTTCTACTAAGCTCTTACATCTTTGTTTTATATATATATATATATATATATATATTAAAACCTTATCTTTAACCTCTTCCACTCTGATTGCCCGTGGGCGGGCAAAAGAGCTACGTCATTATATTTAAACCTATTTTTTTATGTTTCTGGAGATACTATCACCCCATATATAGTATCATTTAAAACCTTAAAACCTCATCTTTACACAGAATATAATGATATTTGTGTATATGGAACACAAATAATGAATATAAAGCTTTAAAAAACAATCATCACAAAATAGCTCCTCCCCCAAAATGGCGATGCAGAAATGTAAATATGAATATATATATTTTATGTACCTCACAAAACAGAAAAATCATACATCAAAAGAAAGCTCTCATTCTCAGAAATATGACTGTGTCGTTTGTTTTATTGTTTTAACATCATAATTCACATTATCTCCATAAGAATCGGGCAGTAAAATATGATTTCTGTGAAAAAACAAAGACAAACGTCTCATTTCTGCTTCGATTACAGGTGCTCTAAGCTAAAATCAGCCACAAACACTATATCATCTTTACCCTAGGATGTTTTCTTTCAAATGAGCCCATTTGTACTTTTCTGTGAGCTCCTCTTGGTAAATAATCCACTGTTATGTCGCGGATGTCCAGAACACAAAATGCGCTCGACGGGAGAAACACGCGATCTAACGTTACACGCGATCTACACATCATCATCAAAGCGTGCAAGGGTCCTCTAATCATGACTATTATATACATAATCAGGCACGTGTTCAAAGCTGAGGTTGTCCGCTCTCCAATCACATGTCAATCATTTATCTAGTAGTCCAATCACATGCTGAATCAGCCAATGAATCCATGAATGAATCAGTGGAGCAGGTGGGCGGGATCACGACCGGTTTGTTGTTGATGATAGGCGAGTAGTAACAAGTGAATGACAAGTGACGGAGACGACTGACAGAAAATTATTAATGTAAATGAAGAAAATCAATCGATAATTAAGTAAAGTGCTTTAGTATGTATTAAAAGTAGGATTTTTGGGGTAATATTAGTAAAAAAAAAAAAAAAAAAAATTGCATTTGAGCATTAGAAAAATCCAAAGGACACATATATGCACTAAAAATGACACTTTGCCTCCCTTCGGTTATATTTGAATAACTCTTGTTCAGAATGTGATAGAGAAAAAATCTTTTTTTCTGGTGGATACTGGCACATAGTGTAGTCAAACAATATAATCAGCAGGTCCCCAGAGCAAACAGAACCTGAATCACAGATTTTCAAAGACAGGATTCAAAAAATAAAATAAACAAAAAGGCCAATTTTTTTATGTTTATCGTAATATTTTAAAAGCATACAATGCTATTTATGACGTTTTGCAGTCTGATTTAGTAAATTTGAAGGGTTTCCTGTACAATGACACTAGCTTTTTAAATTCCCTACACTGTATGTGTCTAGGGTGAATATTTAAACTTGGGTGTGTTAAATTCAGGCGGAATTCCAAAATATGCCTTAGAGTGGAAGAGGTTAAGGAATAATCATACAATGTCTTCAATGTTATTATCAATATTAAATTCTTGATGACTGCTAGTTGTTTACTAGTAGTAGTGAACTTATTATGATCTACTTGGCAGAATTCAAGTGAGCCATTTTAATCTAGATTAATCTAGATTAATTCCAAGATTACAGTGAGATTAATCTAGATTAATTCCAAGATTACAGTGAGATTAATCTAGATTAATTCCAAGATTACAGTGAGATTAATCTAGATTAAAAAATATATATATATATATATTAATATATATATATATATATATATATATATATATATTAGTGGTGGGCATAGATTACTTTTTTTAATCTAGATTAATTTTACTGTAATCTTGGAATTAATCTAGATCAATCTAGATTAAAATGGCTCACTTGAATTCTGCCAAGTAGATCATAATAAATTCACTACTAGTAGTAAACAACTAGCAGTCATCAAGAATTTAATATTGATAATAACATTGAAGACATTGTATGATTATTCCTTAAAGATAAGGTTTTAATAGTTTTAGTAGTAGTAGCCTATTACCTTCTGCCCAATGTCTTCAAGTGAAACCGAACTTTTATTTTGACGGGTTCCGTGAGGATAGTTTTTCTCAAATGAAACGCTCGAATGCTCATGAAGTGACTCAGTTCTGGAGATGTTGTTCATGTATTTATGTCCTCATTTAGTGAGACGACAGACGTTAATATCGCCGCAAGCGTCACGCGGGCTTCTGTATGAGTAGTGAACAAATCCGTGCGTCTGTTTCTGTCTCTGTCTGTCTCTGTCTGTCTCTCTGTCTGTCTGTCTGTCTGTCTGTCTGCGACCATGTAACGTAGAGACAGTAATGACTTGCCGATTTCCATTGGGAAGCTTCTTAAAAATACATTTTCCCTGAAGCAAACCCGGCGGCTTCATAGCTGCATCCATGTTAGCACGTCACGTTTGATGTGGTAATTTCCCAGTAGACATCAGAGTTGTAAAGTCCAGGGGTCAGAAAGTAAAAGTCCTGCCATATGTTTGTTCCACCCATGAACTCAGCAGCTGATTTCACCAGAGGAGGAACCAAGTCATTCCTTTCAAGTCACAAGCAAGTCTCAAGTCAAATCCCAAGTCCTCAAAGAGTTAAAGTTAATGAGATAATTAAGTTTCTAATTAAATGATGATTGTGCATTAGTGATGAACACCTGCTGTTATTGAGAATTACAGAGGATCAGATGTTGATATTTTAATGGTTAAAATGATGCCACCATCACAGAGATCAATACGTGCTTTAGTTGGGCTCCTGACCCTTGACTTCTGTGTTAGATCTCTCGCTGCAGCAGTGCATGTGCTGTTATAAAGCAGAGAGATCAGTGCTACACAGTGAGCAGCTAATAGCTGTTTTCATATGATGAGATCAGGCCCTGACCTGTTTACCTCCAAAGTAACTCTTTTTCTTTTATTTATATGTTCAGGTTTTCACTAATCAATCCTGTGAAACTACAGCATGCGATGAAAGTGTTGCTCTAATAGTTATATTGAATAAATTTTAAATTTCTGTAATGCACATAAATATTAAAACTCCAGAGCTATTTATACACACAGAGACATCAAGAGCCAGCATATGAATCTCAACAATGGTGGCAATCAGCAAACTGCTTCATGCTGCAATTAATGCATACTGGGTAACACCATAGTAAAAACTCCCATCATGCACTGCAGCATGAATAATTATTGTCACCATTGTTGAGGATCCTATGATAAGTGTTCACGTCTAGAAGCCTGAGTGACAGTTTTTCTTTTTTTTCAATATTTAAGCATTAAGATGACAATTTGTTTATAAACAGCTGGATACTACCAAAGAGAAATATCTTTGTGACGAATGAGGCACTTATGCAGCGCTTCACTATGTATTGAAACACACCAAAAGTGCTTTTCAATCATGTGGGGGGCACTTCTCAACCACACATCAGCTACAGGTGGAATGACGTTCAAGTGAATGAAAGCAGAAAGTGTAAACCCATCTGCTTCAAGCTTTTAATTCAGCAATGTACAAATATTTGTTGTAAAACAACATTGCAATTGTTTAAAATCAAACCACTTTCAGTTATTGAAATGGTCAAGAGCCCAACTAAAGCAAGCACTGATCTCCATGATGGTGGCATCATTTTAACCAATAAAACATCAACATCTGATCCTCTGTAATTCTCAATAACAGCAGGTGTTCATCACTAATGCACAATCATCATTTAATTAGAAACTTAATTATCTCATTAACTTTAACTCTTTGAGGACTTGGGATTTGACTTGAGACTTGCTTGTGACTTGAAAGGAATGACTTGGTACCTCCTCTGGTGAAATCAGCTGCTGAGTTCATGGGTGGAACAAAAATATGGCAGGACTTTTACTTTCTGACCCCTGGACTTTACAACTCTGCACTTGCTGAAGACAAAACTGAAGGGAAAATGCCCCAAGAACAAACAGGAACCAAAGACAGTTGCAGTAGAGGCCTGGCAGAGCATCACCAGGGATGAAACCCAGCGTCTGATGATGTCTATGCATTCCAGACTTCAGGCTGTAATTGACTGCAAAGGATTTGCAACCAAGTATTAAAAAGTGAAAGTTTGATTTATGATTTATTATTCTGTCCCATTACTTTTGGTCCCTTAACAAGTGGGAGGCACATATGCAAACTGTTGTAATTCCTACACCGTTCACCTGATTTGGATGTAAATACAAATTAAAGCTGACAGTCTGCAGTTAAAGCACATCTTGTTTGTTTCATTTGAAATTCATTGTGGTGGTGTATAGAGCCAAAAATGTTAGAATTGTGTCGTTGTCCCAATATTGATAGACCTGAGTGTAACTCCGAATGTGTTCGTCTGAAAGAGGAATGTCAGACATGTCTATGCACTAAGGGTGAGTAAATCTTGGACTAATTTTCATTTTTTGGTGAACTATCCCTTTAACATCTGAAGAACCTTTCTGTTTCACAAAAGGTTATTTTTGGCGAAAGAAGGTTCTAAAATTGATAAAAAGTTAAGCAAGAGACCGTTCTTTAAAGAACCTTTGCCTGAATGGTTCTTTGTGGAACCAAAAATGGTTCTTCTATGGCATCGCTTGAAGAATCTTTTGAAGCCCCTTTATTTTTAAGAGTGCAGAGTTGTAGTACTTGGACTCGGGACTTGGACTCAGACTGCAATTGTGAATGAACTTGGACTTGGGTGGACTCGGACGCAGACTTGGATATTTTGGACGCAGACATTTTTCAGAGTGCAGATGAATCGATGTCATGTGTAATATAAAATGAAATTAAAAAAGTAACAAAATAAAATTAATATGAAAATACATGGTAACACTTTATTTCGATAGTCCACTTTAGACATCCTACTAACAGTAAGTAACTTTGCAACTACAGTCGTGGCCAAAAGTTTTGAGAATGTCATAAATATTAATTTTCACAAAGTCTGCTGCTTCAGTGTTTTTAGATCTTTTTGTAAGATGTTACTATGGTATACTGAAGTAAAATTACAAGCATTTCATAAGTGCCAATGGCTTTCATTGACAATTACATTAAGTTTAAGCAAAGACTCAATATTTGCAGTGTTGACCCTTCTTTTTCAAGACCTCTGCAATTCGTCCTGGCATGCTGTCAATCAACTACTGGGCTACATCCTGACTGATGGCAGCCCATTCTTACATAATCAATGCTGGGAGTTTGTCAGAATTTGTGGGTTTTTGTTTGTCCACCCGCCTCTTGAGGATTGACTGCAAGTTCTCAATGGGATTAAGTTCTGGGGAGTTTCCTGGTCATGGACCCAAAATTTCAATGTTTTGTTCCCCAGGCCACTTACTTATCACTTTTGCCTTATGGCAAGGTGCTCCATCATGCTGGAAAAGGCATTGTTCGTCACCAAACTGTTCTTGGATGGTTGGGAGAAGTTGCTCTCGGAGGATGTTTTTGTGTCATTCTCAAAACTTTGGTCTCCTAAAGTTGATTCAGCTGTGGGATCAGGGCACCTCCAGTGCAGAGCTTGCTCAGGAATGGCAGCGGGCAGGTGTGAGTGCATCTGCACGCACAGTGAGGCCAAGACTTTTGGAGGATGGCCTGGTGTCAAGAAGGCCAGCAAAGAAGCCACTTCTCTCCAAAAAAAACATCAGGGACAGATTGATCTTCTGCAGAAAGTATCATGAATGGACTGCTGAGGACTGGGGCAAAGTCATATTCTCCAATGAAGCCCCTTTCCGATTGTTTGGGGTATCTGGAAAAAGGCTTGTCAGGAGAAGAAAAGGTTAGCGCTACCATCAGTCCTGTGTCATGCCAACAGTAAAGCATCCTGAGACCATTCATGTGTGGGGTTGCTTCTCATCCAAGGGAGTGGGCTCACTTACAATTCTGCCCAAAAACACAGCCATGAATAAAGAATGGTACCAAAACACCCTCCAACAGCAACTTCTTCCAACAATCCAACAACAGTTTGGTGAAGAACAATGCATTTTCCAACACAATGGAGCACCGTGCCATAAGGCAAAAGTGATAACTAAGTGGCTCGGGGACCAGAACGTTGAAATTTTGGGTCCATGGCCTGGAAACTCCCCAGATCTTAATCCCATTGAGAACATGTGGTCAATCTTCAAGAGGCGGGTGGACAAACAAAAACCCACTAATTCTGACAAACTCCAAGAAGTGATTATGAAAGAATGGGTTGCTATCAGTCAGGATTTGGCCCAGAAGTTGATTGAGAGCATGCCCAGTCTAATTGCAGAGGTCCTGAAAAAGAACGGCCAACACTGCAAATACTGACTCTTTGTATAAATGTCATGTAATTGTCGATAAAAGCCTTTGAAACGTATGAAGTGCTTGTAATTATATTTCAGTACATCACAGAAACAACTGAAACCAATATCTAAAAGCAGTTTAGCAGCAAACTTTGTGAAAACTAATATTTGTTATTCTCAAAACTTTTGGCCACGACTGTACATGTCAACTAGCAGTCATTAGAGTATTAGTAGGCTGTCTGCTTAATATCTTCTAACACTTTATTTTGATGGGTCCACAACATACAACATACTGACTATAAGAAACTTTGCAAGAATATGTCAACTTATTCTGCTAACCCTAAACCTACCCTACTGAGAGTTAGTAGACATGTAGTTGCAAATTAATGAGAATAAGTTGACATGTAGTTGACACTTGGTTACAAAATTACTTATAGTTAGCAGAATGTCTAAAGTGGACTATCGAAATAAAGTGTAACCAAATACATTAATAAACGTCTCCCACATAAACTTAATTGATTAAAAACTAGGACTCACCGTTCATTCACACAGAGTGTCTCTACTCTAGTCTATATCGCGTTTTGATTCAAGTGTACTGACCCACTTTTGATTTATTCTTCAAAAAATTGGCATATTTCGTGACATTCCACATTGTCCAGTAAATTCCATTTTTATGACTGGATTCCACAAATCCGTCCGCGTTATCCGCATCTTGTTAGAAGAAGCAGAAGAACAGCAGAAGAGAACAGCAGTTTGTAAGTGTTTTGTCTTTTCTCATTAGATTTCACGCAGTTGTTGTTGTTAGGAAACTTTGTTTTGCATACTGTGTTTTACCGTGGGAAATTGAAGTCGCGCTTGTTCTCGGCTGTATCACGGGAATTTCCCAGTTTCGTTTAGCTAAGTAGTAAGGCGTGGTCAGCTGACTTCTATAACGAATAATTAGGCAAGTATAAAACTGGGCTGTGTACCGTGTGAAGCCTCCTCGTGTGAAGACCAACGAGTGTAAAGACGATCGACTCTACCTTGCGCGACTCCACCCGAGCAAGAACACCGACAACGCACTTGAGTATTGCTCTTTCCCCTTCCTTCACTTCCCAGCGGGCACCTTGACGTCAATTTGACATCAACAAATAGTCAAGATTTTGACCACCATGTATGACATGCATGAATATGCATATTTTCATTATATTTTGTAATAATTTTCTTGTGGTTGTAAAGAGGCCCAACAAAGGTATCAATCTGACATGTGTTTTTTCTGGTCCCTATATCTCAGGTCAATATCATTGACATTAAATCGATGTTGATTTGATGTCAGGAAATAAGATGTCAAATTTATGTCAAAAAATGTTTGATGGCACATTTATGTTGAATTGATATCGAAGGTTGATATTGAATGATATCAAAATAACATCAAAATGACATCAGCACACAGCAAAACCCCCAGTGTTAATTTAACACTCTGAGTGTGGACTCACTGGACTCATATAAACACTGAAGCAGTGTTAAAAGTAACTCTGAAGCAGTGTTAAAGTGAATGAGATAATTAGGTGATTAATTGAGTGGTGATTGACCATTATTGAAGACACCTGATGTTAATGAGCAGAATCACCAAAGCAGAAAATCTAAATTTGTATGTCACCATTATAGTGGTCTGTGTTTGCATTAGTTGGGATCTTGACCCTTGACTTTTTAATTTTAAATTTTGTTTGACTGCTGTATCTGAATTATAACAGCCAGACAAGCCAAAAGCAAAAGTCAACAAGTGGTGATAGTTATGTTTTAACATAATCATCGTTTGACTTGAGTCATTGAGTTTATTTAGAGTCTGATCTCTGAGTTATATTATCTTTATTGGTTGCAACAGCTGTGTGATTCCACAGCGAAAGCTACTGTATTTTGTATACATTTTGTAGTGGTTTCTTGCAAGCTGTTCTGATTTTAAAAAAAAAGTCTTTGTTTTAGGTTAGACACAGACATCAAGAATCAGCGTATGAATCTCAACTACGGTGTAGTAAGAATAAAAAGTTACAAAGACATTTCAGCTCATAATTTATTCATGCCGCAATGCATGATGGGAGCCAATGATGACTTTTTATTGGCTACAACATGCTTTTTTGATGGTCACCATTGTTGGGACTCTCACGCTGATTCTTAATGTTTGTGTGTCTAAATTAAAGTTTTTTTTTTAAATGTATTTTATGTAGGAGTAACTTCTGAAAACATCTGTGTGATTATGTCAAAAATGCCAGCTGTTGTATTTTTCAACTTGTTTGCCTAATCACTAAAGAAAACCTAACTCACGTATTCAGGTCACTACATGATGATTAGTTCAAAACATAATCAAGACCACATGATAATCTTTTCGCTGGTTTGTCTGGCTGTTATAATTCAATTATAACAAACAAAACCTAATGTTTAAAATTTAAGGGTCACGATCCCAACTAATGCAAACTCAGACCACTATAATGGTGACATACAAATTTAGATTTTCTTCTTTGGTGATTCTGCTTGTTAACATCAGGTGTCTTCAATAATGGCCAATCATCACTCAGTTAATCACCTAATTATCTCATTCACTTTAACACTGCTTCAGAGTCACTTTTAACACTGCTTCAGTGTTTATATGAGTCCAGTGAGTCCACACTCAGAGTTTTAAATTAACACTGGGGATTTTGCTGTGCAGAGGTCAAAATCTTAACATCAAATTGACATCGACACTTTGACGTCAAAATGACTTTCATTTTTGACCTATTTCGTGACATAATTTTGACATCAATGTTGATGTCATATTGATGTTAAATTGACATCAAATGCCCACTGGGTTTTTGCTCTAATTGTTCCCACTTATTTATTTAGTCAATTGTACACACTATGTGCTTTCAGATCTCCACCATTACTACTAACACTCGGAAGGCACGCACTGTACGGTGGAGGCAGGCCAATCCTTCTAATCTATGGCCTGTTCCTCTGTCATCTACTACTTTGCTCTCTATTCCAATTGGTCTCTGGAATTGCCAGTCTGCTGTAAACAAAGCAGACTTTATTCCTTCTATTGCTACTCATTCCGGTCTCAACCTCATGGCCCTAACTGAGACCTGGATCAAACCTCAGGACACTGCCACTCCTGCAGCTCTCTCTACTAATTTCACTTTTTCCCACACCCCTCGCACAATTGGGAGGGGTGGAGGTACGGGTCTCCTCATTTCAAAAGATTGGAAATTTGATCTTCTACCATCTCTTACAGGCAACAGTTCATTTGAATCTCATGCTATTACTATTACCCACCCTGTTAAAATCCACTTTGTAGTTGTGTATCGTCCCCCAGGTCAACTGGGTAACTTCTTGGAAGAGTTGGATGTATTGCTCTCAAACTTTCCTGAGGATGGTACTCCTCTGGTGCTGCTTGGTGACTTCAACATCCACCTAGAAAAACCCCAAGCTGCTGACTTCAACACTCTTCTCACATCATTTGACCTCAAGCAAGTGTCTACCATGGCTACTCACAAATCAGGTAACCAACTTGACCTCATCTACACACACTACTGCTCCACTGACAACACATTAGTTACTCCACTGCACACCTCGGACCACTTCCTCATCACTTCTAACCTCACACTAACTCCTGACATAGCACACACTCCCCCACAGGTCACCTGTCGCCGTAACCTACGCTCTCTCTCTCTCTCCCGCTTGCCTTTCCTCAATGGTTTCATCTGCACTTCCTTCACCCTCTCAGTTCTCAGCATTGGACATAAACAGTGCTACTGACACTCTTTGCTCCACTCTAACATCTTGCTTGGCCAACTTTTGCCCCCTTTCATCCAGACCAGCACGCTCTACCCCCTCTGCCCCCTGGCTGTCTGATGTTCTCCGTGAACATCGCACTAAACTAAGGGTGGCAGAGAGGAAGTGGCACAAATCTAAAAACTCTGCTGACCTTAGTGCGTATCAGTCACTCCTCTCTTCCTTCTCTACAAATATCTCCATTACTAAAACGACATACTACCACAACAAAATCAACAACTGTTCTGACTCTCGCACACTTTTCAAAACTTTCTCTTCTCTTCTCTGTCCTCCTCCCCCTCCTCCTTCATCAACTCTTACAGCTGATGACTTTGCAATTTTCTTTATAAATAAAACAAGAACCATCAGTGACCAATAACTTCTTACACTGAAAAAAATGATTTGTTGGATTTACTCAATTGAATTACACAAAAAAAGAAGATTTGTTGGATTTACTCAATTGAATTATGGACATTGGTTCCACACGTTTAGTTTGAGTTCACAGTGTCCTACACATTTATGTGGTTTCATTATAATACTTTTGTGTTAATCAGATGTATTTTCAAAAAGTAATGTGTACATAGTCTTTTTAAGTTATCCTAACATAATTCAGTTATGTTATCTTAACATTATTATTTTATTTTAGATGCTTCGATTATGTTAATTCGGTGCAATTAAATTAAGTTAGCTTAACATAATTTTGACAACTTGTACAATTTTAATGGTTTGTTGTTTCATTTCATTTTCAGTAACACAAACACCTTCTGTAAAGCCTTTATTTAATCATTTGAACAATGCGTCATTTAAAGGACATGTCTAAAGACCATTTTGCTTTCAAAAACTTAGCATGAATAACTTCTCTGATGATTAAATACACTGTAAAACCCGACAAGTTAGGTTAACTCAAACCGTTTGAGGAAACTTATTGCCTTAAAACATTTAAGTTTTTAAAACTAACAATTATGAGTGCTCTGAACTTATTTCAGTTGAGTTCACTAAAATAAGATAAACATTGCAGTTAAGTAATTAAGTGATTAATTAAGTGCTGATTGAGCATTAGTGATGAACACCTGCTGATAACAAACAGAATCACTGACAGAAAGAGAAACACAAGAACAACTGACTTCAGTCATAGCCTTAGATGAAATCAACTGAAATAAAATACACTTAATCTCAAGATCTGATTAAACAACCCCACAAACAGCATCACCAGCTCCACTTATTAATAACCAGACTGACTTTATTTCTGTCAGACATCTACAGAAGATCTTATTGAGAATTAACTAAGGTTTAGATGTTGATTTATTGTTTCATTTGAAGTAACCATGTTAGAGATCAGTGTCTGCTTTAGTTGGGCTCTTGATCCTTGACTTTTGTGTTAGCTGTTTTTTTTTCTCAGGCTGTTGTAACCATGTGTTCTTCGAGCATATTTGTTGCAGCTCAAAAGCCCAGAGGAAATTATCGGTAGTTGGTTGTTATATATTTGTAATGACAATCATCTGTAAGTGAGCTGCTCTCGTTGAGAGTGAAGATAGACTCGTGTGTCTAGTCTATGGTTAAACGGATGTTGTATTGTTTACAGTAAAAGCGATTCTAAGAGCCACTGGTTCGGTGACAGTCAGTTAATATAAAGAACTTTCCAAACAGTTTGTCCACAAAAAGTTTTAATCTATGGCAGTAACTAGACTCACACAGACATCAAGAATCAGTTTATGAACCTCAACAATGGTGACCATTAAAAAAAAAAAAAAAAAAAATCATGCTGCAATGCATGCTGGGTACTAACATAGTACAAAACTCATCTATGGCTCCCAGCATGCATTGCAGCATGAATTTTTTTTAATGGTCTCCATGGTTGAGGTTCATAAGCTGATTCTTGATGTCTGTGTGAGTCTAATTTCTGCCATAGATTCAAACTTTTTGTGGACAAACTGTTTGGAAAGCCCTTTATTAGCTGACTATCACAGAACCACTGGCTCTTAGAATCGCTTATACTGTAAACAATACAACATCCGTTTAACCAGAGATTAGACACACAATGAGTCTATCTTCACTCTCAACGAGTTCAGCTCGCTTACAGATGAACGTCATTATAAATACAAAACAACCAACTACCGAAAATTTCCTCTGGACTTTTGAGTTGTAACAAATATATTCGAGGAACACTTGATTACAACAACCAGAGAAAAAAAACAGCTAACACAGAAGTCAAGGATCAAGAGCCCAACTAAAGCAGACACTGATCTCTAACATGGTTACTTCAATTGAAACAATAAATCAGCATCTAAACCTTAGTTAATTCTCAATAAGATCTTCTGTAGATGTCTGACAGAAATAAAGTCAGTCTGGTTATTAATAAGTGGAGCTGGTGATGCTGTTTGTGGGGTTGTTTAATCAGATTTGAGAGATTTAATGTATTTTATTTCAGTTGATTTCATCTAAGCATGTGTCTAAAGTCAGTTGTTGTTCTTGTGTTTCTCTTTCTGTCAGTGATTCTGTTTGTTATCAGCAGGTGTTCATCACTAATGCTCAATCAGCACTTAATTAATCACTTAACTGAACTCAACTGAAATATGTTCAAAGCACTCTTAATTGTTAGTTTTAAAAACTTAAATGTTTTAAGGCAATCGTTTTACTCAAACGGTTTGAGTTAACCTAACTTGTCGGGTTTTACAGTGCATTTAATCATCAGAGAAGTTATTCATGCTAAGTTATTGAAAGCAAAATGTTGTTTAGACATGTCCTTTAAATGACGCATTGTTCAAATGATTAAATAAAGGCTTTACAGAAGGTTTTTGTGTTATTGAAAATGAAATGAAACAACAAACCATTAAAATTGTACAAGTTGTCAAAATTATGTTAAGCTAACTTAATTTAATTGCACTGAATTAACATAATCGAAGCATCTAAAATAAAATAATAATGTTAAGATAACATAACTGAATTATGTTAGGATAACTTAAAAAGACTATGTACACATTACTTTTTGAAAATACATCTGATTAACACAAAAGTATTATAATGAAACCACATAAATGTGTAGGACACTGTGAACTCAAACGAAACGTGTGGAACCAATGTCCATAATTCAATTGAGTAAATCCAACAAATCTTTTTTTCAGTGTACCCACAAATGCACACTCTCTCACCTCCTTCTCCCCTCTCTCGGAGGCGGAGGTCTCCAAACTCATCCTTTCCAATCATCCCACTACCTGTCCGCTTGATCCTACACTCTAAAAAATATATTTGTTTCAAAATATTACATGCAATATTATTAATTAAATTCAACACATTAAAATTAATTAGAATTAATCAAATGAAATGCTAACAATTAACCATTCAAATTGAGTAAAATAGCATGAAAAAATTAAGTAAAATTCAAACAAAAATATTAGTTTCATTGGACAAAAAACACTATGCTAATGATACTATGTTATGCATGTCAGTCCAGTAGTTGGCGATCAAGAAACACTGCGCAAAAACGTAATATGTATGCACATGACGTCACCTTTTTCGCAAATTCATGTTTTTGTTGTTTATTTGGAGATGATACAGGCATCGTGTTCAAAAGCTTGTGTTTCCAGGCCCCCAAAACTGAATTATTGAAGACACCTGATGTTAACACAGAATCACTGAAGGAGAAAATCATGTTTTACCATTGGGTCACCGTCACGGTGGTCAATGTTTGCTTTAGTTGGGCTCTTGACCCTTGACTCCTTAACATTATATTTTGTTTGGCTGCTTTTACAGAGTTAAACAACAGTTAGACAAGCCAAATGGGAAGGTGGTTTGGTGGTGTTGATTATGTATTGTCATCATCATTTGACCTGAATCTCTGAACTCATTTAGAGCTTAATCTCTGAATTAGATTTACTTTGATTACAGCAGTCCTGTAATTCTACAGTATAAAGTCTGAAATTTTCAGTATAATCCAAAGGGTTTTTAAAAATAGTTCTGATCCCAAAAGAAAAAAAAAAAATTTTTTTTAGGCACATTCTGACATAAAGAATCAGAGTATGAATCTCAACAACGGTGATAAACAACATATTCAGATAAACAGATCAACTCTGAACTTCACAAAACAAACTACTAAAAATATGCAATGCATGATGGGAGCTATTGATGAGTTTTGATTGGTGGCACCCAGAATGCACTGCAACATTTGATGGTCACCATTGTTGAGGTTCTCACGCTGATACTTGATGTCTGTGTGCCTAGATGATAGCTTTTTTTAAATATTTGATCAGGAGAGCTCTGAAAAATCTGTTTATGCTGAAAATTCCAGATATTACACTGTACAATCACAGGATGGCAGAAATTGATACAGTAAATCCAGCTCAGAGATTCAGGTCTGATGATGACGTCAAAACAAAACCAACACCACCAAACCACCTTCTCATTTGGCTTGTCTAACTGTTGTTTAACTCTGTAACAGCAGCCAAACAAAATATAATGTTAAGGAGTCAAGGGTCAAGAACCCAACTAAAGCAAACATTGACCACCGTGACGGTGACCCAATGGTAAAACATGATTTTCTCCTTCAGTGATTCTGTGTTAACATCAGGTGTCTTCAATAATTCAGTTTTGGGGGCCTGGAAACACAAGCTTTTGAACACGATGCCTGTATCATCTCCATATAAACAACAAAAACATGAATTTGCGAAAAAGGTGACGTCATGTGCATACATATTACGTTTTTGCGCAGTGTTTCTTGATCGCCAACTAGTGGCCTGACATGCATAACATAGTATCATTAGCATAGTGTTTTTTGTCCAATGAAACGAATATTTTTGTTTGAATTTTACTGAATTTTTTCATGCTATTTTACTCAATTTGAATGGTTAATTGTTAGCATTTCATTTGATTAATTCTAATTAATTTTAATGTGTTGAATTTAATTAATAATATTGCATGTAATATTTTGAAACAAATATATTTTTTAGAGTGTATCCCCACTCACCTCCTTCAGGCCATTTCTTCTTCAGTCACACCTGCGCTTACTCACATTATCAACACCTCTCTTCACACTGGTACATTTCCCACAGCATTTAAGCAGGCTCGGGTAACCCCACTGCTTAAAAAACCCTCTCTAAATCCAGCACTTTTAGAACACTACAGACCAGTATCCCTTCTTCCATTCATTGCAAAGACACTTGAGCGAGTTGTGTTCAACCATCTCTCCTTGTTTCTTGCACAGAACAATCTTCTGGACAACAACCAATCTGGCTTCAGAAGCCAACTCTTCTGAGCCACTCTACTGAGACTGCCCTACTCTCGGTTACAGAAGCCCTGAGACTGGCAAGAGCGGCTTACAAATCCTCTGTACTCATCTGTACTGGACCTGTCTGCTGCTTTCGACACAGTTAACCATCGGATCCTCCTGTGCACTCTCAGAAAGATGGGCATCTCAGGAACCGCACTCCTGTGGTTCGAGTCCTACCTCTCAGATCCTTCAGGGTGTCTTGGAGGGGTGAGGTTTCAAAGTCACAACTTCTGGCTACTGGGGTTCCTCAAGGCTCAGTGCTTGGACCACTTCTCTTCTCCATCTACATGTCGTCATTAGGATCGGTCATTCAGAGGTATGGCTTTTCTTATCACTGCTATGCTGATGACACTTAACTCTACCTCTCATTCCTACCAGATGATCCGACGGTAGCTGCTTGCATTGCAGCCTGTCTGAGTGACATCTCTAGCTGGATAAAAGACCATCACCTTCAGCTCAACCTCGCCAAGACAGAACTGCTCGTGGTTTCAGCCAACCCATCACTCCATCACAACTTCTCTACACTGAAAAAAAGATTTGTTGGATTTACTCAATTGAATTATGGACATTGGTTCCACACGTTTAGTTTGAGTTCACAGTGTCCTACACATTTATGTGGTTTCATTATAATACTTTTGTGTTAATCAGATGTATTTTCAAAAAGTAATGTGTACATAGTCTTTTTAAGTTATCCTAACATAATTCAGTTATGTTATCTTAACATTATTATTTTATTTTAGATGCTTCGATTATGTTAATTCAGTGCAATTAAATTAAGTTAGCTTAACATAATTTTGATAACTTGTACAAATTTTAATGGTTTGTTGTTTAATTTCATTTTCAATAACACAAAAACCTTCTGTAAAGCCTTTATTTAATCATTTGAACAATGCGTCATTTAAAGGACATGTCTAAACAACATTTTGCTTTCAATAACTTGGCATGAATAACTTCTCTGATGATTAAATACACTGTAAAACCCGACAAGTTAGGTTAACTCAAACTGTTTGAGTAAAACGATTGCCTTAAAACATTTAAGTTTTTAAAACTAACAATTAAGAGTGCTTTGAACATATTTCAGTTGAGTTCAGTTAAGTGATTAATTAAGTGCTGATTGAGCATTAGTGATGAACACCTGCTGATAACAAACAGAATCACTGACAGAAAGAGAAACACAAGAACAACAACTGACTTCAGCCACAGCCTTGGATGAAATCAACTGAAATAAAATACATTAAATCTCTCAAAACCTAATTAAACAACTAAACCTAATTAAACAACTAAACCTAATTAAACAGCATCACCAGCTCCACTTATTAATAACCAGACTGACTTTATTTCTGTCAGACATCTACAGAAAATCTTATTGAGAATTAACTAAGGTTTAGATGCTGATTTATTGTTTCAATTGAAGTAACCATGTTAGAGATCAGTGTCTGCTTTAGTTGGGCTCTTGATCCTTGACTTCTGTGTTAGCTGTTTTTTTCTCTGGTTGTTGTAATCAAGTGTTCCTCGAATATATTTGTTACAACTCAAAAGTCCAGAGGAAATTTTCGGTAGTTGGTTGTTTTGTATTTATAATGACGATCATCTGTAAGCGAGCTGAACTCGTTGAGAGTGAAGATAGACTCATTGTGTGTCTAATCTATGGTTAAACGGATGTTGTATTGTTTACAGTAAAAGCGATTCTAAGAGCCACTGGTTCTGTGGTAGTCAGCTAATAAAGGGCTTTCCAAACAGTTTGTCCACAAAAAGTTTGAATCTATGGCAGAAAGTAGACTCACACAGACATCAAGAATCAGCTTATGAACCTCAACCATGGTGACCATTAAAAAAAATTCATGCTGCAATGCATGCTGGGAGCCATAGATGAGTTTTGTACTATGTTAGTACCCAGCATGCATTGCAGCATGATTTTTTTTTTTTTTTTTAATGGTCACCATTGTTGAGGTTCATAAACTGATTCTTGATGTCTGTGTGAGTCTAATTACTGCCATAGATTAAAACTTTTTGTGGACAAACTGTTTGGAAAGTTCTTTATATTAACTGACTGTCACCAAACCAGTGGCTCTTAGAATCGCTTTTACTGTAAACAACACAACATCCGTTTAACCATAGACTAGACACACGAGTCTATCTTCACTCTCAACGAGAGCAGCTCACTTACAGATGATTGTCATTACAAATATATAACAACCAACTACCGATAATTTCCTCTGGGCTTTTGAGCTGCAACAAATATGTTCGAAGAACACATGGTTACAACAGCCTGAGAAAAAAAAAACAGCTAACACAAAAGTCAAGGATCAAGAGCCCAACTAAAGCAGACACTGATCTCTAACATGGTTACTTCAAATGAAACAATAAATCAACATCTAAACCTTAGTTAATTCTCAATAAGAGCTTCTGTAGATGTCTGACAGAAATAAAGTCAGTCTGGTTATTAATAAGTGGAGCTGGTGATGCTGTTTGTGGGGTTGTTTAATCAGATCTTGAGATTAAGTGTATTTTATTTCAGTTGATTTCATCTAAGCATGTGTCTAAAGTCAGTTGTTGTTCTTGTGTTTCTCTTTCTGTCAGTGATTCTGTTTGTTATCAGCAGGTGTTCATCACTAATGCACAATCAGCACTTAATTAATCACTTAATTACTGAACTGCAATGTTTAACTTCTTTTAGTGAACTCAACTGAAATAAGTTCAGAGCACTCATAATTGTTAGTTTTAAAAACTTAAATGTTTTAAGGCAATAAGTTTACTCAAACGGTTTGAGTTACCTTAACTTGTCGGGTTTTACAGTGCATTTAACCATCAGAGAAGTTATTCATGCTAAGTTTTTGAAAGCAAAATGTTCTTTAGACATGTCCTTTAAATGACGCATTGTTCAAATGATTAAATAAAGGCTTTACAGAAGGTTTTTGTTTTATTGAAAATGAAATGAAACAACAAACCATTAAAATTGTACAAGTTGTCAAAATTATGTTAAGCTAACTTAATTTAATTGCACCGAATTAACATAATCGAAGCATCTAAAATAAAATAATAATGTTAAGATAACATAACTGAATTATGTTAGGATAACTTAAAAAGACTATGTACACATTACTTTTTGAAAATACATCTGATTAACACAAAAGTATTATAATGAAACCACATAAATGTGTAGGACACTGTGAACTCAAACTAAACGTGTGGAACCAATGTCCATAATTCAATTGAGTAAATCCAACAAATCTTCTTTTTTTGTGTAATTCAATTGAGTAAATCCAACAAATCATTTTTTTCAGTGTATACAGCTGGGTTCGTCAACCATAACTCCTTCCAGGACAGCCAGGAATCTTGAAGTTATGATAAATGATCAGTTAAGCTTCACAGACCATATTGCTACAACAGCCCGGTCCTGCAGATTTGCCTTATACAACATTAGGAAGATTAGACCCTTCCTGTCAGAGCAAGCTGCACAACTCCTTGTCCAAGCTCTTGTTCTCTCAAGACTGGACTATTGTAATGCGCTCTTGGCAGACCTTCCCGCAAGTACTATCAAGCCTCTGCAACTGATCCAGAATGCAGCAGCCAGAGTGGTCTTTAATGAACCGAAGAAAACTCACGTTACCCCTCTCTTCATCAGGTTGCACTGGCTACCAATAGCCGCTCGCATCAAATTCAAGTCACTGATGTTTGCCTACAAGACGACAACTAGCGCTGCACCAATATATCTAAACTCACTAGTTCAAAATTATGCACCCTCTAGAAGTTTGCGTTCTGCAAGTGAACGACGCCTCGTGGTACCATCACAAAGAGGTACCAAATCTCTCTCACGAACCTTTTCCTGGACTGTGCTCATCTGGTGGAATGACCTCCCGATCTCAATTCGAACAGCTGAGTCTTTAGCCATTTTCAAAAATCATCTAAAGACACATCTTTTTCGCCTGCACCTGACCAACTAATACTAACACTTACCTATTATGTCTATCTATTATTTAAAAAATGAAAAAGAAAAAAAAAATAGCTACATCTACTGTGCTGGACTAACTGAGACTTGTCATGCTGCACTCTTGATGGTCTGACTGCTTCTATTGTTCTCATTTGTACATCGCTTTGGATAAAAGCGTCTGCTAAATGATTAAATGTAAATGTAAATGTATCACGTAAATCATAGGGTCTCATATTATAGGCAATGCCATTTGGGAAAGAAATTAATTAAATATGTATCTTTAATATGTTTATGATTTAGAATGTATTTAAAACTGACATCTTAAAGACGTCTGTCAGATTTGTACACAGCAAATGCTTTCCAGATTAAGCAATCTTTAACAGACATCTTGCAGACCTAAGTGTGCTATCTGAGTTTGTTTTCCTGTTTCTATCCCTTGCCCAGCCCAATGTTACTTGTCACGAATCCGGTTCGTGGTCTTCCGTCCACTCGCCATCAAGTCAAGTCAAGTCACTATTATTTGTATAGTGCTTTTAACAATGCAAATTGTGTCAAAGCAGCTTTACATCAGCTTGATATAAAGCCGAGATCTGATCTGGATACGGACTGGATTCGAGTGGCAACGGTGACCTCGGAATAAGAACGAAACAGACTAATATTAGCGTAGATGCCATTCTTCTATCGATGTAACAAGTACATCAGGTGTTTTGAGAAGTGTTCCCAGTTCTGGTTGACCTAATTAATGCAGCCTAACAATCCTTTAACGGATTTGAATTATAGAAATGTGACAGTATATTATGTGTAAGCCATATTAAAAAGATGGATCTTTAATCTAGATTTAAACTGACAGAGTTTCCCAAACAGTGTTAGGTAGATTGTTCCAGAGTTTGGGCGCTAGAATAGGAAAACGATCTTCCACCCGCAGTTGATTTTGATGTTCTAGGTATTATCAAATGGCCAGAGTTTTGAGATTGCAGCACACGTGAAGGACTATAGTGTGATAAGAGCTCACTCAAATACTGAGGTGCCAAACCATTCAGGGCCTTGCAGGTAATTAGCAAGATCTTAAAATGTATACAATGTTTAATAGGGAGCTAGTGCAGTGTTGACAGAACCTGGCTAATATGGTCATACTTCCTAGTTCTATTAGGAACTCTAGCTGCTGCATTTTGAACCAGCTGGAGTTTGTTTATTAAACGTGCAGAGCAACCATGCTTTGTAATAAAGCATTACAACAATCTAACCTTGAGGTCATGAATGCATGAATTAATATTTTTGCATTTGACATTTGAGAGCATAGGTCGTAATTTAGATATATTTTTAAGATGGACAAATGTAGTTTTACAAATGCAAGAAACATGTTTTTTTTCGAAGGAAAAATTAATGTCAAAAAGTATGCCTAGGTTCCTGACTGATGAAGAATTTACAGAGCAGCCATCAAGTATTAGATAGTGATCTAGGTTATTACATGCAAAAGTTTTTGGTCCAATAATTAACACCTCTGTTTTTTGCAGAATTTAGCAGTAAGAAATTTCTAGTCATCCAGTTTTTGATATCAACTATATATTCTGTTAGTTTTGCAAATTGGTAAGTTTCATCGGGTTGCGAAGAGATTTAGAGCTGAGTATCATCAGCATAACAGTGAAAGCTAACGTCTCGGTTACATATGTAACCCTCGTTCCCTGAAGGAGGGAATGGAGACGTCATGTCGGATGACCGACGAATTGGGATCTCACAAGAGAGACCAATCCACTTCGAGTGTAACTAAACGAGCCAATGGACATTGGCATGCGATCACTGCATCCAGCTGCCGCTGATCACAGCGTGAGTATAAGAGGCAGCAGGTGCACCGCATTAATTCATGCTTTCGCTGAGGAGCTGAGCCAGTGACCCGGCCGCTCAGCGGTGGTACAGCGACTGTGGCGACGTTTCCTTTCAGTCGGTCAGTCCGAGTCATGACTGACTGTGACTGTCAATGACTGACGAATTGGGATCCCTACCAAAGCGCCACAGGAGCTGCCCCTTCCAGTGCCCTGTGTAGGCCTCCTGATCCTTCCTATAAGGCAGACGATAGGACCAGGCTTTACACAGAGAAGGTTGGTCCTGTTGTTCCTTGAGCTAATAAGGATACCGTGGAATACACATATGGGATCCAAGCAGGGTCTCTCATATGGGCACTAGTCTCACATCAGATTTCAAGAATTCATTGGCTGAAAGGCCTGGCGCCGGACGCTCCACCACGTCTGGATGCCGGAGTGCTGGAGGACTCGACAGGGTTTGCCTGGTTAAGGAACTCTCTGGAGAATTAGGCGTAAGAACGCTGCAAGCCGACTCTGAGCCGGGCCTCTCAGTGCCACTACCCGTTTGAGATGAGAACACAGGAGGAAACCGGTTCGATATACGAACCAGTTGATATACGCAATGGTCGCAGTGTTGTCTATACGGACCAGAATGTCCTTGCCCCGAAGGCGCCCTCTGAGGCGGCTCAAGGCAAGGCGTACTGCCAGCAACTCAAGGCAATTGATATGCCAACGCAGTTGGGGACCCGTCCACACCCCTGACACTGCGTGCCCATTTTACGTGGCTCCCCAGCCGGTGGCCGAGGCATCCGTGAATACCACAGCATGCCTGGATACCTGATCCAGGGGCACTCCTGCCCGAAGGAACGAGGGATCTGTCCACGGGCTGAAGGTTTTGCAGCAGGCCGGTGTAATCTGAACCTGGTGAGTACCACGTCTCCATGTCCACATCGGGACTCTGCCATGGAGCCAGTGCTGAAGCGGTCTCATATGAAGCAGACCGAGTGGAACTATAGCCGCAGCTGCAACCATATGCCCCAGGAGCCTCTGAAAGAGTTTCAGTGGGACCGCCGTCCTTCCTGATAAAGTCTTGAGGCAGTTCAGCACCGACTGAGCGCGTTCCTGGGGGAGGCATGCTGTCTGGTTGACCGAATCCCATTCCATGCCGAGAAAAGAGATCCTCTGTATTGGCACAAGTTTGCTCTTTTCCCAGTTGACTCGAAGACCCAACTGGCTGAGGTGCCTGAGCCTGTGTTGCGGGAGAATCGAGACATGAAAGTACGCGTCCTTCAGGTCGATCGCTGCAAACCAATCTAGGAGACGGGCGCACCCAAAAATGTGTTTCTGCATCAACATCTTGAATGGCATCTTGTGAAGTGCACGGTTCAAAGATCAGTCGTAACCTCCGCTTTTCTTGGGCACAATGAAGTAAGGGCTGTAAAACCCCGACCTCATATCGGCTGGAGGGACCGGCTCTATCACGTCCTTCGCCAGCAGGACTGCAATTTCCACACGCAAGACAAGTGCATTGACGACCTCAACTGAAGTGAACTGGATGCCCCTGAACTTGGGGGGATGCTGGACAAACTGAATCGGGTAGCTGAGTCTGATGGTCCGCAGAAGCCACCGTGACGGACTGGGGAGTGCTAGCCAGGCTCCGAGAGACCGTACAAGCAGGATCAGCGGGGCCACCGACGTACCCGCGGTGGGGCAGCGAGGTGGAACACAGGGACCTGGCAAAGAGCCTGTGATGGCCTGGCCTGTGACGGTGGGGGGTGGGGTCTGGGTGTGCAGTGTAACACTCACCTGATTCCTCCTCATGAGGGAGGAAACACAGGAACCCGGCTTGAGGCTTGTGACAGCCCGGCGTGTGACGACTTGAAGCGAGGACTTGAGTGCTACCGCCCTTACCTGGTTCCACGAATGGGCAGGAGGGGTGCTCTTGGGCAGAGTTGTAAAGTCCAGGGGTCAGAAAGTAAAAGTCCTGCCATATGTTTGTTCCACCCATGAACTCAGCAGCTGATTTCACCAGAGGAGGAACCAAATCATTCCTTTCAAGTCACAAGCAAGTCTCAAGTCAAATCCCAAGTCCTCAAAGAGTTAAAGTTAATGAGATAATTAAGTTTCTAATTAAATGATGATTGTGCATTAGTGATGAACACCTGCTGTTGAGAATTACAGAGGATCAGATGTTGATGTTTTAATAGTTAAAATGATGCCACCATCACAGAGATCAATGCGTGCTTTAGTTGGGCTCCTGACCCTTGACTTCTGTGTCAGATCTCTCTCTGCAGCAGTGCATGTGCTGTTATAAAGCAGAGAGATCAGTGCTATACAGTGAGCAGCTAATAGCTGTTTTCGTATGATGAGATAATCATCAGGCGCTGACCTGTTTACCTCCAAAGTAACTCTTTTTCTTTTATTTATATGTTCAGGTTTTCAATAATCAACCCTGTGAAACTACAGCAAGTGTTGCTCTAATAGTTATATTGAATAAATTTTAAATTTCTGTAATGCACATAAATATTAAAACACCTGAGCTATTTATACACACAGAGACATCAGGAGCCAGCATATGAATCTCAACAATGGTGACAATCAGCAAAATGCTTCATGCTGCAATGCATACTGGGTAACACCATAGTAAAAACTCCCATCATGCACTGCAGCATGAATAATTATTGTCACCATTGTTGAGGATCCTATGATAAGTGTTCACGTCTAGAAGCCTGAGTGACACAGTTTTTCTTTTTTCCAATATTTAAGCATTAAGGTGACAATTTGTTTATAAACAGCTGGATATTACCAAAGAGAGAGATATCTTTGTGACGAATGAGGCACTTATGCAGCGCTTTAATATGTATTGAAACACACCAAAAGTGCTTTACAATCATGTGGTGGGCACTTCTCAACCACACATCAGCTACAGGTGGAGTGATGTTCATTCAAGTGAATGAAAGCAGAAAGTGTTAACGCATCTGCTTCAAGCATTTAATTCAGCAATGTACAAATATTTGTTGTAAAACAACATTGCAATTGCTTAAAAGCAAACCGCTTTCAGTTATTAAAATGGTCAAGAGCCCAACTAAAGCAAGCACTGATCTCCATGATGGTGGCATCATTTTAACCAATAAAACATCAACATCTGATCCTCTGTAATTCTCAATAACAGCAGGTGTTCATCACTAATGCACAATCATCATTTAATTAGTCACTTAATTATCTCATTAACTTTAACTCTTTGAGGACTTGGGATTTGACTTGAGACTTGCTTGTGACTTGAAAGGAATGACTTGGTTCCTCCTCTGGTGAAATCAGCTGCTGAGTTCATGGGTGGAACAAAAATATGGCAGGACTTTTACTTTCTGACCCCTGGACTTTACAACTCTGCTTTTCCTACATATTTTTTTTTTACAAAAAAAGTGGTAAAATACCTATTTAGGAATCTTAGACCTTTCCAACGATATACAGTTTGTCATGATTAGATTAGGATTTAATTGTAAAATAGTGAAGTAAACGTAGGCGTCCGACAGGGTGGACGGTGACAGTTAAGAGGTTAACAACGTGTTGTATAGTAGATCTCACACAGCAGCAGTTATTGCTTAAATGTAGAAGCACGTTAGTATTGTTCTGCAAACTGGTTATACGGGAAATCTAGAAAGTTTCTGTTTCTGTTTAAAGAAACTCAGCCCCATAATTATCCCGCACATAGAAAACACAAATAATTATCCTATACAAAGAATAATTATCCTATAATTATCGTGTACAAACAAAAACCACAAATAATTGTCCTATCCACCTTATTTTTCCCATAAGAGCTAGCACGGTCGTTTGTAAATGTTATGGGTCTGGCTTCCGGTCTCATCTGCATCCAGCTATTTTCAGCAGCTTGTTTTGCTACTTGATATTGCAAATTGGTGTGCCTTATCATGTTATTTTAATGTAATATTTTAATTATGAACACACTGGTTTGTAGTGCAAACAGTTTTACCATATACTGCATGTTTCTTTTTGTTATTTCCCTGTAGAGAACCAGAAGTTTCGCCCATAGGCGTTGAAGAATAAGGTGGATACAAATAATTATTATCCTAGAATTATCCTTTACAAATAAAACACAAACCCATACACACCCCTGATATTTTCTTTTCCTGTAAATCAAAGATATTCCCCCGCACTGTTTTTCTGTTTCACCCAAGGTGACATGAAGATGATACATAACTATAAAGGCAAGATTAGTTTGGGTTGTTTGTTTGGTTTATGTTAGTAACAAAATAAAAAATAAAAATTCTACATAAGTGAAAATGTTTATTAAAAAACATTGTTCCCGATCAAATTGCAGTCTATATTAATGAAAATAAACCTCGTACTGCCAATGAAGCTGCGTCATTGGCAGATAATTTTGTTCTCACTCACAAGAGTCGATTTAGTTATGGGAATCGGAGTAGTGGAAATCCTTATCTTAAACTGTCACAGCGAAGTGATCGAAGTTCACCTTCTCAAAGGGTGATATCTGATTCCATGTGTCGTTATTGTCTGGAAGTCGGGCACTGGAAGAATGAATGCCCTGTACTTAAAAGCAAACAGGGACGTGGTAAGAATAAAAGTTCTGCGTCTGTGCTTTTAACAAGTTGCTTGCCGCAAGTGCCATTTGTACGCGGTACGGAAAATCAGCCCGTGAAAAAAAGGAATTGTTCTGAATGTAAACACAACATGGGGTATGCACCTTTTATGTCGGAAGGGTTTGTTTCTCTTTTAGAGGGACAGGAGAGTGTACCGATAAAAGTCTTGCGAGATACTGGATCTTCAGAGTCCTTCATTTTGGATTAGATCCTGCCATTTTCATCCAGTTCATATATTGGTAAGAATATTTTAATCCGAGGAATTGCACTTCAAACACTGTCTGTTCCTTTGCACAAGTTTATTTTGCAGTCCCAGTTGGTCAACGGGGAAGTGACGATGGGAGTGCGGCCTTCTTTGCCGGTCGAGGGAGTTGAGGTCATTCTGGACAACAAATTGGCTGGTGAGAGCATGTGGCCGGTGTTGGCCCCTTGACCGATTGTCACCCCGTTTTCCTTTCCCGATCAGGGGTGTCGTGAGTTGTTGGAGGATGCGTCTTGTGTTGTGACGCGGTCTAAATCCAAAATGTTGACTGAGGATGTTAACTTGTATGATACTTGTGTACCAGTTAAGTCGGAGGCTCCTGGATTGTCTCTCTTATCAGAAATTTCTTGTGCAGAATTCGTCGTTGCTCAGAGGGATGATCCTGGTTTGAAAGGTTTATTTGCTACTGTTCTCCCACCGGAGGATGTGGAAAGTGCCGTGACTGGATACTTTATTCATGATGTGATGCTGTTGCGCAAGTGGCTTGCCCAAAGAGAAGATTGTGGTGGTGTCATGTGTTCAGGTTGTTGTACCTGAGAAGTTCAGAGATGTTGTACTCAGATTGGCTCATGGCGATATAGCCGGGCATTTGGGTGTAAAAAAGACATATGACCGAGTTTTGCAGCAATTTTATTGGCCACTGTTGAAAAAAGATATCTCGGGGTTTATTAAAACATGTCATACGTGCCAAGTGACCGGAAAACCTAATCAGCCACTGAAACCGGCTCCGTTGTATCCAATACCTTTAGTAGAGCAACCCTTTGAACATCTGTTGGTAGACTGTGTTGGTCCATTACCTCCCTCTAAGTCGGGAAGTACATTTCTCTTGACTATAATGTGTCAAAGTACTCGTTATCCAGCGGCTTATGCGATGCATAATATTACTACTCGATCAGTTGTAAAAGCCCTGTCTCAATTTATTTCAATATTCGGTATCCCTAAGGTCATTCAAAGTGACCAGGGAACGAATTTTACATCTAAAATGTTTGCGGAAATTTTAAAACAGTTGGGAGTTCAACATCACCATTCCAGCGCATACCATCCTCAAAGTCAGGGAGTGCTGGAACGGTTTCACCAAACACTTAAGTCTCTCTTGCGTGCGTATTGTGTTGAATTAAATCGAGACTGGGAGGAAGGATTTCCATGGCTTTTGTTAGCGCCAAGGGAGGTCACGCAGTCTAGTTTGGGTTTTAGTCCCAACGAATTAGTTTTTGGGCATAAGGTGCGTGGTCCGCTTGCCGTTGTGGGTGATCAGTTAAAAGGCAAACAACCTCCAAAAATTCTGCTTGAATATGTAAACGGTTTTAGAAGATGTTTATTCTTAGCTGGTCAGGCAGCACGGAAAAATTTGGAAAAAGTACAGATAAAGATGAAAAAGTTGTTTGATCGTCACTCTGAGCAGCGTGTGTTTAATTCTGGGGATCAGGTTCTGGCGTTGTTGCCTTTAGTGGGCTCTCCGTTTTGCGCAAAATTTGTGGGACCATATACTGTTGTACGTGCACCGATCTTAATTATGAAATCGCAACTCCAGATAGAAAGAAAATAAGTTTGTCATGTGAATTTATTGAAGCCTTTTTTTCTCCCGTGATTGTCAACAAACTGGTGTTAAATCAACTGGTGTGGTTAGTCCTGTGACGACTGGGCAGGATCAGTCTCAGGCGGGAGAGACGAAGGGGTTAAGATTCTAGACGATGCTGTAATGCAACCTCGATTAAAAAATTCTGAGACTCTGAAAGATTTGGAGAGGTTGTTGTTCCATTTATCTGCTTTGCAGCGAGAAGAGCTGTTACAGTTGATGCGTGAGTTTCCCTCATTGTTTGGGGATATTCCATCACAAACTCATTTAATAGAGCACGATGTGGATGTGGGTGATGCTTTGCCTATACGGCAGCACTTTTATTGTGCTCCTCTTGAAAAACATCTAAAATTGGAGTCAGAGATTCAGTATATGTTGCAGAATAATATCGCAAAGCCGTCTTGTTCGAGTTGGGCTTCGCCGTGTTTGCTGGTTAGAAAACCAGATGGAACGTTCAGGTTTTGTACTGATTATAGAAAAATTAATAAAATCACCAAACCTGACGTTTTTCCACTTCCGAGGATGGAGGATTGCGTTGATCAAGTGGGCTCGGCGAAATATGTCAGTAAATTTGATTTACTTAAAGTAAATTTAAAATTTACTTACTGGCAGGTGCCTTTGACACCTCGAGCTCGGGAAATCACTGTTTTTATAACTTCTTCGGGGTTGTATTCTTATTCTGTTATGAGCTTCGGGTTACGCAACGCTCCAGCGACATTTCAAAGATTGATGAATCGTGTAGTCTTTGGGTTACAAGGCTGCGCGGTCTATTTGGACGATGTTATAGTTTACAGCGATAGCTGGGAGCAGCATGTGACATGGGTACGAGATCTATTTTGTCGTTTAACGGAGGTTAATTTAACCGTGAATTTAGCAAAATGGGATTTTGCACATGCAACAGTTTCTTATTTGGGAAAGGAGGTGGGTCAAGGTATGGTGCGCCCTTTGCGCGCTAAGGTGAGTGCGATAGAGAATTTCCCTACTCCTTGTACTAAAAAAGAGCTTATGATGTTTATTGGGATGGTCAGCTATTATCGCAGCTTTTGCCCCAATTTTTCATCGGTCATTTGTCCTTTGACTAATCTTTTAAAGAACTCCGCTAAATTTGAGTGGACCTCACATTGTCAAAAGGCATTTGAGAATGTGAAGTTGTTGTTAACTGCTGCTCCTGTGTTAGCAGCGCCCCAAAGTGGTCTTCCGTTTGACATTCAGGTTGACGTAAGTCAAGTGGGAGCAGGAGCGGTTCTTCTCCAGACTCATTATGGTGGTATTAGTCATCCAATCAGTTATTTTTCACGCAAGTTTAATTCATATCAATTCAATTACTCTGTTATTGAGAAGGAAACGCTGTCACTGATCTGGGCACTTCAATATTTTGATGTGTATGTAGGGGGAGGGTCCCCAGTTGTTATCTATTCGGATCACAATCCTTTGACATTTCTTCTTTCTTTCTTTGACATGAGGTGGATACTGTTCTTACAACCTTATAATTTGACGATTAAGCATATTAAGGGAGTTGAGAATGTTTTAGCGGACACCCTGTCTCGTGCCCCTGTGGTGGAGTGATGAGATGGTGTTTCTGTCTCCAACTGATGTGAGTTGACCTACCTTTAAGTATATTAATATTATTATTAGTTGTTTTTGTTTTTTTAAGGGGGGTGTGTTACACTGAAAAAAATGATTTGTTGGATTTACTCAATTGAATTACACAAAAAAAGAAGATTTGTTGGATTTACTCAATTGAATTATGGACATTGGTTCCACACATTTAGTTTGAGTTCACAGTGTCCTACACATTTATGTGGTTTCATTATAATACTTTTGTGTTAATCAGATGTATTTTCAAAAAGTAATGTGTACATAGTCTTTTTAAGTTATCCTAACATAATTCAGTTATGTTAGCTTAACATTATTATTTTATTTTAGATGCTTCGATTATGTTAATTCGGTGCAATTAAATTAAGTTAGCTTAACATAATTTTGACAACTTTTACAATTTTTATGGTTTGTTGTTTCATTTCATTTTCAATAACACAAAAACCTTCTGTAAAGCCTTTATTTAATCATTTGAACAATGCGTCATTTAAAGGACATGTCTAAACAACATTTTGCTTTCAAAAACTTAGCATGAATAACTTCTCTGATGATTAAATGCACTGTAAAACCCGACAAGTTAGGGTAACTCAAACCGTTTGAGGAAACTTATTGCCTTAAAACATTCAAGTTTTTAAAACTAACAATTATGAGTGCTCTGAACTTATTTCAGTCGAGTTCACTAAAATAAGATAAACATTGCAGTTAAGTAATTAAGTGATTAATTAAGTGCTGATTGAGCATTAGTGATGAACACCTGATGATAACAAACAGAATCACTGACAGAAAGAGAAACACAAGAACAACAACTGACTTCAGCCATAGCCTTAGATGAAATCAACTGAAATAAAATACATTAAATCTCTCAAAATCTGATTAAACAACCCCACAAACAGCATCACCAGCTCCACTTATTAATAACCAGACTGACTTTTTTTCTGTCAGACATCTACAGAAGATCTTATTGAGAATTAACTAAGGTTTAGATGTTGATTTATTGTTTCATTTGAAGTAACCATGTTAGAGATCAGTGTCTGCTTTAGTTGGGCTCTTGAGCCTTGACTTCTGTGTTAGTAGTTTTTTTTCTCTGGTTGTTGTAATCAAGTGTTCTTCGAACATATTTGTTGCAGCTCAAAAGCCCAGAGGAAATTTTCGGTAGTTGGTTGTTGTGTATTTATAATGACAATCATCTGTAAGTGAACTGATCTCGTTGAGAGTGAAGATAGACTCATTGTGTGTCTAATCTCTGGTTAAACGGATGTTGTATTGTTTACAGTAAAAACGATTCTAAGAGCCACTGGTTCGGTGACAGTCAGTTAATAAAGGGCTTTCCAAACAGTTTGTCCACAAAAAGTTTTAATCTATGGCAGTAACTAGAATCACACAGACATCAAGAATCAGCTTATGAACCTCAACAATGGTGACCATTAAAAAAAAAAAAAAAAATCATGCTGCAATGCATGCTGGGTACTAACATAGTACAAAACTCATCTATGGCTCCCAGCATGCATTGCAGCATGAATTTTTTTTAATGGTCACCATTGTTGAGGTTCACAAGCTGATTCTTGATGTCTGTGTGAGTCTATTTTCTGCCATAGATTCAAACTTTTTGTGGACAAAGTGTTTGGAAAGCCCTTTATTAACTGACTGTCACCGAACCAGTGGCTCTTAGAATCGCTTTTACTGTAAACAATACAACATCCGGTTAACCAAAGATTAGACACACAATGAGTCTGTGCTCACTCTCAACGAGTTCAGCTCACTCACAGATGATCGTCATTATAAATATATAACAACCAACTACCGAAAATTTCCTCTGGACTTTTGAGTCGTAACAAAATATGTTCGAGGAACACTTGATTACAACAACCAGAGAAAAAAAAACATCTAACACAGAAGTCAAGGGTCAAGAGCCCAACTAAAGCAGACACTGATCTCTAACATGGTTACTTCAAATGAAACAATAAATCAACATCTAAACCTTAGTTAATTCTCAATAAGATCTTCTGTAGATGTCTGACAGAAAAAAAGTCAGTCTGGTTATTAATAAGTGGAGCTGGTGATGCTGTTTGTGGGGTTGTTTAATCAGATTTTGAGAGATTTAATGTATTTTATTTCAGTTGATTTCATCTAAGGCTATGGCTGAAGTCAGTTGTTGTTCTTGTGTTTCTCTTTCTGTCAGTGATTCTGTTTGTTATCATCAGGTGTTCATCACTAATGCTCAATCAGCACTTAATTAATCACTTAATTACTTAACTGCAATGTTTATCTTATTTTAGTGAACTCGACTGAAATAAGTTCAGAGCACTCATAATTGTTAGTTTTAAAAACTTGAATGTTTTAAGGCAATAAGTTTCCTCAAACGGTTTGAGTTACCCTAACTTGTCGGGTTTTACAGTGCATTTAATCATCAGAGAAGTTATTCATGCTAAGTTTTTGAAAGCAAAATGTTGTTTAGACATGTCCTTTAAATGACGCATTGTTCAAATGATTAAATAAAGGCTTTACAGAAGGTTTTTGTGTTATTGAAAATGAATTGAAACAACAAACCATTAAAATTGTACAAGTTGTCAAAATTATGTTAAGCTAACTTAATTTAATTGCATCAAATTAACATAATCGAAGCATCTAAAATAAAATAATAATGTTAAGCTAACATAACTGAATTATGTTAGGATAACTTAAAAAGACTATGTACACATTACTTTTTGAAAATACATCTGATTAACACAAAAGTATTATAATGAAACCACATAAATGTGTAGGACACTGTGAACTCAAACTAAATGTGTGGAACCAATGTCCATAATTCAATTGAGTAAATCCAACAAATCTTCTTTTTTTGTGTAATTCAATTGAGTAAATCCAACAAATCTTTTTTTCAGTGTAGGATTGAGTGTGTTGGTTTGGGTGTTTTGTATCTTTTCTCTATGGCAGGTTCAGTGATTGAGGGGTGAGTGGAGCACACCTGATGCTCGACATGGTTGTTATTTA
Source organism: Acrossocheilus wenchowensis (assembly GCA_029620275.1). NCBI lineage: Eukaryota > Metazoa > Chordata > Actinopteri > Cypriniformes > Cyprinidae > Acrossocheilus > Acrossocheilus wenchowensis. The sequence continues at coordinate 191,774 of JAJUBA010000173.1, forward strand.
AACCTGGTGCGAGAGATCGTCAGGGCCGCTGCTCCTTGGTTGCTGGAGCAGTTTGCCAGAGCCATGCTCCAACTTGTGGCGTTATGTTTTGTTTTGCATTCATTCACTATCGCTGACCACACTTCAATTTGATGCATCTATTTGCTTACATTTCATACTGATGAATATTACTGATACTGACTTAGAGGTTATTTCTGGTTAAGTTGTGGTAATACATTTTATGTTAGAAATTATTCCTCCATGTCGTCTCCCTTTATGTTACATCTTTGAGCCAGATGTAACAATAATCTATTCATAAGTATACTTTTATTTATTTATTGTTTGTTTGTTGTATAGATTTTTTGTTAGGACTAATTTTTTATAGCTGCCAACAGCCAGTGCCTGATAAAAAATAGTTCCATGAAATGTACATTACTTGAATCTAAATAAAAATACAGTATAAAATTACAGCAACTATCAGAGTTTTATTCTCTATACCCTAATCCTGTAGATTCTTTCTTTCTTTCTTTCTTTCCAATTACAGGAAATAACTCCTTCAAGAAAATTACTTTCCTTTTTAATTTATATATATATGTATATCTGCATGAGGTGGAGGTGAACAGCAGTCCTGCAGAAATTATAAAATCCTGCAGGATTTTTCACTTATGTTTCTGTATGTTTCTGGGTCCATTGTAAAACCTGTAGGAATTTCCTGCACATATTGTCAATGTGTCCTGCAGGATTTTATAATTCCTGCAGGATAAAAAAATTAAAAATAAATTAAATCCTGCAGGATTCCAGTAAAGAGTGCTGGATCGTCCTGCATGATTCTAAAACCTATAGGACTTGCCTGCACATATTGTTAATTTGTCCTGCAGGATTTCATAATTCCTATAGGACACCAGCAGGTATCCTGCAGGAAAAATGAAAATCCTGCAGGATTCCTGTAGGTTATTTTTGTAAAGGTGACATAACTCAAAAAAAAAACAAACAAAAAAAATATTACTCATATATTGTAATGTTCCACAGAAGAAAGTCAGTCAGATTTGAAAAGACATGAGTGAATGACAATTTTACAGGTAAAGTTTACAACAGTCATAAAGTCAGGAGGCATAATCCGTCTTTCGGATGAGACGTTAAACCGAGGTCCTGACTCTCTGTGGTCACTAAAAATCCCATGAGTAGGGGTGTAACCCTGGTGTTCTGGGCAGATTCCCTCCACTGGCCCTTGTCTATCATGGCCTCCTAATAATACCCATTCACTTGATTGGCTCTATCTTTCTCTCCTCTCCACGTGTAGCTGGTGTGTGGTGAGCGCACTGGTGCCGTTGTACTGAGGCTGCCATCGCATCATCCAAGTGGATGCTGCACTCTGGTGGTGGTTGACCCTTTTAATAACTGAAAGTGTTTCGCTTTTAAGCAATTGCAATATTGTTTCACAACAAATATTTGTACATTGCTGACTTAAAAGCTTGAAGCAAATGCGTTCACACTTTCTGCTAATATTCACTTGAATGAACATCACTCCACCTGTAGCTGATGTGTGGTTGAGAAGAGCCTCCCACATGATTGTAAAGTGCTTTCGGTGTGTTTCAATACATAGTAAAGCGCTACATAAGTGCTTCATTCATCACAAAGATATCTCTCTCTGGTAATATCCAGCTGTTTATAAACAAATCGTCACCTTAATGCTTAAATATTAGAAAAAAGACAAACTGTGGCTTCTAGACGTGAACACTTATCATAGGATCCTCAACAATGGTGACAATAATTATTCATGCTGCAGTGCATGATGGGAGTTTTTACTATGGTGTTACCCAGTATGCATTGCAGCATGAAGCATTTTGCTGATTGTCACCATTGTTGAGATTCATATGCTGGCTCTTGATGTCTCTGTGTGTATAAATAGCTCTGGAGTTTTAATATTTATGTGCATTACAGAAATTTAGAATTTATTCAATAACTATTAGAGCAAAACTTTCATGGCATGCTGTAATTTCACAGGGTTGATTATTGAAAACCTGAACATATAAATAAAAGAAAAAGAGTTATTTTGGAGGTAAACAGGTCAGGGCCATCATATGAAAACAGCTATTAGCTGCTCACTGTATAGCACTGATCTCTCTGCTTTATAACAGCACATGCACTTCTGCAGCGAGAGATCTGACACAGAAGTCAAGGGTCAGGAGCCCAACTAAAGCATGCATTGATCTCTGTGATGGTGGCATCATTTTAACCATTAAAACATCAACATCTGATCCTCTGTAATTCTCAATAACAGCAGGTGTTCATCACTAATGCACAATCATCATTTAATTAGAAATTTAATTATCTCATTAACTTTAACTCTTTGAGGACTTGGGATTTGACTTGAGACTTGCTTGTGACTTGAAAGGAATGACTTGGTTCCTCCTCTGGTGAATCAGCTGCTGAGTTCATGGGTGGAACAAACATATGGCAGGACTTTTACTTTCTAACCCCTGGACTTTACAACTCTGGTACAGACCTATATTTAGGAGGGTGGAGAATTGATTAACTGATTAATACCAAGACTAACCAGAATATCATTTAACTTACAGAGACGTAGGCCTACTTCATCAGTAGACAAGGATCATGGGATGTACCTGTAAGTTATGATTGTTGCACAATGTCACATTTACTGTGTAAAATGTAGATGCATTTACAATGGCAGAGAGTACAGTGACTGAACATTTTAGGAAAAAATCAAATAAAACAATAAAACTTCAGGATCTTAGAATTAAAGCTCACATTATAAAATGTTTGCTTCCAACAGCCAGTGTTTCGCTGTCAGAGAGAAAGATTGTGCTTCTTGGGAAAACAGGAGATTGCAAAAGCAGCGCTGGGAATACGATTCTTGGAGAAAATGTGTTCACCGCTAAAACTTCAGCTTCAAATGGAAGAGTTGAATATCAAAAAAAGAGAAGAAGGTTTATGGAAGAAAGATCACAGGTATTGACACACCAGGAGCTTTTGACACAGATCATAATGATGAGGAGATCAAATCTGACATCATCAAAGCTCTGATTGACTGCGCTCCTGCTGTCGATGCTTTTATCATGGTCCTAAAGGTCGGAAGATACACAGAACATGAAAACGAGGTGGTACAGAAACTCCTGAACACCTTCAAAGATGAACACGTCTTGAAACACACAGTGATCTTGTTCACTTTTGGTGAACAACTGGAAGGCCAGAGCACTGAAGAATTTGTGAAGACCAATTCAAAACTACAGGAGCTGGTTGATAAATGTGGAGGTCGCTGTCACGTCATCGACAACAAATACTGGAATAAACGTAAACGGGGGAACAAGTGCAACAGAGTTCAGGTGAAAAATCTGATGGAGCTCATTGACAAGATGGTGGAAGAGAAAGGCCACTACAGCAATGAGCTGCTTCAAGATGTGGAGAAACACATTCAAGAGGAGATGAAGAATATAAACGAAGAAAATGTACCTCCAGAAGAGCAACGAGAAGAAGCAAAGAAAATTGTTCATTGCAATTATCTGAGGCAGTTTGCAGGAGCAGCAACAGGGGCCTTGCTTGGTGCTCTTATCGGAATTGGTGTTGTAGTACGTTCACTTCTGTATATTTTGAAAGAATATTTAGCTCTAAAAGCAGCACTTGCAGCAGTGGGTGTAGGAGCAGTGGCGGCAGAAGGAGCAGGTGTAGCAGCAGTGGGTGTAGAAGGAGGAGCAGCAGCTGGTTCAACTGTTGCTGTAGGTGTGGTTGGAGTTGCAGCTGTTGTGGGAAGTGTTGTAGGAGGAATTGCTGGATGGAAAGCAGCAGGAAAAGGTGAATCTGTGTATGGCGCCATAGCAAAGGTGGAATCGGACACCTTGCAGAGTGGAATACTTATGATTAAGGGGCAGAAGTGAATGATCCTTAGATCCTCACGTGCAAATTGTGTGTTGTGTTTCAATTTTCATGTTTTTTAATTAATTAATAATCATTTATTCACATAATCATTTTATAATCATTAGTTATGCACAATTTATTATTTTAAAAAAAATATCATTTGATTATTTTTATCATTTATCATTATATTAAGTATTTTTATAGTTTATTTATTCATTCATTCCTTTATTATGTTTCTATATTTTATATTTCTTATTAATTTTTCCTTGCTCATGCATTTTCATTATTGCTCAGTCTCATGCTTGTGGGGTTTCATGAACTGTTTTGTCTGTATGAATCTGAGATAGATACGGGGGAATGTTTATGGAAACCCAAGGTTTATGGGATGTTGCTCTGAAGCAGTTTTGATATAACAATACATGTTGAATTTGTGCTGGTCAGACGTTGAGACATACGCAACTAAGATTGTTCAATAAACTCTGTTACTTTTTACCATCATCACTTCGTCTCCTGCTTCTGCTCTTCTCTGTATTTTCTCTGTCAACTTCTTGACTGACAGAGGACTGTTAAACACTTGTTTTTGGTATTTTTGGATAACAGATTCATAATTTCTACTAGCCAAAAAAAAGAAAAAGAAAGAGACCAATAGCTTGAGGCTGTCACTGGACGTTGCAAATAATTTTTTTTATGTCAGGGATTGCGATATTGAAAAAAAAAAAATCTCAATATTTTCTGGGATTTTATCGATAAAGATAATTAGACGATATTTTGCTGAGTGTGTTATTGTGATGATATCTTAAGGACTTCCATGGACAGGTGACCTAATTTTTTTGATATTCTTCATATTCAGTTTAAATTCAGTAAATTATAATTTAAAAAATAAGTTAATTGAATTGTCAAGTTCACTTAACTTTTTTAAAAATTATTATGTACTTAATACTTTTAAGACAACAGGTTTCCTCAATTTTTTTAAGTTACGTCAACTTTCACTTTTTACAATGTATCAGCAAAGTTAATCTTTGCAGGAGTTGCATGTGAAGAGGCATTTAGATGTATTTACACTTTAATGCAGCTTAGAGGGACATGAAATGCTTTAACCTGCAGTTACAAATGCATAAGTAATGTTTTGATATTTTAAACATGAAATTTATTATTTGAAATTATTTAGAAAAATGAAAATATTCTTTAAATGTAAAATTAAAGCCGCCAGTAGGTGGCAGCAAGTCACTGTTAAGTGAGTCACTGCGACTGAACCGAATCATTTAAACGGTTGATTCATTCAGGAACGAAACACTGTCATGCTGCTCAGAGATCTAAAACAGTGCTGTGGCTGTGTTTGGAATTATTTTGTTGGTGAAATAGAGCAAAAACAGCCAATATGGTGTCTGAAATGTAAGTATCTTGATATTAACCTATTATTTACTGATTGGTCAGATCGCTTGTCAATCAAGCTCTTTGCGAACGATCAATTCTGGCGTGTTTTCATGACAATGTATTTTAGGGACCGAATAGAGTCGTTGGGTGATAGAGTTGTTGTCAGCTCGTGTAGTGTGTAACCCCTGGTTGCGGATCATTTATACAGAGACACATAGTGTGAACACCACAAAGACTTAAATACAGCCAATCAAGTCATGTAGTCTGAACAGCACAGCGATCTCCCGACGTTTAAAGTTGTGTAGTGTGAACTTTAGGCTACATCATGACCATGGGACATGTTTTGCTCAACTGTTTCCTTTACTTGTGCTGAGCTGACAGTTTCACTTCCTCTACTACCCATAATGTAGGCTACCTCTCACAATAAAGCTTGATTGAACTACACACTTTGTGTTTGTGATTCTTGGTCCCAGGTACCTGTTTCTGTGCTACATCGCTCAACCAGATCAGATCAGAGCTTCTCAAATATTTTATTCTAACAGTAGCCTACTTTATGGTAAAGCAATTCTGTCGAAAGGAGAAGTCAGAGGTTCAAGCAGCACAGGAAGACGCTTCATTGATGTTACTGAAATACGTGAAGACGACGACATACTGTGGAAATTTGGAGCTGAAAAGTCTCTGATAGCTCAAATCAGTAGAGATGCTGGAATCTCCTTCACATATGATGGGAGATTCAAAGACAGACTGAAGCTGGATCATCAAAGTGGATCTCTGACCATCACAAACATCACAACTCAACACGATGGAGTCTATAAACTAGACATACATGGAGCGAAATGGTCATCAAAAACTTTGTTTCTGTCTATGGTGAATACACTGAAAAAAGTGATCCACTATATTTATTCAATAAAATTGAGGTAACAATTTGCACTCACTTTGTTTGAGTAGATTCTATCCTATATATTGAGTAAAGAGTACTTAAATTATACAACTATGACAAACTAAAAGAAATTAGGTAATGTCTACCTAATATTTTTCATTAAATTACATAACTAATTACTTATAAAAATTGAGTAACATTAACTCTATTGTTAGAAGGCAACAGTTCATCACTGTAAAACCCAACAAGTTAGGATAACACACCGTTTGAGTAAACCGATTGCCTTAAAACATTTAAGTTTTTTAAACTAACAATTATGAGTGCTCTGAACTTATTTCAGTCAGACATCTACAGAAGATCCTATTGAGAATTAACTAAGGTTTAGATGTTGATTTATTGTTTCAATTGAAGTAACCATGTTAGAGATCAGTGTCTGCTTTAGTTGGGCTCTTGACCCTTGACTTCTGTGTTAGATGTTTTTTTCTCTGGTTGTTGTAACCATGTGTTTCTCAAACATATTTGTTGCAGCTCAAAAGCCCAGAGGAAATGATCGGTAGTTGGTTGTCATGTATTTATAGTGACAATCATCTGTAAGTGAACTGATCTCATTGAGAGAGAGCACAGACTCGTTGTGTGTCTAATCTCTGGTTAAGTGAATGTTGTATTGAAAATAGTAAAAGTGTTTGTGACAGTCAGTTAACAAAAGAGTTCTAAACAGTTTGTCCACAAAAAGTTTTAATCTATGACAGCAATTGGACTCACAGACATCAAGAATCAGCTTGTGAACCTCAACAATTTTTCGCAAATTCATGTTTTTGTTGTTTATATGGAGATGATACAGGCATCGTGTTCAAAAGCTTGTGTTTCCAGGCCCCCAAAACTGAATTATTGAAGACACCTGATGTTAACACAGAATCACTGAAGGAGAAAATCATGTTTTACCATTGGGTCACCGTCACGGTGGTCAATGTTTGCTTTAGTTGGGTTCTTGACCCTTGACTCCTTAACATTATATTTTGTTTGGCTGCTGTTACAGAGTTAAACAACAGTTAGACAAGCCAAATGAGAAGGTGGTTTGGTGGTGTTGGTTTTGTTTTGACATCATCATCAGACCTGAATCTCTGAGTTGGATTTACTGCATCAATTTCTGCCATCCTGTGATTGTACAGTGTAATATCTGGAGTTTTCAGCATAAACAGATTTTTCCTGATCAAATATTTAAAAAAAAGCTATCATCTAGGCACACAGACATCAAGTATCAGCGTGAGAACCTCAACAATGGTGACCATCAAATGTTGCAGTGCATTCTGGGTGCCACCAATCAAAACTCATCAATAGCTCCCATCATGCATTGCATATTTTTAGTAGTTTGTTTTGTGAAGTTCAGAGTTGATCTGTTTATCTGAATATGTTGTTTATCACCGTTGTTGAGATTCATACTCTGATTCTTTATGTCAGAATGTGCCTAAAAAAAATGATTTTTTTTTTCTTTTGGGATCAGAACTATTTTTAAAAACCCTTTGGATTATACTGAAAATTTCAGACTTTATACTGTAGAATTACAGGACTGCTGTAATCAAAGTAAATCTAATTCAGAGATAAAGCTCTAAAAGAGTTCAGAGATTCAGGTCTGATAATGATGTCAAAACAAAACCAACACCACCAAACCACCTTCTCATTTGGCTTGTCTAACTGTTGTTTAACTCTGTAACAGCAGCCAAACAAAATATAATGTTAAGGAGTCAAGGGTCAAGAGCCCATATAAACAACAAAAACATGAATTTGCGAAAAAGGTGACGTCATGTGCATACATATTACGTTTTTGCGCAGTGTTTCTTGATCGCCAACTAGTGGCCTGACATGCATAACATAGTATCATTAGCATAGTGTTTTTTGTCCAATGAAACAAATATTTTTGTTGAAATTTTACTTAATTTTTTCATGTTATTTTACTCAGTTTGAATGGTTAATTGTTAGCATTTCATTTGATTAATTCTAATTAATTTTAATGTGTTGAATTTAATTAATAATATTGCATGTAATATTTTGAAACAAATATATTTTTTAGAGTGTACGCTGTAAGAAAAATGGAAAAGATAGGCTACTAGTAATTTTCCAGGACATTATTCATTGTAACCCTGTAACCCTGTAACCCTGTAACCCGAAAACACAATGCGTAATTTAAAATGCAGGTAAAAAAACAAAACGGAAAATTCTTCCATATTAACATAGTAGATTGTGCCCTATTTTCTTGGAGTGTAGCATACTAACTACTAATACACTGCTTAAAGCATAATTGTTGAGAAAAGTTTATATTACTAGTTTACTAGCTATAAAAAAACAACTTAAATTGTAATCATTCACAAATGTAATTCAATTAATTTTAAAATAGTTATTTATATTTTAATATTATATTATGCATATTATTTTACAAACAAATCTAAATGAACAAATATAAAATATATATTTTTGCTGAGATTTGATGTTGTGACAATTTTGCGCCATGATTACGCAATGATGTCATCGCGCAATGACATCACAACGTCATTTAGCAAACAACTTTCTCTGAAAATTTGTTGGTAACACTGTATAAGCTATATGTGAACCAAAAATAGAGTCTAATAAAGTGACAAAGAGAAATAATAACGTATTTCAGACATCTAAGATCAAACTAAATGACAGTGATATAATGAACACAGTATGTTTAGATTTTTACATTTCTAATTTAATTCAACATTTAATTAACAAAAATATCCGATATTGTATTATTTGTATTTTTTTGTGTGCAATCATTTAATGCAGAAATTAAATATTTGATGTTTTGCATGTCATATGACCATTAACCAACATTAGAGACCCTTGATCATGTGAATGTGTGATCTTATTAGTGAAATTAACTTACCATCTGCTATGTGTGTAGTTCAGTATGGATGTGTTGAAGGTGTTTACTGAAAACAAACGTATCTTTATCAATTAGTTGCCAAGGCAACATTTTGTTTAGTTTACCTTGAAGTACTAAAACTGAAAAAAATAAAAATAAAATACTAAATATATAAATAAATACAATTTTTTTTTACTAAAATTAAAATTAAAAATCAAACCTAATTCAAAATAAATATAACAACTATAATCGTATACTAAAGATATTCAAATACCACTGGTTCATGCTTACCAAGCAGTCTTTTCACTGAAAAATAGTTCACTTAAATAATGATCATTTATAACATTCAAACAGTTAATTTAAAACAGCACTGTTATTTTTATTTTTTTCACATTCTGCAACAGTAAAAATGACTTACAATGCAAACATGCAAATAAAGTGCTAAAGTGACAACCAGATTCATAAACTATGGAGGTATTTTTCCAATTCATATTCTCCATAAAGATTTCAAATTCTAATGAGCTCTAATGAACCAAACAAACCAGCTCCACGCTGAATCACAATCATACAAACTTTGTTTTGAAGCACCTTTGCACATTTTAGTATGCAAATACAGTACATTGATGCAGTGTGCATGACAAATCAAGTAAAAACTGACAGTACAATGTGTATAGCACAGATCTTCTTCACGTGGAATTTGTCCATTTAATACATTTAGTAAATGAAATAATGAAGTAGTGTTGACTGTCCTGAGAACTCATGGTTTGTCTTAAAGGTTTATACACTTTTATATATGTGTACATTCAGGGTTAAATGGGGATTTGAGTGTTTCCATCTTATTGTCGCAAAGCATTTGTTTTATGAATTTATCAAGATAACTGAATGTTAATAGTAGGTTATTGTTGAACTGAAAGTTTAATAATGAATAAGCGCCACCTGGTGGTTCCATCACAACAAGTTTCTTTCAGAAGCTTCACTCCAGAAACACTCAACCTCTGTTTGATCTGCTGAGAATCAGCTGAAAGCACATCACTTCCACAAGCACTTCACTAACCCATAACAAGGCTTTTGTCATAAGAAGCATGCTAAATGATAAATGTAAATATTATTCCAGGTTTATAAACTTCAACCAGGTAATGTTCTGAGCTAAATGTCTTAAACTTTTGAGTTACCCTAACTTGTTGGGTTTTACAGTGTACCTGTTACTAGATGCACATATAATTTGAGGAAACTGATTGCCTTAAAACATTTAAGTTTATTAAAACTAATAGTGATGAGTACTCTGAACTTATTTCAGTTGAGTTCACTAAAATAAGATATACGCTGCAGTTAAGTAATTAAGTGATTAATTAAGTGCTGATTGAGCATTAGTGATGAACACCTGCTGCTAACAAACAGAATCACTGACAGAAAGAGAAACACAAGAACAACAACTGACTTTAGACACATGCTTAGATGAAATCAACTGAAATAAAATAAATTAAATCTCAAAATCTGATTAAACAACCCCACAAACAGCATCACCAGCTCCACTTATTAATAACCAGACTGACTTCTACAGAAGATCTTATTGAGAATTAATTAAGGTTTAGATGTTGATTTATTGTTTCATTTGAAGTAACCATGTTAGAGATCAGTGTCTGCTTTAGTTGGGCTCTTGACCCTTGACTTCTGTGTTAGTAGTGTTTTTTGTTTTCTCTTTTTCTCTGGTTGTTGTAACCGTGTGTTTTTCAAACATATTTGTTATGACTCAAAAGCCCGGAGAAAGTGATCAGTAGTTGGTTGTTATTTATAATGACAATCATCTATTAGTGAGCTGATCTCATAGAGAATAACCAGAGGTTAGACACACAATGAGTTCTGTTTAATGTATTGATTATAGTAAAAGCGATTCTAAGAGCCACTGGTTCTGTGACTGTTTAGAAAGTCCTTTCTTTTAACTGACTGTCACAGAACCAGTGGCTCTTAGAATCGCTTTTACTGTAACCAATATGTTCATTCAATCAGAAATTAGACACAATGAGTCTATGTCCAATCTCTATGAGATCAGCTCACTAATAGATGACTGTCATTATAAATATATAACAACCAACTACTGATCATTTCCTCCGGGCTTTTGAGTTGTAACAAATATGTTTGAAAAACACAGAGTTACAACAACCAGAAAAAAAGAGAAAACAAAACTACAAACACAGCAGTCAAGGCTCAAGAGCCCAACTAAAGCAGACACTGATCTCTAACATGGTTACTTCAATTGAAACAATAAATCAACATCTAAACCTTAGTTAATTCTCAATAAGATCTTCTGTAGATGTCTGACAGAAATAAAGTCAGTCTGGCTATTAATAAGTGGAGCTGGGGATGCTGTTTGTGGGGTTGTTTAATCAGATCTTGAGAGATTTAATGTATTTTATTTCAGTTGATTTCATCTAAGCATGTGTCTAAAGTCAGTTGTTGTTCTTGTGTTTCTCTTTCTGTCAGTGATTCTGTTTGTTAACAACAGGTGTTCATCACTAATGCTCAATCAGCACTTAATTAATCACTTAATTACTTAACTGCAATGTATATCTTATTTTAGTGAACTCAACTGAAATAAGTTCAGTGCACTCATAATTGTTAGATTTAAAAACTTAAAAGTTTTAAGACAATAAGTTTCCTCAAACGGTTTGAGTTAACCTAACTTTTCAGGTTTTTAAGGCAATCGGTTTACTCAAACGGTTTGAGTTACCCTAACTGTTGGGTTTTACAGTGTAGGTTATTATTTCCACAATATGTAAAAAGTGCTTTATGATTAGTAAGTAAAGTACTTTAGGTTACAGCTCAACAGCTAAAGTTGAAGTGTGGAAATAATGTTGCAGATCCAAGAACCACTCGGGATCCTCTCAGATCTCATGTCCTTTTTCCATCTGTAAGGAAAGAGTACAGAGAGAGAAATTAACAGCTGTTACAGTTACAGGAACTGAGGAAGTCATCAGATCTGTCATCAGTCAGTAATTAAGAGTCAGTCTGGAATTTCCATCCAGTCAGTGAAAAGACTAGCGGATGAATACAAATGTTTGCTCCCCTATTGTTTTTTCATCATAAGAGCAGAAATAGTATTATATTTTCTGATTTAATGGTGATTCGTTGTTTGATATCTGAATAAATTACATGAATCAAGCCCCATCACACACACATACAAACACACACACATCTGCAGTGAAATAAAGCACAGCTGAGAATCTCATAATACTAGTAGTCTACAGTGTTTTACCTCATCCTTGGACTTTTGACAGATGGCTGAGCTTATTTTTTCATCTTGTCTCCTTTAAAAAATAATCACACACAGACAATTAAACATTAATTTTGCATAATAAAGACAATATTTTCCTCTCGCTATAACAGCTCTCTGTAATACTTGCCCTTTGTAAAGCACCTTCATCAAATCACAACAGTCGATACGGCCACGAAAAACAGTTACGTGCATTCCTGAAGGTGGACCTGCATCTGGAACACAAGAGCCTTTACAGTCCATTTCCTTTCGAATGGGAACTTGCACTGCGCCCCCTAGAGGACAGTAAAGGATTATTGTAGTAAGGATTAGTATATTCCAGGACAAAATGCTTTGTGCTCCTCCATGTCAGAGATATCTGACACTTGGGGATTCGCACAACTTGTGCATGATATATTTGGGAGAAGAACATGCATGCAGGGGGCTAGGCAGCGTAGATGATTGGGTTCAAAAACATTTTTTGTTATGCTGGTGTAAAGTCTCTTCACATCCTGATAGCAATCACTCAGTTAAGTGGTCTAAATGTATTTATATTGTCTGTGGAAAGCATAGGACTATAAAATGTTCATCCAATCATATCCCTCGGTCCGAGGACTATGATAGGCTGTTCTACCTGCCTGTCAATGTATGTATTTGCATACCTCTGCGCACCCTGACACCCACATCTGACAACGTTGCATTCAACTCTCCACCCAACGCCGTCTCTCATTGTTTATGTGTTTTGGAGGAGGCGTGGCTTTGGAGAGTGATTTGCAGGGAGGGTGGGATCTTATGCTTTCAAAGCTAGCTTGCTATTGCCAGCCTCGCCGAAATTACCCTATATCTTTAAGAAGCTCAGTTCGTATTTGTCCCTCTTCTCAAAGGAAAAGTGGTAAACGCTGGTTCCCCCCGGCTCGGAACCTGCTAAAGCTAAGGCTCAGCGGAAAGTGCAGTCGTGGAGGTCTCAGGTTGAGTTGGTTGAGGAGATTAAAAAGGGTTTAGACCTTTCTCAGTCTTCAGTCACCAACTCAAGTGAGCTGCTAGATCAACTGAGCCTGTCTCAGTCTGTCTATTTGCACAAGTGACACGAAAAACATCCCGCGAGTAATCTAAAGTGATAACGCGATGAAAATATTCGCTTCACGTTTGTAGTGCACAAACCATAATGGGTCCTCTGCATTTCTATGCTATTTCTATAGATGTGTGATTCAGACAAAGAAGATAATGATGTGTTATACAGGGCACCTGTACGGCACTATCACGTAATGCTCTTTACACACACAGTCGCACCTGTAGTGACGTCACAGGCTGTTGCTGGCCAAAATCAACATCACTGTGGCATTTGGATATGCACTTCAGATTCCGGTCAAAAAGTCAATAAAGCCATTAAAACAATAACAATTACTGTCAATTTAAAAAAAAATCATGTGTTCTCAAATTCTAATGACTAAATGATACTCACTAGTGACAGTGACACTGAAGCTCCTACTGATGCTGAATCTGCTGCTGTTGATCTGTAGTTGATAAAGTCCAGAATCTGTGGTTCTGATGTTTGTGATGATCAGAGATCCAGTCTGATTCACCTCCAGTCTGTCTCTGAATCTACACTGATCATCTGTAGAGATCTTACACTGATCTTCAGTGATTTCAGCAATGAGAGTGTTATTAAAGGACCACGTCGTCGAATCAATTGGGTTTTTTATAACACCAGGATCTAAAGTAACATTTTCTCCCTCCTTCACACATATTTCCTCTCGTTCTGCAGCAGAAACACCTAAAACACAAATCAACAGCTGCTGGAGGATCTTTTGGGGGTGAAAAATAACTGAAAATAATTATGCATATTAATTTCCTGAGAAATTCGGGAGAAACTAAATTAACTGCAAAATTGCTAAATATCAAGTTAATTGTGGATATGTCTTTGTTCATATAGAAGTAATGATGCAGCTAAAGAGAAAAACAGCTTTGAATGTCACTGGTATAATAAATATGATGATGTGATTTATACATAAATAACCTGCTTTAAACATAATGACTCACCTATGACAGTAACACTGAAGATCGTTTCACTGTCACTGCCTTTGATGATCTCTAGTTTATATTCTCCAGAGTCTGTGGTTGTGGTGTTCATGATGGTCAGAGATCCAGTCTGATTGTCCAGCTTCAGTCTGTCTCTGAATCTCTCATCACGTTCATCACACTGAACATCTGTACAGATATCACTGAGATCTCCATTGATGTAAGCGATGCGAATGCCATTAAAATACCAATGAACCTTTTCTTGCTGGTTTATTTTAACATCAGTGTGTAGAGTGACTGAATCTCCCTCCATCACTGACACTGACACTCCATCTGAACCAGCACCAGACACACCTAGAAAAGAAATTAACAGATCATTATAAAATATCTGGGGAAATTGGGACAAAACTATACAAAAAAATACAACAGGAAAAGTGCTGTAAAAATGTTTTTCTACAGATCAAACAATCAGCATAAAAACATCACCAGTTCACACATTCACTCAACAGACAAACATACATGTTATAATGGAGGCTATATGGTGTTTATTGAACGCCATAATATACAACAAACATATCTTGACGCATATATTGCATTCAAGTGATCATTGCATAGCCTTTCATACATCTCTGAAGACTATAAATGAGTCAAATAGCACATTAAAATAACAATATACATTTATTATTATAATTTTATTTCAGACAGCAACAACATTTTTTTTTGTCAAATAATTGCAAGTCTCACTCGTAGCGCATAAATTTGATATTATAAAATGTATTGTATGGTGAATTTGTGTAGCTACATCCTAAACAACAAATTGAGAACAGTTATACAGTAAAGCTCACACCAATTCGTACATATTTTACGAAGTGGCTAATTCGTACAAATTCATACGATTTTTGCTAAATCGTACTTCTTGATAGCAAATAGTAAGCATTATTTTGGCGTTCTGTCCTGGGGGAGGGCTCCGAGCCCAGAATATGGCCCGAACCCAGAGAACTCCCCAAAAGAAGCGTAAAGGCATGGGACAGCAGCCAGAGAGCAACAATTTTTTTAGTTGCCCCCCAAAATGTGTGTGCTGTGAAGAGATATGGATTAAAATTTGCGAAGAAAAAAGGGAGGAAGGGTGACCGGAGAGCCCGTGCCGTGCTTGACGGGAGCTGCGGCTTGCAGCGTCAGACTGACAAGCCCTAATTGCTGCTAAAAGAGGAGCACGATGGCAGATATCAAATGAGGGACTCTCGCTGTGTCTGAAGAGAGCTGCGGCTCTGCTGCACAAAGAAGGGAGAGTCCATCTTGTAGCTGAATACCAGGCACGGTTTTGACACATTGGATGGAGGGCTTCCACAGCGTCCGAAGGGGTCCGCGACTCTGCTGCACCGAGAGTGAGAGTCCCGTCCGCTGCTGAGCACGCACAACTCTAAACGACAAACAGAGGGCTCACACTGCAACTGAAGGAAGCCGCGGCCCTGCTGCACTGGAAGGGAGAGCCCTGTCCGATGCTGAATAAGCTATGAGATTCGAAATGACAGCTGGAGGGCTCTTTCTGCGACCAAAGGAGCTGACTTATTGCATTGGAAAGCAGAGTCTCCGATTACCCGAATAAACAACGTGATTTAAAAACAAGTTTTTTTTTTTTTTAATTAAATTTTTTTTTTTTTTTTTTTTAACTGATCAGGGCTATATGGGCTTCCTTTATGGAGTTGATTACACCTCATGTAACTTTTAAAAGCGTCTGATGACTGAGGGGCTGAATCTGATTGTGTGGGAGGCCTTTTTGAGCTGCTGTAGTTGCTGCTCCGATGGGAAATGAGTGGCTGGAAAATTTTTCTGCGGGTAAGCCTGATTGAGTGAGGATTAGTTTTAAAGTGTATTTGGAACCAAAAATGCGTAACAGGGTGGGGTCCCACTTTATATTAGGTGGCCTTAATTACTATGTACTTACATTTGAATTAATCATTTGGTACAATGCACTTATTGTGTACATATATGTTTTTACATTGTACTTACATTTTTAAAAATACCTATATGTAATTACATCTGCATTTAAGTTCTGTAATTACATTTATAATTACACTGTTGACCAATCCCTCACACCTTAACCCACCCTTAAACCTACTCATACCACCAAACCTGTCCCTAACCTTACCCTTATCCCACCTCAATAGCAGCAATAGTGTTTGCAATACAGTATGAACACAATAAGTACATTGTACTTATTTTTTGATGTAAGTACATAGTAGTTAAGGCCACCTAATATAAAGTGTGACCCAGGGTGGTTAGAGTCGTCGACGAAGAGAGGGTCCAGTGCGGATTTAGCTTGAGCGTTCCTGAGTTGGAAATAAGAAAAGAGAGCCTGAAAAGGTTGAATTGGAAGATTGGAAATGTATGGAGGAAATGGATGGAAGGTTAAACATGTTTAGTGCCCTTTTTCTTTCTTGGTCTGTCTTACTTTGCTAATAAAGTAAGTGAGAGTTTCACTACCAAGTATGGATAAATCAGAGATGGTCTAATGGAGTTTGGGGTTGAATTTAGAGGTTATTGTAATTTCTGAGCATCTCAGAAAACCAAAGAAAGCCAATAAAAACATGGCATCGAGGGTACGAGCAGTATGGATAGAATAGTACCCTGGGTGGAGATTTTGGATGCATTTTGTAAGGATGTCCAGAGTTATAGGTTGTCTGGAATCTGGGCTTGATGGTTGAGAGCGCTGAATTCCTCTGATTAGAAGAGAAGTAGGGGGAGATGCCATGGAGATGCGAAACAACGCCCTTGGTAAAATCCCCCGAAACTGATGGATGGGGCTGCGTCGGTAAACAATTGAATGTCGTCGGGGACAGAAACCAGATCGCTGTAAAAGAAGGTTAAGCCATTCCATTGTTTAAGGAAGGTAATCCATAAACTGATTTCATTACGACATGCCTGATTCATGATAATTTGATTGTCTAAGGCGTGCACTGAAGATGCAAGTATGAGAATCTGAGACTTGATGATATTAGGCACAGGGGGTGGGTCCAGAGTGGCGGCATTCGGTGGGGTACGTAGTGGGACTGCTGTGAATGAAAGTGTACTGGGGTTTCGATTGGAGAGAAGGGTTAGAAGGAAGATAAAGAGGGGCCATAACCATTTGTGGAGGCAGCCTCACGCATGGATTAGCCCCTGGCCATTGATAGGGAAAAGGAGTAGCAGAAGGGTAAGAGTAAGAGTAAGATGGCTGATCTGTCTGCAGCCGGAGGTAGAAGGAAGGAAGTGGGATGGACAGGAGGTTGGAAAGCCATGCCAGCGGGCGATGTTGTGTGCAGTGCAGTAACTGAAGGCGCCGCAGTGATTGGTTGAGAAGAGGAGGGAGGCAGTGAGGAGCGTGAGGAGCGGCCCAGTCCGGGGCATGGCCCAGGCTTGCTGATGGTCTGCTGCGTCTTGACGCTTAATGGGAGCCGGAAATTGATCTGAAAGACGACGGCATTATTTGAAGTAGAGAGCTGTGAGAGAGAGGAATATGGGCTGCAATTGTCAGCGAAGGCAGCGTCACACTTATATCGACCTCTGGGCTAGTGTCTGCTATGGGAGCTGGAGGCCACTGAAAAGAAAAAAGGGGTTGTTGGTAACAGGAGGAAAAGCCTGAGATGTGTGGGCATGAGTTACAAGCAGAGACAGCCTCACACTTCCTTCAGAAGGGAGTGGGGTTTGTGACATCTTGAAGAGCCTGTGTAGCCTGCACAGCTAGCGTTCCCTATGGGAGCTGGAGGCCACTGAAAAGGAAAAGGATTAGAAGTAACAGGAGGAAAAGACTGAAATGTGAGGGCCTGTGATGCAAGAGGAAGCAGCTTCATGCTTGTTTCAACTGTTGTAGCTGTAGGCCACAGGGCACAACACTAGCAACGAATTTAGCTACTGTACTTAAAAAAAAAAAAAATAATAATAATAATTACTCGTCGTTGTACAGAAAAAGTTGCATCTGTGATATAATGGCCAAAGGAGCAAAACCGAATGCCGGTAAACTGTCATTGGACAGAGGCAGGTATAGTCTGCATATAGACATATTGTGCTAGTTAGGATGGTTAGCTAAACAAGTTGCACCTGTGCCAAATCAGTTGATTATCTGATCCTCGTTAATAAATCATGTATTTTACAAATGACCTAAGCCTACCCGTCATGGGGGTTTAGACAAATCGTACAAATTGTATGAGTGAGGTTGTACGAATTCATACGAATTAGCCACCTTGTAAAAAAGGTACAAATTGGTCATGAGATAGCATTGGTAAATTAAGTCTGGTTTGGTTAAACTGATTTGCATTTACAACAACAACCTGACATTAATTTAGTATTAATTTAAGATATACCACCAAATGTGTGCCATTTGCTTGTTGTTACTCTTCCAAATTAAGCTCAGGTGCTGACCAGTGTTGCCAACTAATAAAGTTGTGATGTGATCACGGTGCAAAATTGTGTCACAACATCAAATCTCAGCAAAAATATATATTTTATATTTGTTAATTTAGATTTGTTTGTAAAATAATATGCATAATATTACAATATAAATAACTATTTTAAAATGAATTGAATTATTGAACACATTTTTGAATGATTAAAATTTAAGTTTTATTTTTTATAGCTAGTAAACTAGTAATATATAACACATTCTCAACAATTATGCTTTAAGCAGTGTATTAGTAGTTAGTATGCTACACTCCAAGAAAAGGCTGTAAAAATAAGGCACAATCTACTATGTTAATATGGAAGAATTTTCCATAGTATTGGTTTTTTACCTGCATTTTAAATTATGCATTGTGTTTTCGGGTTACAGGGTTACAATGGATAATGAATAATGTCCTGGAAAATTACTAGTAGCCTATCTTTTCCATTTTTCTTACAGCGTACTAACTGATCAACAATCACAAGTACAAGCTACTAACAAAGTGTATCATAAATGAACAATTATTCAGTTACTATTATTATTATTACACTGTAAAACCCAACAGTTAGGGTAACTCAAACCGTTTGAGTAAACCGATTGCCTTAAAAACCTGAAAAGTTAGGTTAACTCAAACCGTTTGAGGAAACTTATTGTCTTAAAATATTTAAGTCTTTTAAAACTAATAGTGATGAGTACTCTGAACGTATTTCAGTTGAGTTCACTAAAATAAGATATACATTGCAGTTAAGTAATTAAGTGATTAATTAAGTGCTGATTGAGCATTAGTGATGAACACCTGCTGATAACAAACACAATCACTGACAGAAAGAGAAACACAAGAACAACAACTGACTTTAGACACATGCTTAGATGAAATCAACTGAAAT
Organism: Acrossocheilus wenchowensis; assembly: GCA_029620275.1. Taxonomy (NCBI): domain Eukaryota; kingdom Metazoa; phylum Chordata; class Actinopteri; order Cypriniformes; family Cyprinidae; genus Acrossocheilus; species Acrossocheilus wenchowensis. The sequence goes on from JAJUBA010000173.1 coordinate 211,331, forward strand.
AAAATACATTAAATCTCAAGATCTGATTAAACAACCCCACAAACAGCATCACCAGCTCCACTTATTAATAACCAGACTGACTTTATTTCTGTCAGACTTCTACAGAAGATCTTATTGAGAATTAATTAAGGTTTAGATGTTGATTTATTGTTTCAATTGAAGTAACCATGTTAGAGATCAGTGTCTGCTTTAGTTGGGCTCTTGAGCCTTGACTTCTGTGTTGGTAGTTTTTTTTCGTCTTTTTCTCTGGTTGTTGTAACCATGTGTTTTTCAAACATATTTGTTACAACTCAAAAGCCCAGAGAAAATGATCAGTAGTTGGTTGTTATATATTTATAATGACCGTCATCTATTAGTGAGCTGATCTCATAGAGATTGGCCGTAGACTCATTGTGTCTAATTTCTGATTGAATGAACATATTGATTATAATAAAAGCAATTCTAAGAGCCACTGGTTCTGTGATAGTCAGTTAATAGAAAGGACTTTCTAAACAGTTTGTCCACAAAAAGTTTTAATCTATGGTAGAAGCTAGACTCACACAAACATCAAGAATCAGCTTGTGAACCTCAACAATGGTGACCATTAAAAAAAAAAAAAAAAAAAAAAAAAATCATGCAGCAATGCATGCTGGGAGCCATGGATGAGTTTTGTACTATGCTAGTACCCAGCATGCACTGCAAAATTATTATTATATTTTTTTTAATGGTCACCATTGTTGAGGTTCACAAGCTGATTGTTGATGTCTGTGTGAGTCTAATTTCCACCATAGATTAAAACTTTTTGTGGACAAACTGTTTAGAAAGTCCTTTCTATTAACTGACTGTCACAGAACCAGAGGCTCTTAGAATCGCTTTTACTATAATCAATACATTAACCAGAGGTTAGACACACAATGAGTTGTGTTTATTCTCAATGAGATCAGCTCACTAATAGATGATTGTCATTATAAATATAATATATAACAACCAACTACTGATCATTTCCTCTGGGCTTTTGAGTCGTAACAAATATGTTTGAAAAACACACGGTTACAACAACCAGAGAAAAAGAGAAAACAAAAAAAACTACCAACACAGAAGTCAAGGGTCAAGAACCCAACTAAAGCAGACACTGATCTCTAACATGGTTACTTCAATTGAAAATAAATCAACATCTAAACCTTAGTTAATTCTCAATAAGATCTTCTGTAGATGTCTGACAGAAATAAAGTCAGTCTGGTTATTAATAAGTGGAGCTGGTGATGCTGTTTGTGGGGTTGTTTAATCAGATCTTGAGATTTAATGTATTTTATTTCAGTTGATTTCATCTAAGCATGTGTCTAAAGTCAGTTGTTGTTCTTGTGTTTCTCTTTCTGTCAGTGATTCTGTTTGTTAACAGCAGGTGTTCATCACTAATGCTCAATCAGCACTTAATTAATCACTTAATTACTTAACTGCAATGTATATCTTATTTTAGTGAACTCAACTGAAATAAGTTCAGAGTACTCATCACTATTAGTTTTAATAAACTTAAATGTTTTAAGGCAATCAGTTTCCTCAAACTTTTGAGTTACCCTAACTTGTTGGGTTTTACAGTGTAAATTGAAGAATTGGAAATAGCAGCTAACTCAGTTCATGTGATGTGTGCACTGCTAGGCATCTTTGGTTTTCTTTTTGTGTAATTTGGATGGAAAATGTGTGTCTTTTTATTGTCTGAGTTCCTATCAAAAGTTGCTAAAAGTTGCCAAATAAATTTCAAAAATTGCTAAATTTGTTGCTAAGTGCTTTTGGAAGAAAAAGTCTGAAAAGTTTTGCTAGGGTAGTCTGGAAAGTTGCTAAATTTAGCAACAAAATTGCTGTTGGCAACACTGGAGACCACGTGGGTGAGGGTGTTCACTGTCAAATATTTCTCAGACTCGTCATCCTTGATGATTTTCCGGTGCGCGACTCATAGTTCAGTTTATTTTCATTCCCCTTCATGTGCTCTCTCTTCTTTCCAATATCATGTCCTCTTGTATCCACAATTTTCTATTATGTTCCCATTTCCAGAACTTGTCTTAATGTCTTACATCCTCACAGACAACTAGAGTCACCAGTTTGGGGATTTTGTCACCAAATTAAGAGACTTCCTCATTTTTACTGCAACTTTTATCAATGTTTTGAGACAAGGAGTTATTTTGGTGAGATTTGATTATTTATTTATTTTTTGATCAAACTAAATAAATAAGGCAGACATTACATTCTCTGTTCTCTCGATATCATTTCATGTGTGAATATAGCTGAAATCACAACTCTGCCTTTATATTTCACTTGTGTATTCTATGGTGATTTTGTCAGATGAGGTCTTGTCTGGATTTTAGCAGAGCAGAGGAAGTGACTGGATATAGTCAGATGTGCCAGTCAGATCATGTTGTGAGACAAGCAAAACTAATAATTAAAATAGCCACAGTTGAAAATCTGTCTGTCACTGTGGACACCTGGTCAGACAGAAGAATGAGAGGCTACCTTGGCGTCACCGCTCACTGGATGAACACTGCAGCAGATGCTAGAACGTTGAAATCTCATCTACTAGCTTGCAACCGCTTCAAGGGGTCACATACAGGAGAGAGAATTTGTGAAGAGTTTGAACAAATATGTGATCAGTATAAAATCAAACAAAAGATGGCAGCTGAAGCAGATGAGGATGATGATGACTGTCTTGATGCAGAACTTTGTAATGCCCTTCCGGTGGATGAGGAGGAGAGGCTGAATGTGACATTGACCTCCAAAAGTCAGCATAGACTACAGTGCTTTGCACACACACTAAAACTGGTTGTTGGTGATGGTCTTAAAGAGACCAGGGCTGTCAGTTCGGCTCTGGCCAAAGCGTCGTGGATCAGTTCTCTGCTCCACACAAGTAACTTTTGAAAGTAACTTGATTCTTCAAATAAAGTTTTTGTCAGTTGCATTGTTACATCAGTAGGTGGCAACAAGTGACTGTTTGTCATTAAATGATTCATTCAAGAGATTCATCCAGTAATGAAACAAGTGAAGACTTTATGAGTGAGACATTGTATCATTTATTCAGTTTCTAACAGCTTTTAAAAAATCATTCAAATTAAATATTTTTAAATAGACTGCAGCAATTAACATTTTGTCAGAACATTTAGTAAATTACATGGAATTGAGTTTAATTGTCTATTTAGAATTGTGGGAGAATCATGAAGAAAAATCAAAACAAAAACATGATTCTCACTTTATCCAGAACCATGCAGCTCTAGAATATTGTGTAGGTTTATTTGTAATTTTACATTTTTGTGTTTTAGGTCTGATTCTCCAGGAGGCAGAGCATACCAATATGGAACACACAGGTCATGGGGATGAAGAAGAGCAAATCAAAGGTGATGAAACTGGGCTGTTCTTATACCACAAAAAGCAGAAGAAATCCACTCATTCCAGCCCTGCTGCCCAGCTCAACCATTACCTGGACAATTGTTGTGGCCAGAACTGCCTGAACAAGGAGACAATGTCTTCACTGTTCCAAATAGCAACGAGGGTATTATCTGTGCCTGCCTCAAGCGCACCTGTCGAGCGTGTGTTCAGTCATGGAGGGATTATTATGCGGCCCCATCATTCACAACTTAGTGCCAACCTTGGCAAACCTTATTTTCTGTAAATGCAACACTTTTTAGACAATTTTGATTAAATTGAGATAAAGACAGATTGGATTAGACATCAACTGGATTTCTTAAATTTTAAACATTTTGGGTAAGCAACACAATTTTATTTTATTTTCAGATATTAATGTAGCACAGATATGCATACTGTATAATTCATATATAGAAATGTGAATAAGATACATAATATATGTATATAAGTTCATCTTTTCTGTGCAAAAATAAATATGTATCGAAAACATTACCTCCATTTATTTTAGTACTGCAATTTGACTTGACTTGAAACTTATCAGGACTCGACTTGACTTGCTTTAGGTGAACCCTTGACTTGACTTGCTTGATTTGTCTGAACTGTGACTCGAGACTTGGTGGTTAAGACTTGAGACCTGCTTGGACTTGACCGTGTGTGACTTGTCCCCACCTCTGGTAATCATACCCAAATTCATTAAATAATATGACATTCATGGTTATTTTATAGTTGACATTGTATAATTTATTTTTTTAAGAAAACAAAAATGAGACAGCAGTCAGGAATTCAAGTCAGAGATACAAAGGAAAGAGAGAATAGAAAGGAAGTCGAAGCATGAAGTTGGAGTGAAGTGCAATCTGTGGAGTGAAGAAAGGATGAGAGGAAAAAAATATATAGGCAGAATATAAAGCTTTAAAATGTTTAGAGAGCATAGACAGAAAAACGTTTCACATATGTTTACCATTTAAAATGTTCCTCTTATTAATTTATTTTTAGCCTTCTATCTTTAACATATTGTAGAGTTCTTTTTTTAAAAATCAGTATTCTGATATAAAGATTTCATCAAATTTAATGTCAACACAAGTTCTTTCAGCTATTTTTAATTTAACACATGAATTGAGATGTGAATTTACACGATTTATTTTACTCATAACCTGTAGGTTATATATATATATATATATATATATATATATATATATATATATATATATATTTTTTTTAAATATGTTTGTCTGATACTGTGTTCATAAATAAATAAATAAATAAATAAATAAATAAATAAATAAATAAATAAATAAACAAATGTCCTACCTTGCCAAAGAAAAGCAGAAACTGCAAACAAACCAACGAAAAACATTTTTGTCCCCATGTTTCCTCTCAAACGTGCTTCAGTAGGCTACTTTGGATGAATGGAGCAGCATTGCTGGACTACTGAGTCGTGACTTATCTGGAGGTGTGTGTCGCTGTCAGACACCACGTCACTATGGCATTCTGATAGGTTCTTTATTATTAGGCTGTTACATATGGAAGGCCGACGGGGCCAAAAGTCTTCAAACGGAACGCGTGAAATTTAACCGTGTCAACATGCACAATTTATCCGCCTTAATGCGGCAAATTTAACGCGGCGATTTTTGCCGCGTTTATTTGGTGCATGTAAAGACGCACAGTTTGACCGCATTAAGATGACATATTTGAACGTGTTTCTCAACGCGCACATTCTGGCCGTGTTAAGGTGGCAATTTTGAACTTAAGGCATTACAATCTATATTACTCTCATATTAATGCTTGCTTTAGTTTATGGTGACATTAAGTTGGCCGAATAAATGTAAGGAGATGTAAAGAGTTTTGTTGTTTATTTTATTTTTATAGGATACTCTTACTCCCAGGTCCGTGTACCTTCTGGTCATTTAACAGAAATGAAGATAGATTTGTCTCTATTTTCATGGCTTAAAAATTGGAATATGCTTTAATATTAATTGTTTTATCCTTAAATATGTTTTGAATGTGTGAGCGGCCCTGAAACACCTTGTACACATGTACGCCCCTAGTTCATAATTCCAAAGTATAGCCTATAATTGGGATTTAAGACATTGCAGTAGACTAATTATTACTGTGAAAACTTAAGTAGGCCTAAAGTTTCATTATAAATTATTAATAAAAATAAATATTAGTTATATTAGTTATAAATGTTATTAATAACAGTTAAAAGTGTTATATTTAATCTAAATGTGTAAATATAAAGTATTGTTTACTTTATCTATTATTACACAGTAAAAGAGTGCTGCTGCGCTCATAGTCTAATTACAACATTTACTGTTAAATCCTGTTAGGCGCATGACAAGATTTATAGATCTGGGCCTGTAAGAATTAAATTATGAAGAACTGCTGATTGGAGATGATTTTACTTTTACTTTGCCTGCATGCTATATTTTTTCAGTGGCTTTGAAAAAGCGGTGGGGAAACAGAATCGACTTTGGTGGGGGCATGTCTCACCCATCCGTTCCACCCACAAATTACGCCTATGATTATTATTATTATTAATTTTATTATTAATTATAAAACTTTGCTTATGTTTTTACTGCAATAATTCCCCACATTGTCTTTTGAAGAACGCCTATTACTGCATTTTGAAGTCGCGCATAGATTCTATTTTCCACGCTTACATACAGTGATGGACTTAAACCATCAGCTTTGTACCCACAAGGGTAAACTGCACATCTGCATTTGGGTTTCATTCTCTGTAGTCCGATCAGGCAAATACTTAGCCCGTGTGAAATGGTTCTGTGAGTGGGCTGTGGGTTTGTTGTCTCTGCAGTATTAAAGCAGGCAAATCTGTCGAGCAAAAGAAATTGAACAATTTAAACTCATGTGGTCCTGTGTTGAAAATCTATTACGTTTCTTAAAAATTATGAACGGGATTGCCGCTAGCAATTGAGGCTATAGCTAAAGTTAAGCAAAACAAGCAACATGCACTGATGTAGTATGACAAATCATGACATAAGACTGACATCACACACAACGTAGCAACGCATTATCCTCACAAACAAATATTACGTCTGATGTTTACATACGTATACGGCAGTGTACCATTACGACATTCTTCACGAACAAACTTGACGTCTGATGTTTGTATACGTTGGGGTATAGGTATACAAACGTCAGACGTAATATTTGTTCGTGAAGAATGTCGTAATGGTACACTGCCGTATACGTATGTAAACATCAGACGTAATATTTGTTCGTGAGGAACCTATATAAATGTGCACTGTTAGACGCATATCCAACAGTTTGTGTGAAGAGTGGAAGCTGAAGCACGCTCTGCAAGACATGGAGGTGCCAGCAGGATCACTTGCATTTTTTTTCTTACAGTAGAAACAGCTTAAAATATGTCATACATTTTTCTCATAAAGGTAAGAGGAATACATCATTCAGAACTGTCTACTTTTATTTTTGTCGTGTGCATTCAAATATAGTTTGATTATCGTTATGGATACAATCCGAGATATCATTTTTGTCTATATCGCACACCCCTATATTTAATTCTTCTTTGCTTGTTTGGTACACATAATTCACTGATCATCGTAAAATAAGCTTTTATCTTAGAAATAGGTTTTCTCAACGACAATGAGGACATGACAAAAAAAAAAAAAAAATAGGTGAATCATATAAGATTTTATTTATTTAGGCTATTTATTAATTGAAGGGGCGGGGTCTAGTTATTGTGAAATATTATTACAATTTAAAATAATGGTTTTCTATTTTAATATACTTATTTCTGTGATGCAAAGCATCATTACTCCAGTCTTCTGTGTCACATGATCCTTCAATGTATACTTTCAACGGAAACAATTGTGCTGTTTAAAGTTTTTCTGTGATATTTTTTTACAGGATTGATTGACAAAATCCTGGCAGATTATTATTAAAAATATAGAAATTATATACCTATAAGCAACACAAACTTCACTAAAGGATTCCTTTCGGAGACTTACACTGTAATGAATTGCTGTAAAAATTACAGCACTATTTTACAGCAGCTGGCTGTTTTTTTAATAATACAGCATATTACTGTAAACTGCAATGCATTCTGGGTAAACGCGTGGCGGTTTGACTCAAATTTACAGAATATTGCTGTCAATTTCAAATCTTCAGCGCCATCTTGGGATCTTCAACGGTCGAGATTCTGGGAGCGGCAAGAAGAGTGATTCACAACTGTGGTAGGTGACTTTTATTTTTTTATTTTTCATGTTTAGTAACTGTCATAGACTAGTATATGAAGGTATATACATTCGCGGTTAATATTGGTAACGTTAACCCCGGATTCACGCTTCCTCCGTCCGCTGTGCTCGAAGGAGACTTGCGCGGGGTTTCAGCAGCACGGTCACGGTAGGATTTCATAGCATCTATGGGTAGAACATAGAGTTCCTAAATTATGAATTACATGATTCAGTGACACCAGTGGGTAACGTTATTCACGAGAACTTCGTGTTGATCAGCACACTTCGTCGTAATTATTTTATGGTGTAAAATTTGCACGGTAACTTAGTCATCTGTTAACTCGGCCGCAGAAATGAAAATGCGTTGCTAAAGCCTCGCGGTCAGCCCGCTCACGGAGCGTCACTGAATGGGAGAATGGTGCCGTTCCAAGCTTTTGACCAGCGAGGAGTGGATTTGTGGGCCTTTGTTAACTTCAGGTAATGTGAACACTTTAACATCTGTTTGATATAAAGTCTGCCTTGTATAGTTAATGTATTACTATAACGCAACCGAATATTTATTTACGTTTAAATACGGTATTTACAGATATCTGTGTTTATGTCTTTCGGCTGTCAAACTTGTATTTTTGCAGAGGGCACCTTATCAGTGCTGTGACACTTGAACAAATGAACTGAGCATGCGCAACGCCGACCTATAAACAAACGAGTTGACTTATTGTAATTGTAGAATATTTTTCTGGAGTTTTGCTTCTGGGTTCTTGCTCGAATCTGTTGTTGACTTGCGTTTGTGCAGTTCAGTTGGGAAGTTGAGAGGGCAGTTCCAGTTAGCAATAAAGATAATTTACTTATAGGTGGCTGTCGCATTCGTTGGCTTGTCGGCTGTAGAACGGTGATTTATAGCGGTAATTTAGTCTTTGATTTTAGTGTGATTTTTTTTTTTATTATTATTATTATTTTTTTTAATTTATGTTCTTTTTTTGCATCAGTTGGAATTTTTACCTGATATAGTGCCAATTAGCATGTAAAACGTACAGCATTTTAACTGTTTAAAATTAATTTAAAGTCCCACATACTTTTTATGCGCGCTTTTTTTCGGGAGCTTACGCGCGCTTTTTTGTGCCTTGTTCCTTCTATCCATGTCTGACTCCAGATAGCATTGTTTTCTGAGTGTGGGAATTAAGAATAGTTAGCATCCAAAAGAATAAGTTTCAAGATGATCTTTCAGTTTTGCTCACATGAATTTGAGACCGTTTTGGCATATGTAAGGCACATGAAATTACACAGGAATTTGCCAAATGCAACTTTTAAGTGTGGAATAGCTAGCTGCTGTTTGGTTTTCAAAAGCTTTAATGCATTTAAGTCACACTCATACCGGTATCATAATGAAAGACAACCTGTAGCTGTTCTTGTATTAGTTTATATGGACAGTTAATGTTTTTTTTTTTTTTTTCTCGCTTTATAGAGGTGTGCCACAGCAGCTGACCTTCAAGCGTCACACACCATACCTGGGAGCCCACGACTAATTGTGCTTAGTAAGTGTACTCTCTTAATTGACCAGAACTTGGACTTGACCAGAAAAGAAAATCTTGTATATGTAACTACTTTAACTGTGTACTTTGTACCTCTGTACTTTGTTTGTTTGTTTGTTTTTCTGGTTTCTGTCTATATTAAGGATTTTTCTTATGTTGTGTTCCTCCATTTAAATTTCAGTGGAGTATTTTTGTAAGGCTGTCTTGTTGGCTTTATGCTTGCTGCGGTACTCGGTGTTATGTTCTGCCCCCATTGTCGTTTTTTTTGCCTTTTTATATAGAATTGTTTTTTTTTTTTTTTTGTTCAGTTGGACATTTGCTCTAATTTGCTTATTGTTTGTTTGTAATGCCTCTTGTTAACTTTGGTTTAAAAGAATGAGTTCATGTACTCTTACATATTAAAATATAGTTTAAATGTAAAAAGCTGAAAGATAAAAATGGTATAGTTAAAAATGACTTAACATGTGGTTGTTTTAGGAGACACTTTGACGAGTGGACACTGGATGCTGACTATTGAAGGCGAGGTTGTGTGTGAGGGCATTCAGCCCAGCTTCCTGTCTGGCCTTGCCACTCTGTTCGCATCGTACTATATATTCAATCTTGAGTACCAGGAGGAGGCAGCATGTACCTTGGAGTTCATTCAAAGGTAATGGTTGAATTCTAACAACTTCAGTACCAGTATTTTACATATGTTGATATGTTATATCAGAACTTTCATTTTATCTATGTAGATACAGTATGTTATGTGTTATATCTGTTGAGGCCTTTAACACAATGCCTCTCAACTCGAGAAGACATAAAATTTTTCAGGGCAAATGATTTAGATGTCTCCTCATTTAACACCAGCAAGCTAATGAGTTAAAACAGGTGGTTTAATTAGTGGACATCTAAAACTTTCTGGGAGGTCCTCACTGGAGTAGAGAAACGCATCTTGATTACATATTGTCTGTTTCATGACCCTTTAATACCTTGTAGGTATTAATCCGGAGCCATCTAAAACGACCGGGCAAATGGTACAGAAGAAACAGGTTGCAGTGAACCCACATGTTGCCACTCTTCTTTGCAAAGTGATGGATTTTCAGTGGAATTTCTGAAATGTAAGTACACACACATCAAGATCTAATTTTCCTTTTATTATTCTCTGTCTCTGACTATATCAGACTATATCATCGGAATCTTTGTGGTTTTTAATAATTATTTTTATTATGACCATGTTGGTCAACTTGTGGTTATAAAGTAACAGTTTGCATATTTCTTCTTTTTGTTGAGGGTATATGATTGCTAATTATATGTTTCAAGTAATTTAAAAACATTTGAAGGGTTATTTGAAAAGACTGTCATTACTCACCCTCATGTCGTTCCACATCCGTAAGACCTTCGTTCATCTACAGAACACAAATGAAGATTTTGATGAAATCTGAGAGCTTTCAGTCCCTCCATTGGGAGCAACGCAACTTACACATTCTAGTTCAAGGACCTTGTATGTTATTTATAACAGTGTATGTTATTTATATGTTATAGACGTTTTATGTTATCGTTATATTTATTTCAACTTTATTTCCAGACTCAAGGTCCATTAGCAAGGATCACACAACGTAGTCGGGGAAAAGACAGACGCACTAAAAATTGAAAAAAAAAAAAAAAAAAAAGGTCAGACGCAGACGTCACGTTACAAGTCAGGCGCAGTTGTCACGTTCATTGAGAGGAGTGAATGAAGGGCAAGTAAATTGCGCATTCGTTCACACACTGCACTGAGCCGTGTGAGCAGCGTGTTAGGGTACGTGTTAGGGAAAAAAATAAAAAAATAACTTCACAGCCACACGTGAATCACGCGTGACGTCTGGCTCGACACTTCACTGCCACACGTGACTTACGTGACATCTACGTGACGTCTACGCCTCGTCTGCGTCTTAAATTCAATGGATTAAATAGGAAAAAAATAAATAAATTAAGACGTCAGTGAGACGTTCAGTGAGACGAGGGCATGTTACAGCGTAATAATAAAGAACCTATCGGAACGCCATACGTGTGGTAGTGAAGTGTGGAGCCAGACGTCATGCGTGATTCACGTGTGGCTGTGAAGTTATTTTAAATTTTTTTTGCTAACACGTACCATAACACGCTCCTCACACGGCTCAGTGCAGTGTGTGAACGAATGCACAATTTTATGGCGTTCGGCCGGGTCCATTAATATTACGCTGTTACTTGCACTCGTCTCACTGAACGTGACGTCTACGTCTGCCGAACGTGACGTCTGCGTCTGTCGAACGTGACGTTTACGTCTGCCACATCACAGTTCTGCTGCCTGAACGTGACGTCTGCGTGACGTTTACGTCTGCCACATCACAGTTCTGCTGCCTGAACGTGACGTCTGCGTGACGTTTACGTCTGCCACATCACAGTTCTGCTGCCTGAACGTGACGTCTACGTGACGTTTACGTCTGCCACATCACAGTTATTCTGCCTGAAAGTGATGTCTGCGTCTGCTGCAAGGGTTTCCAGCACTTTCCATACACTTATTCATGCTTTATTATTCATATTCATTCTCTTTTGTTTTACTCCTCCTCAATTTTGTATAGTTAGCTATTAAGTGCTATTTACCTTTCTTATGTATGCTCAGGGGCGCGGGAGGTGGGGGTGCTGAGGGTGCTGCAGCACCCCCTGTTTTTTTTTTCTGTGGGCAACTGTTTAATTGTTGGGAATATTAAAAAACAAAAAATCAGAGTGTCTATTTAAGTGCAAATAGCCATGTTGTTGGCAGAGGCTATTTACACTAACTCCACATCAATTGTCAGATTCAGTGGCGCAGATGATAAAGCCTATGTTACCATTCGTTTGACGCAATCGACCGGCGTTCGAATCTGCCCTTAGTCAAACTTTTTTTTTCTCCTTTTTACATTTCAAATCATATCAGAAAAGCATCTATTTTTATCATGTAGGGTTAGGGTAGGTGTAGGGAGAGCTTTTGTCCCAATAAGGTGGCATCCATTGAATAATTTGAAATAAAATTTAAAAATTACACTCAATAAGTTATTGCATACTATTTTATAATGTATTACAATGCAGAGGTGCAGATAATTGCCACTATTTGCAATAAGTAATGTTTCTCTCTAAAAATGTTCAACCCAACCCAACCCAACACCCCCCCCCCCCCCCCCCCGCGCGCGCATACAGCACCCCCTACCTAAAACATCTTCCCGCGCCCCTGTGTATGCTATAGCTTATTCCAAATTGTAAATACTAATTTGTACAAATGACATTTCTGTATGCCATTGTACAAAAAGACATCGAATAAAAATACATTAAAATAATAAATATTTTGGAGTGGCAAAGAGTTTCAGACTTTCTGTTTATTTTATTTTTATTTTTTAAGTACTTAAAGCTCTGAAACAAAGGACGGCTTACATTATTATTATTATTTTTTTACCATTTGCATGTATGAATATGATATTTTATCCAAAAATAAAACAAAGTTGACAACATTTAAAAAAGAGAATTTAAATCACATTAAAGAAAATATATCCTGCAAAACAAATGGAGGAATTGTTTACATTTTTTACTGATAACCAACTATGAATATCAAACCAGAATTTAGAAGTAACATCTCAGTAAAAAATAGATGATCAAGTGTTTCAGAAAAAGAATAATAATAATAAATAAATAAAAAACACATGGGTCCACTTAAAATTTAAATATTTTCTGTATAAAATCACTAACACGGTAAATCCTAAACATAATTGTAATGTGTCTCCTTAACCTTTGGAGCAACTGTAAGATAAAAGGTAAAATATTTATCTCCTACTGAGGGTTCAACATCTCTCAGAAAATAGCACTGATAATCTCCTGTAGCTATACGTTTAAATTATTTATAAATTAGTTTTTTAATAGGCCTACACACTTACTATCGAAGAGATCTATATTAGCCTGTATATTTCCCCTTCTCCCAAAACAGCTTATACAGCTGTTATTAAAACAGTTCAGTTTTGTAAGTAATGAAAAAATAATTATGTTTAGAAAAACGTTTGGAGAATTTTTTTTTTTTCGTTAAAGGTAAGGTTTTTTTATTTATTTATTTTTTACATTAACGACAAAGTGTGTGGAGAGTGGAAGCTGAAGCACGCTCTGCAGGACATGGAGGTGCCAGCAGGATCACTTGCATTTTTTTTCTTACAGTAGAAACAGCTTAAAATATTCCATACTTTTTGCTTATAAAGGTAAGAATACATCATTCGGAACTGTCTACTTTTATTTGAGTCGTGTGCATTCACATATAGTTTGATTATCGTTATGGATAAAATCCGAGATATCATTTTTGTCTATATTGCACACCCTTTGCTTGTTTGGTACACATAATTCACTGATCATCGTAAAATAAGCTTTTATCTTAGAATAAAAGAGAAGATAATTCGTTTTTTTCAAAACGAAAGGAAAATGAATAAGTGCTGTCCTTTTATTCTTCAAAGAATCTTAATATTATGTTTTAAACGTAAAATAAAGCAAAGAAGAGAGGCGCTTGAAAAACTGAGTATTAGGTATAATGTATTTTTCTATGTATTTGTCTATTTTTTTATTATTATTTCACAGCAATAGTCTCAGATCTAACAGATGATTGCGATCAACGGGTTGGCCATCACTGATGTGCTGTTGGCTACATTAAAAATTTTAAAGATAAAAACACAATAAACCCCAAATGTAAAAAAAAAAAAAAAAAAAAAGGATTTCATAAAAACGAAAAAACGACATGAATATACCTATAAGCAATAGCAACACAAACTTCACTAAAGGATTACTTTCGGAGACATTTGTTATTTATATGTTAAAGACGTTTTCACCTTTATATTTATTTCAACTTTATTTCCAGACTCAAGGTCCATTAGCAAGAAACACACAATACAACCCAAAACAATACACATTAAAAAAAAAGTAAAAAAAAAAAAAAAAAAAAAAACATATACGTCCTCATAGAGGACTGATATCGCACATCAGTAACCCTAGGATGACAACAACATTATAATATTATTATGTGAGTCGTCCAGCCGACAAATACATTTATACATCAAATTTCTCATTAATGCAGGGAATGACTGTACTGCACTTTATACTTTTACAAATAGTGTAATAAAAATAAATGTCTAAAAATATGTCTAAATTATTATTATTATATTAATATATTTATATTTAATATGCACACGATTAATGTATATTGTACAAGTTAGCCGGGGAAAAGACAGATGCACTAAAAACTGAGAAAAAAAAAAAAAAAAAAAAAGGTCAGACGCAGACGTCACGTTACAAGTCAGGCGCAGTTGTCACGTTCATTGAGAGGAGTGAATGAAGGGCAAGTAAATTGCGCATTCGTTCACACACTGCACTGAGCCGTGTGAGCAGCGTGTTAGGGTACGTGTTAGGGAAAAAAATAAAAAATAACTTCACAGCCACACGTGAATCACGCGTGACGTCTGGCTCGACACTTCACTGCCACACGTGACTTACGTGACATCTACGTGACGTCTACGTCTTAAATTCAATGGATTAAATAGGAAAAAAAAACAAAATTAAGACGTCAGTGAGACGTTCAGTGAGACGAGTGCATGTTACAGCGTAATAATAAAGAACCTATCAGAACGCCATACAATTTACTTGCTCTTCATTCACTCCTCTCAATGAACGTGACGCCTGCGTCTGACCTTTTTTTTTTTTTTTTTTTTCAGTTTTTAGTGCATCTGTCTTTTCCCCTACTAACTTGTACAATATACATTAATCGTGTGCATATTAAATATAAATGTATTAATATAATAATAATAATTTAGACATATTTTTAGACATTTATTTTTATTACACTATTTGTAAAAGTATAAAGTGCAAGTGATCTATTCTGTAAGGCAAGAGTACAGTCATTCCCTGCATTAATGAGAAATTTGATGTATAAATGTATTTGTCGGTTGGATGACTCACATAATAATATTATAATGTTGTTGTCACCCTAGGGTTCCTGATATGCGATATCAGTCCTCTATGAGGACGTATTGGTATAACTGTCTTTTTTTAATGTGTATTGTTTTGGGTTGTATTGTGCGTTTCTTGCTAATGGACCTTGAGTCTGGAAATAAAGTTGAAATAAATATAAGGTTAACATAAAACGTCTATAACATAAATAACATATGTCTCTGAAAGGAATCCTTTAGTGAAGTTTGTGTTGCTTATAGGTATATTCATGTCGTTTTTTTTTTTTTTCATTTTTAAGAAACATTAGAAATAATGTTAAATTGATACAATTTCTATATTTTTAATAATAATCTGCCAGGATTTTGTCAATCAATCCTGTAAAAAATATCACAGAAAAACTTTAAACAGCACAATTGTTTCCGTTGACAGTATACATTGAAGGATCATGTGACACAGAAGACTATTATATTAAAGTATATTAAAATAGAAAACCATTATTTTAAATGGTAATAATATTTCACAATAACCAGACCCCGCCCCTTCAATTAATAAATAGCCTAAATAAATAAAATCTTATATAACTATGATTCACCTATTTTTTCGTCGTGTCCTCATTGTCGTTGAGAGAACCTATTTCTAAGATAAAAGCTTATTTTACGATGATCCGTGAATTATGTGTACCAAACAAGCAAAGAAGAATTAAATATAGGGGTGTGCGATATAGACAAAAATGATATCTCGGATTGTATCCATAACGATAATCAAACTATATTTGAATGCACACGACAAAAATAAAAGTAGACAGTTCCGAATGATGTATTCCTCTTACCTTTATGAGCAAAATGTATGACATATTTTAAGCTGTTTCTACTGTAAGAAAAAAAATGCAAGTGATCCTGCTGGCACCTCCATGTCCTGCAGAGCGTGCTTCAGCTTCCACTCTCCACACAAACTGTTGGATATGCATCGAACAGCGCACATTTATATAGGTTAAACATTTAAACAAGTAACATTGTGATATGCCTGAACTGTTTTATAGATTTTATTTTAGACTAGTCGTGATGACTTGAGAAGGCTAACAATTTGGAATAAGCTATAACATACATAAGAAAGGTAAATAGCACTTAATAGCTAACTATACAAAATTGAGGAGGAGTAAAACAATAAAAGAGAATGAATATGAATAATAAAGCATGAATAAGTGTATGGAAAGTGCTGGAAACCCTTGCAGCAGACGCAGACATCACTTTCAGGCAGAATAACTTTGATGTGGCAGACGTAAACGTCACGCAGACGTCATGTTCAGGCAGCAGAACTGTGATGTGGCAGACGTAAACGTCATCCAGACGTCATGTTCAGGCAGCAGAACTGTGATGTGGCAGACGCAGATGTCACGTTCGACAGACTCAGATGTCACGTTCGACAGATGCAGACGTCACGTTCAGTGAGACGAGTGCATGTAACAGCGCAATATTAATGGACCCGGCCGTACGCCATATATTAATGAACCCGGCCGTACGCCACAATAAAGAACCTATCAGAACGCCATAGACCCGGCCATACGCCATACGTCTCAGCCGCCCACTGACCGTTGGCTGAATGTCTGAACATCTGATGGAAGCACTCAGTGGCGGCTCGTGGGTTTTTAAATAGAGGCGGCTCACTAATTGTATTGGTCTGGGGATCCCTGTGGCCCAGTAGTGTACAACACAACGACATTAAAAAAGCAAACATAAGCTCAAAAAGCAAACATAAGCTCACAACACAATTAAAAAGCAAACATAAGTTCAAAACACAATACAATTAAAAAGCAAACATAAGCTCACAACACAATACAATTAAAAAGCAAACATAAGCTCACAACACAACGCAATTAAAAAAGCAAAAATAAGCTCACAACACAACGCAATTAAAAAAAGCAAACATAAGCACACAACGCAATTAAAAAGCAAACAAGCTCACAACACAACTCAATTAAAAAAGCAAGCATAAGCTCACAACACAACGAAATTAAAAAGCATAAGCTCACAACGCAATTAAAAAGCAAACATAAGCTCACAACAAAACAGTTAAAAAAGCAAACATAAGCTCACAACGCAATTAAAAAGCAAACATAAGCTCACAACACAACACAATTAAAAAAAGCAAACATAAACTCACAACCCAACGAAATTAAAAAAGCAAACATAAGCTCACAACCAAGCAGCAACCTCCAGCTCCCTCTCTTGAAACCAACACGGAAGTGACTAAAACTCATCGACTGGCCGCTGGAGGCTGGCTCCAAAAGAGAGTCAGTCCCATAGACTCCCCATGTTCCTTCAATCCTTCTTCTATTGTTTCAGGTTTATCCATAGTTATTGGAATGCTAGAAAGCAGCTGATTTTCCAAGTAAAAACCGCCAAATAACGTTTACACGTAGTTACGTTATGATTCAGAGCGTGGGGAGATGGGGGATTTCCCCGGACTACGTCTCTGCATCAATTGAATGAATCTTTTTTTTTTTTTTCCCATTTATTTTTTATTCCCAGTGAATAGGAGTTAAAACTCCCACCCGGATGACAATAATAGACCATGCAAAATACAAAAAAATAAAATAAATAAAAAAATAAAAAAATAACAAAATAAAATAAATAATAAAATAATAATAATAATATCTTTAAAGTATTGCCAAGTAACGTTGCAAACAACAATAAAATCACAGAAGGACTTTAACTGTAAGCGACACAAGTATACGGAAAACAAAGGTATTGTAGCGCATCAGTCAGCTTCTACTAACAGGACAGCTAGACTTGAAGACTGCAGTGGACCCAGAGTGGTGTGTATGATAGAGACAAGGAGGCCTCCTTGAAACATCCAGTGGAATGAAGACACTCTTTCCAGTATGGGCTCTGGGACCGCTGCTAATAAGCATACACGAGTCGCTGAGAATGTGTGAGCCAGTTAGAGGGAGAACATAAGTACTGTCTTTCACAGATCTTGTCTTCTTGAGAGGGCTGGGTACATATCAGTAGAAGCATGAGATGTATGATTGTGCTGGAAGGTGTGGTTTCTCCTGCCAGAAACAAAGAGCAATATTCTAATGAAACTACCATTACAAGTATTATTATGCATACACAACTATAGTCTGCTCCCCTCTTACAGTAACATAATGATGTATAAACACTTAGTTTGCCAGTGCTTCCACTAGTATTAACTATCCAAATGACTTATAGCATTATAAACATTATAACTCTGAACAGTGTAAATCAACAGATGTGTTGCAAGAATAGCATGTAGATAATAGAATTATCACACCGCATTGAACTGCTAAATAACTGCGTCATCACTAATAAAGCCGAGCATAAATCAGTTAACGTTGCAGGTTTATATGTACTCACTCTTATAGGACGCACACAACACAAAATACATTCAACTGTGGCTGATATTAATGACGATGCACGTCTCCAACACTAGTTTAGACAGAAAACCCGATCGCGTGCAGTGGTGGAGGCAGTCTGCCGATCTCCGAGTGATGAACAGCGTCTCTTCCGGCTATTCGCGATAAGCGCGTTTCATAATAAATGTCCCCAAGCTGGCTAGCACGGCAGAACTCTGACGCTCTCTCTATCGCCTTTTGCACAGCCGCCCCCAAATTGTGTGCAATTTGCTCATGTAAAGGCGTATTCTTTAATCTGGAGTCGTTGACAGGCATTTCTTTTCCTCCTCAGCATCCGGTATGACTGGAAGAGCAATAAGCCGAGCAACGGGCCGGGTGTAGACTTTGTCTTTAACTTGTACATCTACAGATCGTACATGCCCATCCACACTGGGATGTACTTTAACCACTCTGCCAACTGGCCAGAGTGCCCGGGGAAATTGGGGGTCCATCAATAAGACTACTGAACCTACTGTCAGATCGGCTGGGGTACCATGCCACTTCTGTCTGCATTGCAGGGTGGGCAGGTAGCACCTGATGAATCTCGCCCAGAAGTGATCTGCTAGGACTTGGCAGTGGCGCCATCTTCGCCGACTCAGTCCCTCATTTTTAGGGTACACCACTGGAGGTAGCGCTCCATCCAGCCGCCCCATCAAGAGGACATTTGGAGTCACGGCATCCAAGTCGGCAACACTGGAGGAGGTGTAACCCAGCGGTTTTGAGTTCAGTATAGCCTCGACCTCTAGAAGCACTGTAAGCAATACTTCTTCTGAGACAGGTTGAACTCCGATGACAGTATACAGCGCCGTCTTAACAGACTTGATCTCCCTCTCCCACGTACCCCCGAAGTGGGGAGCTGCAGGGGGATTGAAGTGGAAATCAATCTTCTGCCTGGCTAGGAGTTGTTTAAGGTCAGAGGACATGCTATCAAACCATTCACTGAGCTCTTTCTCACCTCCTTTAAAGTTTGTGCCCTGGTCCGAATAGAGCTCCATTGGACTCCCTCGGCGGGCGATGAACCGTCTGAGGCTCATCAAGAAGGAGTCAGAATCCATAGCGTGCAGGAGGTCCAAGTGCACTGCCCGAGTGGTAAGACATTTATAAATAATGCCCCATCTTTTCTCCGAGCGTCGTCCTAGCTTCACTTGGAAGGGTCCAAAGCAATCGACACCAGTCGAGTAGAACGCCGGCTTGTATAGGCGCAGACGGGCCACAGGTAGGTCAGCCATCTTTGGGACCGATGGCTTCGATTTCCGTCGCCGGCACTCCTGACATTGGTGTTGCTCCCTCCGTATCGCCTCTCTTCCACGGAGTATCCAAAAGTTCCGACGCATCTCAGCGAATACTCGCTCTGGGCCCGGATGACAGAGCCGAACATCATAGTCCTGGATAAGGAGTTTCGTGGCGGGATGGGAAGGGTCCAGGACAATGGGATGTTTAAAGGCAGGGTCTAACCATTCGGCCCGTCGGAGTCTCCCTCCCACGCATATAATTCCCTCATCAGGGTCCAGCTCTGGTGATAGGGTAAGGAGACGACTACTTCGAAGTACAGCCTTTCCTGCTTTAAGATGACGCAACGATGACGCAACTCCACTGGAAAGCATTCAGATTGGATTCTCTGGAAGATTGTCATCTCTGCCTGGCGATAGTCCTCTGCGGTCAAGGGCTCGTCTTGCTCCGGCGCCCCATGCTTCTGTTGCGCCACCGCCTCGACCATACTCTTCCAGGACAAGTATGGCTGCCCTCCATGAGCCTCCTGTCTGTCAGCTCTTGATATCACTCCACATGAAGCCATCTTCTTATACTCCATGATATCCTGCTCAGGGATCTCTCCAGGTGAGGATGGCCATTCAGCAGGTCCCTTGCTGAGGAAAGATGGCCCTTGGCTCCAGCGATTAGGTACAGCTAATTCTGCCAAGGTCTTCCCTCGAGTAACATCATCGGCCGGGTTCTGTGCAGAGCCAACGTAGCACCAGGTACTTTCTGCCGTAAGCTCCTGGATCTCCGCCACACGAGTGCCCACGAAGACCTTGAAGCAGACCCGCATGACTCTGACTGCAACCAGGTTAACACGGTCGTCGAGTCACTCCAAAGAATTGTCTTATCCGTCTTCACCATCAGCTCTCTCTCGATCGTCTTGGCCAATTGAGCAGCAGTCAGCGCACCGCACAGCTCGAGGCGGGGAATGGAATGTTGCCGCCTGGGTGCTACCCTGGACCTAGCGGCAAGGAATGCTAGATGAACTCGTCCCTGGACATCTTCTGTCCTGAGGTAGGAGACTGCGCCATAAACTCTTTCGGAGGCGTCACTGAACACATGGATCTGCCTGGAAACAACCATCTGTTCAGTAAGGGCTGGAGCACAGGGTCTGGGTACAGCGATGCGTAGCAGCAGGTGTAAGATTCCCATTCCTTCCATGCCTTCTGCAGGTCTTGCGGGATACATGGGTCATCCCAGTCACGAGGCTTGTCCCTCATGCTCTGGACGATGAGCTTGGCACGAGTCGTGTAAGGTGCAATAAATCCCAGGGGATCATATTGTCGGGCCAGTACCTTGTAGACATTTCGCATCGTCAGTGGTCCATACTCCAGAGGTCGGCTCTTGTAGCCTAAGGTGTCTGATCCCCAGTGCCAGCTGAGGCCAAGGGCCGGTTCCGACAGGCCAGGTTCGTCATGGGAAAGCCATCGCTCCATGCTATCAGATCTCGCCTCTGCTGGTAGATGTCTGAGTACATCTGGTATGTTGCAAGCCCACTGTCTGAGCTCAAACCCTCCGGAAGCTAATACCTCCCTGAGCCGGTCCACCAGTTCTTTGGCCTCAGTCGCGGTGTGCACACTCTGGAGGCAGTTATCCACATAAAAACAGCACTCCACCGAATGCTGGATTCCTTCTCCAGGCCCGCCATGATCTCTTGCATGCCTCTGGAGGGCAAAGGTGGCACAGCACGGTGAGCATGCAGTACCAAATGGTAGAACCTGCCACTGGAAGACTTCAGGGGGGTTATCCCGCTTCATGTCCCTCCATATGAACCTGAGGAGTGGCTGGTCTTCTGGTAAGAGCTGAACCTGGTGGAACATGCCCCTGATATCTCCACTAACTGCCACCGCATGTTCCCTAAAGCGCAATAAAACTCCCAGTAGAGAGGCGCCCAGTGTTGGTCCAGGAAGGAGGGTGTCATTGAGGCTTCGGCCTTGGAATTGAAAAGAGCAGTTGAAGACCAAACGACTCTTCCCGTTATGACTCACCAAGTGGTGCGGTATGTACCAGGACTCATTGGTGGCTGACGCTTCGCTTGAGTCGATCCTCCTGACCGCTCCTGCTTCCACCAACTTCCGAATCGCTGCGCAATACTCTTCAGCTCGTAGAGGGTCCCGTGCCAAGCGTCTCTCTAGACTCCTGAGGCTGGGTAGGACGGCTTCCTTGGGAGCTCTGAGTGGGGGGATGCCTTGCTTCCTTAGCAGGGGCGTGGCATATCTAAGGATGCCTGCAACCTGTACTCGCCTCGTCTTGGCCTCCAGGAGCTCCAGCGCTTCCTTATCCTGTTTTGACCTCACTGCCAGTTTGCCACTCTGATATGGCAGGATGTCCACCTTCCAGAGCTTCTCCACGTTCTGCATCAGCTCTGTCATCTGGGATGAGACACTAGTGAGGAGACACTGCTGGATATTCGGGGCCCACTGGGTAAGGTGAGCAGGTCCTTGGAGCGTCCATCCCAGCCTCGTGCGAATGGCCGCCGGACCTCCAGGAGGACCCAGTCTCACCGGCTCGACCGGGGTAAGTAAATGGGGGTAGTCTGCACCAATCAGCACGAGCGGCTTGACGCGCTCAAATGGCTCAAGGGGAAGGTCTCCCAGGTGCTTGTATCTCCTCTTCAGGCTGACAACAGGGTATGTGTGGTCTGCTAAACCCAAGCGTTGTGAAGTGAAGGCCTCCACTATCTGAAACGTTCTCTTTGGATTAGTTGGGGGATGAGATTTTGAATGAGACGGCGGCACCCTTCAGGGTTTGAACTTCCTGATGAATTGTGCGGAGAGCGAGATCTTCAGGCTTCTTATGCAGGCCCAGTTTGTCAACTGCCTCAGGAAGGAGCATTGTCCACTCTGATCCATCGTCCAGAATCGCATAAGTATCTAGTGTCCTGTCTCTGTTGCGCAGAAGAACTCTGACGACTTTCAACAGAACACGAGAATGGGACGATGGTCTGTCTAGGTAAAGAACTTCCGTACTGGTACTTACAAGACAACTTTCAGCTTTCGGTTGCTCAACCTTGGGGCATGCGTTGGCATCATGCAGTACCCTTAGATGCTTTCCTTGGCACACATCACAGAGCTTTCTGAGGTCACATTGCGCTGCTTGATGTCCTCTCCCGCATCTCCAGCATCTCTTGTTGACTTTAATCCACTCTACGACCTCCTCTCGAGTGAGTTTTTGAATAGCCAGACACCTATTGAGGAAGTGCTCTGTACCCTCGCAATACGGACAGTAGGGTTTCACTTTGCCTTTCCGTCTCAGCGCGGATGAACTCTGGACTCCTGGTCTAGTTACTTGATTCGACGCATAGCTCTCAGCCCCATGTAGAACCGTAGCTATGGGCTTGCTGCGACGCTTCTCGGCTCGGTAGCCAGACAGCCCTGGGGCATGGATGTCAGAAGGGTTGTCGTATCCTTGGCACCACGATTCATATCGAAGCCATTCTGCCAGGTCAGGCAGCGTAGGAGTGTGTCCAGGACGGTGGAACATCAGACGCCTGAAGTTCGCTCTCATCTCAATTGGAAGCTTGGTAAGGAGACGGGCCACATGTGAGCCGCATTTCAGCTCGACTTCTCCATCTGGGCCTAATGTCTGCAGCATACCTACAAGTGACTGTATGTGCAGAGAGAATCTCTCAAAGGCTGATATATCTCCTCTCTTAATCTCCGGCGACTCCATCACTGCAGCAATCCGCTTCAAGGCTACATGGTGCGGCTGGCCAAACTTCTCCATCAAGGAGATGCCATGGTGTCCGTATATGGCCTAGGTGAGTTGATGAAAGAGTCGGCAATGAGACAGGCCTCTTCAAGCTTCACATGATCCACAAGTATCTGATACTTGAAAAGCTCTGAAGCATCCGCGGGTAACAGGTTTAGCAGAGCTAATTTTAGCCGAGAGAACTCCATTGGGTCGTTATGAATAAACAGAGGAATCTTCGGCGCCGGCCCCCTATACTCTCCTCCTCCTGGAGTCGCGGATACTGATGAGAACTGTCTACCTCTGGCGGGGTGCGGTTGGCTCATATCAGGCCTAGTTGGGTGCTGAGTTGAGGATACCGCCTTGGTGTGATACATACTGGGCTGCGGACGTACTATGGGCAAGTGGGATCCTGGTCTCAGGTTTGGGGACCAGACCAGCCGTTATACTGTTCAGGACCTTGTCTAGGCTGAGGGGCGTTCAGGCTTCGAGGTGTTGAATGTGGACGAGTGTGGGCTGTGGTGCTGGGTGTCATACTGTCCCTCATGAGCTGTAACTCACTCATCATTCGGTCTATGACAATGACCACTCGCTGCTCCTCGACAGCTGACGACTCTGGAGGGTAGTCGGAGGGAGGCCACGACGGAGGGGGCAGCTCCCCGTCACCCTCCTCTTCCTCTGGCACTAACGAGTCCTCTGGTAATGGAAGGGGAGGCATTGGCCAATGCTCGAATGCCTGATCACGCTGCGCTGCTCCTTGCACTCTGGCAGAGGCCGATAGTTCAGGCGATTCCCTTCTAGTGCCATAAGGTGTGGCGGAACCGTACTGCATGGTCTCTCTGTATAGCCAGCTTGGCTCAGCTCCCTCCTCAGTGTAGTGCATAGGGGTATGTCGCCAGCCCAGGCTTGTGTCATCATAGCTCTCCTCAAAACTTGGTAAATAATCTTCATGTGCTTCAGGGGGTCTACTCCACTTCACATGAGGCTGTGAGCCCCGATCCTCCTCTCTAGGCAGTTGTGGTGCCGGGCTGGCACGTGATGAGCCATGGCTCTTCGGTCGCACTGCACTGACCTCATAATCCTTCAGATAGGATGGCTGTCTTAACTGACGTTTGGGCCGAGTGGAGGGGGCCCACGATGCTTCATCACTCCGTTGCATACTCCCAGCACAACTACGATCCGGCTCGAAGGACCACAAATGTAGCGAAGGCTACCTTATACTGTTAGGGCTAGCTCGAATCGCAGTGAACCAGGTGTGTCGGTCAGAACACCACAGAGGGAAGTAGCAGTTTGAACTGGTTTATTTTCACAGATGCGTTATAATCAAATCAGAGAGGGGAGTCAGCCTTTAAATGCACATCAGTCAGCTTCCACTAACAGGATGTGGACAGCTAGACTTGAAGACTGCAGTGGACCCAGAGTGGTGTATATGATAGAGACAAGGAGGCCTCCTTGAAACATCCAGAGGAATGAAGACTCTCTTTCCAGTATGGGCTCTGGGACCGCTGCTATTAAGCATACACGAGTCGCTGAGAATGTGTGAGCCAGTTAGAGGGAGAACATAAGTACTGTCTTTCACAGATCTTGTCTTCTTGAGAGGGCTGGGTACATATCAGTAGAAGCATGAGATGTATGATTGTGCTGGAAGGTGTGGTTTCTCCTGCCAGAAACAAAGAGCAATATTCTAATGAAACTACCATTACAAGTATTATTATGCATACACAACTATAGGCTGCTCCCCTCTTACTTAATGATGTATAAACACTTAGTTTGCCAGTGCTTCCACTAGTATTAACTATCCAAATGACTTATAGCATTATAAACATTATAACTCTGAACAGTGTAAATCAACAGATGTGTTGCAAGAATAGCATGTAGATAATAGAATTATCACACCGCATTGAACTGCTAAATAACTGCGTCATCACTAATAAAGCCAAGCATAAATCAGTTAACGTTGCAGGTTTATATGTACTCACTCTTATAGGACGCACACAACACAAAATACATTCAACTGTGGCTGATATTAATGACGATGCACGTCTCCAACACTAGTTTAGACAGAAAACCAGATCGCGTGCAGTGGTGGAGGCAGTCTGCCGATCTCCGAGTGATGAACAGCGTCTCTTCCGGCTATTCGCGATAAGCGCGTTTCATAATAAAAGTCCCCAAGCTGGCTAGCACGGCAGCACTCTGACGCTCTCTCTATCGCCTTTTGCACAGGTATTGTTTCCTATTTTTTCCTGATGTTTGTTATTATTTCAAATTTTGCATACATTTTTTATAAACTTATTTTTATTTATTTACTACTTAGGCATGTTGACAATTGCCATCGACATTGTCTATGACCAGATATGTTTTTAGTGGACTTTCAAAACAAAATTTGCTTTGCTTGAGAAAGCCTGAAAATATACAGTTATGATTTTTATTTTATTTTTATTTTTTCCATATGATTTCGTCGGGTTAGTTTTGCATCAAACACAATGTAATTTTCGGCAATCGAGATCTGGCAGCAAAAGCGCATTTTTCCACCTGCGCTTCGCGGACAGCTTGCCCCGCTCATGAAATCAGCCGCATACCAGCTAATCACTGAGAACGCGCTACAATCCTGACGAGTCACAGCCACAGAGCGGAGGCGCCACAGCTGCGGAGAAACCGCTTACCCGGAAGCTTCCGTCACTGTCTCACTGACGTAGATTTACAGAAAATGACCATTGTTTTCAAATAAATAATTTTACATACTTATTGAACACTTTATTAAGCTTTAAGTCACATCTCAAATGACAAGAGATTAAATTATAATCATGTTTATATTCATTAGCCCGTGAACTCATTCTCTCAGACGGCCTGGGTATGCGGCGCATTCGCAGCTTATATGGACGGAACGCCACTGCTAGATTGTATCCAGATGTTACTATAATGATTCTGTAAATGGTGATCAGCACCCAGATATTGTTTATAATGTGGAAGTTTCTGCCCTTTGCCTTGGCGAGACATTTCACTTTTTGCAGACAGTGCAAAAGCAGAGTACAATATCAATATAGCCGTAAAAATCCAGTTTGAGATCATTTTCATTAAAACATCTAATTGCCAGATTCCCAGTGTCCTACCTATAATTATTTTTCTGAACAAATACAAATCTTTAAAGCCAGTTTTCTAAGTTTCGCACTCTAGCGAGTTTCACTCTGGAGCAGAGCGGCAGTCCACCTGTCACTCAAGTGGCCACGCCCTTAATTATGCAGGATTTAAAGGCTTAATATAATTTAAACTGATGAGTTATAAAAAAAAAAAATCACACCCCTCACAGTTGTCACGAAGGGCAAAATTAGCTATTTGAGTCCTCATGTACAGAAGTGTACAACCTCAGACTGGCAGCTGGCACTGAGTGAATAATCTGCATTATATATCTATATATACATATATATAACACTTTAAAGATTATTTACGATTAATTATTGTTGCCAAGTTATCTAGTCGTTGTTGCTTACAGTGCTTTGTTATATGGAGCAGTTTTTTACATCGCGATCTAATTTGTTTGTCTAATGAAGTGCCGACAGATATAGAAGTACACAAGTCACACCGTAATTTAAACGCGGTAGACTTTAATGAACAGTAAAACAAAGGCAGAATACCGTATAACTCCAGGCTGGTACAGTATTGACGAATGAATGCAAACAAATGCAGAGCACCATAACCTAATTTGAGCTTTCAAAAACAAAATTAAAGAGATGTTATACTGTGTTCTGCCTTGGTTTCTCCGGGGCTTTTCTCCATGATACTTAAACGCATGATAAAGGAGGTCATTAATGTCCCAAAATGATCAAAACTCATTTTCGACCAAAAACGAGGTTATGGTGTTTTGTCTTTGCACGGCAGCACTGCTGTCACTATAGAGGGGCGTGGTTTCAGCTCAGCTTCACCCACGTCCCGCCTTTTTCCCCCATTTTCGATTATCCGGGAGTGACGCACGGCAAGAGGGTCTGGCTCCAGACATAGGGCGAGTGGAGCGCCACTCAAGAGCGGAAATACTTCACCTCCACGAGCGACGCGTCCGCCATTTTGGTCCGGTCAAGACTTCCTGTGAAAATAAGTCACCTACACTAGCGACGCGGCCGCCATGTTGGTCCGGGCAAACAAATTTATTTTGTTAAAACTTTCGTTTTGTAATATTTATTAATTGCTATATAATCATATATAAATGGTGCTTTGCATATAGTCACCTCTTTGTAAGCAATGTTGATATTTTCTGTACTTTTATCTTTGGTATTTTTACCTTGGAGTTAATAATAATAATAATAAGAAGAAGAAGAAGAAGAAGAAGAAGAAGAATAAACTAAGCTTTTACGGTTCATGACATGACAGCGCTGTCTTTTATCCCCCCCCCCCCCCCAGCAATTTGCACTACAGACATTAAAACATAGCAGTAGGTTTAAAATACACATTTTGAGGGCCTCTGCCTTTTGTTCATGTTTGTTTTTTAACTATACATATTTCAACTACCAATGTAACATTCCATACATTTTAGAAAGTAAACACTATGTTTGTGATATTTAGCAGTGAACATTAAATTAAACATTATTTGTATTTGAAGCTAAATAACAACATATACAAATCAACCACAGTGAAATAATGAATAATTTCCACAATTTAAGTTTTAATTGTTTGAGTAAAAAAAAAAAAAAACAGAAAACATCTTACACTATATTGAAAACACGTGAACTGCAAGTAACCGTGATTGTTACAGTAAAGACACATTGCGCGCGCTCACATACACACACACTTCACTCTTTGTCTGTACCAAGATCTCCATCTTCCATAAAGCAATCCCAGCTACAGTAGCCAGGGTGGTCATCTGAGGAGTAAAGCCCCAAAAGCACTCCCCGTTGTCCATTTCCCTGGTAGCCAGCCCCACAGTCTTTGTAAAGCTGGCTGCACTGTAGGAGACTGCACCTAGAGATGGTGTACAGCTTTCTGTACATTTGACAGTGTCTCTTTGAATATCTTTTCCAATTTACTTTCTCCTGTTCAGTATCAAAACACAATTACGACAGCACATTAAGTCACAATTCAGACAATAAATGAACATCTTTAACTGTCAAAAGTTTCATGTTGGAAATTGAAGAGAGTGAGATTACCCACAAAAAACAAGAGGGGGCAACCACACGTAACAAGCCAGCTGAAGTGTGCCTCCTGTTGAAAATGCTCCTGGCTGACAATGTTGTTAAATTTCTGGCATTTCAGAGCCAGCCTGAGGATTACAGAGCAGCCATCTTCTAGAACTATAAAGACAAGGATACTCTGGAGAATGTCATCTGGCAACTGTAGATATGAAACATGATTTATCATATAAAGTCAAGTCAATCCATTTTCATCAACATTAAAGTGATTATTAACACATGCCTGCAAAATGTCAGTAGTCACTGCACCATCCTGTGAAACCCTTGCGATCTTTGCTGGGAGTGTAGTTACCTTCAAAAAGTCAAACATAAACAAACAGATTGATTAGGAAAGAGCTGCATATTTATACATGCTACTTTCACTACTTTTCACCAAAATATTACCAAAGTGCTGTGTCTACTTTTCCTAGGGACATGAAAGAGAGGTGGCAGAATTCCTTCCCCCATCTTTCCTTCCTGTGTAAAATGTGCAAATCTTCGATCATGTCTGCAATTGACATTGACCAAATGTGACCCTGGACGACAAAACCAAGTGTCAATTTTTAAATTTTTATCGAAATTGAGATTTATACATCATCTGAAAGTTGAATGAATAAGCTTTCCATTGATATATGGTTTGTTAGGATCGGACAATATTTGGCTGAGATACAACTATTTGAATATCTGGAATTTGAGGGTGCAAAAAAATCAAAATATTGAGAAAATTGCCTTTAAAGTTGTTCAAATGAAGTTCTTAGAGATGCATATTACTAATAAAAAATTAAGTTTTGATACATTTATGGTAAGAAAGTTACAAAATATATTGATGGAACATGATCTTTACTTAATATATTAATGATTTTTGGCATAAAAGAAAAATCGATAATTTTCACCCATACAGTGTATTTGTGGTTATTGCTACAAATAAATCCCAGCGACTTAAGACTGGTTTTGTGGTCCAGGGTCATAAATATGTTCATCATGCTTTCCCACTTTGACAGTTGTATCTTAAATGTACTACTTTTCTTTTCACAAACTGTACCCCTCAATCTCAAGGTTCTCCCGCCCCTTTGGGTGTGGTTATGTTTCCCCTGTGTGCTCTCTCTCTCTCTCACTCTCTGCTTGCTTGGCAGTTGTAATTGCCCACAGGTGGTGATCATCAGAGTGTGCTGCTACAAGAGCAGAGTGAAGACTGCTGGAGGAGGTGCTCCAGACTTGTGCTGGGTGTTATTTAAATCTTTGTCTGTTGAGTGTGGTGCAAACTTTGAACGGCTCTTGTTTGTTACAAGTGTATTCCTGTTGTTTAGCAGTGCTGGGCTGATACTAGACAGGTAGTGTGTCTACATTTACTTAGGTTCTGTGTTAAGGTAATAGAAGGTATTGTAATTTTGTAACTTTATGATTAAGTGGGAAGCTGTAGGGAGAGGGTGCCATTTTATTTTGTGCTACTGTTTATCCTTGTTTTTGGTTAGTGAGGGAGTTGAGGAAAGCTTTTGTTGTTGATTTCTTTTCTTTTACCTATAGGTTATTTAGTACTCCTCCTGTTAGCTATCTGTTGTTTTGTTTGTTATTTTGGCCAGGCTCTCTCCTGAAGGCATTTAATTTCTAAATAAATTAAGTTTGTCAAAGCTAAGTGGTTGTCGCATTTCTGGGGCAGAGGACTGGGGTGACACCTCCTCGTTTTATTAATTTCTTCCTTATAAGTTTTCGTTAAACCTGTTACTCCCACTCCCCAACCCTAGACTGGGGAAAGGGAACGTAACACTGTCAACCTTTTACATGTTGTTCTTGTATATTTTCACTGTACTGTAAATCATTTTTACCTCAACATCCAGGCCTGACTGTTCTTCCCATGGCCCAGGAATGAGCTTTTGTGCAACAGCCCTGATAAAAACCAAGACAGCGTTAAGAGGAATATTTACAATTGAAATACACAGAGTATAATTCAGCTGGGGAACACAAACAATGCAGAACATTCAGTGTTTGGTTGAACATGAAATGCCAACAATGCTTGACTAACTCCTTCACAAGCCTCAGACAGGCATTCCCCACCTGTGCATATGATTGAATGATTTTTTTTTAAAACTGTATTTACAAACAAAACATATTGAGTACTTTCACGTTCCAACAAATTCTTTCATCCACCATTGAGTCCATTTGCCTGTTTAGACCTAAAGATAACAGGTTCTCCCTGGTCAAACATGTAGGAACATCTTTAATAATAATTTCATGGGCAAGCCTACCCTAGGCCAGAACATAGCTGACCTATAAGTAAGACAAAGCCAAAAAGTAATGCAAATTTAAAAGTAGTATTAAAAAAAAAAAAAAAAAAAAAAACTTGCAACACATAGGCAATATCAACAAAATCCTTCAATTACTTCAATGACAGAAATGGACATCTGCCAAATAAGCTTTGCATTCATGTACCAACTGTTCCTGGAGGGGATGATCTCCTCCAGCTGCCCACAATGTTCTGCAGGGCCTGAGGTTGCTGACGGCAGTAAGTGTTGCACAATGCTGCCCACAATGGTGCGAAGGGCCAACATCTACAAGAAAAATGAAACACTTAGACTTATTGATGCTAATATTAATTAATCTCACTGCATTTGAGCTGAGTGTTGCATTCACCTATCCCAAACACTAAACTGTTCCCAGTTAATAGGCATTAGTTCTTTCAACTCGTATTCATAATGCTTACCATGTGTTGGTGCTTCATCGGTGGGTGGTTGTGCAGCTGTGCTTTCAGTTGACCTTGGCTCGGCTGGAGTGAGTTCAGGGCCTTAAGGTTTTGAGTACAACAGCACGATTTCATGAACCAATTAAACGACTAGAATATGCATTACAGTTAAGTTTTTAAACTTTTGACAACATGAACAATTACGTCACATGGGTCAAGTTTAATTACATGATACTAATACTTTGTATTATCATTAATGTTAAAGCAATTTACTTGTTGCAAAACTGGAACAAAACTATGTCTGTGTACTGACGTTATGTAAATTCAACACAGTAAAATACTGCATCATTCACCTATGACAGCTTGTCCCAAAGCAGACAAGGTGATGGTGTTCAGAAGTTCCAATCGGCGTCCAGAGTTTAACTGCCTCTCCAGAAGTGCTCTATTTGTGAAGGTGTTATGACCATGGATAACACTTCTCATAAGAAATACAGGGGTTGATGGAGCCATGTTGTTGAAAAAATAGTTACTTTTACGCATTTTGGCAAAGAACTGCTCCGCAACTTGGCTATTTAACCACCCTTTCAGCTCAGGGACAAGTTGGACCCTGCGCAGTATGTCCTTCGGATCTGTTGCATTCTTCTCATGGAAGCAGTCATATAAGACATAGTGCTCAGAAGATCCAGTGACTGGATGAGCATTTTCCTACCCACAGTGCACCCTTTCATGTAGCCATGGCAGTGACCCTGCAATTTTCCATCCCTGGCTGCCTTCACATTCTCTTCTGTGGGTTCAGACAGTCTGCCCTCATAAGGCTGGAAAGGCAGTGAATGAGGAACCCGCAAATTGGTGTGTCGCCAGACCTCTTGCGAAATCATAAACACAGACATTTGGGAAGTGCTTCCAGGAGAGCAGAAGGTCTGCAAAGTCCCTGGGACTTTCAGCACGTAGATTAAATTTGATGCTATATGCAATGCCATGTGGGCAAAGTATTACAGACCATCCACCTGAGATTAAACATTCAATAGATTGTCACGTGTGTAACATACAAAAACTTAATACCATGGTTTACAGAGCAACACTGCAATTTACCAGATGCACCCCATATGCTTTGGCAGACCTTGTAATATGTTTGTCTGCTCTTCATGTTCTCCTTCAGTCTTGTTATGAGATCAAGGTGGGAGACCTTGGTGTCGATGTTGCAGGCTCTGCACAATTTTCTCACAACTCCAACCTAATAATATTTATAACAAACAGTAAACGGCCCATTTGCTGGACACTTTCTTACCCCTCAAAACCAGAGAGCTTCATCAACTTCAACACCAGGGAACTTCACCTTTTGTTTGGCCAGCTCATCAATCAGATGGTCCTCAGTAACACTGCTCAGCTGTGCTTCAGCTGAAGAGGGGCATGTTCTCACCTTTTTGAAGTCTGTGTTAAGAACAGTGCCACTTTGATGCGTTTCACTCCCAATCCAGGGTGCCCAGTGTTCATAGCTTGGATTGACAAGTGAAAGGGTTTGCACTGCCTACAAAAAGTGATACATTATTTGTAATCCAAATTGTCTACAAAATGTAGAATCTGATGAAATATAGTATTCACCATAACTCACTTTGAAAAAATCCATGACTTATCATCGCAAGATGAACAGAATTCTAAAAAGTCTCAATATCATGTTCACCGTTGAAGTCATCAGGGGGTGCTTTGAGGTCACTGACTGTAATGAATCACACCATAAGGGAAAAGCAAGACCACTGGACTGAAAACACTGTAAAAAAAATAAAATAATAATAATCACAATGTCACTTACCTGCCAGCTTGAAAACCCCTTTCCTGTGTAGATCCACGACTACCACAGGTGGGTAAAATCCACAATTGACACAAGAGTAAGTGTAATCTGTGTCAGTCAAAGCCTCAAAATGGCAATAGGCATGAAATATGACATCCCTGGATGGGAACTCCTCTCAACCCCTCCAATGAATCCACAACTCTTGACACAGACACATGGTTCTGAAGTGTGAAGCAAACACAAATAAGTCTGAGAGCAGACCGTGACAGATCATGTTCTTGTTGCTTAATGATGGAAACTTCAAAATAAAAAAAAACAATATGTAATGTTCATGTACATATAGCCCAGTTAAGTAATCTTAAAAAAAGGTCAGAAAAGATTAATACTCAAGGTAACATTTTCTCTCAGAAACACACATAGAAAAATGTGGTTATCAAAGTTGTGAAGGCCAGCTTTCCACTCCTGGTACCTATACACCATGTTGCACTACGGACATATCCTAGTTGAAATAAAACACAAATCACATTGATGTCAACCCATCACAATACTAGCAATCACTGATCATGACTGCTTGTTACATTAGTCATATTTCTCTGACTTACTGTCTATGAAGCCCATCATGCTGACAATCCCAGCTTTCTTTGTAACTAGTACAGCCTCTGCAAGTGCAGGATGTCCAGTGCATAACTGGCATGTTGTCTCAAGAGGAAAAAACTGCTTTGGGTATTTTATCTTTATTCTCAATGTTGTAACTTCTTTTGGTAGTGCTTCTGGAATTTTTTTCTCTTTGAAAATGTACTGCACAACATTTATTAACTAAATGTTAGGCAGGCGTTTCTAACAATTAAAGTTATGATTTAAATAGTACCATTGCATGTATTTAAAGTTAGCATGTGTCCAATTAAATTAAGTATTATTTATGTCTCTCTTTGTATTGTCATTTAAAACACCTTAATTCCATATTTTATTCTTTCTTGATGGTTAGAGTAATCTGTCCAAGTTTCTGAGGACAATCTTCTTCAAAAGTACCTCAGAGATGGACACAGTTACAGTGTCATTCTGGATTTCTTGGCATTGAAGCATAATGTTAAAATGAGCCTTCATACCCTGAACAAAAAAGAACAACCTGTCCTTGTACAAACGAGAAATCTGCTCGCCTTTGGAAATTGTTCGGACTGCTATTACTGATGAGTCGAATGGTTCTGGACAGCATTATGGCTACCGCACAGTGTGCCAGACCCTACGCCAAAAACACAATCTTACAGTGAGGAGGCAAGATGTAAAGCTTATGATGGCAGACCTTGATCCAATAGGCATTGAACAACACTCAGTAAGAAGATTTGTGAGAAGGGTTTACTATTCTTTGGGGCCAAATCATGTCTGGCATGTTGATGGCTATGACAAATTAAAACCATGGTTTGGCTGTAAGTGGCTGTATCGATGGTTACTCACATAAAGTGATGTGGTTAGTCTGTGGAGCTAGCAATAACGACCCACACATTATTGCTCATCATTACATACAGCGTGCCAGTGAATTTGGAGCCAGACCAAAGTTTCTTCGCACTGACTGTTGCACTGAAATTGGAGCAATGGCTGCAATCCACCGTTCTCTGAAATCGACCCACACAGACGACCTGGCAGGGGTTTCAAGCCATATGTATGGCTCCTCAATCACAAACCAAATAATTGAAAGCTGGTGGTCATACTTCAGAAAACAAAGGTATAGTCCACACAGTCATGATATTTTGGGGTTGTATTTAACATTTCTTGCTGAATTTTACAGTTGGAAATGTTTAGTTAAAACATGTTATAATAAAATAGCCTATTCAGTGTCTAAAAGGGATGTTGATGTTGGTCTATTCACACAGGTCTCAGTTTTGGATGGATCTTCTAAATGACTTGAAAGAGAGACATCTCTTTAATGGCAGTCATGAGCAGATGTTTAATGCGTTTTGTGTTTTTAAGTGTACTGCGGAAGGACCTTGACGAATGCAAAGAAATATGGAACACTCACACCATTAGGACAGTTAAACAGTCTCGCTGTCCTTCTGGTAAATCAGATGCAATGTACGCTCTTCCACACAGGTTGGCATGTGACTGTATTTAACTGTTTTTCATTTTTGTAATGAAATTGTTACGATATTAGTTAACACAAAATGTCAAACTCTGCCATCATTCACCTAGCCTAATATTCCAAAGCCATGAGATTTACTTTCTTTTGTGGAACACAAAGTGGTAGACAATTGTTCCTCTTTTATTCAAACACTGTAAAAAGTAGTAAGCTGACTTAATAAAAAAAAAAATGAGGAAACCCGTTGCCTTAAAATTATTAAGTATATAATAATAAAAAAAAAAATGTTAAGTAAACTTGACAATTCACTTAACTTATTTTTTAAATTATCATTTACTTAAAAATTTTAAGGCAACGGGTTTCCTCAATTTTCATAAGTTAAGTCAACTTACCACTTTTTACAGTGTACATGTACTAACTATAGCGTTAAAAGATTACACTGTAAAAAGTGAAAGTTGACTTTACTTAAAAAAAAAAAAATGAGGAAACCCATTGCCTTAAAATTATTACATAATAATTTAAAAAAAGAAAAGTGAATTGATCATGACAATTCAATTAACTTATTTTTTAAATGATCATTTACTTAAAAATTAAGCAAATTAAGTGAATAAATTTAGAAACATGACACTGAGAGTATCGTGTGTTTTGGTCTGACTCTTCTGAATCACTTTCGATTACTATTGGTGCATACAGACGTGTGTAATTGCTGAAGGAGGAAAATAACTTAAAGCAGTTAATTTAATACTAAAGCAATTTATCTTTTGAGGTAACTCATCTAGCTTACGTGTAACACTTTTGTTGGTCATGTCCATGTTCTTGGATTTTTTTTCAGATTTTTCCTGCTTCCTAGATTTGTCAGAAATATAACAAATATTAAAATAATTTTAATTATTTTAAAATCTGTATAAGTTTTTTTTTTTTTTTTTTTTTAATTGCCTGTTTCTACAGACCAACTGCCCCCTAGTGGTCGGGAGCATTTCTGTTGTGTTGTGAGCTTATGTTTGCCTTTTTAATTGCATTGTGTTTGTGAGCTTATGTTTGCTTTTTAAATTGCGTTGTATTTTGAGCTTATGTTTGCTTTTTAAATTGCGTTGTGTTGTGAGCTTATGTTTGCTTTTTTAATTTCGTTGTGTTGTGAGCTTATGTTTGCTTTTTAATTTTGTTGTGTTGTGAGCTTATGTTTGATTTTTAATTGCGTTGTGAGCTTATGTTTGCTTTTTTTAATTGCGCTGTGTTGTCAGCTTGTTTGATTTTTTAATGTCGTTGTGTTGTGCACTACTGGGCCACCGTAGGGATCCCTGCCGATTATTATTATTACTTGCTTAACCTCTTTAATATGGCTTTTTGGTTGCTTTTAGTCAGAAAACGTAAAGAAAATGACAAACATACGGCAAGATAATATAATCATCAAAATCATCATCGCTGGATGTGGATATGCAGAGCTGTACGATACAACTATGTACTTTTATAGAAACAGGAATAAAAAGGATCTTGTTTGGAAGAAAGTGAGTGAGGAGGTTGGACAATCTGGTAAGTTGTAAAAAACGCTATTTACTCAATTTGAGGTATATATATACATACTGAGTTGATGTGTTTATTCAGAGGAAGTGTGCAGAAAGAAGTGGCAGAGTCAACAAAATCCATGTCAGCCATTTCGCAACGAGACTGGAGCCACCTGGCAGAGGCCACTCCCTGACGCGAATTTGCGTCTGTTGTGAAGTGAATTTCACGTGCGAATGAAGCGAGTAAACTCAAAATGTTCAAGCGTCCAACTACGTGCGAATAGCGCGATTTATTTGTGCAAGTCGTGTCTGGTGTGAACGCACAGTAAACACTGGGTTTTCAAAAGTATGTGAAATATTTAAAGTTTGCAGCATAGAATCTTTAAAATACGTCCACAAGTTTCACACACCGGTCTGTTATTGTGGCGACATTTACAGTACACGCCCCGAAACGTGAATTAGGCTTGTTTGAGATGAGCAAAATCTGTGCAGAACCAATCACCGGTGATCACTGCGAGATGCATGCCGGTTAGAAAAGTGTCCGAGTTACGTCCGTCTTGCTCTGATGCCATGCTGACGTGTGCCAAAAAACTCTTGCGACGGCAAGGCGGCTGTGTCGGATTAAATAGCAAGCACTTTGAGTGTCTTGTTCATCATATTTATATTCATATAAAAGCAACAGAACTGAAATTATATCATGTTTATCAGCAGCACGAGTGAGAATAACGCGATATCTGCCTTTGATCTCGTTTGATCTAGTTGCTACCTGTTCCACTTTGAGAGCTCAGAACTGTCTTGACTGCTCTTATTTCACTCCTCCCCTCATGGCAGAAGCCTACTCTCACCTACGTTTCAGGCTAGGCGAAGCGCATCTCAAACAAGCCTATTGATAGTTTTCACGTGACGTCACACTCTTATAGGAACGCCCACCTGGCGGGCAAAACGAAGCTTTGCTCCACTGACCGCCAGCTATTTTTACGCAGATTTTCTTTTCGTAATAATGCAGTAAAATGTAGATATTAAAGCGAAATTCAATATACACCTTATTGATGATGTATATTTTGTACAAGAAAGCAGTTGAAGCCAGAATATAAACGCAATGTGCAAAGTTTCACTTTAAATGGTTTCCCATAGAAAACCAATAGAAGGAAAACACTGAACCATTAAGGGAATTGCGTTCATATTCCGGCCTCATCTGCTTGCCTATGTAAACTATGCATCATTACCTATAGAGATTACTGAATTTGATATTTTAATATTACTGTTTTAAATATATTAAGGCACTTTTAAGTGTTTTTATAACATTTTGTCGCACTGTTTAATGATTGAAATATTACCGCGGGTATATGGACTGAAAACGTGCAAAACTTGCATTTTGTTCACATACCTTTGTTTTATTCTTTTGAGAGGTGATCTAATTATTTGCGGCTTTATTCTTTATTCTCATTAATTAGATTCTGTGACGACAAGGATGACCAGTGTTGAATTAAACAATTCTGTTCATGCACAAATCTGTGTTTTAATAACAGTAAAATATTGTTTAGTGTAATAGCACTGTTATATTGAATCAGGTTTATCAAATAAATAATAAAACAAAAATAAAAAAACACGGTTAAGCATATACCACCAGTTTACTGGTATTTAAATAGTATATGTTTATGTTGAACTTTATTTATGAACAGAAGGCACTGTATTAAGCAGTAGGCCTATACAAATAGTGTTTCTGATGCTCATGAAAACGTTTCTGAAACGTCTGTGTATTTGACAAATATTGCACTTAATTCACTTCATCTGTGAGTATTCAAACTGTGAACTGGAGCAGAAAGTGTCTGCCTACGTCTTTTAATTCCGCCCTGACTGCAAGCGGATACTCTCACGAGCCGGTGGCAGACTAGAAGTTCATCTCAAACAAGCCTATGGATTCCAGACCTTCTGCCCTCAGTCGGAAGGTCTGGCTACGCGAGACTAGACACCACGTGATCCTTTCAGATGCCAAACGCCGAGCCTAGAAAGTAGACGAGACGAGACGAGACGAGACTAGACGAGAGTTGGCACCTGCAGCGAAAGGAGTGAAATCAGCAGACACCTCGGCTGTGGGATATTTCCCAGCACATACCCGGCAGTACCATCAGGATTTAGTAACATGACAAGTATTTGGTAACATTAAACATCTCTTTCATTTTTATTTGACCCTCTAAATCTATCACTCTCTATTTTAATTATATTCTTAAAAAAAAAAAAAAAAAAAACTTGCCCCTTTTAGACTTGCACTCTAGTAATGTAGGCTACTAACTGCTTGTTTTCTTAAAAAACTCTTGTTTCTCTAATCTTTTTGTATCTGTTTGTTTTCTTTTTATTTATTATACAATTAGCAAAAGCAAAAAGGCCTCTAACACTAGCGTGCTCTATTTATTTCCCTATTTTTTCTATTCTATCCGTTTTCTTTTTATTATATAATTAAACAAACAAACAAACAAAAAAGCCTTGCTAAGCTAACTGAGCCTTGCTTTGCCTTGCCTAAATTTGGGATAATATGATCATATTTCCTTGACCTGGTAAGGACTCTACCAGCTGCATTTTGGACTATCTGCAGCTTGTTTATTGAAGATACAGGACAACCAGCTAGCAGTGCATTACAATAGTCCAGTCTAGAGGTCATCTCCTAATCAAACACACCTGTCTGTAACTTTCTTTTGATCTTGAAGACATTGATTAGCTTCTTCAGGTGTGTTTGATTAGGGTTGGAGCTAAACTCTGCAGGACACCGGCCCTCCAAGACTGAAGTTGCCCATTCCTGGTCACACTCAACCCCGTCACAAATATATATATTTCTCATTGTTTCGGGGGTTGTAAACTTGTGACAGGGTTGAGTTATTTACTTCATTTATTAATACTTTTAATTAAAAATTAATAATAGTCATGGTTTCAGTAAATATATACTTTAACAAAATCATGACAACTCATATTTTTGTTATAAATTGAATTTTTGATGTAATATGTCCACTTGAACTTTGAGAAGCATCATACATCAGAAATTGCACCCACATTTTCAGCAGAAAGACAATGTTGGGCATGCAGATATGTTGACCCAGAAACAAGGGGACAATATAAGAGAGAAACAAAACCAAAATTGAAGGCAGTGTATCCCTTTAAATGTGTTACAGTCTTCAACCCTGTCACACCATGTCACATTAATATTTTTGGAAAAATATAGGGAAGACGATTAAGAATGAAAGCAATTCTTGCTGATCTGTTAAGGACTAAAGTAATAAAATTGTGGTTTTAGTTAAACTTCTAAATTAAAAATATTTTTTACAAAATTAAAGAGACCATAGACACAATTAGTTTATTTCTAGCTTCA
Source organism: Acrossocheilus wenchowensis (assembly GCA_029620275.1). NCBI lineage: Eukaryota > Metazoa > Chordata > Actinopteri > Cypriniformes > Cyprinidae > Acrossocheilus > Acrossocheilus wenchowensis. The sequence continues at coordinate 251,322 of JAJUBA010000173.1, forward strand.
GTCCTATAAAAAATGTGAAAATTATTATAAATGTTCATTTTTTTATCATTAAATTGTTATGAGGGACACATGAGCAGTAGGTCGATGTTTGTTTTATAACAAGTTCTGTGTAAAATCCTTTTTAAACCAATCCCATTTTGTACGTATGGTAAAGGAGTGTGAGGAACTGCAGATACATTTTACATAATTTGATATGATGCTTTTTGAGCTTCATAAGGACTGTATATAGCCTAAGCTATATGTGAACCAAAAAGAAAGTCTAATTAAGTGACGAAGAGAAATAATAATGCATTTCAAACATCTATGATCAAACTAAAAGACAGTCATGTAATGAACACAGTAGATTTTAGATGTTTTGATTTTTAGAATATCTCATCAGACATAATTACTTTAAAATGTCTAATTTAACTCAATATTTAATTAACAAAAATATCCGATATTATTGTCATTTTTGCAATCATTTAATGCAGAAATTAAATAGGCCTAGTTGATGTTTTGCAGGACATCGATTCACTATTTCAACATTTTTTTGGCATTACATCATATGAAGTCAGCACACACTTGGACTCATTTTGACTTCTTAAATTGTTTTTCAATCATTATTTTTGATGGATTTGGCACTTTATTTCACTGTTCTGTGTAGAGGTGAAGTCAGACTGTGAGGTTCACAAATTGCACGACAGGATGTTTCTAAAAACAGGACAGGAAGAAGATGCCCTGGTCACTCTCCTGCACAAGCCTTTTGTCCTCCCAACAGATCCAACCACGTTTCTTAAGAAATCAAACCACAGCAGGTTTCAGTTTCAATCAGTAGCGGAACTATACATACTATGAGTCAGCAGAACATTTATAACTATAGATAAAATGCATTCAGTTTGTGTGTGTGTGTGTGTGTGTGTGTGTGAATTAGGAGGGTCAAACGCTGTCATGGGTGGATTCATAATCCATTTACCAGAGGAAGAGCTTGAGTGCTTTTGGCAGATAGTCTTATTAGATTAGACTTTTTACTGAACAATTGAAGAAAATGTTTCACGCGTTTGTTTTGTTCTGTTTGTGTTGGCAGGGTCTGATGTGTAAGTTGTGAACAAACTAAATTGCATTTATATTTCTCTTCACATTGTGCATCAGGTCACATTTAAACATTACAAAACAGTCTTCAGGCTTTATAAACCAACAGAAAACCTGTTCCTGTTCTTGTTTTCCAGGTGTGTTTGGTGCTGAAATAAATGAAATACAGTCAGTGTCTGTAATGGAGGGAGATTCTGTCACGCTACACACTGATGTTACTGAAATACGGAAAAATGATGACATACTGTGGAAATTTGGAGCTGAAAAATCACTCATAGCTAAAATCAATCGAGAGGCTGGGATCTCCTCCACATATGATGGTCCTGATGGGAGATTCAGAGACAGACTGAAGCTGAACAATCAAACTGGATCTCTGACCATCACAAACATCACAACTAAGCATGCTGGACGTTATGAAGTAAAGATAGTTGCAGCTAAACTGTCATCAAAAACATTCAACGTTTCTGTCTATGGTGAGTCCTAGAAATATTTTTCAGTTTTTCTCACATTTAATTTTAATAAACACCTATTTTACACAACAAAACATATTGGACCCATTTGAATTCTAAACAGGATGCTGTATTTTAAAGCGTGGTGGAAGAGATCAAACAGTTAGTCACCTATTACATCGACCCGCATATATTACATGTTTTTCAATCTGTATTACTGAAAATTATCACTGTTCTTTTTTCTCTAATAGTATCAGTTTTATACCCATATGCCACTTTAGCAGGCTGCAATGTAAACTCAATGCTATTGCTTATTTCATATTTATTTTTTTATTTCTTTTAAAAATGGGGGAATTCCACACAGCTATCTTCCTGTTTCATTGGAAATTACTTTAACACACTCTTCATCACAATCCTATTTTATCATTGCTTTGCTCCCCCCAGAAGTCCAAATCCATTGGTGTGATTCTACTGAAGCTGTGATCCGATTGGTCATCTCTGCTCTGGTGGGTGTGGCTGTTGTTGCTGTTCTGCTTTATGACATCAAGTGCACAAGATGAGGAGACAAGAAACAGATTTTAATTTGAATCCATTTTAATCTGTAAAAATGGAAAGTTTATAAAAAAAATCACTGTTTGAGGAAAAACATATAATGAGGTAAAAGTACAATATAATGTATTATGTAGGAGAAAAAGCCTCAGTGGTTTCCCCTGTTGCCACAACTTCCTTTTTTATTATTAATAATACCTTGCGCCAGTTACCAAGAAGTGACAATTTTGTTCCCTCGAATACATGGGATGGACTATAGACTGTAAAAAAAAAAAAAAATCACAATATGTCTATAGAAAAATTATACAAAAATATCCCAGTGACGATTGACAGCATGGTGTCCCAATCAAGTTTTTTTTGTGCCCCCCATCCAATCGAAGTCATTGAATATTGATTATCTGTCCCGATCCGATACTTGTATTTTACTAGTGCTTGGTGCACACTTAAAGTACATTCAAGATATTAAATTCAAATGTAGGCTACATAGACGAACAGAGAGTTTCTCAGATGTGTCCAACAGCCCAGTTTAAATAGGCCTACTCAGGACACCGTCAAATTATGCTTTTAGCCACTGCTTTTTGCGCTTAGCTTTTTGCCACCACTGCTTTTTAGCGCTCTTTGAGCGTGCTCTGGCTTACACGCAGCTGCTCCTCTAAAACCATGAGGAGAAATGCCGCCTAGTCTCGTCAAACTTTACTATTTTATTTATTTTACTTTAGTTTCTTTTTCTTTTCTGTTGAGCTTCGTGTTCTGAGTTAAGTTTTGCCGCAACGCCGTGTCTCTGAGTTCACCTCGAGTCTGTGACCGCCTCAAAACTTCAACAAGCCCACAACTTCACATCTTCACTCAACAACCATTGGCCTCCCAAGACATCACTTCAACGACTACTGAACTTCCAACCAATCAGCAACCTCAGGAAACCCCCTTTCTGCAAAGATGCCAACAAGGGGAATCCCTTAACACAAAGGCAACGCAAGTATCTCCGACCTCCAGATTCTGAACTGGTGCATTTAATATAAATTTTAACCTCATTGAGGAACTCAATTCGAGGGTTAATAAAAGTGATTGACGGTTGTTCATGTCTATGCAGTTGCACATATCGCTATAAACTTGGGATTTCACATTTTCATTCTCTTAAACTCATTCTTTTCTTCTTTCCTTCACTGCCGTGAAACAGTGATTCTGTTCAAATTCCCTATAAAAACATGAATGATTCCCTTTGAGCTAAATTGACCTTGTTTCCCTTACAGAGGTCAACTGGCCAGATGTTTTTGGTTACAGCTGACGGTGTTTCTGAGCGTTTATGTTTTCTGAGGGTGTTTAAAAAAATGTGAAAAAAGCTTTACGTCTGTTCATATAAAATTCTTTGACTTTAAATGACGTATTTAAATATTTTTTTTTCACTTCTTTGCAGACTGTAGAAACTATATCATTGTGTAAAAACACTGTACGTGATTATTTATTGACATTTTTTAACTCAGCAGCATCAGACTAGGTAATATTAGGTCTGTTTTGCAAATCAGGAGAATTTTTTAAACTGAAGGGCTGAAACAATAAATAAAATAACAATTAAATGATTGTTTGGATGATTAAGTATATTACTCTTGTTTCAAAAGTGCTCTTATCTTGTGCTTTTATTTGTGTGTGTGTGTGTGTGTGTGTGAGTGTGTGTTTTCATTTAAAGTTGATGAATGTGGTATTCAGTCAAGGTCAAAAGGTCAAACATTAATCATAATGTGATATGAATGGATTTTAATCCAGGGCTTTCGAGCAGTGTTTGTTTGTATTGTATTCAATAGTTCTGTTAGTGCTGTAGTAATGGTGTAAAGACAGTCCTGGATGTCTCTGTTGAACAGATGAAGCTCCATCTACTGGATGAACATGTTATTTCACTAACAGCTGTCTCGCTTTGACATTTTGTAGTGTAAAATCCTTAAAATGTTTTATGCAAGATAGATCTATATTACTCTATGCCACTTTTGTACAATGTTAAACATGCTTTAATATATTCTTTAAATTCTTATGCCTCATTTTTGCTCAACATATTCAGCTCTATACATTTACATTGTTGATAAACAAAAAAACAAAACAAAAACAAAGCACAATTGTTAGTTTATCTAAAGTCATTTTTGCTTATTAGTATGATTGAACTGGATCATCAAAGGTCAGCAGCAAAGATATTGGTTAATAAAATGAGATTAGATACATTTGTGTTATTTAACATTTAATTACTGCAGAATTAATTTGAATTAATTTTGATGAATACTAAATCTTTTTTTTTTTTTTTTTTGCGATTGGGATGAATTAATGCACATTCACATTTAGTCTAGAACTACAGTAACATTATGTTCACACAGCGCACACAACTCCTGCACTTCAGATTTCTCCCAACATGGGGACAGGAGACTTGTCAATCAATAAATGAGAAACTGCCGTTACTTTTTTGAAAAGTAACTCAGATATTTTCTTGTAAATTAAAAAGTAATGCGTTACTTGAAAAAAGTAATCTGATTACATAACTCGCGTTACTTGTAATGCGTTACCCCCAAAACTGATCACTTGAAGCTTCTGTAAAAACCTCTGAATATTACTGTGATCTGTGTTTTTGATCAGAAAATATCAACAAACTTCATTAAATAGCAGCTAAGATGGGTTAAATGTCTTTAATGTGTAGTAAAGGGGAATTAATTCCTCATTGTTTCCAGAGATGGATTGATTGGTCATTGGTCTCCTCCCAGTGACCTCCTCTCTTCTCTTCTGGTTAGTTTGGCCTGTTCGCCCCTGCTGGTAGATGTTGAAACTACACTTATATATGATCACAAGGCAAACTTTAGCCTGATGAAATAAAAGCATTAGCTAGCAACATATAAAACTAAAAATATTTTATTATATTATATTTTACCAGTGACTGATACTTATTTTGGATGCTTTATGGTGACGTTGTCCAGCAACATATGACTCTTCTAATGCACATGATGCTGCTTTAGCGCCCCCTTGTGACTGAATATGAAAACGTATTCTGTTATGACCGCTCTCTCACAACTGTGATGATATTTTAGGCCTTCAAACCCTGATACACTGGCTCTGACAATAATCACTTTGTACATTTGAAGGTTTGTATAATAATTAATATACGCTGCTCTTAATTAATGAACTTGTTGAATATGTCGATGCAATTACAACTATTCTGAAAACTGTTGCTATGGCGATAGAGACAGTTGCCTGTTCAGTTCATTGGCATGAGGCTCCACTCATGCGCCATTCAAGCTACTTTGACAGACGTAAGATCTCAGGCAATTGCAAAGATAGTTGGAAAGTTTTGAATGGGCAGGCACCTACCATATGTAGATTATCTCCATCTGGCTGGATGCTGCATCTCAGACTATTTCAATGCCGACTAAATTTAAAACGCCTATCCACCATGACCCAAAAACATGTTTTGGTGACAGTGACTGTTTCCCAGTTATTTTTTATTATGGATGTGCACACTTTATTTATCTTTTGGACTATTGAACAAAAACACCCACCTACTGCAATAATAACGCTTGGAAAAGCCAGGACAAGTTTTAATATAACTCTGATTGGACTCGTCTGAAAGAAGAAAGTCATATACACCTAGGATGCCTCGAGGGTGAGTAAAACACAGGCTAATTTTCATTTTTGGGTGAACTGACCCTTTAACATGTCAGTTAAGGTTCAGATTTTATGCTTATGCAGTACGTGGTAATCAATGCCAATATATATACACAAATATATTGGAGGACAGAAATGCTTAGTTTTTAAGATCAAAGGCTAATTTAAGTGCTTCGGCATGAATACAAATCACTCCAAAATCACATTTACACATTCAGATATGATTCACTTCTACATTCACATCTGATTCACTTCAGAACATATCATTTGGATAACATTTAACTTCACTTACTTAATACAGTAGAAAAAAGGTACTACATTCACAATTTAAAAGTAAAATAATAAAAAGCTTAACTTAGATGAGTAGTTGGTTAGTTTCAACAACACAAGTGTCAGATGCATTGATGGTCAAAGATGTTTCTGAATCGTCTCACAGTCTGATGAATTTCTACACATGAGGAGAAGGTCATCTGACTTTAAAGCTGAACATGAACATTAACCTGATTTTGGTGTTAATTATTACATAAAACAGCACGTACAATAGATAGAGAAATACTGTTGTGGTAAAATATATATTTTAAAAGCCATATATGATCTTTCTGACTACTACTAAGCTACCAGAGTCAAACTGCTAATAGAGGTGTGAAGCATATAAAATGGGTTTTATCAGTACATTTTCCAGGTAATCTAAAACCAAAGGACACGGTTCATTTCTTACTTTCTCTGGACAGATTCTAGAGGCTCAAAAAGGCAGAAATACATTCTGTTGTTGTAGCTGGAGCTCAAATGTTGAAGGTGTCAGTGTTGCTCATTCACTACATCAGAGACTTCACTAGAGTCACAGATTCATTCACTCCGTTTGCTGTGGAATCAGTCAGAAAATACAGAGACAATGACTAATTAAAAACAGAAGATTAACTGATCTGGATGTACTCATGCATGAGATGTCAAAACTAAGATACAGCATATGAAATCATTCAACACACTACCAGTAGCACATTTGACTCATTTGATAGGTTCAATATAGTTTATGCACTTTTCTCACAAATGAACATGATATTTATTAGATTTGGGAACTCAGTCATGCATCTGGTAGAATATGCAAACTGTTCATTTACATTAATTCACACTGTGTTTGAAATGTGTTTGAATGAATCAACAGAATGAAGTCACATCGTACTCATCAGATCATGATATTGTTTTAAAGTAAAATCTTACCATTCATTTCCTCCTCCTCTGATACCATCGCCACTTTGTTTGTCACAGCAGCACACAGAAACCGAGAAACACAAAGAAAGTGTTGCCATTAAGTCTTTCTCAATAACATATCACAAAAGTTATTTTTGTTGTTAAAAAAGAACAAAGAATCAAATTACACACAAAAAGACACACTAGAACAACAGTAGGCTATAAATTAAATTAAATTAAATTAAATTAAATTAAATTAAATTAAATTAAATTAAATTAAATTAAATTAAATTAAATTAAATTATTTAATTAAAAATATACATTGATTCCTATTAGTGCAGTGAGTAATTCAGTAGTTGATAGCTGATCCGGTAATCTCCAAAATATGATCCCATTCACTTCTATGGTCACTTCTAACTATAACCAAGATTTTTCTTCTTCTTATTATTATTATCATCATACTCATTATGATTATTAAGCAAAACAACACAGCTGTAAATGTTGAAACTTCGGCACAAAAATATAAATTTTGTTGCAATAATGCATATTCTTGCACTATCACACATCCACCTGTATAATTCATGTTTATTTTAAATAATTAGATCATATATATTAATTACACAATGCAATGGTGACCTCAGCATAGAAATATTAATAATTTTACATAGCTAAAAATATAGTTATTTTAAAACTCTTTTTAACACCAGGTATGTCCTGCTCTTTATTTTCTTATTCAGGCATGTTTTCATATAACTGTAACATGTCAATAACTTTAAGTAGCACTATGCTATATAGATGTATTTACATACCGTGATAAAAATGAAATATCAAAATACCAAACACTTTATATTGTTGCCACTGTACATATTGTCATTCTGCTCAGCCCTTTGAAATTCCAAACGAAACATCATTCAGATGCTGTTTTATCAGATTGAAATAGACAAAGACAAAGTTTGTGGTGTTTCAGAAGAAGAAAGGTGGTATTTTTGCTATTTTTACAGAGTGCCGATCTAAATTAAAGCTGAAGTAAATGCTAATGAAGGTGAGGCAGCAACAGAACAGTGTTTATTTCACAGTGTACTCCAATAGGAGGTTTTAAAGGTGCCATAGAATGCATTGATACAATATTTTAAATTGTTCTTTGATATCTACATAGAAGATATGTGGCTTAGGTAAGGGCAGGGCAAAAATTCTCCAGAAATGGTTTTAGATTTCCATTTACAGGATTTCTCCCAAGAAAGAAATGGTCTGTTATTGGCTTATTTGGAAGGGTCATGAATAATAATGTTAAGCTCTGCTCTGATTGGCTGTTTCACAGTGCTGCTCATTTCAGTAGCTCACAGCAGGAAGGAAACACAGGGAAAATATATATTTCAATACTTTCTCATGCAGTTATATGGTTGGGTAATTATACTGTAAATAAAATGTGGTCATCAGGGAGCCGTTATTAATATGCTAGGCATTGAAACTGCTTTCAAATGCACAATGTACAGAACTGTTATTATTAGGGGTGTCAACGTTAACGTATTTTAATTTTTTTTTACACAAATTGATCGTTTGATAAGGTTTGACCCCAACTTCTTGCCGTCATCGCAGCACGGAAGGTTATCTATCATTGTGTGATGAGGGTACAGCGAACCAGTATTGCCATATTTGAATTGTTGGGCTATTTTGAAAATACAGTCGCGGGAAAAATTACAGAGCCGTGGGTTGCGGTTTTTTGGGCTAATTTTATAATGTACCACGGCCGCCCAAGGTGTATATAGACAAATAAAAAATTAAAAAAATAGATCCTTTTACTAATGTGTATTATACTTGGAATGTATACCTGGCAACTTAAGAATGGAGAGGCGGTTGTAGCATCAAAAACAACGTGAGTTTTAGCCAGAGCAGCAGAAATAAACATGACAACAGCCAGATTATATAAAATAATAAACTCACGATTACAATAGGATATTTGTATGTGATTTTCTTGAGTTAATGTGTATATTTGAAAAGCTAATTTGTGCTGCAATATAAAAGGCTATAAATAGCATATTTTAACAACAGTAAACAACCAAATTCCACATGTGATCGCAAAAGGAAGTTATTACAAACACTCGATGATGGTTTGAGTTCTGAGTAAAAGTGTACTATTAATCTCATAAATTGTCTTATGAAGCATGATGCAAATATTAGCTCTAATGCACCAACAGGTCCAATTCTTCTTCATAATGCATTTTGTCATAATACTTCATGTAAGGTCGCAAGAAAATGTTTTGTTGTATTAGAAATACTTTTGATGATAGTTGGGTAAATGTATACTGGGATTGAAGCGATGTGGCTTGGTAAACGTTTTATTGCCAGTATAAAGACTGATAATGGCTGAATAAAAACAAAAGAATAATGATAAAAGAATAATAAGGAGTATGTCTCATACCTGGCGGAAGTGTGAAAGGTTCTGTTTCCTTAAACTAGTTTGGCATGCATTTCTTTATTTCAACACATTTACAGGTAAATCCTAGTATTTTAAATTTGTGATTAATCATGATTAATCACAGTCCATAACTGTGATTAACGCGATTACATTTTTGAATCGATTGACAGCATTAGTTATTATTCAACTATGCCAAGGTAAATACAGTTTTCCATTCTATGGTACCTTTAAAACTTACATTTTTAAGAATTCTAAAGAATGAAATTAACTACAGAACAAACTCTGAATCTAAATTACCTGCAGAAAAAAACAATGTATGAGGAAGAACTATGATCATTATTACACTGACCGGTGACACTCACCTCTGGCAAAAACATCAAAAATCTTGTTTTTGGACTTTTGAGCGCTTCTGTTGATCTTCATTTTATAGAGTCCAGTGTGTTCCGTTCTGAAGTTTGTGATGGTCAGTGATCCAGTCTGCTCGTCCAGCTTCAGTCTGTCTCTGAATCTCCCGTCAAGAACATCACCATATGTAGCGATCTCTCTGGTGCCTTCTTTGATTTCAGCTATGAGAGTTTTATCTCCAAACACCCACCGTATCTGATCGTTTTTCTGTATTTTAGAGTCAGTGTGTAGCGTAACATCATCTCCCTTCTTCACTGGCACATACTCCGCTATATGTCAGAGCAGCACATAGAAACAGAGAAATGAGGAGATTATAACAACGAGTCGTAAAGCTTCCCACTGTTATACGGTAGGGGGCGCTATTATGCATCTTCTGAAATAGTACAATATCTCTGGATCCAAAAACAAGCGAAGAAGCAGAAACTAGTAGTAGAAGCATTGTTTATGCACATACATGTAAGATAAAGCAATCATAAAACAGTATTATTCAAAAGCATATAAACCAAAACTGTCTAACATTACCAAATCAAATGTCAAATCCACAAAGAAGTATATAACTGTGCAAGATTTAGGAGTATTGATGGACTCCATATACTTAATCTATGTTTTGATCATGGTTCTGAAATGCAATTTTCTCACCTTACTTTCAATTGTTTTTGTCAATGAAACTTACCCGCATTTAAGTTTTCAAAAAAGATTGCTTGAAGTGAGAATAAAATGTTTTTGTTGTTGTTGTTGTTTAAAAGCAGAGGCTCTGTTCTTTCTTTTGATATAGGCTAATGTATGTTCAGATATTCATACAACAAAAGATTGTGGAAAATTTTGTGGAAATGTTTAAAAATGCAGCTGCTTATTGGCAAATTTAGGAAGAAGAAAAAAAAAACACTGATGCGAAAAGAGTTAAATGGTTTATTAATTTCCTGCTCTGAATTAATTCATCATTTTGAACAAACAGGAAAAATGGAGGAAAATCAATATCAAATTACAGTAACACACTATTATATACACCTTTACCTTTAAAATTCAGTTTAGTGTAAATCTGTGTTTATTTCAGTGATCATCACTCTTACTGTTATGTGTGTGTAGTCCACCAAGGAGAACGATGAGACGACGAAATACAAAAGATACTTTTAATAATGTTAAGGACCTATTACACAAAGTTAACTTTAAGACTAGACAAACTCAAAGGGAGAACACAGGGCTTTTAAGGGAACAGGAACAAAAGAGCAAACAACATAATGAAACTCAGGTGGGGACAATCAAACGATAATTAACTAATGAGGACAGGAACTAAACCAAATAAGGAGAATGAGGGCTAGGACAGACAGACATGTAACAGTATCTCCCCCTCCCGGTAGGCGCGTCCCGCGCCGTAATAGTTCCACCGGGAGGGGGGGTGGGCGTCCTGGATGCCGGAGCAGTACGGAGACACAGGGCACAGAGGAGGCATCCAGGGCGGATCAGGAGGTTCCGGCGGCCTTGGAGGATCTGGAGGTTCCGGTGGCCATGGCGGGTCAGGGGACTCCGAGGGCCCTGGCGGATCAGGGGATTCCGGCGGCCTTGGAGGATCTGGGAATTCCGGCGGCCTTGGAGGATCTGGAGGTTCCGGTGGCCATGGCAGGTCAGGGGACTCCGAGGGCCATGGCGGATCAGGGGATTCCGGCAGCCTTGGAGGATCTGCCTCCGATACCTCAGCCCCTGCCCCCGCCTCGGTCTCTTCGGCCGGAGCCCTACTACCCCCCCCCAAAATTTTCTTGGGGAAGTTAACGGTGTTACCTGGCAGAACGTCAGGGGTAGCGGACTCTTGCAGCATGGATTCAAAGGGGCGCTCGGACAGCGCGGATTCTTGGGGGCGCTCGGACAGCGCGGACTCTTGGGGGCGCTCGGACAGCGCGGACTCTTGGGGGCGCTCGGACAGCGCGGACTCTTGGGGGCGCTCGGACAGCGCGGACTCTTGGGGGCGCTCGGACAGCGCGGACTCTTGGGGGCGCTCGGACAGCGCGGACTCTTGGGGCGCTCGGACAGCGCGGGCTCAGGACGGCGCTCTTGCAGCGCGGCCTCAGGACGGCGCTCTTGCAGCGCGGGCTCAGGACGGCGCTCTTGCAGCGCGGGCTCAGGACGGCGCTCTTGCAGCGCGGGCTCAGGACGGCGCTCTTGCAGCGCGGGCTCAGGACGGCGCTCTTGCAGCGCGGGTGCAGGACGGCGCTCTTGCAGCGCGGGTGCAGGACGGCGCTCTTGCAGCGCGGGTGCAGGACGGCGCTCTTGCAGCGCGGGTTCAGGGAGGCGCCTTCTTGGCGCAGGCACTGGGCGGCGCTCTTGCAGCGCGGGCTCTGGTTTGCGCTCTTGCAGCGCGGATTCTAAGGGGCACTCTTGCAGTGCGGAGACAGGGAGGCGCCTTCTTGGCGCAGGCACTGGGTGGCGCTCTTGCAGCGCGGATTCTAATTTGCGCTCTTGCAGCGCGGATTCTAGGGGGCACTCTTGCAGTGCGGAGACAGGGAGGCGCCTTCTTGGCGCAGGCACTGGGCGGCGCTCTTGCAGCGCGGAGCTGGATGGGACCAGCGGAGGCGAAGGTGAGCTGGGCGGGACCAGCGGAGGCGAAGGTGAGCTGGGCGGGACCAGCGGAGGCGAAGGTGAGCTGGGCGGGACCAGCGGAGGCGAAGGTGAGCTGGACGGGACCAGCGGAGGCGAAGGTGAGCTGGACGGGACCAGCGGAGGCGAAGGTGGGCTGGACGGGACCAGCGGAGGCGAAGGTGGGCTGGACGGGACCAGCGGAGGCGAAGGTGGGCTGCACGGGACCAGCGGAGGCGCAGGTGGGCTGGACGGGACCAGCGGAGGCGAAGGTGGGCTGGACGGGACCAGAGGAGGCGAAGGTGGGTTTTCGAGGGTCATGGACGGTAGCGGGCTTGACGGGAATGGGTTAGACCAGGGGGTTGTTTTTGTGTTGGGAACTGGCGCTGGTGAATCCTCCTCATCTCCCACAAAGTATGAGGAGTCGGCTATCCATAGAGCGAAATTTATGTATTGGGTCAAACACCAGCTGGGGTCACCGGATGGCATCAACATTTGAATTTCCTCGTCAAGCCCGACTCTGAAGCCCTCCATTAGGGTAAGGTCACTGCAACAGGCTTGGTGGCTGATCCCTATAAACTCTGCTACATACTCCTCCACATCCCGTCCGTTTTGGAAGCAGAATCTTATACTCCCACCAGAAAGGTTGTCATCTTCTTGGAGCCACACGTTGATGGAAGCGATTTCTTCCCTCATCTTCGGTATCGGTCTAGTCTTCTGTTATGTGTGTGTAGTCCACCAAGGAGAACGATGAGACGACGAAATACAAAAGATACTTTTAATAATGTTAAGGACCTATTACACAAAGTTAACTTTAAGACTAGACAAACTCAAAGGGAGAACACAGGGCTTTTAAGGGAACAGGAACAAAAGAGCAAACAACATAATGAAACTCAGGTGGGGACAATCAAACGATAATTAACTAATGAGGACAGGAACTAAACCAAATAAGGAGAATGAGGGCTAGGACAGACAGACATGTAACACTTACGCTAATGTGCATTTTAAAAGACAATTACTTACCAAGCAATACAAGCTTGAATTTCTTGTATGAGGTCCTTCCACGGCTGATGATCTGTGCTTTATAGGCTCCAGTGTGTTCAGTTGTGATGTTACTGATGGTCAGAGTTCCAGACTCTTCCAGCTTCAGTCTGTTTCTGAATCTCCCATCAGCAACATCGTGAGTCTCTCTGGTCTCCCCTTTGATTTGAGCTACGAGGGTCTCTTCAGCTCCAAACATCCACAGAATCTGATCATCCTTCTGTATTTCAGAATCAGTCTCTAGAGTAACATTCTTTCCCTCCTGCACTGATACTGTCCTCTCTTCATTAATGACGACACAGCATAGAAACAGAGAAATACAATGTTGCCATTAGATCAAGTGTGTGCATGTGAGCACCATAGTTTGTTGTTACTTTATAAAGATAATTTGGATCTTGTTTTATCAGCTTGATACGGTGACCAAGAGAGCTCAACGCACTGCAACTTCAGAAAACACGTGCAAATAGAAAAAGCACCAGCAAATCAAGAAAACATCTTCATCAGTTTTACAGCACGTGCTGCAAATGCTCACAATGCAAACAAATAAATAATTTAATTTGCAGCACATTTCTTTGTTTGGTTATGTTGTGAGCATTTGTAGCGCGTGGGTTGTCAAATTGATGCAGTTGTTTTCTTAATTTGCAGGTGTTTTTTTTTTCTATTTACAGCGCATTGAGCTCTCTCGGCCACCGTATGATACTGTAAGTATAATGACTGAAAATGTAAATAAATAAATAGTGACTGTTGTGAATGCAATCAGGTCTGTTTGCAGAGGCTGTAGATTAAGGTAATAATGTTGTAAATAATGTTCAGTTTCTTGCTCAAACAGATTGTTTCACTTCATTAGACCTCAATGTATCGTAAAGAGCCCAGTATTAATTTTGTTTTACCTGTATATGTTTTTTTAAACTCTCAGAGAGATGGTAGCTGTTGTCATGCATTATATGAATCACCAAGGACCACAGTTTTAGCTAAAAAAAAAATCTATGTTCTGCTGAAGAAAAATGTCACCTACATCTCAAATGGCCTGAGGGTGAGTAAATGCACGGCAAATTTTCATTTTTGGGTGAACTATCCCATTTATCATTATTATACTGACATGAGCTACTCACCACTGACAGAAACCATCACCATCCTGTATATAACCCCACTGCAGTGTTTGATCTGGATTTCATAGAATCCAAGGTGTTCAGGGCCGGTGTTCTTGATGGTCAGAGATCCAGTCAGATGATCCAGCTTCAGTCTGTTTCTGAATCTCCCATCAGCCTTACCCTCATATGTAAAGATCTCTCCGGTCTCTCCATTGATTTCAGCTATGGGAGCCATCATGCCTCGATCTCCAAACAGCCACTTTATCTCCTTAACTTTGCTTAATTCAGTACCAGTATTTAGAATGACGTCATCTCCCTCCATCACTGATATAGCCCTGTCTTCATTTGTGCCAACAGCACATAGAAAGAGACAAATACAAAAGCAAAGTTAGATCAAGTGCATGTGAATATCTGTGTTTGACATATCTACACACTGATCATTCAGATGCTGTTTCATCTGCAGTATTTTTTACACTGCACAATGAAGATGAAATGCTGTATAAGCCTTAATTAAAAACAGCATCTCTGATCAACACATGCACAAGCACATGAAATGCACTGGAAAACCAGAACAGAGGCTTTTGTCACTTTGACACAAAGATGCATTTTGGTGGGATCACAAGCAGACGACGAGGAAGAGAGACTGCCATTTACACCTGGTATTTTAATTGGTCTTTATGTCCACTTTCCTGATTTCTTTGAGGGAAAGGTCTATATGTATGGGCTTTTTCTGATATATCGATCTAATATTGTGAAATAAGCTCATGCAAATTAAATATGAACACAAAAGGAAACAGCGGAAAACGATATGGAGAGAAGCAGCTTTTGTTTCTTCTCTGACAGCCGAACACTGTGGGTTTGTGTTAGAATCGGAAAGGTAAGAGAACATTGTGCTTTTTGCGTTTTTCGCCTTCAAACCAAACTTATGATTTCAGACAGCAAAGTTTAAATCCCATCTGGCTAGCGTGCTTCAACAAAACATCCTGTAATCAGGCCCGTAGCTAGCTACCTCGGTATATTTTTAATGTTCAAAAACAAAATTTGTTCTCTGAATGAGTAATTTGCTGTTAAACTCCTCATATGTATGTCTGCATGACATGTATAATTCAGTTTAGACAGTTTGCAAGAATGTTTAGAATGTTAATGTTTTGTGGTGTGAAAATGATCGCTGCGGGACGGTGGTGAATGTGAATGAGGTTTGAGAGAGAGTTGTGAGTGAGGGAGGGGCACGGGCGCTGTCACCGGTTGCCAGATCCAGCTATTATAAACGTTTTTGGAATTGTCTTTTCCACTTACTGTAATTTGATACTTTAGAAAGTTAATAAAGTAGGATGTTGCAGTTTAGGGTCAGCGATATCTTTATCTTATTTACAAAATATTTGAAATAATTTAGGTTTATTATTATTTATTTTTCAGTTTTTGTTTGTTTTAATAGCAATATCTGGCAACACTGCATCACCGGCACTTAAACTGACAGTAATCAAAAAAGACAATGAACAGGTAATTGTTGACAGGATAACACGGTAACACTTTATAATAACTGCACACTATGAATCATTAGTTAATCATTAGTAAATAGTCAATTCATTATTCATAAAGCATTGTTACAAAATTAATAGTCATTAGTAAGCAGTTTATAAACAGCTATACATGTTTTGTTATTGAGCATATCTATAATGTTTAATAATTGTATTTTCATACTTTATTAATGATTAATTTATCATTTCTAAATTATTACGTTATTTACAAACCAGTTATTTAGGAGTTGTCAGTGGTTCATAAGATCATTTAGAAAGTGTAAGTAAATGATTAATAAACTATTTAAATGTACATTTATAAATCTTATTATTTAGACACGATAATAGTTGCTCAGTGTGTTTAATAAATGCTTTATTAACACATATTCCTGCTGTAATTCATGATTAAGTCAGGTAGTTATAAAACATTTAGTAGTTGCCAGCCATCTGTTTTTGTGAGCTCATCTAAAGTGAGGACTATTCATACCTTGTAAAGCATTTATAAAGCAGATTTAAAGACTCATTTATCTTCCAAACAGACAAGTTAAACAAACATAACACCGAGGGATACAGAACACAGAAATATTTTTTTTAAGATGCAAAAATGAAACTGTACAACTGTACAACTAAAAAGAAAAAATAAAGTGTACAGTTGGACAGTTTCATTTTTTTTTTTCATCTTGAAATAAATATTTTTGAGTTCTGTATCCCTCTGTGTTGTGTTTGTTTATTTTTTTTCTGTTAGGAAGATAACTGAGCCTTTAAATCTCCTTTGTAATAGACATGCTTATAAATCAAGAACAGGGCATTTATAGCTGTATTTACAAACTGCTTACTAATGACTATTAATGTTGGGACAATGCTTTATAAAGGATGAACTGACTATTTACTAATGCTCACCTAATGATTCATAGCATGCAGTTATTATAAAGTGTTGCCGATAACACATTCGCTAAGGCAAACGCAAAAAAATTTAAAAACAAAAATCATATTTTCTGTCAGAAACGTTATCAATGCTGCCACAAACAGTAGCATTTAACACTAGTACACAGATCTGTAGAACAAGTAGGCCAGGTTACAGAATTAAATGAAATATGCAAACACTAGCCATAAAGAAGTCCATACTATGTAATTTAGTATAATACTTACATTTTCACAAATCATGCTATAAACATTCATGAGAACAAAGTTACCAACTTTAACAGTAATATGTATTGTTGCATGAATAATAAACAACTGGTAAAATTATCCACCCCTAATTATAGCAAAGTATTAACAAATTTTGATGCAATAAATAGGGTATGATTCTGAAGTGATCATCCCTCCAAAACAGACAAAACATCTTTCACAAACATCTACGTGTCTGTCTCGTTTAAAGTGTTTAAAGTGTATATAATGAGTTGTATTTGTAGGGGTTATTATAGCACAATTCTTTAACACCAACAGCCCCTACACCCCTGGACCTCACTAACTTTTAAAGCCTGGCTATGGCCATGCGTGAAATGTTTAAGAATTAGGTCAGCAGGCAGAGAGGAGGGGGTCTTTTGTGGCTGTTGAAACGCATTCTTGTGATCGGATAGGCAAAAATGCATCTCAATACCAGGTGTAAACAGGAGCATAGATCAATTTTTTTAAGTATAAATATATTTTGGTTTATAAAAACACACATTGAAGACTGAAATGATCTAAAGAAACTCTGAATGGAGTCTGAACATTTAGCCTTTTAACCAGAATTACCTGCAGGAAAAAAAAGAAGAACCGTGATCATTAGTACACTAAAAAACAGGAGATGCTCACCATCGATCTTAACAGTGAATCGTTTGTATGAGGGCCATCTTCTTGTGCACCATCTCTTGATCTGTAGTATATAGACTCCAGTGTGTATAATGTCAATGTTTCTGATGGTCAGGGATCCAGTCTCATCCAGCATCAGTCTGTCTGTGAATCTCCCATCAGCACCATCAAATGTCTCTCTGGTTCCTTCTCTGATTTCAGCGATACGAGCATCTAGAGCTTCAAACTTCCACAGGATCTGATCTTCTGGCTCTATATCAGCATCAGTGTGAAGTGTGACATCATCTCCCATCTTCACTATCAAAGTCTTCTTTTCATCTCTCACTGCACACAAATCATCAATACTTTTATGACAGATGACACTTATTAATACTTGTTTGACAGACATGGTCCCACCCGAGTGTAAGGAAATAACCATCTAAATCAGCAGGAATCAATTGTCTATATTCGTCATTCAAAAAAACGGAAATAAGGACTGCAGATATACAAACAGTAAACAAAGCAGAGAATACGTAACATTTTGAATATCAATCATCCTGAGCACTTTCTTCATTCCAAGCGGCTTAAATGTTCTTGTATTAAAAAAAACTTAGGTAAGATGAGCCTTTTGTCTCTGCCATCTTGACTTCTTTGTCTACTTTCATAACTTTCGCTTTTATCCTTGTGCACGCTCTTGTTTACTAAACGGAACAGCCAATCAGAGTGATTTCTCTCATCGACAGCCCCAACCCAGATTCAACCTGCTGAACTCCTGCCGATGTGTCGAACACACAGCAAAAACCTAACCCAGCGGCAACCATCAGCTTGATGCGTCACGGCCCTAAGAAGTCATTGTACTATAAAAACTGTATGTTTCAGAACTCAAAACGTCCTCGTTAGTCCAAAAGCAGCTTTTATTGAAAGCAAGCCGACAAAACGAGTCGTTTTGGATTTTGTCTCAGTATGATGTAATAGTGTGTCAAAAGACCGCCTCTGCAGAAGATAATCAACACCTGCTTCTACATCATTGCCTCTTTAGTCCTGCCCACATTCATGCATTCATTGCGCTAAATCAATCACAAACAGAACTTGTAATACAGTACAACTACTGATGGTGAAAAATCATATTATACATTTACACTCTAATAAGCCACAGTGAATGATTTTTATCATGCTGTACTTGAAATACTTACATATTCTGCTTTGTAGTTTAGAGATCTTGCAGAGATAGTAAAAAACAACAAATACAATCACCAGCAGAAAAACAATAAATATTCCTGCTACAGCACCTGAAGACACACCTGAACCTGTAATGATAAAGACAGACAGTCATTATGAATGTGTCTGATCTATAACAAACACTATAAACATCAGCGCTATATAACCTGAGTGAAGATCTGATACTGTAACGATAAAGACAGTCATTATAAATGTGTCTGATCTATAACAAACACTATAAACATCAGCGCTATATAACCTGAGTGAAGATCTGATAATGTAACGATAAAGACAGTCATTATGAATGTGTCTGATCTATAAGAAACACTATAAACATCAGCGCTAGATAACCTGAGTGAAGATCTGATAATGTAACGATAAAGACAGTCATTATGAATGTGTCTGATCTATAAGAAACACTATAAACATCAGCGCTAGATAACCTGAGTGAAGATCTGATACTGTAACGATAAAGACAGTCATTATGAATGTGTCTGATCTATAAGAAACACTATAAACATCAGCGCTATATAACCTGAGTGAAGATCTGATAATGTAACGATAAAGACAGTCATTATGAATGTGTCTGATCTATAACAAACACTATAAACATCAGCGCTATATAACCTGAGTGAAGATCTGATAATGTAACGATAAAAACAGACAGTCATTATGAATGTGTCTGATCTATAACAAACACTATAAACATCAGTGCTATATAACCTGAGTGAAGATCTGATAATGTAATGATAAAGACAGACAGTCATTATGAATGTGTCTGATCTATAACAAACACTATAAACATCAGCGCTAGATAACCTGAGTGAAGATCTGATAATGTAACGATAAAGACAGTCATTATGAATGTGTCTGATCTATAAGAAACACTATAAACATCAGCGCTATATAACCTGAGTGAAGATCTGATAATGTAACGATAAAGACAGTCATTATGAATGTGTCTGATCTATAACAAACACTATAAACATCAGCGCTATATAACCTGAGTGAAGATCTGATAATGTAACGATAAAAACAGACAGTCATTATGAATGTGTCTGATCTATAACAAACACTATAAACATCAGTGCTATATAACCTGAGTGAAGATCTGATAATGTAATGATAAAGACAGACAGTCATTATGAATGTGTCTGATCTATAACAAACACTATAAACATCAGCGCTATATAACCTGAGTGAAGATCTGATACTGTAACGATAAAAACAGACAGTCATTATGAATGTGTCTGATCTATAATAAACACTATAAACATCAGCGCTATATAACCTGAGTGAAGATCTGATACTGTAACGATAAAAACAGTCATTATGAATGTGTCTGATCTATAACAAACACTTTAAACATCAGCGCTATATAACCTGAGTGAAGATCTGATAATGTAACGATAAAAACAGACAGTCATTATGAATGTGTCTGATCTATAACAAACACTTTAAACATCAGCGCTATATAACCTGAGTGAAGATCTGATACTGTAACGATAAAGAGAGTCATTATGAATGTGTCTGATCTATAATAAACACTATAAACATCAGCGCTATATAACCTGCGTGAAGATCTGATACTGTAACGATAAAAACAGTCATTATGAATGTGTCTGATCTATAACAAACACTTTAAACATCAGCGCTATATAACCTGAGTGAAGATCTGATAATGTAACGATAAAAACAGACAGTCATTATGAATGTGTCTGATCTATAACAAACACTATAAACATCAGCGCTATATAACCTGAGTGAAGATCTGATAATGTAACGATAAAGACAGTCATTATGAATGTGTCTGATCTATAACAAACACTTTAAACATCAGCACTATATAACCTGAGTGAAGATCTGATAATGTAACGATAAAAACAGTCATTATGAATGTGTCTGATCTATAACAAACACTTTAAACATCAGCGCTATATAACCTGAGTGAAGATCTGATAATGTAACGATAAAAACAGACAGTCATTATGAATGTGTCTGATCTATAATAAACACTATAAACATCAGCGCTATATAACCTGAGTGAAGATCTGATAATGTAACGATAAAGACAGTCATTATGAATGTGTCTGATCTATAACAAACACTTTAAACATCAGCACTATATAACCTGAGTGAAGATCTGATACTGTAACGATGAAGACAGAGGGTCATTATAAATACATCTGATCTATAACAAAAACTATTATAGTGTTTTTCTCTGAAAGTTACAGTATGATGTGATTGTACACTGAAGTTTGTTATTTTAAAGGAAGGTTTGATTCCTCATAATGAGTCTTTCCCGTCACAGGCTCACAGGCATCAGTGAGTCATCACTTCATAGGTATTGAGTTACTCACCGCTGACAGTAACAATGAATCTCTTGTTTATCATCTGTTTGCTGCTGCTGATGTCCACTGTATAAAGTCCAGAGTCTGTGTTTTTCATATTCTTGATGGTCAGAGATCCAGTCTGATCATTCAGCTGCAGTCTGTCTCTGAATGTCTCATCACTGTTTTCATATAAAGGTGAGCTCTTGGTCTCTATATCACTCTTAGCTATGAGTTTTCCTTCTCCT
Source organism: Acrossocheilus wenchowensis (assembly GCA_029620275.1). Classification (NCBI taxonomy): domain Eukaryota; kingdom Metazoa; phylum Chordata; class Actinopteri; order Cypriniformes; family Cyprinidae; genus Acrossocheilus; species Acrossocheilus wenchowensis. The sequence continues at coordinate 272,816 of JAJUBA010000173.1, forward strand.
CCAAACCTCCACACTATCAGCTCATCTCCATGTAGTTCAGTAATATCAGTCTGAAGAGTAACAGAATATCCCTCCTTCACTGACACGCTCTTCGTTTCAGCTTCACCAGCATCAATAACAGATGGAGACCCTACAAGAAACAAATTCAAAGCCTGATATGAAACATACTAAAAACTGGCACTACAATATGAAGTTTTACAGCTGATTAGTTCATCTTATGGTACACTGTAAAACCCAACAAGTTAGGGTAACTCAAAAGTTTGAGGAAACTGATTGCCTTAAAACATTTAAGTTTATTAAAACTAATAGTGATGAGTACTCTGAACTTATTTCAGTTGAGTTCACTAAAATAAGATATACATTGCAGTTGAGTAATTAAGTGATTAATTAAGTGCTGATTGAGCATTACTGATGAACACCTGCTGTTAACAAACAGAATCACTGACAGAAAGAGAAACACAAGAACAACAACTGACTTTAGACACATGCTTAGATGAAATCAACTGAAATAAAATACATTAAATCTCAAAATCTGATTAAACAACCCCACAAACAGCATCACCAGCTCCACTTATTAATAACCAGACTGACTTTATTTCTGTCAGACTTCTACAGAAGATCTTATTGAGAATTAACTAAGGTTTAGATGTTGATTTATTGTTTCATTTGAAGTAACCATGTTAGAGATCAGTGTCTGCTTTAGTTGGGCTCTTGACCCTTGACTTCTGTGTTAGTAGTTTTTTTTGTTTTCTCTGGTTGTTGTAACCATGTGTTTTTCAAACATATTTGTTACGACTCAAAAGCCCGGAGAAAATGATCAGTAGTTGGTTGTTATATATTATATTTATAATGACAATCATCTATTAGTTAGCTGATCACATTGAGAATAAACACAACTCATTGTGTGTCTAACCTCTGGTTAATGTATTAATTACAGTAAAAGCGATTCTAAGAGCCGCTGGTTCTGTGACAGTCAGTTAATAGAAAGGACTTTCTAAACAGTTTGTCCAGAAAAAAGTTTTAATCTACGGTGGAAATTAGATTCACACAGACATCAACAATCAGCTTGTGAACCTCAACAATGGTGACCATTAAAAAAAAAAAAAAATCATGCAGCAATGCATGCTGGGAGCCATGGATGAGTTTTGTACTATGCTAGTACCCAGCATGCACTGCAAAATTATTATTATATTTTTTTTAATGGTCACCATTGTTGAGGTTCACAAGCTGATTGTTGATGTCTGTGTGAGTCTAGCTTCTACCATAGATTAAAACTTTTTGTGGACAAACTGTTTAGAAAGTCCTTTCTATTAACTGACTATCACAGAACCAGCAGCTCTTAGAATCGCTTTTACTATAATCAATATGTTCATTCAATCAGAAATTAGACACAATGAGTCTATGTCCAATCTCTATGAGATCAGCTCACTAATAGATGACTGTCATTATAAATATATAACAACCAACTACTGATCATTTCCTCCGGGCTTTTGAGTTGTAACAAATATGTTTGAAAAACACATGGTTACAACAACCAGAGAAAAAGACAAAACAAAACTACAAATACAGAAGTCAAGGGTCAAGAGCCCAACTAAAGCAGACACTGATCTCTAACATGGTTACTTCAATTGAAACAATAAATCAACATCTAAACCTTAGTTAATTCTCAATAAGATCTTCTGTAGATGTCTGACAGAAATAAAGTCAGTCTGGTTATTAATAAGTGGAGCTGGTGATGCTGTTTGTGGGGTTGTTTAATCAGATCTTGAGATTTAATGTATTTTATTTCAGTTGATTTCATCTAAGCATGTGTCTAAAGTCAGTTGTTCTTGTGTTTCTCTTTCTGTCAGTGATTCTGTTTGTTAACAGCAGGTGTTCATCATTAATGCTCAATCAGCACTTAATTAATCACTTAATTACTCAACTGCAATGTATATCTTATTTTAGTGAACTCAACTGAAATAAGTTCAGTGCACTCATAATTGTTAGATTTAAAAACTTAAAAGTTTTAAGACAATAAGTTTCATCAAATGGTTTGAGTTATCCTAACTTGGGTTTTTAAGGCAATCGGTTTACTCAAACAGTTTGAGTTACCGTGACTTGTTGGGCATATATCTTATTTAGTGAACTCAACTGAAATACGTTCAGAGTACTCATAACTATTAGTTTTAAAAAACTTAAATATTTTAAGGCAATCGGTTTACTCAAACGTTTTGAGTTACCCTAACTGTTGGGTTTTACAGTGTGCTTGTAGTGTCTAATAAACACATTTTGACTTATTGAGGTGTAAATTAAGAAAATAAGGAGGAAATTACTATCTATGTAGAACATGCATTCATTTAGCAGACATTTTTACAAAAGTGACCTATAAGAGAAATACAACATACATCTTAAAGAGAAAATAACATGAGACATCTGTGATACAATGTTATGGATATATTTAAAAAAAAAAAATTAACAGACAATACAAAGTTTAGTACCAGAGGGGTGTTTTTTGTACTACTGGTTGTTTATTTCACTACAGTTGATGTCACTCATTATGGACAGATAAGGCTGAAACCAACATTTATCTTCTTTGGTTTGAGTGTATGAGTGATGAAATATCTTCTACAATAAAAAAAAAATAAAATAAAAAAACTTGTACTTTATTGAATTTTTCAGGTGTTCCCTTTAAAAACCATTGTCCAGGGAGTATTGATTTATTTATAAAAGTTTTTTTTTTTTTTTTTGAATCCTTATCACTTTATTGAGACCATATTATCCATATACCTTCTAGTGGATGCTCTCAAATAGCCTATATATATATATATATATATATATATATATATATATATATATATATATATATATATATATATATATATACCTTTTTAGATAAAATGTATAAAATGACTATAAGACCTATACATGAATGAATGTGCAAACAGTCAACAGCTGCAGAATAATTTTCAAATTTATCACACATCGGAGTCCCCTTTAAAAGAAGAATAAGAATAAGAATAAAAATAAAAATAAATAAAATCAAAACAATTTCAGACCTTTTAAATCGCAAATCAGCCAATGAACAAATGAACTGTTTCCGGTGCCAAAGTTAAACTGAAAGTCTAAGAATAAACAGAAATCGCCAACTTACCGCACATTATTAACAAAGACAAAAATATCTTGAAAGTCATATTGTTGAAGATTCCAACAATATCAGATTTCCATGGATATTATTTATACTCGTTCGTGAACCACACCCACCCGACTGACAGCGAAGACTGTTAACAAAATCCACGAAAGAACAACAGAGAAATTTGAACCGCTGAAATGACTAAATAATTGACATGATGATTTATATGCTACTAAAGACGAAGAGGTCCGTTTACGTTTTACGGTTCCAAAATCTGAAATAGGAAGCGCGCTTCAGTGGCGGAGACAGTAAGTGGACTTCGAAGTGGACTTCAGGGTATTCCGCTATAAGAGAGATCCAAGCCGAAGGGAGCGAACGCATTCAGGGCTCTACTAGGGAATAAGGGAACTTACATCACTTCAGAGGAGGCGGAGAGAGAAATCCACCCACCAGTGACTGCACATCAATACAGTAACTTACATAAAAAAATAAAAAAATAAAATATATGAGTAAAATAACGACGCTGAATAGACGCAGATACTCTGGCATTAGTTGTGAGTTTAATTAGACTAATGTGGTTTGAATGCGGCTGTTCGCGGTGTGCAAGAAGCGACCGTTGAAATGCAAATATAGCATGATTAAATAAGATTAAAAAACAGATCTACATCTTTATTTTATATTAAACATCGTATCAAACATTACTATATTAGAGCTTTTAAATCTGATTTTATAATAATAAATTTACAAATATCAAGGATGTATTAAACATGTGTAGACTACAGGCTTATTACATGATTTTACATTATTATCAGGAAGCAAGTCCGGTGGGAAGCATGCGATTTGGGATCGCGTGCAGTAAATTGCGTGCAATCCCTTTCTTATGCGCGCTGTTTTATCGGTTTCACTTTCGCTTTAGAAATCGATCACTTTCAGCAAGGAGGGGAGAGGATGGAAAGTGGGGTGCACAGTAACTCGTTTGGGGGATAAGCTACATTCATAATCAAAAGAAATATTAAGATAATACATATATTTTTTTGTGGTTATAAACACAGACCTAAGCCAACAACAGCCTTTAAAATGACAACAAATGCATTATATAAAAAACAATGAGGCAACCCTGCTGAAAAAAAACAACAAAACAATATAGACCATCACAGAAAATTCTAACACCATCACAGATGAATCACAAATAAATCACAAATGCCATTACAAACCATCAACTTTTAACCATTAAAACCATAAAAAAAAAAGGTTTTCTGTAGTGTGTTTTGGGACATATTCCATTAGGATTTATTGGTTTTTACAAGCCACCAATAGAAGGTGACCAGAGACCAACAGGGTCCTTTACAGTTTCCATTAAAATCAATACAAGTCCCATTATAACCAGTAAAACCATTACAAATTTTGTGATGGTGTCTATTATTTTTTTTAACATTACATATTATTACAAATGCCTGCAAAGGGCGCCAAAGGCCTGGTCATTGCTGTTGTTGTTTAATAGGCTATTGACTAAACATTTAATTCAAATATCCACTTCATCTTTCATTTTGGCCACCTTTTTGCTATAGATGACACAGCCTCTATAATTTCTTCAACAAAAACCACATCACAACCCTTACAAAAATTAACCATGGTTTTCGTAGTAAAACTGCTTAATTTTCTTTTGCAAGATTTCTGAATGCTTGAGACCATAAAATCAGTCAGACAACTGTATTACTGCCGTAGGTAACTGTCTAGAGCTACAATTGTACTTTGTAAATAATACAATTTATTTATTTATTTAGCCTACATTTATATTTTATTAAAGTTCTATTTTGACCCCTATGGTAGGTGTTTTTTTTTTGTTTTTTTTTACTTCCATAATATTTGAGGGAGGGGGCACAAAAATAAAATCCTGCTTAGGGCACCCATTTGGCCAGCAGCGGCCCTGATAAAAATGTCTCCACAATCTGCTTTTGAAGAAATATCGTCGTATCTTGCTACAGCACACATTCTATCAGCTGCAGTTCTGGCACCGCCATATCAATATACTGTACAGTGCCACTCATTCAGGTTTAAAACAACTTTTGAGTGAGTAAATGAAGGTATAAAAATAAATAATTTGCCTATTTTAATTCTTGGGAGAATTATTCCTTTAATTTTAATAAAACACCAAACACTAAGAGAAAAATGACTGAAAAACTTTAATACAGTCTCTTTAATAGGAATCAATCTAGTGTTTTATTTTTATATTTGTTGATTCAGTTTATTGAAGGCTCCTGCTAAATACACTTATTGTACCTGAAAATAAAGCACTGTTTATTTTATTTGTATATTGTGTGTATTTGTAATGTGTATCTTTGTTCTCATTTTTTAATAACAAAGATAAAATAATGACAAAGATTTTTATCTTCACCCACCTTGGCCTAAATATCCACCATGCTTTTTTATATTTTGTTACCTTGAAAGGCTTTGTCTTTATAAAAGGGAAATTAGTTTGGCTGTAATGCTCAAACGGCTTGCAATATAGAAAAGTCAACATGAATTGTGATGCCCCTAGCCGAGTGATAATGTTAATGTAACTTTCTGCTTTAATATTTCTTTCTGGAGAAGCCTGAACATTTTGTATTTGACTTGTAGCCATAAACAGACATCCAGTATCCACAGACCTAGATACTGCATTGTGAAGAGCCAATGTCAAGGTCCAGCACTCTGAAAGGTTGGTTCCAGTTTTCATAAAACTTTTCAGAATCATACTTGTCACTTTATAATGGTCTGTCGTATTTTCTCTCATGCTAGTTTACAATTATATGAAATACCTGAAACAAGGGTAATTAACCAGACACACCTGAACCAAATGAACACAATCAAACAAGGAAGAAACTGGGTCACAGGGAGGGAGCACATGGGGAGAAATGCTCCGTTCAGCGGTCAGTTCGTGTCAGCAGCGGGTTGTAATATCTAGAAGCCAACAGTCTTTACTCGTGTGTCTGTCTACATCAGCTGGATTAATGACGTAAGTGCATTTCACTAGCTCTTATCATCCTTATAATAAACTAATTATGAGTTTACTTAAGGAATATCTTGTCTTATTTCATTTCAGATCATTGGATAAACAGGGAAAAAAAAAAAATCTGAGAAGATGAAAGACAAACATCTTCCATTTACCCACTTTTAACATCAGTAATGGGCAGAACATATGTTAAATAACTGACTGCTTTTGAGTCATTTAATCTAGTTTGATCAAAAATTAAAATCAGTGGAGCACTTAATTATTGAGAGGGAACTAAATTGTTCATACCTTAGTCATATTAACAAATGACATTTCACAGGCAAAAAAAGTCCATTGTCAATTTGTCCTCTGCGTGCTGCCAACACAGCGCTGAACCACCAAGGCATGGATGTTTCAAGACTGCTGAATGTGTCCTGTGGTATCTGGCACAAAGATGTTACCAGCAGATCCTTCAAGTCCTGTAGGTTTTAAGGTGGAGTGGCCGTGGATTGAACCTGTTGGTCCAGCACATCCAACTGTAAGAATATATAGTCTGCCCCGACCCAGATTCCACTCCGCAATATATGTTCGATCATGCTCATTTCCCAAAATGGCTTAATTATAGAGAACAAAGTCAACAGTTATGTTGTTTCTAGACCGTTTGGGATGATCACATCCTGAGCAAATGGTGACCAACTGTAGAATGGAAGCGGGTGTGGGACACCATGAACCATCTCAGACAAAGGGGTGTCAGAACTTAATTAACATACAGACCACAGCTGTAATAACAGGAGCAACTGTAACTGTATAAAAGGTTTGAGTTTGGGATGTTCGGAGTTCACTGCAACTCCGTTGAACCCAAGGTACGACATGTACTTTGTCACTGCTATGCTGCAATAAACATCTTCATCAAGATCTTCAAAGTCCTCATCACTTTTTCTTACACAACAGGGCCCGGTTTTTCAAAAGGTTTAATCTGGATAAAATTGATGCGGATTTAGTAATCCTTTTTTTGCGATCCGTGATCACGTAATCCAGTTTACTTTTGGAGCCAGTTTTTTAAAGCAACATCGGATTGGATCAATCTGATCCGGATAGGAACTTTTCAGGATCACCAAATCTGGATAACCAGTGCTGGATAACCAGTGCTCAAACAGGATAGGAAATCACAGTGTAGAACTATAGATATGTAAAGAGCAACAAGTAGAATAGCCAGTGTGGGGTCAATATAAGTTTATTTTTATTTGAAATGAAAACCCACACATTTAAAAAAAACTAAAAACAAGAAAAACCCCACCCCATCCTCTTCCAGCAGTCCGCTCATCTGAGACCTACAACACAAACACTGTACATTGAGGATATTTATAACAAGTATCAAGTATAGATGTATTGAATTAAAAAAAAAAAAAAAAAAAAGACAATGTCAAATACTCCACAATAATTTCAGACTTCCTCATCTGATGTGGAGAGACCAGCTTGTCTGAGCGTAGCCTTTAGGAGGCGGATCTCAAGTCTGGCCTTGGTTTGCTGCAGTTTGGTCAGAGTCAGTTGTTCCTCTGCCAGACGAAGCTGTGCTTCTGCCCTTTCAGTCTCTTTTTGCAGAAGTGCCTTGTAATCATCATCTTTGTTTGATGAAGGGCGCTTCAAGCCTTTCCTCTGAGATCCTGTGGCAACTACCACTGGCTCAACCAATGAGGATCCAGCTTCTTCCTCAGGAACAGAGCTGACATTCAATATAAATACGCTCTCTGGATCAGCCTCAGGAGGAACTGGCAGATTCTCCTCCTCCTCCTCAATCCAAGGCTCGCCATCCCCTACAACACCTTGAATACCATGGAGAGCTTGCGACTTCTCACCTCCAATGATGTCGAGGACCACATCTGTGTAATCTCCCCTCTTAAATGGCTTGTTGCCTGTTTGTGGGTTTTTGGCTTCAGCATGGTCCTTTGTTGCCCTGGCCTTAAGATTCTTCCACCGCAATTTGATTTGGTCTGTGGTCCTCCTCTGGCCAGACCCTATGGCATTCACATTTTCTGTGATTAAAATCCAAACATCATTTTTCTTTTTGTTGGTATCCTTAGCAGAATTAAAACTTCCCACTATTGTTCCATAATGGCACCGAACACCCTCTAGTAGTGCATTGGTTTCAGCAGCAGTGAAGTTACAGCTTCTTGAGTCCATGGTTCCGTTGCTTTACTATAGTGAACATTGTTCATCAATTATAGGCCTTGGGTCCAATTGCCTCAATTGAACGCAAGCCAAAACTAATCAGTTGTAATAGGTGTGTTTGAAAAGACCAACTACACTTCCATATAAATCAGCCTTTCTCAGAGGATTCACAGAGAGACAGTGAAATGGCAGGTGTTGTCCACCGCCACCACCACTTTGCCAGGAGAGGATACCGTCAAAGGGTGTATGTTGAACGTACCAAGCCACTGGAGCAATACACCACTGAGGAGCTGTATGTCCGGTTTCGCTTTGGGAAGGCTGATATAGAGTACCTTGTGAACCTTCTCAGGCCAAAACTTCAACACAGAACCCAAAGGAGTCACGGTCTGTCTGTGGAAGACCAGATCCTCATTGCTCTCCGATTTTATGCATGTGGGACTTTCTATCAAGTTGTTGGTGACTATATGGGAGTGGTGAAATCAGCTGTGTGTGATGTGGTGAGAGATGTGTCAATCGCACTGGCCAGCCTGGTCAATGAATTTGTTTCTTTTCCAAAGGACAACCAGATTGCCCAGGCCAAGCGCAGCTTTTTTCTTTTGGGGAATATGCCCAATACTATTGGAGCAATTGACTGCACACATGTGCATATACAAGCACCTCGTGAGAATGAATGGGAGTTTATAAACAGAAAGGGGAGGCACAGCATCAATGTCCAACTTGTGTGTGATGCTGACCTCATCATCACCAACTGCGTTGTCAAGTGGCCTGGGTCTGTCCATGATGCACGCATCCTGAGGGAGAGTGCTCTATATAGAGACCTCCAAACCAACCGACCGGATGGCGTAATATTAGGAGACAGTGCCTACCCACTCCTACCATGGCTGATGACTCCTTTTCTAACAGCAAATACACCGGCGCAGGCACGCTTCAACACTGCTCATTGCAGAGCAAGATGTGCAATTGAGCGTTTAAATGGAGTTCTTAAGAGGCGCTTTGCATGCCTTAACTACCTGAGAGCGGAACCACAGAAAGCATGCAACATAACCCTTGCCTGTATTGTCCTGCACAACATCGCTACTAAGCGCAATGTCCCTCTCTGTGCTGAGAATGATGCACCTGAGCCCCTTGGAGACCCTAACCAACCTCCTGCATTCTGCCAGAACGAGCAAACAGGACGTGCAACAAGGGACGCAATAGTTAGACACTATTTCTGATTTGGATTTGTTTTGGATTTCAAAAATCAGTGATTGCCATTCTTTGCATTTTTTTTGGTTATTCTGTAATCATTGCATGCATCACTAATAAATATTCTAAAAACAAAAATATTTTCGATTGTGATGAATATATATATATATATATATATATATATATATAAATTAGTGACAGAATAAAATTTATTGTTGGGGGATTATTTTATGAGGCCAAACTCTTTCTACTTTGCTGTAGGCCTATACTGAAAGGCTGAATATGTTAAAGCCTACCTAATCACTGTAGCCTGACGGATGAACAAATAAAATTAAAACCTTATGAATAAATAGGATATCTTGTAAGATACTGCATGATCCAAATATAGTATTATTTGATACATTTTTAAAGTTTCATTACATTTTGGCCATGAAATCCACGCTGAATCCACCCTTCTGATGGGATCAGTTTAATCCAGATTTTTTGGATCAAAGTGATCCAAATCCTACAAAAAAGTTATAAAAAAACCCAAACTAAAGGTTTGATCCGGATCAAAACCAAGATTGGATTACGTGATCTAATCCGATTATGTAATCCGATTTTTCTTTTGAAAAACACATTTTCAAGATTTGATCCAATCCGTTATCCAAAATCCTAGTGGATTACTTTTGAAAAACCGGGCCCTGATGTTAATGAGCAGAATCACCAAAGGAGAAAATCTAAATTTGTATGTCACCATTATAGTGGTCTGTGTTTGCATTAGTTGGGATCTTGACCCTTGACTTTTTAATCTTCAATTTTGTTTGGCTGCTGTATCTGAGTTATAACAGCCAGACAAGCCAAGAGCAAAAGTCATCAAGTGGTGATAGTTATGTTTTAACATAATCATCGTTTGACTTGAGTCATTTAACTTATTTAGAGTCTGATCTCTGAGTTATATTATCTTTATTGTTTGCAACAGCTCTGTGATTCCACAGCGAAAGCTACTGTATTTTCTATACATTTTATAGTAGTTTCTTGCAAGCTGTTCTGATTTAAAAAAAAAAAAAAAGTCTTTGTTTTAGGTTAGACACAGACATCAAGAATCAGCGTATGAATCTCAACTACGGTGTAGTAAGAATAAAAAGTTACAAAGACAATTCAGCTCATAATTTATTCATGCCGCAATGCATGATGGGAGCCAATGATGACTTTTTATTGGCTACAACATGCTTTTTTGATGGTCACCATTGTTGTGATTCTCACGCTGATTCTTAATGTTTGTGTGTCTAAATTAAAGTTTTGTTTTTTTTAAATTTATTTTATGTAGGAGTGACTTCTGAAAACATCTGTGCGATTATGCCAAAAATGCCAGCTGTTGTATTTTTCACCTTGTTGATGTAATCACTAAAGAAACCCTAACTCAGGTATTCAGGTCACTACATGATGATTGGTTCAAAACATAATCAACACCACATGATCATTTTTCCTCTGGTTTGTCTGGCTGTTATAATTCAATTATAACAAACAAAACCTAATGTTTAAAATTTAAGGGTCACGATCCCATCTAATGCAAACACAGACCACTATAATGGTGACATACAAATTTAGATTTTCTCCTTTGGTGATTCTGCTTGTTAACATCAGGTGTCTTCAATAATGGCCAATCATCACTCAGTTAATCACCTAATTATCTCATTCACTTTAACACTGCTTCAGAGTTACTTTTAACACTGCTTCAGTGTTTATATGAGTCCAGTGAGTCAACACTCAGAGTGTTAAATTAACACTGGGGGTTTTGCTGTGTATATATTTCAATAAATTCAAATCATTAAGCTTTATTTTACCATGAAATACTATTGGAAGATTTACATACTATTCAATATTTTTAGCATGTCCACTAGTTCCTTTCAAACATTATCAGTGTTAAATAAGAAAAACATGTTTTCCTCCATTAAGAACAGTTAAAGAAGCCTTATGAGCTATAATAACTATAATAACTTATATAACTATAATACATTGAAAGTGTGTGTGTTTATGTGTGTGAACCAGGAGGGTCAAACTTGGGGGGAGGATTCACACAGGTTGAGTGTTTTTTAGTGCATGGTCTTATTAGATCAGACACTGAACAACTGAAGGAAATGTTTGACATGCTTGTTTTGTTCTGTCTGTGGCATCTGATTGGTAAGTCATACATCATACATATTTTTAATAAGCTGGGATGATTTTCATTTGCTGTTCTTCAGAAAAATCTAATTAACATATTATTGTGAAATCTACTTTGGTTACAATTCTGAGCTGTTTCACATGTTTCTAGACATTTTCTAGTAATTTTCTTAATTCTAAATCTTTATCTATCTTAATTTTAAATATTCATAACAGCAATTCAAATAATATTTGCATTTGTCCCATATGTATTCTTTTCTGTCTTTATTACTAAATTTGTGTTATATGAAACTTCATTATTTGTGGCTGGATTGGGCAAATGTCCAATGTACACTTAATTGTTACTTTGTAATAAGTATTTGTTGTATTGGTGTACCTTGTAAAGTGTCCTTGAGCCTGGGAAAGCCGCTATATAAATTAAACTTTTATTATTATTAAACTATTATTATTATTATTCAAATACATTTATTATTTAGCAGATGTGCATGGCATGCAAATAGAAATCCTCTAAAGAAAACTGCAATAAAAATGAACAAAATACTTTGTAAACAAACAAGAGCCTTAATCTGTGTCAAATCTGGCCCTGTTTATTCTCCAGGTGTGTTTGATAAGTCAGTGTCAGTGATGGAGGGAGATTCGGTCACTTTACACATTGATGTTACTGAAATACATGAAAATGACGACATACTGTGGAAGTTTGGAGCTGAAAACTGTTTCTTTGCTGAAACGATCAGAGACAATGGAGTCTCCACATATAACGGTCCTGATGGGAGATTCAGAAACAGACTCAAGCTGGACAAACAAACTGGATCTCTGACCATCACAAACATCACAACTGAAGATACTAGAGTTTATGAACTAGAGATTATTGGAGTGAAACTGTCACCGAGGAATTTCCATATTTCTGTCTATGGTGAGTAGAGGTCATTTGTATTTAATGTTATTACATCACAAAAATGATTAATCAGATGACATTTTTATTATCCATATTCTCTCATGTTTTCAGCTCATCTGCCTGTTCCTGTCATCAGCAGTAACTCTTCACAATGTTCTTCATCATCATCATCATCATCATATTGTTCATTGCTGTGTTCAGTGGTGAATGTGGGTCATGTGACTCTCTCCTGGTACAAAGGAAACAGTTTATTGTCCAGCATCAGTGTGTCTGATCTCAGCATCAGTCTCTCTCTACCTCTGGAGGTGGAATATCAGGATAAAAACACCTACAGCTGTGTGCTCAACAATCCCATCAGCAACCAGACCACACATCTGGACATCAGTCAACTCTGTCACGCATGTTCAGGTACAGTTTCTGTTTCACAAAATTGGGATAATTTTCATTACGTTGACAGTAGTTTTTAAATTTCGAGTTCCTGACAGGGGAGAAACCACAGTTTTATATTACCATTGTTTTTCCTCAGAAGTCCCTGTCCATTGTTGTGGTTCTACTGAAGCTGTGGTCTTTATTCTTTAGCTCAACTGTCACAGAATGGAATGCATAGGATTGTGGGATATCAGGCAGTAAAGGATACAACTATGCTGCCTTCAAAATTGATTAGATGAAGGCATCACAGGAGGCAGGAAGTGGAGTTAACACTGGATTCGGACATGCTTTCATGCCTTCTTACCTTGGAATGCATCCTCCGGAGGCAAAATATTATTCTCTAGAATAATTTATTTATTTTTTGCATGCTTTATACAGTATCTCACAGAAGTGAGTACACCCCTCACATTTTTGTAAATATTTTATTATATCTTTTCATGTGACAACACTGAAGAAATGACACTTTGCTACAATGTAAAGTAGTGAGTGTACAGCTTGTATAACAGTGTAAATTTGCAGTCCCCTCAAAATAACTCAACACACAGCCATTAATGTCTAAACCGCTGGCCACAAAAGTGAGTACAACCCTAAGTGAAAATGTCCAAATTGGGCCCAATTAGCCATTTTCTCTCCCTGGTGTCATGTGACTCGTTAGTGTTACAAGGTCTCAGGTGTGAATGGGGAGCAGGTGTGTTAAATGTGGTGTTATCGCTCTCACTCTCTCATACTGGTCACTGGAAGTTCAACATGGCACCTCATGGCAAAGAACTCTCTGAGGATCTGAAAAAAAAAAATGTTGCTCTACATAAAGATGGCGTAGGCTATAAGAAGATTGCCAAGACCCTGATACTGAGCTGCAGCACGGTGGCCGAGACCATACAGCGGTTTAACAGGACAGGTTCCGCTCAGAACAGGCCTCGCCATGGTCGACCAAAGAAATTGAGTGCACGTGCTTAGCATCATATCCAGAGGTTGTGTTTGGGAAATAGACGTATGAGTGCTGTGTAGGGTGTGAGATTATTTCCTTTATGAAAATAACTCCTCGTGAAGCCAAAACTTAGGAACTCTTACAATGCAAATGTCATGCCACAAGACAATAAACTCTCTAATCAGACAAGAAGATCTGAGAGAAAGACCATTTGATCATTGGTCCATTCACCTTCCCCCCTGGACTTATGGTAATGGTCACTGAAAGAACTCAAGTTGCTACTCTTACATAAATATTTACTATATCTTAAGAATTAATGATCTTTAATGTTTGGTACACAGTAAAATCCCCAGTGTTAAATCAACACTGCTCAGAGTGTATTTGGTCCCACTCCAAATAGTGTTAAAGTAACACTGAAGCAGAGTTAAAGCTAATGAGATAGTTAAGTGATCAATTAAATGATGATTGAGCATTAGTGATGAACAGCTGCTGTTCATATTATCTTAACATGTTATCTTTAGATGCTTCGATTATGTTAATTCGGTGCAATTAAATTAAGTTAGCTTAACATAATTTTGACAACTTGTACAATTTTAATGGTTTGTTGTTTCATTTCATTTTCAATAGCACAAAAACCTTCTGTAAAGCCTTTATTTAATCATTTGAACAATGCGTCATTTAAAGGACATGTCTAAACAACATTTTGCTTTCAAAAACTTAGCATGAATAACTTCTCTGATGATTAAATGCACTGTAAAACCCGACAAGTTAGGTTAACTCAAACCGTTTGAGGAAACTTATTGCCTTAAAACATTTAAGTTTTTAAAACTAACAATTATGAGTGCTCTGAACTTATTTCAGTCGAGTTCACTAAAATAAGATAAACATTGCAGTTAAGTAATTAAGTGATTAATTAAGTGCTGATTGAGCATTAGTGATGAACACCTGCTGATAACAAACAGAGTCACTGACAGAAAGAGAAACACAAGAACAACAACTGACTTCAGCCACAGCCTTAGATGAAATCAACTGAAATAAAATACATTAAATCTCTTAAAATCTGATTAAACAGCATCACCAGCTCCACTTATTAATAACCAGACTGACTTTATTTCTGTCAGACATCTACAGAAGATCTTATTGAGAATTAACTAAGGTTTAGATGTTGATTTGTTTTCATTTGAAGTAACCATGTTAGAGATCAGTGTCTGCTTTAGTTGGGCTCTCGACCCTTGACTTCTGTGTTAGTAGTTTTTTTTCTCTGGTTGTTGTAATCAAGTGTTTTTCGAACATATTTGTTGCAGCTCAAAAGTCCAGAGAAAATTTTCGGTAGTTGGTTGTTATATATTTATAATGACGATCATCTGTAAGTGAGCTGCTCTCATTGAGAGTGAGCACAGACTCATTGTGTGTCTAATCTCTGGTTAAACGGATGTTGTATTGTTTACAGTAAAAGTGATTCTAAGAGCCACTGGTTCGATGACGGTCAGTTAATAAAGGGCTTTCCAAACAGTTTATCCACAAAAAGTTTGAATCTATGGCAGAAAATAGACTCACACAGACATCAAGAATCAGCTTATGAACCTCAAAAATGGTGACCATTAAAAAAAAATCATGCTGCAATGCATGCTGGGAGCCATAGATGAGTTTTGTACTATGTTAGTACCCAGCATGCATTGCAGCATGATTTTTATTTTTTTTTAATGGTCACCATTGTTGAGGTTCACAAGCTGATTCTTGATGTCTGTGTGAGTCTATTTTCTGCCATAGATTCAAACTTTTTGTGGACAAACTGTTTGGAAAGCCCTTTATTAACTGACTGTCACCGAACCAGTGGCTCTTAGAATCACTTTTACTGTAAACAATACAACATCCGTTTAACCAGAGATTAGACACACAATGAGTCTATCTTCACTCTCAACGAGTTCAGCTCACTTACAGATGATCGTCATTATAAATATATAACAACCAACTACCGATAATTTTCTCTGGGCTTTTGAGCTGCAACAAATATGTTCGAAGAACACTTGATTACAACAACCAGAGAAAAAAAACAGCTAACACAGAAGTCAAGGATCAAGAGCCCAACTAAAGCAGACACTTATCTCTAACATGGTTACTTCAAATGAAACAATAAATCAACATCTAAACCTTAGTTAATTCTCAATAAGATCTTCTGTAGATGTCTGACAGAAAAAAAGTCAGTCTGGTTATTAATAAGTGGAGCTGGGGATGCTGTTTGTGGGGTTGTTTAATCAGATTTTGAGAGATTTAAAGTATTTTATTTCAGTTGATTTCATCTAATGCCGAGTTCACACTGCACGATTTTAGCCCGATTTTTCACTCGCCGACAGGTTTGGATAAATCGCCGACAAATGCCCTATATCGGAGGCAAATCGGAGCTCGTTCACGCGAGTGACAATCGCGCAGTGTGAATAATCAAAGACGCGATATGAGGGAATCGCCGACACGTCGCCGACATCCGTGAAATATTTGGCATGCTAAATATCTGGAGCTGTCGGCGATTCACAATCCTGCTGTGTGCAATGATTTCTGGCTGAAAACTACATCGCGATGACCTTCAGCCAATGAGAGACAAAGATACAGAGCAGAGGGAAGTTCAGTGAGGAGTTATGGACCATATCAGTATTTTAGTACAATTATATCATACAGAAACAAGCACAAACGCTTGACCAGCCGCAACATCAGCTTAACAGTTACTGCAAAATTATTATTTACCACTCTTTGCACAACAGTTTTTCTTTTTGTAGCTGGAAATCAGCACAGACGATTTGCTGGCTATATTTTTTAAATACTTCCAGTCTCGCTCAAGAACAACGGTCTGACGCACACAGGTTCTCGCGTTATTTCCTTATCACTTCTCGCGTGGGTTTTGTTGTGAAACGTAGTTTGCGGATCAGACAGAGTTGTCGGCTATTCTTCCTATTGTGAAATCGTGCAATGTGAAAGCCCCTGTCGCCGATCCATCGTGCAATGTGAACACAGCAGCGACTGAATGCTTCCCCAGATAGTCACACAGTGTGAAAACAACAGCGATCCGACGAGTTTGAAAATCGTGCAGTGTGAACTCGGCATAAGGCTGTGTCTAAAGTCAGTTGTTGTTCTTGTGTTTCTCTTTCTGTCAGTGATTCTGTTTGTTAACAGCAGGTGTTCATCACTAATGCTCAATCAGCACTTAATTAATCACTTAATTACTTAACTGCAATGTTTATCTTATTTTAGTGAACTCGACTGAAATAAGTTCAGAGCACTCATAATTGTTAGTTTTACAAACTTAAATGTTTTAAGGCAATACGTTTCCTCAAATGGTTTGAGTTATCCTAACTTGTCGGGTTTTACAGTGCATTTAATCATCAGAGAAGTTATTCATGCTAAGTTTTTGAAAGCAAAATGTTGTTTAGACATGTCCTTTAAATGACGCATTGTTCAAATGATTAAATAAAGGCTTTACAGAAGGTTTTTGTGTTATTGAAAATGAAATGAAACAACAAACCATTAAAATTGTACAAGTTGTCAAAATTATGTTAAGCTAACTTAATTTAATTGCACCGAATTAACATAATCGAAGCATCTAAAGATAACATGTTAAGATAATATGAACAGCAGCTGTTCATCACTAATGCTCAATCATCATTTAATTGATCACTTAACTATCTCATTAGCTTTAACTCTGCTTCAGTGTTACTTTAACACTATTTGGAGTGGGACCAAATACACTCTGAGCAGTGTTGATTTAACACTGGGGATTTTACTGTGTATCATTTTAAATGGTCTCTGTGTGATTGGTAAAATGGTCTCAATTTCACAGTAGTCACTTATATTATGGGAAATATTGGAAACTTAAGTTAACTCTGTGCTTCTGTTGTGGGCGGTCTCCTTTCAAAACCTGATAAACATTGCTCTACAGGTGTGA
This sequence comes from Acrossocheilus wenchowensis, assembly GCA_029620275.1. Lineage (NCBI taxonomy): Eukaryota > Metazoa > Chordata > Actinopteri > Cypriniformes > Cyprinidae > Acrossocheilus > Acrossocheilus wenchowensis. The sequence continues at coordinate 290,584 of JAJUBA010000173.1, forward strand.
CCATTTGGGGCACAAGAACATCTCCTACAGAGGCTTCTCATCCCCCCCCCCACACAGATCTAATCTGTTTTGGGGCAGATAATAAATGTTTATGGGCCTTTTGTTCTGGTAGTATTTAAGGGAAAGTTGCAAATCAGTCGGCACGATTCTGCAGCCAGAATGAGCCCATAGTGTGGTGTGTCTCTACACTCCATACTATGTATTTTCTAAGGTCTGGTATACATCATTTACTCTTAGATTAATCTTTGAGAATTTGATGTTCTGTATTGAGATGATTTGATATTTTTGAATTTGTTTTATAATTGGCGTGATACAACTTTACCTGACCAATAATAAATTGTTATATTTATTCTGCTCTCTTCTGAAATCATTTTTTCAAGTAGATTAATGTGGAGGGGTATTTCCGCAAATCTGCGTTCAGGACATATCATACCAAAGCACTAGTGGATGAACCATGGGGGGCACCATGAGGGAGACGCTGGATTTCTGACTGTCACTGGCTTAACACGGTGTAGCTCTCGTGGTTATAGGGAAAAAAAACACTTTTTATAATGAGTATGCAGGCGCAGCTCACTTAAAGGTATTATAACCGCTCTGCACCCTCTGAGTAAGTTCAGAACTGACGAGTTTGTGTCGTGGATTCGCAAAAAAATCGTCCGAAGTGTAATTCCTATGCGATACCTAGTCCCTAATGAACGAATAATTGAAAGTATGGGATTTTCAAAATAATCAAATATCTAAATTAATATATAAGCTATATTTGTGATCAGTTTTTAATTGGTCTAAATTTAATGATCACTTGGAATTGTAGTCAGATCAAAATTGGAGCTAGATCAAGACTGAAACTAAATCCTGATAAATTCAGAAGCGCAAACAAAAGACCGAACATGCATTAAACCTTCAACCAGGCCGCTGGATTCCGTTGTTTGGACTAGCGGGTGGATCCTTACAGCTGCCAGCATTGCTGCAGAGGTTGAAGGGGTGGGGGGTCAGCCTGTCAGTGCCCAGACCATACGCCGCACACTGCATCAAATTGGTCTGCATGGCTGTCGTCCCAGAAGGAAGCTTATTTTAAAGATGATGCACAAGAAAGCCCACAAACAGTTTGCTGAAGACAAGCAGACTAAGGACATGGATTACTGGAACCATCTCCTGTGGTCTGATGAGACCAAGATAAACTTATTTGGTTCAGATGGTGTCAAGCTTGTGTGGGGCGGCATCCAGGTGAGGAGTACAAAGACAAGTGTGTCTCGCCTACAGTCAAGCATGATGTGGGAGTGTCATGGTCTGGGGCTGCATGAGTGCTGCCGGCACTGGGGAACTATAGTTCACTGAGGGAACCATGAATGCCAACATGTACTGTGACATACTGAAGCAGAGCATGATCCCCTCCCTTTGGAGACTGGGCCGCAGGGCAGTATTCCAACATGATAACGACCCCAAAAACACCTCCAAGACGACCACTGCCTTGCTAAAGAATCTGAGGGTAAAGGTTATGGACTGGCCAAGCATGTCTCCAGACCTAAACCCTATTGAGCATCTGTGGGGCATCCTCAAACAGAAGGTGGAGGAGTGCAAGGTCTCTAACATTCACCAGCTGATGTCGTCATGGAGGAGTGGAAGAGGACTTCAGTGGCAACCTGTGAAACTCTGATGAACTTCATGCCCAAGAGGGTTAAGGCAGTGCTGGAAAATAATGGTGGCCACACAAAATATTGACACTTTGGGCCCAATTTGGACATTTTCACTTAGAGGTGTACTCACTTTTGTGGCCCGCGGTTTAGACATTAATGGCTGTGTGTTTTGAGGGGACAGCAAATTCACACTGTTATACAAGCTGTACACTCACAAATTTACATAGCAAAGTTTCATTTCTTCAGTGTTGTCACATGAAAAGATATAATAAAATATTTACAAAAATGTGAGGGGTGTACTCCCTTCTGTTAGATACTGTATGTGACATTTGAAATAAATTAATATAGTAATCAGCAGTGCTATTACCCTTTCAAAACCTGCACTTTTTTGTTAACATCACATTACAAATTTGTTACAAAATTTGTTATTAGGAAAATAATATAATAATATAATAAAAATATAAAATTACAATATTATTCCAATCCAATATTATTGTCTTTTTTGCCATCATTTAATGCAGAAATTAAATATTTGATGTTTTGCAGGTCATGTCACCAGTAACGACATCAGAGACCCATGATTATGTTAATATGTGGTTTAACCCTTGTGCATCAATAAAAAGAAGTTACAATTAGGTCCATAGTGGATAAAAATGTCCATGACAAAAACAAAAAAAAGCACAGACTTAAATTTGGTCTCATTTTAAAGAAGACCCATGGAATTATTATTGAAGTAAAAAAAAAAAAAAGGTTTAAAAAGTGAAACCAAAAAAAAGTTATAAGTAAGATTTTGTTTGGGCGCAGTACCAAATTTTCCCCATTAGATGCCAGCAAAACTCCGCTGGTGCACACAGTGGTTGGATTTGTGATTTACAGTAGGGTTTTTCTCTCTCAAATATTACAAGAACACACACAATTTTTTTTTTTTTTTTTATGACACACATACAAACCACACTCTGACATCTATACCAACACACCCAGACAATTATAGCTGTATTATTTATCCAATTGGTTCTATAATTTGCAGAAGCAGAAAACAGGAATAAAGCGAGTATTTGCTTTATAGACCCTTTATAGACCAAACCTGAAAAAATGGCACCATCTGTTAAAAAAAAAAAAAAAAATGTAAAAAAATTAATTTTGAAGCCAACAGAATGAAAGCCTATTAACAAAAATTGCATCATTTTACAATTAAACGGCCCTGCGGTTAAAAATAGCGGTTTTAATGGGTTTCAATGGGGACATTTTTGTCCAGAAGGCGCTGAGAGGAACAATTTTATGTACCTAGTGAATACAAATTAAGCTTGGGAGTTTGGTCTCATTTTAAAGAAGACCCATGGCAGATTATCACTGAAGTAAAAAAAAAATAAAAAAAAAATGAAACCAAAATAAAGTTATAGAAGTTTAAGTTTATGAAAATGCTTTATGAACAATATTTTATATGAAATATATATTTTATGAAACATGTTGAACTCTAAACCTGTTAGAAAATCAAAGCCATTAATCTAAACAAGTTGTGTTCCAAATTTGTGCTGAGAGGAACTATTTTTTGTACCTAGTGTAAAATAGATTTATTAAAGGAAATAAGGGTGGAATATTAAAATTCCAATAAAAATACACACCTGAGCCAAATGTATGCAGGCAAAAAAAAAACTAAAAACTAAAGTAAACTAAAGGGTTAATTAGTGAAACTAACTTAAAATCTCAGAGGAACTTCAAGTAAATACTGTATGGATAGTGTGTGTAATTCAGTTTTTGTGTGATGAAAGTGTTTACTGACATAAAATAATAATAAACTTTTTTTGCAGTTGCCAAGGTAAAATTTTGTTTAGTTCATAGAGAAGTACTAAAACTGAAATAAAATGAATACAAATATTGACATATATCTAAATAAATAATAACAATTGCAAAATCAATATTACTAAAGTTTAATTAAAATTAAAATGAAAACAGAAAATATGAAGAGTTCCAAAGCAAAAGCCTCTAAAAGTCATCTCAGTCAGAAAATGAGATAACGATACTGAGTGAATGCTCTCCACACATAGTATATGTTCATAAGATACTTTCACTTCAAATGCCCTAAAAACCAGCCTCAACCCATTCAGAAGTACCAGTACTTACATAGAAACATATACAGTGGGTACGGAAAGTATTCAGACCCCCCTAAATTTTTCACTCTTTGTTATATTGCAGCCATTTGCTAAAATCATTTAAGTTCTTTTTTTTCCTCAGTGTACACATTTGTTTTTATTGACAGAAAAACACAGAATTGTTGACATTTTTGCAGATTTATTAAAAAAGGAAAACTGAAATATCACATGGTCCTAAGTATTAAGTAGGGTGTGTGATCAGTGCAATCAGCTGTGTGTGCAATCAGAGTCAATGTGGTGAGCAGGTGACCTCTGGTGGTGAGTGAACGGAAGTTCATAGACCTGATTCGTGACAACTTATAATGCAAACATGCAAATAAACTGCAAAAGAGACAATCAGATTCATGCTGTATACAATGGGAGTATTTTTCCAGTTCATTTTTTCCACAAGAATTTCAAATTCTAATGAGTTCTAATGAACTAAACTATCCAGCTGTGTGCTGGATCAAAATAATACAAACTTTGTTTTGAAGCAAAACAAGATGTATGAATTATTTTACACTTTGTATGCAAATGCAAATACAGTACATAAAGTATGCAAATACAGTACATTAATGCAGTATGCATAAAAACTGACGGTATAATGTGTATAGCACAGATCTTCTTCACATGGAATTTGTCCATTTAATACATTTTGTAAATGAAATACTGAAGTAATGTTGACTGTCCTGAGAACTCATGATAGGTTTGTCTTAAAGGTTTATACACTTTTATATCTGTGTAAATGCATGGTTAAATGCTGAATTGTGTTTCCATCTCATTGTTACAAAGTATTTGGTTTATGACTTTATCAAGACAACTAAATGCTAAAAGTAGGTTATTGTTAAACTGAATACAAATAATGTATAAAGAAAGTTTAATAATGAATAAGCGCCACCTGGTGGTTCCATCATAACGAGTTTCTTTCAGAAGCTTCACTCCGGAAACACTCAACCTCTGTTTGATCTGCTGAGAACATCTCAAGCTTCAAGAATCAGCTGAAAGTACATCACTTCCACAAGCACTTCACTAACCCATAACCAGAAACCACAGCACTTATTACAATAAGCATGCTAAATGATAAATGTAAATATTATTCCAGGTTTATAAACTGCAACTACCAGGTAATGTTCTGATCTAAATGTGCTTCTAGTAACAGGTAGGTTATTATTTCCACAACATGTAAAAAGTGCTTTATGATTAGCAAGTAAAGTACTTTAGGTTACAGCTCAACAGCTAAAGCTGAAGTGTGGAAATAATGTTGCAGATCCAAGAACCACTCGGGATCCTCTCAGATCTCGTGACCTTTTTCCATCTGTAGGGAAAGAGTACAGAGAAAGAAATGAACAGCTGTTACAGTTACAGGAACTGAGGAAGTCATCAGATCTGTCATCAGCCAGTGATTAAGAGTCAGTCTGGAATTTCTATCTGAATGATTTTGATGTAGACTCCATTCAGTCAGTGAAAAGACTAGCGGATGAATACAAATGTTTATTCCCACATTGTTTTTTCATCATAAGTGCAGAAATAGTATTATATTTTCTGATTTAATGGTGATTCATTATTTGATATATGAATAAATGACATGAATCAAGCCCTATCACACACATACAAACACACACACATCTGCAGTGAAATAAAGCACAGCTGAGAATCTCATAATACTAGTAGTCTACAATGTTTTACCTCATCCTTGGACTTTTGACAGATGCCTGAGCTTATTTTTTCATCTTGTCTCCTTTGAAAAATAATCACACACAGACAATTAAACACTAACTGTGCATAATAAAGACAATATTTTCCTCTCGCTATAATAGCTCTCTGTAATACTTGCCCTTTGTAAAGCACCTTCATCAAATCACAACAGTCGATACGGCCACGAAAAACAGTCACGCGTATTCCTGAAAGTGGACCTGCATCTGGAACACAAGAGCCTTTACAGTCCATTTCCTTTCGAATGGGAACTTGCACTGTGCCCCCTAGAGGACAGTAAAGGATTATTGTAGTAAGGATTAGTACACTGTAAAACCCAACAGTTAGGATAACTCAAACCGTTTGAGGAAACTTATTGTCTTAAAATATTTAAGTTTTTTAAAACTAATAGTTATGAGTACTCTGAACGTATTTCAGTTGAGTTCACTAAATAAGATATACATTGCAGTTAAGTAATTAAGTGATTAATTAAGTGCTGATTGAGCATTAGTGATGAACACCTGCTGTTAACAAACACAATCACTGACAGAAAGAGAAACACAAGAACAACAACTGACTTCAGCCACAGCCTTAGATGAAATCAACTGAAATAAAATACTTTAAATCTCAAAACCTGATTAAACAACCCCACAAACAGCATCCCCAGCTCCACTTATTAATAACCAGACCGACTTTATTTCTGTCAGACATCTACAGAAGCTCTTATTGAGAATTAATTAAGGTTTAGATGTTGATTTATTGTTTCAATTGAAGTAACCATGTTAGAGATCAGTGTCTGCTTTAGTTGGGCTCTTGACCCTTGACTTCTGTGTTAGTAGTTTTGTTTTCTCTTTTTCTCTGGTTGTTGTAACCATGTGTTTTTCAAACATATTTGCTACAACTCAAAAGCCCAGAGGAAATGATCAGTAGTTGGTTGTTATATATTTATAATGACAATCATCTATTAGTGAGCTGATCTCATAGAGATTGGACATAGACTCGTTGTGTCTAATTTCTGATTGAATGAACATATTGATTATAGTAAAAGCGATTCTAAGAGCCGCTGGTTCTGTGACAGTCAGTTAATAGAAAGGACTTTCTAAACAGTTTGTCCACAAAAAGTTTTAATCTATGGTAGAAGCTAGACTCACACAGACATCAACAATCAGCTTGTGAACCTCAACAATGGTGATCATTAAAAAAAAAAAAAAAATCATGCAGCAATGCATGCTGGGAGCCATGGATGAGTTTTGTACTATGCTAGTACCCAGCATGCACTGCAAAATTATTATTATTATATTTTTTTAATGGTCACCATTGTTGAGGTTCACAAGCTGATTGTTGATGTCTGTGTGAGTCTAATATCCACCATAGATTAAAACTTTTTGTGGACAAACTGTTTAGAAAGTCCTTTCTGTTAACTGACTGTCACAGAACCAGCGGCTCTTAGAATCGCTTTTACTATAATCAATACATTAACCAGAGGTTAGACACACAATGAGTAGTGTTTATTCTCAATGAGATCAGCTAACTAATAGATGATTGTCATTATAAATATAATATATAACAACCAACTACTGATCACTTCCTCCGGGCTTTTGAGTCGTAACAAATATGTTTGAAACACACATGGTTACAACAACCAGAGAAAAAGAGAAAACAAAAAAAACTACTAACACAGAAGTCAAGGGTCAAGAGCCCAACTAAAGCAGACACTGATCTCTAACATGGTTACTTCAAATGAAAATAAATCAACATCTAAACCTTAATTAATTCTCAATAAGATCTTCTGTAGAAGTCAGTCTGGTTATTAATAAGTGGAGCTGGTGATGCTGTTTGTGGGGTTGTTTAATCAGATTTTGAGATTTAATGTATTTTATTTCAGTTGATTTCATCTAAGCATGTGTCTAAAGTCAGTTGTTGTTCTTGTGTTTCTCTTTCTGTCAGTGATTCTGTTTGTTAACAGCAGGTGTTCATCACTAATGCTCAATCAGCACTTAATTAATCACTTAATTACTCAACTGCAATGTATATCTTATTTTAGTGAACTCAACTGAAATAAGTTCAGAGTACTCATCACTATTAGTTTTAATAAACTTAAATGTTTTAAGGCAATCAGTTTCCTCAAACTTTTGAGTTACCCTAACTTGTTGGGTTTTACAGTGTATGAATTCCAGGACAAACTGCTTTGTGCTCCTCCATGTCAGAGATATCTGACACTTGGGGATTCGCTTATTCGCTTATCTGACAACTTGTGCATGATATATTTGGGAGAAGAACATGCATGCAGGGGGCTAGGCAGGGTAGGTGATTTGGTTCAAAAACATTTTTTTTATGCTGGTTGAAAGTCTCTTCATCCCAACAGCAATCACTCAGTTAAATGTATTTATATTGTCTGTGGAAAGTGTAGGACCATACAATGTTCATCCAATCATATCCCTCGGTCCGAGGGCTATGATAGGCTGTTCTACCTGCCTGTCAATGTATGTATTTGTATACCTCCATGCACCCTGTTCGCGCAGACATGATACGTCACCAGAGCGTTCATTACGTTACTGCAGACCGAGCGAGAATGGAAGGCGTTATTATTGTAATATTATGCGCTTTGTACTGTAATGTTTTCTCATCGGTGAAGGAGACACAAGGTAATCTGACAACATTACATTCAACTCTCCACCCAACGCCGTCTCTCACTGTTCATGTGTTTTGGAGGAGGCGTGGCTTTGGAGAGTGATTTGCAGGGAGGGTGGGAGCTTGCTATTGCCAGCCTCTCCGAAATTACTGTTGAAGAAAAATTAATTTTGGTTGATTTTCTATATGCTCATGAAACATAGTGGAGTGTTTCCTTCTAGTTTCTTACCATGAGTGGAAAAGTACAGCTGCGGAGAGCTTGTGAGCTTGTAACCTTGAGTGCGTAGAGTGTATAAAGGTGGAGAAGCACCCTGCCCGTGTGTCGCACTCTGCAGCAACCTGTGTGTATGACTGGTGACCTTCTTTGCAATGAATAAACCTTTTTAAAGACTAAGAGTGAGTTTGTCTCTTATGCTGATGAGAGTCAGTTAAAATTGCACCGACAATTTGGTGTCAGAAGTTGGGATTCCTTGGATGTGTCTTATGGACCTGAGAGCGGATGGTGACCATACATCCTGGACTTAGAGTCCAGCCCTAACCCTGAATAGGTTTAAAGGGACGACAGGGACCGAACGCCAGGGCCTGGAGGGGACACCACTGGAATTAATAATGAACCCAGGTGGCAACAGGACTCTCTGGTAAGAGACAAATCAACATTTTATAAAGAATCTGGATTTTGAAAAATAGAATTGAAATTAAGATAAGGGGATAAACCATACTGGTGGGTCTGACTCTGTGGAAGTGTGTAATTAAGAAGTCTCTGGGAGAAATTGAGATCACTGCGAGCGGATACAGCACACTTAATACATTTCTGGGAGAGATTGAAACTGTGTCTGAGGCAAGGCAGCGTGATCAAGAAGTTTCTGGGAGAGATTGAGATTACGTGGATAGATACAGCACAGTTAAACAGTTTTCTAGAACGAAATTGAAAATGGGTAACGAGGCGTGATCGTTAAGAAATTGAGATCACGCGCAACGCAGTTAACATATTTCTAAGAGGGGAAATTGAAACTGTACAGATATTAATCGGAGCTGCTGGTGCGCTCCTGAAAATAGAAAATAGACCCTGACCTTGACAGCTCTCCACCAAAAAGACCAACAGCACCGCGGATAGAGGAGGAAGAAGAAATAGAGGAAGACCCTGACATGGTTCCTGAAACCCCCCATGAAGACGCTGAAGATGAGAGAGTGCTCATGGCTCCCCCGACAAAGAAAAGAAAAACCAGACAAACGGTGAAAGAAGAAAATATGACTAACGGCTCCGATGATCAAAGTTTCAGGACCTGATGGACCAATGATGGTTTTTAGACCATGAACTGTGAATGACATGAAAGAGGCAATGGCTCACTTGCTGAGTCCGGAAGAAGCAGGTGACAGATTTTCTACAGAACTGGTCACGTTCTGCAAAGAATTCAGCCCCACTGTGCACGAGCTAAGGAGGCTGCTGGCAGTGAAACTGGGGGCTTCGAGCTGGCACAAGGTGAGCGGAAGGCTGCAAAGGGAAGACTGCCGAAGAGAACACAGCGAATGGGAACACCGACACAACTTGGAATACCGCACAGCTTTTGAGGAGCTGGCTGGAGCTATAAAAACAGCATTTCCAGCACGTGTGGACACATCAAAGATTGGCAATTGCTGCCAGAACGGAAGCAAGTCTGTTCAAGATTATTATCAACGTCTCTATGAAATATTCAACAAACACAGCGGCTTAATAGAGCCTGCCGACCGAGGAAATCAGCCTGAGACATGGGAATGTCATCTGCGGAGCTGGTTTTTGAATGGACTGAGACCTGAGATGACTGCTTGCCATGTTGGCACATGCTTTGCACGCAGAAGAACTGCAGACAGCAAAGAAAGAAAGAGATAAAGCAAAGACTGACAAAGATTTACAGCTGGCCCTAGTGCAAGCTGTCTCAAGGCCGGTGGAACCCTCTGTGCAGCTCCGTCAGCAGACGGGAGGGGGAAGAGGAAAAAGACGAAGCGAAAGATATTCGAATGGGGCTGGAAGGAATTCTGAGAAGCGGGCCTGCTGGATCTGCGAAACTGATGATCATGTGATCTACAAGTGTACCAAATGCAGACTGTGCAAGAAAGATGGTCACTGGGCCAAGGATTGCCCAGAAAATCAGCAAGATCAAGAAGTGGCCTGAAGCGAGGATGGTGGAGAGTGGGGAGGAGGGCCAGAGGGCAAGCAGCCGAGAGAAACTGAAAAGGGAAGTGAAAATTCTTTAACCACACAGACACATACACACACACACACACACACACACGCACACACACACATACACTGATGTACATACTGCTCTCTGCAATGAAGACAAAGCTTGCATTTCTTTGTGTTTCTGAATTGAACAATGAAAGTTCTGATAAATGTTTAATGATGTACAAAAGTTAAGCATTTAAGAAAATGCCTAAATACCCCATGCTGGTGGAGGGGGTAATGATTGAGTTTTTAGCCGATTCTGGGGCTTCGAGGTCATCTATACGACCATGTGACTTGCCATGTCAACCGTCATTATCAAATGAAACAAATGAGTCTATTTCTGCATCAGGGCATACCATTTTTGAAAGATTTACAGTGCCTCTAAACAGAGGGGGAATCATGCATTCGTTTATTCACCAAAATGCCCTGTGCCCATTTTGGGTCGAGACCTGTTATGCAAACTAAATCTGATACTAGTTGCGGACTCCTCAGGTGTCAGAATGACAGAAGAGGGGGAGCTATGGTGCTGTTTGCAAGCAGAGCATCAGTGGGCATATGAATGGCACGTCATAAATCATGATTGGGCTGAAATTATGTGTGAACAAGCTAAAAGTCAAACCAAGCCATTTAACACAGAAATTATGTTGCCTGACAATTTGCATTGCATGCCACATGTCGTAATGGAACGGGAAAACCAGTATGAAAAAGACTGTTTTGAGGGAGAAAAAGGAGAAACTTTGAGTTGTGAGAAAATATTTTGGACAGAAAATATGTGTGCTGTTTCAGTCAGCCTGAGAGAAAAACAGCTTCCTTTTTTCTTAATGCCAAAGTCTGTGCCTCACTTATAGGCCAAAGAGCAAACATGGGTTGAGATAAAGGGGTTTGTGAAAAACTGTGTTGATGCTACAGACTGGTGTGAAACACAGCGAGAGTCTAGGAGCAAGTATGTCAGAGTGCAAGCATGAATTTGAGGTAGAGAGAGATGTGGTACCCATTGACAAAACCACAAAGGGAAATCACTGCATGGCAGACATTTGCGCTTCAGAAATTCACCCAGCTTTAGCGGATGTGCCTTCCGAGCTGTGGGCAAAGCATAAGTATGATGTGGGATTGATTAAGAGATGTGAACCGGTTGTAATCACCCCAAAATCTGATTACAGGCCGTGTCAACGTCAATATCCCCTGAAAAAAGAGGCAGTACTGGGAATGAAGCCAGTATTTGACTCACTTTTAAAAGAATGCATAATTGTTGAGTGCAGTGATTTCCCTCAAATTTCCTGTGAAAAAGATAAGAGACAAAGGTCAACCCACGGAGTGGCATTTTGTGCAGGATTTGCAGGCAGTAAATGCAGCTGTCAGACTAAGGGTTCCATCAGTTCCAAATCCATAAACGATTTTGTCACAAATACCACAAGATGCAACATTCTTCTCAGTGGTAGATTTGGCTAATGCATTTTTTAGTGTGCCAGTGAATAAGGACAGTCAATTCTGGTTTGCATTTGAATTTTATGACAAAGGCTATACATTCACGAGAATGGGCCAGGGGTACTGTGACAGCCCCACTCTTTATAACGAAGCACTTAGGAGAAGCCTAGAACCTTTGACCCTGACAGCTGGAACTGCTTTGTTACAGTATGTGGATGATATTTGTTTGTGTGCACGTGATAAAGCCACGTGTGTGGCGGACACTGTGACTCTCCTGAAGCATCCGGCTCGGGATGGCCACAAGGTCAGCTTGGCTAAACTGCAGTTTGTAAAACAACAAGTTACATTTGTGGGTCATGTCATAACACCAAACAGCAAATCCCTGTCTGACAAAAGAGTTCAAGGCATTAAAAGATGTACCAAAACCAATCACAAAGAAGCAAATTCTCTCATTTTTGGGAATGTGTTCATATTGCCAAACATTTATTCCAAATTATGCAATTCTTGAGCAGCCTCGGACAATAGGGAAGGGGTTAAAGTCATGTGACAAAATTGAATGGACAGGGGAGGCAGAGGAAGCATTTGTGAACATGAGAGTTCAGCTGTCTCTGGCGCCAACTTTGGACCTACTGGTACCAACTAAGCCTTTTGTTCAGATGGTGGATGAGAAAAATGGGTCTATGACTTCTGTGTTGTTGTTGCAGCATCATGGAGATAAATTGCGACCTGTTGCTTATTTTTCCAGCAAACTAGATCCGGTTTCAGCAGGCCTGCCACACTGTCTGAGGGCGGTGGCTGCTGCTGAGCAGGCCGTAATGGCGTCTAGAGAATTTGTAGGCTACTCTGACCTAATATTAAAGGAAAACGCCACCGGTTTTCCATATTCTAATATGTTCTTCCCTCAACTTAGACTAGTTGATACGTACCTCTCCCGTCTCAGTGCGTGCACTTAATCGCTCTAGCGCACGGCGCAACTATGTTAGCGTTTAGCTTAGCCCCATTCATTCCTTAGGATCCAAACAGGGATGAATTTAGAAGCCACCAAACACTTCCATGTTTTCCCTATTTAAAGATGGTTACATGAGTAGTTTCACGAGTAAGTGCGATGACACAAAATAAAACGTGGTGATTTTCTAAGCAGATAAAAAATAACTATAATGTATGGCGGAAGAGCACATCGCAGCACTTCGACCACGGCGCAGTAATATCATCATGCGCCGAGGTCGAAGTGCTGCGAAGTGCTCTTCCGCCATACATTATAGTTATCATTTTTTATCTGCTTAGAAAATCACCACGTTTTATTTTGTGTCATCGCACTTACTCGTGAAACTACTCATGTAACCATCTTTAAATAGGGAAAACATGGAAGTGTTTGGTGGCTTCTAAATTCATCCCTGTTTGGATCCTAAGGAATGAATGGGGCTAAGCTAAACGCTAACATAGTTGCGCCGTGCGCTAGAGCGATTAAGTGCACGCACTGAGACGGGAGAGGTACGTATCAACTAGTCTAAGTTGAGGGAAGAACATATTAGAATATGGAAAACCGGTGGCGTTTTCCTTTAAATGTGCCACACGCTGTGTCCATGATCCTGCAAGATCAGAAAACATTGCATGTATCAACGGCTCGTTGATTACGATACCATCTTGCTTGACATGCCGAATATCACCGTTAGACGATGCACAACCTTGAATGCTGCTACTCTCCTTCTGACGCAGGAGGATGGGGAAGAGCACCATTGTTGTCTAACTGCGCTAGAACAAGTGTGTACACCGCGTCCAGGTCTTTCTGACGTACCACTTGAAAACTGCGAAAATGTCCTCTTTGTTGATGGCTCAGCTTACAAAGATCCACAAACAGGCCCGAATAAAGTTGGCTATGCAGTAACAACTGAATTTGAAGTCGTGGCTTCTGGCTCATTGCCACCAAATTATTCAGTACAAGCAGCAGAGCTTGTGGCATTAACAGAAGCGTGTAAACTTTTGGTGGGAAAATGCATCACAATTTACACCGATTCGCTTTACTCATTTGGTATTACGCATGACTTTGGAGCACTGTGGAAATACAGAAAATTTTTTAAGTCAGACGGGCGCCCAACATTAAATGCTCCTCTGGTGGCAGCTTTACTGGAGGCCATTCTGCTGCCGGACAAAATAGCCATTTGTAAATGTGCAGCACATAAAAATATCAAAGACTTCATATCCACAGGAAATGCCAGAGCAGACGCAGCAACGAAGGCCGCAGCGGCAAAGCAGACAAAAGAAAGTGTACTATGCTATCTGAAAATAACCCAGACATTTCCCCTTCTTTACAGAGCATGCAGGCCTTTGCCTCAGGGGCAGAGATAAACCAGTGGAAACAGTGTGGCTGTAAATTGGATGATGGTGTCTGGATGAGCTGTGATGGCAAGCCTTGTTTACCTCAACACTTTTTCCTTTACAACATTTGCTGAAATATTTTGTAAAAGATGTGTCATTTGCACCACCCACAATGTGGCAAAAGGGACAGGCCCTTTTGAATATTACAGATGGACTTCATCGAATTGTCCCCATGTGAAGGGAAGAAATATTGTTTGGTGTTGGTGGATATGTGGTCCAAATGGGTCGAGGCCTTCCCAACATTAAAACAGGATGCAGCAGCGGCAGCAAAGGCTCTGCTGACTGAGATAGTCCCGAGATGGGGAATTCCACGGAAAATCAGTTTGGATAATGTAACACATTTTGTCAATGAGGCAATAAAACAAGTGGGTGAGTTTTTAGGAATTAATTTGAGGACACATTGCAGTTACAGAACCACCTCAGGGTGCGCTGTAGAATGGCAAAATGGGATAATTAAGAACAAATTGGCTAAATGTTGTGAGGAAACTGGACTCACATGGGTCAAAGCACTTCCGATCGTCCTCATGTACATGAGAATGAGAAAACGATCTAGGGTAAACCTGAGCCCATTCGAAATTCTCTTTGGTAAACCACCATTTATGGGAATAGAGGGGGGGAAACAACGGCTGCCATCAACAGAATTGTGTGAACATGATATGTTGAGTTACTGCAAAGAAATGTCTTCTCTGTTGTCTAATGTCTGTGTGCAGGTAAAAGCCGCCCAGGGGAAAGTTGCAGAAACTCCCTTTTACAACATCAAACCAGGAAATTTCGTGGTAGTACGAGATCTGAGTAGAAAGAGTTGGAAGGCGAAAAGGTGGCTGGGACCATTCCAGGTGCTTCTGACTACTCACACGTCTGTGAAGGTAGCTGAGAGCGTAATGTGGATTCAGGCCAGCCACTGCAGAAAAGTTCCATCTGTATCTCAGGAGGAGGAACGGGGAGAGTAAGAGATCTGAAACACCTTTATCAGCGTGAGATCAAGGACAAGACTGAAAAGGCAGTATTGAGGCAGCTGACGGAATGGAGCGAGTGAAACCATGGCACCCATTTGCCTGGACTGTGTGGAATGAGAGGTACGATGTGCATATTGACTGTGTTGGCTATGATAATTTGTTCGATCTCATTCTACCTGACTGCTGAGCTGATACAGGAGGCGGGAGAGTATGACAGGCCAACTGCGAGCATCTCATCAAATGATACTGATCATCGATGAATTTAAGAGAGTGATCATTTATACGAAAATCAGAGATGAAGAGTATAAATGTGAATAGCTAAAATTTGGTTTAACATTATCATTATTATTTTATGAGAATATATGCATGTAGTTTTGATAAAGTAGAAAGTTCTAGATGTAGTAATGATTTTTTTAATATAATTTGTTATCAATGAGTGATAAAAAGGGAATTGTTGAAGAAAAATTCATTTTGGTTGATTTTCTATATGCTCATGAAACATAGTGGAGTGTTTCTTTCTAGTTTCTTAGCATGAGTGGAAAAGTACAGCTGCGGAGAAACACCCTCCCCGTGTGTCACAGTCTGCAGCAACCTGTGTGTATGACTGTTGACCTTCTTTGCAAAGAATAAACCTTTTTAAAGACTAAGAGTGAGTTTGTCTCTTATGCTGATGAGAGTCAGTTGAAATTGCCCTGACATTACCTACCCTATATCTTTAAGAATCTCAGTTCGCATTTGTCCCTCTTCTCGAAGGAAAAGGGGCAAAGGCTGGTTCCCCCCGGCTCGGAACCTGCTAAAGCTAAGGCTCAGCGGTAAGTGCAGTTGTGGAGGTCTCAGGTTGAGTTGGCTGAGGAGATTAAAACGGTTTTAGACCTTTCTCAGTCTTCAGTCACCAACTTAAGTGAGCTGCTAGATCAACTGAGCCTTCTCAGTCTGTCGTTTATTTGCACAAGTGACACGAAAAGCATCCCGCGAGTAATCTAGAGTGATAACACGATGAGAATATTCGCTTCACGTTTTTTTTTTTTTTTATATTTATGTGTGATTCAGACAAAGAAGAGAATGACGTGTTATACAGGGCACCTATATGGCACAAAGTCAACATCATTGTGGCATTTGGATATGCTCTTCAGACTCCGGTCAAAAAGTCAATAAAGCCATTAAAACAATAACAATTACTGTCAGTTTAAAAAATCATGTGTTCTCAAATTCTAATGACTAAATGATACTCACCAGTGACAGTGACACTGAAGCTCCTACTGATGCTGAATCTGCTGCTGTTGATCTGTAGTTGATAAAGTCCAGAATCTGTGGTTCTGATGTTTGTGATGATCAGAGATCCAGTCTGATTCACCTCCAGTCTGTCTCTGAATCTACACTGATCATCTGTAGAGATCTTACACTGATCTTCAGTGATTTCAGCAATGAGAGTGTTATTAAAGGACCACGTCGTCGAATTAATTGGGTTTTTTATAACACCAGAATCTAAAGTAACATTTTCTCCCTCCTTCACACATATTTCATCTCGTTCTGCAGCAGAAACACCTAAAACACAAATCAACAGCTGCTGGAGGATCTTTTGGGGGTGAAACATAACTGAAAATAATTATGCATATTAATTTCCTGAGAAATTCAGGAGAAACAAAATTAACTGCAAAATTGCTAAATATCAAGTTAATTGTGGATATGTCTTTGTTCATATAGAAGTAATGATGCAACTAAAGTGAAAAACAGCTCTGAATGTCACTGATATAATAAATATGATGATGTGATTTATACATAAATAACCTGCTTTTAAACATAATGACTCACCAATGACAGTAACATTGAAGATCGTTTCACTGTCACTGCCTTTGATGATCTCTAGTTTATATTCTCCAGAGTCTGTGGTTCTGATGTTCGTGATGGTCATAGATCCAGTCTGATTGTCCAGCTTCAGTCTGTCTCTGAATCTCTCATCACCTTCATCACACTGAACATCTGTACAGATATCACTGAGATCTCCATTGATGTAAGCGATGCGAGTGTCATTAAAATACCAATGAACCTTTTCTTGCTGGTTTATTTTAACACCAGTGTGTAGAGTGACTGAATCTCCCTCCATCACTGACACTGACACTCCATCTGAACCAGCACCAGACACACCTAGAAAAGAAATTAACAGATCATTATGAATGTCTGGGGAAAGTGGGACAAAAATATACAAAAAAAAATAAAAAATACAACAGGAAAGTAAAATCAGCATAAAAACATCACCAGTTCACTCAACAGACAAACATACATGCTATAATGGAGGTTATATGGTGTTTATTGAACGTCATAATATACAACACACATATCTTGACTCATATATTGCATTCATACAACCAAGAAGTGATCATTGCATAGCCTTTCATACACCTCTGAAGACTATAAATGTGTTAAATTAAAATAACAATACACATTATTTATTATTATATTTTAATTTTATTTCAGACAAATTCATATGATTTTTGCTAAATCGTACTTCATGAGTTCACCCTTTACATCTAATCTGATAGAAAATATTAAGCATATTTTGGCGTGCTGTCCTGGGGGAGGGCTTCGAGCCCGGAATATGGCCCAAACCCAGAGAACTCTCCCTATTCCTAATATAGGATAAAAACAGATTAGGAGTGAGGCGTTGGGGTGGAGGAGGGATGCCAGAAAACTGTCAATGGACAGAGGTAGGTAGGATGCATATATATATATATATATATATATATATATATAAAGTATCTTTTTCTGTTATTTAAATCATTTAAAGTATCTTTTTCTGTTATTTAAATCATTTAATATTTCTATATTAAAAAATAAAAAAAAATAATAAAATAATCTAAATTCAAAACCTCTGAACCTCATTAATCGTCTGAAAAGGCACTTGTGTGTCCTTCTGCCACTTCTGTAGAACAAATACTGATTTCATTTGATTGGTAACTTATTCTTAATTTATTTCGTATTCTTCTCGTTTTTATCCTGTTGTTTTAATTAGAAATGTTAACAAGGTTTTTTTTAATTTTTTTTGATTTGACATACTTTTGATGACATACTTTTAATAAAGTTAGAAAAATGCCATTACAAAGGTCAAAACAAAATTCCCTGTAAATCACTTTAAGGAGTCAAATATTGCCTCTTAATGGGAAGGTTAATTTTTTATCAGAATTTCAGATTATTGATTAGATGGTGCTCCTAATTTTTTTTACTGTGCCCCTAAATTTTTTAAAGTAGAATTATCCGGAGTAGAATTATCTGTGAATAAGTGTTAAGAATGAAGATAAATGTTATTATTCAAGTGTAGTGTGATTGAAATATTGTCCATAAAATATCTTTATTTCACAAAAAGTATATTTTTACTTCATCAGAAAATATAGATGTCCACAGTGGTCTTAAAGTCCCAAGTCCTGAAGTTATTTTTCAAATTTGAGTATGATATCACAAAATAGGTTCCTGTAAGCTATCATGGCACGTTCCCAAAATTGCAACTATGATGCTCTAAAACGCCAATTGGTATTCTATTTAGAATTTATTATATGAACATGAAAGTACTTACTTTGTACATTGTGTACATAATTTATTTTCCTTTGAGGGTCACATCACCTGACAGCTGCCCCCTCCCCCCCCCACACACTTTTAAAATGGCTGCTACGCCCCTGCTTCCTGGTCATGTGGGACTTCAGTGGCAGAGAGTCTTCCGCCTAATGAAAGATCAAAATAATGCTAAAATATAAACTAAAGAATGCTTGATTTGGTATGAATGAATGATTCAGTGTGAGTTTTATTGCAGTGCTCACCTGAATGGTGACCATAGAAAATGGTCCATCTTCTGATTTGTTAATTTGCTGTGTAATAAACATAATATTAGACATCACTTATTTGATATAATGTTAGCAAATTTATTTTGTAAGCTACCTGCTCTGCACCAGTGGCTCCAAAGCACTTATAACATATTGCTAATCATTTCAGCAAACTTTTAAATACTTTAGACAGAATAAATAAAGAGCATTGTTAGCACCATTTTTTATTGACAAAAAACAGAGTCTAAAAGTGCGATCATATTCACCACTGCTTGGCGAAATTTTGCGTGCTAAATTCAGTCATTTGTAAAGGTGTCTTCACTCTTGGTAATTTCGAGTTAAAGTGGGAAAAGATTGTCTATTTGAAATCAGTTTTCAACGCGTTTTCACCGCGCTAACCAACAGACAGCTGCTTGATTTACAGTAAAGTTACGTGACTTATGTGCTTTATTGACAATGACTGGGTTTTGCCCACAAAATTTTGCTGTGATCGCACGTTTAAAACAGTATAAAAAACAACAGCAGCAGGAAACATTGATTTTGTTAATAAATGTAAGTAAAATACGATTTCAAGTACATCTTACCTCAGGAATATTGCTAGCAGTCTCCCGCGCGAACTGGCGCGAATCGTCTCCTCCGTAAAAAGGTGGTTTTGACGAGCAGTTTTTGACGCGAGGGTTATTCGATTAACATCATAAAAGAGATTATGGTATAAATACCATATTTTACTTACAACAATACAGAAGTAAAACGAAATGGCATGTCGCTGTCGTTACAGACTAAAATGACTATGGTCTGACTGGATTCTGTTCAAAGACCCTATCCTATTGGTTCACATTAGCTCATTTAAATAACGTATGTCTTTAAAAACTACACATATTGTGTTAAATGCTGTGTGAATACACAAGTTGTTTATTTTTAAACTACACATAAATATGTGTAAAAGAGATTATTCTTTTCTACACATTTTTATTTAATATTGACCCAAAATGTGTAAATTAGAGTGTTACAAATAAAGTGTGTAATTTTTTAACACATGTTTTCTAAGGGATGCAGTTGTTGTGAGAACAGCGTTGTTTAAAGTTTATGACCCGCCCAACTTGGAAACTCTGGTGTCAAAATTATTTCCGAAATTCCCAGTAGTAGCCTAAGTACGACGTGAAAGGTCACGACCCATTTCCCATTAGGAAACTTGTATTTATGATTATTCCGATAGCACGTGAAGGGAGCATAAACTCAGGCGCTGAAGAGACTACGTTGGTGAGGGTGTTCACTGTCAGATATTTCTTAGACTCATGAAGATTTGTGTGACTCATAGGTCATTTTATTTTCTTTCCCCTTTTGTGCTCTCTCTTCAGGGCCGTACCCACCATTGAGGTCCCCGAGGTCCGGACCTTGGTATTTTTCCAATAAGAGAAGTTGTACAATAATTACCTTATATTAATTATGCTTTGGTGCTACAAGGATAAAAAGCCAAGATAACAGATAATATCATCTGAGATGCCTCAGCGGTAGGGGTGTGCGATATATGGTCTGCGATAATACCGTAATTGTTGTTTTAATGATGTGCAATTTGACATTATCGAGTATTTTGCAAAAAACATTCAAAACACCCCTACAGAGCGCAGGCATACATTACGTGAAGTCTAGTGAGTGCACATTTAGAGTGCGTTCTTTCACTGCATGATTCAGTCTAATGAAATGCATTTAATAATCACAAATGAAAGATAAGGGGGCAGGAAATGTATATTTATACTTCTTCATAGCAGGGCTGTACGCAGGTTTTTATAAATACCGAGGTCCCAAAATGGAGATTGTTAGGGGGGTTCGGGGGCATGCTCCCACGAGAAAATTTAGATTTTCCTGACCTGCATGTGTGCATTTTAAGATGTTTTAAAGCTCATAAATTGGATAATAATATAGGTTTAAAACCAAGTCAGTGGGCAGTAGTAGCATAAATTATTTTTCAAGATTTATCAACAGATTCTTAAGCATGAAAATCAGATTAAATGTTGCAATGAATGATCCATGCTACAAACTGGAAATAGAGAACATATAGTTTGTTTATGAATTTAATAAAAAGTTATAATTATCCTGGTAGCCTTCAGCAAATTCAGGTGTCTAAAATGATTAAACATGAATATGAATATTATTATTATTATTATTATTATTATTTATTATTCATACTGATAGAAATGAGTCTTTTCCAATAAATTTAAACAGATTTTTACATTTTATGGGCATTTTTACATTTATATAAAGCCATTTTTTTCTAAAATTGTCCATTATCTTTTGATAGACAGAAGAATAAGACATTTGGGCTGATACCAAGCAAATGAAATCAACACAAGAGTCATCTGAAGTGGCATTTAGATGTATTTACACACAGTTTAATGCAGGACATAAATGCATTTAACCTGCAATTACAAATGCATAAATAATGTTTTGATTGTAATAATATATTGATATTTGAAATGATTTAAAACTTTTGAGAAAGTCGAAATGTGAAATTAAAATCAGCAGTAGGTGGCAACAAATCACTGTTAATAAGTGAGTCATTGCGATTGAACCGAATCATTTAAACGGTTGATTCATTGAGGAACGAATCACCGTCATGTTGCTCAGAGACGCAAAACAGTGCTGTGGCTGTGTTTGGAGCAATTTTTGTTGGCAAAATAGAGCATAAACAGTCAATATGGTGTCTAAAACTCTTAATTCACTTATTGTTTATTGAGCTGTTGTAAAAAATCAATATCACATTTGTAATCATGGTAATTTTGGAGAAAAATGGCACTCTTCACTTCACAGAAAGTGCTAGAGAAACAGTATTTCTGCGTCCCAATTTTCATACTATCCATCCTAAATTGTATGTGAGAATAGAATAATTGTGTCCCAAAGCATAGTATGCTGAAAAGAGTATGCCAAAAGTCCCCGGATGGTCTACTATTTCTCATAGATTTTTGAATCAGTGCGTCCCAATGTTCATACTATCCATCCTAAATAGTATGTGAGATTAGAATAAGTGTGTCCCAAAGCATAGTATGTTGAAAAGAGTATGCCAAAAGTCCCCGGATGGTCTACTATTTCAGGTCGATTTTTGAAGTGTGGATCCATGCACACTCTAATGGCTAGGGTTTCACATAATTCTTTGCACGTGGTAGGAGGAGTTAAGATCAGTAAGGTGAATTCGCTAAACAAACATGACGGACAACCCTGATATCACTGCGTCATCATCAGCATTTAAATGTGAAAAGTTTATACATTATAAAGCAAAGCATTTATTTTGAATTTTTCTTTTTTGTGTATTAACTGTAGACCTAGTAGCTAAAATTCTTATTTTGCAGGGTCAGGTGAACACACTGAAAAGCTAATTACTTGGCGAGCTGCCAATGAAGCTGAACACTTTTTGACTTTCTCAAATTGTGTAAATCCACTTCATGTTCAGAGTATAATTTTTTTTTATCCACAGTAATTTCACAATTGTCTAGTACAAATATGTCACTTTGTTTCATAAATACAGTGTATACGTTTTTCTTTATTTACCCTCAAAAATTGGAAGTGAAATGTGACAACATGCCCCATAGGTGGGGTACATTGTAACAGCAGAGGGGCACGTTGTAACATGACCATATGACACCCTAAAATGTAATCTTATCTCATGAAAAAAATATACAAGACAAACTAAAATATTTTGTCAATAAAATAAAATTGCCATTATTTTATTTAAAATAATTATGTGGTGGGTTTTTGTTAAATGTGAGCCAGAATCATCACAATTAAAATAACCAAAGACTTAAACTACTTCAGTCTGTGTGCATTGAATTTATTTAATACACCAGTTTCACAATTTGAGCTGAATTGCTGAAATAAATGAACTTTTACACGACATTCTAATTCATTGAGATTCACCTGTATATAGTGTTTTATTTTTATATTTGTTCATTCAATTTCTTGAATGCTCCTGCTAAATACACCTATTGTAGCCTACCTGAAAATAAAAGTTTATTTTATTTGAATATTGTGTGTATTTGTAATGTGTATCTTTGTTCTCATTTTTTAACAACAAAGATACAATAATGATAAAGATTTTTATCTTCACCCACTTTGCCCTAAATTTCGACCATCCTTTTTATATTTTGTTACCTTAAAAGGCTGTCTTTATAATACGCCACTGATAGGCAGAATATAAAGCTTTAAAATGTTTAGAGAGCATAGACAGAAAAATGTTTTAGATATATGTTTACCATTTAAAATGTTCTTATTAACTTATTTTTAGCCTTCTATCTTTAACATACCGTAGAGTTCTTTTTTTTCAAAATCAGTATTCTGATATAAAGATTTCATCAAATTTAAGGTCAACACAACATGTTCTTTCAGTTATTTTTCATTTAACACATGCATTGACCTGTAGGTTATATATTTTTTGGGTTTGTTAAATATGTTTGTCTGATAATATGTGTTAATAAGTCATGAGAAATAAATAAATAAATAAATGTCCTACCGTGCCAAAGAAAAGCAGAAACTGCAAACAAACCAACGAAAAACATTTTTGTCCCCATGTTTCCTCTCAAACGTGCTTCAGTAGACTACTTTGGATGAATGGAGCAGTATTGCTGGACTATAGAGTCGTGATGTATCTAGGTGTGTGTCCCTGTTAGACACCACTTCTCAGCCGCCCACTGACCGTTGGCTGAATGTCTGAATGGAATTCTCTGGTGAATTCTCTCCTCAGAAGTAACATGATGATGTGTAGGAATGCAAGATAATAATTTCACAGTGTAAACAGCTTTAGAGATTATTATGGGAGATTCGGGGAGTGCTTGAACCCACAGGACTGAAGTGAAAATGTTCTTTAATGTAAACGTCCTTTGCTCTTTTTGTACAATGAAAGTGTTATGGGCTAATTAGTAACTTACAATGTTTTTATTAAATCCACATAAAAGACAAAGTCAGTCGTATTATGTTTATGGTATGACACTCATTTTATGGTGCATACTTAAGTAAAACGACGGATTTTTATGCAAAGTTAATATTACACTATTAGGCTACTTTGCCTATCGCCCATTATAGATCAAATAACATAATCTATAAAGGTGCAAAATACATTTACTTGAATCGGGATATTTCAAGATATATTTTGGGAATATTTCGAATAAAATAATAATAATACATAAGCCTATCCAGTGGTATTGTGGCTGCTGTGTGTAATATGACAAGCATGAGAGCTTTCCCCCTCACATCTCGTCTGCACTATAAGCGAGCTGCACACTGCACGGTTGACATAGGAACTGTCACAGTTCACATGCATCGTCACTAAAGTTTATAATTTGCATTTATTTTTAAGTTTGGCCAGTATTAAAACCATTCAGCACTCGTGCGCTCTCCAGAGACTGTGTGCTCATGCACACTCAACAATTGCCCCATTTTCAAGAGTTCGCACTTCCGTATAATCAACTGAGTGCAGTTAAGCATGTTTGGCTTGCTGTCCAAGGAGAGGGCTCTGAGCTCAGCAGGGCTCCCGAGCTCCCCTTCCCCCCTCCAGTAGGACGTACTTGGTTATTTATAGGAGATTGCTTGTGTGCTGATTGGATAATAGTGTAATCACTAATGATTAGCTGGCCGCCTTAATTATCTGCGCGTGCTTCTCCCAAAATTTGTTTATAAAACATAATGTAAAAACAAAAATACACAGCATGATCAAACATTTAATTCTATATTTTTTGAAAAAAAAAAATAAAAATTCTCCCTCCCACAAGAGTCACCTTTTTCAAAAATGAAATTTAGGCCCTGAATGAATGTCTGTAAAAATCCTGATTGGAGTATCACTAAATAATTATACATGTTAAAAAGAAGCCTTTTTATCATGCAGATGAAAACAGAGATAAAAAAAAAGTCCCTCTAAACAACCCATCAATCTGCGTATAAATAACACGGCTTTACAATTTCCAATTGCATGTAATGCATACGCCAAATGCTAATTTTGCGTGCATATGATACGCCATTCCTCCCCATTAACTTCAGTGGAGAGCAGATGCGTCCGAATTCCACACAGCATCTTCAGCGGCAGGAACCATATATATATATATATATATATATATATATATATATATATATATCTATGGCAGGAACCTCACCAGCGAGGCTCGGTTAGCCCGGTTCACCTGATGCGCGTGCACCTTTAAACAGGTAAGGGCAACAATCTTTTCCTTTTTAATGAGGTCATTGTTTTAATTATTTCAGTGTTTCTGCGTTGCATGCGGTCATGTGTTACAATGGAAGCGTATGCATTCAAATGAGTTGTCAGTAGAACAGTGGGCTGCTCAGTTAGCACAGCTGGTAACGTTAGTTTACCATTGACATTAGCCTAAGCTAACTTCTAACTGTTGCAGTTTGAAATAAATAAATAAATAAAACCGTTTTAAATCATGTTGTGACATGGGTCTTCAGCTTTTAGACGTGGTTGATGACAGCTCTACAAATCAGCCAACCCAGTATTGCATGATAAGCGCGTGACCATGCAAAAAGTCCACACATTTACCATATTTTTACCATAGTAACTGTTTCTCTACCTACCATGTCATCTGTAGCCAATGCATAGTAACTACAACGTATTTACCATGCTTCTCCCACTGTAACTGCAGTTTTACTATGGTATTTGTAAGTATGGTAACCACAACACTTTTTTCGTGATTTTACCATAGTAACTATTTTTACTGTCTACATGTGTTTAAAGAACAGTAACACCGCTTCTACCATGTTTTTACTGCATATTTGTAGTTAAAGCACAGTAACACAATACTTAAAATGGTTTTACCATAGTTTTACTGTGGTATTTGTAGTTAAAGCAGTAATTGTAATTCAATATTTTTTAATGATCTTGCAGTTACGTCAGATCACATACTCCAGCAGTTATTTTAAGAAGTCATCTCTTGTAAAAGCCATCACTTGTTCCTATTTTTCCAAACTGTAATCCATAATTCATTTACACACAGTTTTGCTTTTTCTCTCTCTCTCTCTCTGTGCTTTGTGACATTTTTAAATATCATAATTTTGACCAATTCTTTCAGAAAGCTGCTGGAATTAACAGGGAACTTGAACACGAAGCTCCCAATGCTGATCTTGAAGAAGCTGCCAAGGAGGCTGAACAAGTCCTTTAATTCAACTCTTCACAGTAATGTTGAAGACATTTAG
Organism: Acrossocheilus wenchowensis; assembly: GCA_029620275.1. Classification (NCBI taxonomy): domain Eukaryota; kingdom Metazoa; phylum Chordata; class Actinopteri; order Cypriniformes; family Cyprinidae; genus Acrossocheilus; species Acrossocheilus wenchowensis. Next base: position 316,633 of record JAJUBA010000173.1, read on the forward strand.
CTATAACTGATTTGCTTTAATGAACACATCCTTATTTTATGTGTTAATAATAACTTTTCTTACAGTCCTTCCTCTCAAATATTTTGGTCACAGATAATTTTTAGCACACTGTCTCAACATGTATATATTTCTCTTTGTTTTAGCTGAAAGGGAAGACCAAAGCAAGGCCTGCCTTTGGATTTGATTTTGGTCGTATTGTGCGTTTACGGAGAAGACCAAAAGCTGCAAAGGCAAATATGTCTGTGTTGATCTGAGCACATTGACTGAACTGTACTGCAGATACATTTTGCACAGCATTTGATGTTTCTTAAACTTTGCTTTACATATCCCACGGCCCCATCAGAAATAACCTCCAACAAAGTGTTGTGTCGAAGTAGTAATAATTCATACAATTTAACATACAAGTCAGCAAATTCATATGATATTGAACAAGCCTACTCGTACAAAATTCATTGGCCATTGCCTCAACTTTCATGCAAATTGTGCCCATTGTAAGTAGTCTGAGAGTTTATATCATACAGTTTATATTAAGTCAATTATATTCTTTATTAACCTTAACAGATTTGCACAGTCTCTTCCCGTTCTAACAGTACATGATATCTGTCCACATCTCACAGTCTGCCTTTCTTTCCATGTTGATTTTTATTGAACGCATCTGTCTAAGGAGCAAGAGTCTGGAAATGCTAGTTTGACTTGTCACGTGACAAATCAGATCTTCAGTTAATTTGGCCAAATCAGATCACTTAAAGCTGTTCACACCAAGAGCAAGAACTATAATAACTATTTTAACTATTTATTTTTCACACCAACAGATGATAACGTTCTGTTTATTATAAGTGCGAGCTGCCATGTAAATGCTCAAGCTCTTTAAAGTCTGGTGGATTTTGATTGGCTGTCAGTGTTTTTATTGTTCATCATCTGGAAAAATTTGTTCTGAAAGAGATTCCAATGATATTGTTCCTCTGTGTCGTTAAATTTTAAAAAGCTGCGGTGTGTACTCATCCTTGGTGTGAAGAGGCCTTTAAACTGCTTGTAATACCGCCAGCATGTAATCATATTTAAATAATTCATATTAGCTTGCTAGTGAAGAATACAGCTTTTTATAATTCTGTTTTCTTCTCATTCTGTTAAACTTACACACAAAATTCTGCCTATTTCTCTTCATCTTATTCCTTTACTCCGTCACTCACTCACACTCAACTGAGAGTTTGCATGATTACCTTTTCTCAGACTCTGAATCTGATGTGTACAGATGAACTCAGGAGCCTTCTAGAGCTGACAGGGAACTTGAGCTTGATGTTTACTATTATAACTGCTTAATTTATGATTAAACAACAGTAATAATTAAACATGGGGTCAGTATATATTTTCTTGTTTTACAGCTGAAGACCAAAAACGCAAAGAAAATCAGTCAGAATTAGCTTTATTCAGAATTAGCTTTATTCGCCAGGTGTGCGCAAACACACGAGGAATTTGTTGTGGTTTTAGGGTGCTCCTGGTACATACATACATACATACACATCTGACATGAGAACAGAAAAAACATTTAAATAGTAAGGCTTAACAATGGATAATAATAATAATAATAAGTATGAATCTGGATTTATGTACAGATTTGTGCATTATTTACTATATATACAGCTGTATAAATAAACAGATATGTATGTGTATTTACATAGTACTTGAGAAAGAGGCAATAATTAAAGATGGAGAATGAATTACAGAACACAGGTAATGATCCATGTGTTAGCTATTTAAGCTGGAGATGGCATGGGGGAAAAAACTGTTTTTATGCCTAGATGTTCTAGTGCACAGAGATCTGTAGCGTCTGGCTGAAGGGAGAAGTGCAAACAGGTTGTGTCCGGGGTGAGAGGGGTCTTTGATGATGCTACCTGCCCGTTTCTTCACTCTGGAGTTGTACAAGTCCTGAAGGCTGGGCAGGTGCACACCAATTATCTTTTCTGCTGTCCTAACAGTCCGTTGAAGTCGTCTTATATCTGATTTGCTGGCTGACCCAAACCAGACAGTTAGGGAGGAGCACAGAACCGACTCAATAACAGCTGAATAAAACTGTTTCAGCAGCTCCTGTGGCAGGTTGAACTTTTTCAGCTGACGAAGGAAGTACAACCTCTGCTGGGCCTTTTTCACAATGGAGTCAATGTGAGTGTCCCACTTCAGGTCCTGAGAGATGGTTGTGCCCAGGAACCTGAATGACTCCACTGCAGCCACGGTGCTGTTCATGATGGTGAGTGGGGGGAGAGGAGGGGGGTTTCTCCTGAAGTCCACTATCATCTCCACAGTTTTGAGCGTGTTCAGCTCCAGGTTGTTGTGACTGCACCAGACAGCCAGCTGCTCAACCTCCTGTCTGTAAGCAGACTCGTCGCCGTCCTTGATGAGGCCGATGACTGTAGTGTCGTCCGCAAACTTCAGGAGTTTGACAGAGGGGTCTTTAGAGGTGCAGTCGTTGGTGTAGAGGGAGAAGAGTAGTGGGGAGAGAACGCAGCCCTGAGGAGCTCCAGTGCTGATGGTGCGGGTGTTGGATGTGAGTTCCCCCAGCCTCACAAGCTGCTGCCTGTCTGTCAGGAAGCTGGTGATCCACTGATAGATGGAGGTGGGTACAGAGAGCTGAGTCAGTTTGTTCTGAAGGGTGTCCGGGATGATGGTGTTGAAAGCGGAGCTGAAGTCCACAAACAAGATCCTTGCATAAGTCCCTGGTTTGTCCAGATGCTGCAGGATGTAGTGCAGTCCCATATTAACTGCATCATCCACAGATCTGTTTGCTCGGTAAGCAAACTGTAGAGGGTCCAGCAAGGGTCCAGTAATGTCCTTCAGGTGGGCCAACACCAGTCTCTCAAATGACTTCATGACTACTGATGTTAAAGCAACAGGTCTGTAGTCATTAAGTCCTGTGATTTTTGGTTTCTTGGGTACAGGGATGATGGTGGAACATTTGAAGCAGGAGGGGACTTCACACAGCTCTAGAGATCTGTTGAAGATCAATGTGAAGATGGATGATAGCTGGACAGCACAGGCTTTGAGGCAGGCTGGAGAGACACCGTCTGGGCCTTTGGCTTTCCTTATCTTCTGCTTCCTGAAGACTTTGCATACATCATCTTCACAGATCTTGAGTACAGGCTGAGAAACAGTAGGGGGGAGGGAAGGGGAGGGTGTGGATGGCTGTGCTGTGAGACGGTCGGAGCGGGTGTGGGGCGTCATACTAGTCTTTTCAAACCTACAATAGAACTCGTTCAGGTCTTCAGCCAGTTGTTGATTGGCCTCAGTGCTGGGGGATGGGGTCTTGTAGCTGGTGATGGCTTTCAGGCCTTTCCACACTGATGTAGAGTTATTGCTCGAAAGCTGTTTTTTTAGCTTTCCAGAGTAGTTTAATTTTGCCACTCTTATCTCCCTATTCAGTGTGTATTTGGCCTGTTTGTACAAGACTTTGTCCCCACTCCTGTAGGCGTCCTCTTTGGCTTGGCGAAGCTGTTTGAGTTTTGCACTGAACCAAGGTTTGTCATTGTTAAATGTTAAATAAGTCCTGGTGGGTACACACATGTCCTCACAGAAACTGATGTAGGACGTCACGGTGTCAGTAAGCTCGTCCAGATCAGTAGCTGCAGCCTCAAAAACACTCCAATCAGTAAGTTCGAAGCAGGCCTGTAAAACCTGCTCTGCTTCAGAAGTCCATCTCTTTACAGTTTTTACTACAGGCTTAGCAGATTTGAGTTTCTGCCTGTAGGCTGGTAGGAGATGAACCAAACAGTGATCAGAGAGTCCCAGGGCTGCACGGGGAACAGAGTGATATGCATCCTTTAAGACAGTGTAGCAGTGGTCCAGTATATTTCTGTCTCTGGTGGGGCATGTGATGTGCTGTCTATATTTAGGCAGTTCACGGGTGAGATTAGCTTTATTAAAATCACCGAGAATAATGATGAAAGAGTCCGGATAACGCTGCTCTGTGTGTGTGATTTGATCGGCCAGCAGTTCTAGCGCCGCGCTGACGCGCGTGTCAGGAGGAATGTACACACTCACCAGAATAAACGAGGAGAACTCCCGCGGTGAATAAAAAGGCTTGCAGTTAATAAAGAGAGCTTCCAAATTTGGGCAGCACATCTTCTTTAAAACTGTCACGTCTGTACACCAGCCTTCGTTGATATAAAAACATAATCCACCGCCTCTCGTTTTCCCCGAGGACTCGGTGACGCGGTCTGCTCTGAACAGCTGGAAGCCCGTTAGATGAAGCGCGCTGTCCGGAATGGCTCCGTTCAGCCAGGTTTCCGTGAAGCAAAGCGCAGCGGAGTTTAAAAAGTCCTTGTTTGTGCGGGTGAGGAGTTGTAGTTTGTCCGACTTATTTGCCAGGGAGCGGAGATTCGCCAGATGAATACTCGGCAGCGGAGTCCTGAACCCGCGCTGTCGGAGTTTCACGAGCGCGCCGGCGCGCTTCCCTCGCTTGCGTCGCCTGGAGCGCTTGTATAGGAACGCAGCTCCTCCGATTAAAATGTCCAGTAAAAGGTCTGAATGCTCAAATGTAGGCAGGAAGTTATTTGGTGTGCCATTTCTGATGTCCAGGAGTTCGTTTCTAGTAAAGCTGATCGGAAAAAAGTTGCTTAAGACAGGACAAACAAACAAAAAAAGAACAAGTACCAAGCAGCGACAAACCATGGCTGCCATCCGCGGCGCCATCTTCAAGTCACAGCAAGCCGGTCAAACCAGTCCTGATGAATGAGGCATGAACATGGCCTACTTGTGCCCAAACAGAAAAGACAGAGAGATGAAAAGTTGCACATTTCCATTGGTATGTCTGTATTCAAGCAATGCAGTTATATGTGGTACAGCATTTGATGTTGATCTCTCAAAAGACTCTTCAAGTCACCAGTTGTCATTTTCACATACACACTTTTTTTTTTTTTTTTTTTTTTATAGCTCCTAGAATGAGCAAATCAGCTGTGCATCATCTCTGGGATTCGGGCAGGAAATGACTGAATATGGTGAGTACTGACACCTGTATTCACCAACACTATTTCTCTGGAGTTATCGTTGACTTATTGATTTTTCTGTTTGTTTGAAGGAGGATGAAGCCAGTTGATAAAGATATCAATTCAGTGGCCACCAAGTGCAGAAGTGCTGCCTGAACCCATCAGGTATCTGCTGTGAAGACTGCATTCACGAACAGCTCTACTGTGACAGCCCATAAAAGAAACTTCACAACTGAACAACTGCAAGATAGTGGTGGAGGGATTCTTTTGGCCCATACCTCCAACAAGAATCAATGGTAAGTCCAGTGCAACAATTATAAATAAAAATACAATATATTTTTTGGTTGATGTACTACACCCTAAATACATGTTTTGTCCCTGCAGGACATCTAAACCAGGTGAGGAGGACCGTCAGAGACTCCAGCCACCCGAGCCATGGATTGCTCTCACCGTTACCATCAGGCAGATGTTATCACAGAACCTTCACCAGCAGTTCTTTCCACAGACAATCAGACTGAACTGAACTCATACCAGTAACACAGCACACAGCACACCAACCTCTTATGTACTGCACTCTATCACTTACACTGACTGGACTCTGACTCACTATTATTCTGCACCCTGACATTCTGTTTGCACTAATTCATACCATACCGCACTGCAAAGATATATGTGTACCGTGATTATTGTGTTTAATCACAATAAGCAATTGTGTTATTGTTTTCATTTCATGCTCTCTGTATAGCATAATATTTACTATATGTTGTTCTCTATCTGTATTGAGTCCCTTATATGTGTGTGTTGCATATATATATATATATATATATATATATATATTCAATACTTTTCATCCATAACGTCATACTGCAGTTTGCACAAAAAACTTTCACCACCTGTACACTTGCGTTCATGGTATTGTGATAATAAAGTGATTTGATTTGAATTGACCTTATGCACGGTTACTTCCTGGTTGTAGATAAGCCAGCTCAGTCATTTCCGGTCAAGTGTACTGTGCAGTAAGAGGTGCATCCTTTACTCGGTTTCTCTACATAATCCACTCACAATTAGGAGAAAAGTTTTGTTTGTCTAAGATGACCAAACGTCCACATATTCCGTTTCAGGAATGACAAATGCGAATGTTAAACTTACGCGAGGGAATCCGTTAAATCATGCCGCAAGTCATATGATTGACAGCTGCAACGGAATGAATCGCCTGACGAGCCGATGTCAAAATAAAGCTGCGCATTAAGTGATTCAGACTAACAAAACTACAGGTCTGTGTTGGATAACTTAAACGATGTAGCCTAGTTATTTAAATTAAATCTAAACATTTCAAAATACTGAATGCATTATTTATTTGTTATACCAATTTATTTAATTTGTATTTGACTATATATTTAAATAATTCAGGATTATAGGCCTGCACTTGCTATACTTTATACTTCAGTGCGACAAAGTACTAAATTTGTTATATTATTTATTTTATAATAAATCAAAAGACGTGAAAATCTAAGTTGAAATGGCAGCTGCAGCTAATGAGTGATCCTATACTGCCATCTCTTGGTTATAATGGTAATTTCATTTTCATTTTAAAAAGTCTATTTTTTTCGCCTAGACACGTTAGCATATTTCTTCATGTCGTCTTCATGAATGAAAACTGAACCTTTAATAATGTGAATTTTACCACACAGAGTTGAGAAATAATAAATGGCTTAAATTTTTATAAAATTTAAAAATGTGTTCATGGCTTTGAAGGTAAGATACTGATTATCGAGAATACCATTACGATGTCCTTTAAGAGATTAGCCTAACTGCCTAAACAGTTACGATAGTGTTTATTTGTCAGCATTTAAATGCACAATTATACTTATGTGGGTACTTTCGTGGGATTGCCAGACTCTGCATATAAAATCATATGTTCTTTAATAACATGACACTGTATATTAATTAATAAATAATCCGCAATCATTATTTATGGTGTTGCAATTATTTTGTTTCTCAGTTTCTGATAAGAATGAGGCAGGAGATGTTTCTGTGAGAGTCTCTACCTATATATAGCACATATACAATGAACTTCACCGGAAGATTACGAGCTGGCTTATCTTTATCCGGAAGTTCTAAATAGCACTCCGAGCATATGGTCAATTGGTCACATGTCTTTTGTTTGTCAGTTGTACTGTAGGGTGCTGGATAACAATTGCAAATTGTTTATGACATGGAAGAAGTTTATGATAGGGACATGGATAAGCAAGCAAGAGGAAGAAAACCAGGAGAGCTCTGATGAGAAGGAGACTGAATGTGATTCTATGATGCTCAGGACATTTCACCATGCATGCATCATGCATTTTAACATAACCCATTTTTATTTCTCTTGAATATGATTTGTCTTTATATGCTACTTAGCTGTCTTTATGATGTATCCTCAAGTAAAGTATTGCACATGGTGTTGGATAATAAAGTATGGCGAATATTCTGTTCTAGGTGTTTGGCAAATACACCATTTAATTTTGTAAACAATACACATAATTATCATGAGTGTTTTAATTAAGACATGAACATTTAGTCATATTAAAGACATTCAGTTACATAAAGGCTGAAATATGCATTAGAAGAGACTGCATGGACTATTTTGCTACAGACACTACATGCACAACTGAGGCTGATGCACCAGGGAAAGATCAACATGAATCCTGTACTGTACTATTAGCAAGATGAGCATGCACATTACTAATGCTTAGCACCTGAGGAGGACAAAGATGAGGAATATTTGACACAGAGATATAAATTAGGTCTTTTATATTATGATGCTTTGCTTTGCATGAAATGTATGGCTTTTGCACCATAAACCACACACTGTCCGTCCCTTGTGTTACTGAATGACACATCGACATTGTGTAATAGTACAATGAAGTGTCACAATATATTAGTTGTTTAAATTGGTGTCTTTGTTTACTGTCAACACTGGATTCCTGCTCCTGATCTAATGAAATAAATGGGCACTGATGTAGATATTTTTGGGAGGGTCTATTCTTATTCTAAGATAACAATGACTTGCAACTTACATATTGGCAAGTTGTTGAAAAGACAATCTAAAAAATGTGACTCAGAACAGTTTGTTGTCTATGATGAGAATAGATCTGTGTATGTTTTACTGCCCTTCCATCCCCAGGGGCCCAGTAGAGTCCACTGGAAGAACAAAAAAAACAAAAAAAAAAACATTTCAAATGGCTGTAAATCAAAGTCTGATTATAGAGTCAAAGAGAAGATTGGCAGGACAACTACTTATGCTATGTTAATTAAATAATGTTGGACAGAGTTTTCTAACATATATGGAAAGGTGGTATAAAGGTGTTTAAAAAAGTGCTCTTAGTAAAATACCAAATTTCAGCCTGCCTCTTACATATGTCATAAATGTTTGCACAGTGAATGTTTAGATATCCCTTTGTTCAAAAAAGATTGTATTTTCCCTCATTTTATTATTAAACATTTTAAACTACATTACCCATGAGCCTCTGCCATTCTATCGATAGAACACAGTGCTGGTATTTGTAGTTTAATGAAGTTATGCTCAGGGTTAGGGTTACGATCTCTGGAAAGTGGTAATTTCTCACGACATAACAACGCTACATTGTTAACTAAAGGGATTACTGACGTAATAATAACAGCAAAATGTACTTTGCAACATTAAGCGTTTTTTTATTTTTTTGGGGGGAAAAAAGATTTTTGCATATGATTTCCAATGAATTATTGGAAGTGGGTTGGTTAAGAGCCTGATTAGCTGATGCATTACAATGCCTGATTCGGGTTCAATAGGGGAGCATGTGATTAGTTGAGAAATTGTGCATAGTTAATGATAGCTCTGTCAGGGCTCTGCCCTGGCAGCCTTGTCTGTGTTGTCTTTGTTTAATGTTTCTTTGGTTGTCTTGTGTCTTATCTCATTGCTTTGTCTTTGTTTGTGTCTACCATGTGTTCCTGTGATCCCACCTCCTTGTTTCCCTTGGTCACGCCCTCTTTTTTAGCCCTGGTCTTGTCCTCGTTTCCTTTATTGTGCTCACCTGGCCCTCGTGTACACTGAAAAAAACTGATCCGCTATATTTACTCAGTAAAATTGAGTAATATACTATATTTACTCAATAAAATTGAGGTAACAATTTGCACTCACTTTGTTTGAGTAGATTCTATCCTATATATTGAGTAAAGAATACCTACATTTTACAGCTATGACAAACTAAAAGAAATTAGGTAATGTCTACCTAATATTTTTCATTAAATTACATAACTAATTACTTATAAAATTGAGTAACATTAACTCTATTGTTAGAAGGCAACAGTTCATCACTGTAAAACCCAACAAGTTAGGGTAACAAACCGTTTGAGTAAACCGATTGTCTTAAAACATTTAAGTTTTTAAAACTAACAATTATGAGTGCTCTGAACTTATTTCAGTCAGACATCTACAGAAGATCCTATTGAGAATTAACTAAGGTTTAGATGTTGATTTATTGTTTCAATTGAAGTAACCATGTTAGAGATCAGTGTCTGCTTTAGTTGGGCTCTTGACCCTTGACTTCTGTGTTAGATGTTTTTTTCTCTGGTTGTTGTAACCATGTGTTCCTCAAACGTATTTGTTGCAACTCAAAAGCCCAGAGGAAATGATCAGTAGTTGGTTGTCATATAATTATAGTGACAATCATCTGTAAGTGAGCTGATCTCATTGAGAGAGCACAGACTCGTTGTGTGTCTAATCTCTGGTTAAGTGAATGTTGTATTGAAAATAGTAAAAGTGTTTCTGTGACAGTCAATTAACAAAGGAGTTTCTAAACAGTTTGTCCACAAAAAGTTTCAATCTATGACAGCAATCGGACTCACACAGACATCAAGAATCAGCTTGTGAACCTCAACAATGGTGACCATTAAAAGAAAATAAAAATCATGCTGCAATGCATGCTGGGTACTAACATAGTACAAAACTCATCTATGGCTCCCAGCATGCATTGCAGAATGATTTTTATTTTATTTTAATGGTCACCATTTTTGAGGTTCACAAGCTGATTCTTGATGTCTGTGTGAGTCCGATTGCTGCCATAGATTGAAACTTTTTGTGGACAAACTGTTTAGAAACTCCTTTGTTAATTGACTGTCACAGAAACACTTTTACTATTTTCAATACAACATTCACTTAACCAGAGATTAGACACACAACAAGTCTGTGCTCTCTCTCAATGAGATCAGCTCACTTACAGATGATTGTCGCTATAATTATATGACAACCAACTACTGATCATTTCCTCTGGGCTTTTGAGTTACAACAAATATGTTTGAGGAACACATGGTTACAACAACCAGAGAAAAAAAACATCTAACACAGAAGTCAAGGGTCAAGAGCCCAACTAAAGCAGACACTGATCTCTAACATGGTTACTTCAAATGAAACAATAAATCAACATCTAAACCTTAGTTAATTCTCAATAAGATCTTCTGTAGATGTCTGACTGAAATAAGTTCAGAGCACTCATAATTGTTAGTTTAAAAAACTTAAATGTTTTAAGACAATCGGTTTACTCAAACGGTTTGTTACCCTAACTTGTTGGGTTTTACAGTGATGAACTGTTGCCTACTAACAATAGAGTTAATGTTACTCAATTTTTATAAGTAATTAGTTATGTAATTTAATGAAAAATATTAGGTAGACATTACCTAATTTCTTTTAGTTTGTCTTAGCTGTAAAATGTAGGTATTCTTTACTCAATATATAGGATAGAATCTACTCAAACAAAGTGAGTGCAAATTGTTACCTCAATTTTATTGAGTAAATATAGTATATTACTCAATTTTATTGAGTAAATATAGCGGATCAGTTTTTTCAGTGTACTTGCCTCCCTTTATATTGTGCTGTTTTTCCTCTTGTGTTTGTGGGTTTGTCTTGTGTCTTAGAGACAGTTACTGTTTGGCTGCTCTATACTGTAGGCGGGCCTTGGTGTTGTATATCCTTTCTGCAGTTATTGCTTTTTATTTGCTATCTTTTGGTTTTGTTTCTCAGTAATCTTGTTTATGTTTACTTATATATTATCTTTAGTTGTTACATCAGTCTTGTTTTGAACTATTTAGATTTTATACTTTAGTTTTTCAGTAGTCTATATTTTGATATTTCCTTCACCCTTTTTATTTTACTTTAGTTACTTATTTTCCCTTTTATTACATGTTTCTTGTCTTGTTGTTGTGTGGGTTTGAGTGCTGTCTTGTTGTGTGTTTGTGCTGTGTGTTCCTTCCAGTCCTGCTCTACCAGCCTGAGACTTCCTGCCTGTTGGTTCCCCAAGGCAGTCTGCCAACCAAGCTTGGTGCAGAGAGCCTTTCAGGGACACTAGCCTACTTTATGCCCCTTCACTCTGATTGCACGCCCTACTGGTCTCTGCTCTGGCCTTCTCTCCATTCTGCTGCTTGGATTGGCCACTGACTGGGACTGTTCTCCAGACCGTCTACCTCTGGAGGCATAGCTCTCTCTCACTGGTTGGAGTTGTCCCTAGACTGTTCACCCCTGTGCACTCCCTTGAACTTGTGCTTTCAATAAATGTTTCACTCACTCTGCATTTGGGTCCCTTCCTGCTGACCTTGACAAGCTCTTAAATATTTAAATACAGTGTGTTGAATGCCTTCTAAGACTTGCATATTTGTACATAATGTTTTGACCCTGGATGATTACAGAAGGATAATCTTTCATTTATGTGCCAGAAACATCATAAGCATTCATAATTTTGTTGGTTGATGCTGAACTGGTGTTGATAAATGTACTCTATATTAATAAGTCCGTTTATATTGTCACTGTTTCTAAGTTACATTGTCTGGAGAGTTTTCCGGTTTTTCAGTGTCCAAATGTTGTTTGTATTCTATTTATTATGAAGGGACAAATTATAATCTCTATAATGAAAACATTTACGTGTGTGGAGATTTAATTTATTTACATAAAGTTTGAGTGAATGGGAATATATTCTATGAAACATGTTTAAGTTTATTTAATTGAATATTTTAATGTTTTAAAATATATTTGCATTTATATAAATCTAATATATTACATGTAAAGAAATGTAATATGTTAACAAATATTAGAAATTAATATATGGACATATATTGAAAATTAATATATTGATATCTAAATGTATTTACATATAGTTAATATATGTGAAAAATATTAAAAAGCGGCCAAAATCAAATATTTAAATATATTTTTTATATACATTTCAAAATATATTTACATGTATTGTGTAAAATATATTTTCATGTACAGAAATGCAATATGTTAACAAATATTAGAAATTAATATATGGACATATATTGCAAATTGATATATTTACATAGTCTCATATCTAATATATTTACATATAAAGGAAATAAATATATGTAAATATTTCTGATAAAAATATATTTACATATATTGTATAAAATATATTTTCTTCTATTTGAATTTAAAATATTTAGATATTTAAATATATAAATATATATTTATTAAAAATATATTTCAATCTATGTGACTTCTGTATGGGCTGGCATATAGCTATATATATAGGTTATACCCTATAAAAATGAATTCCTTTTTCCTTATTTTTGTCTTCATTACACCTTGTTTGGTTTTATTTCATATAGGCCAAATTGCACGTTAAAAATAATTTACTTTGTTATGCAGATGCAAAATGTGAAACTGCAGTCTTATTCACAGCTCTAGGCTATTTATAGCATTTATATAAATATTTGTAAGATATAATCAGCATATTTTCTTAACCTGTTTTGTATCTTAATTATTTAATCCGTGAATTAAAACAAGTTTTCATAACGACATAATCTTGATCAACAACAACTAATGATAAAGCGGCATCGGTCCATTATCATTTTAAAACTCAAATAGCTTCATTTTTAAGTTATAACTGCATCTGTCTCTTGTAGACTGGTGAATTATCTTAATAAACCTATAAATGTGCTCTAGTAGTCCTACTGGCCCATATTCAGATGTTTGTGTGGAGTGTGGGATGCATGACGGGGCACCAGCGTGATCACTTGCTTTTCTTTCTCCCCTGATAATGAAACAACATCAGTTCTAAACTCATAATTATAGGCCCAACTCATAAATAATTAAAATGACTACTTTTTTCCCGATACATTCATAATCATTTGGCGACTTTTTCCTGTGCTTTGTGGCAAACTTTATGCGTGTGCTCGAGCGCGGAATATATTAAGGCTCACTGTGGATGATAAACTTTGGATAAACATGCGATTAGGCATAGTTGGCTTAAATGAACGACCAGTTAAGTTGTTGGGGGCAGCTCTATTAAATAGCAGATGTCTCTGTTAAAGTTTTTAAAGCATTGTATGCGTTTCCATAGTCGGATAAATTCCGCTTTTAGAACGGGTCAAGTCCATAACGGAGAGATCACGTATAGGCTACATTGATTTTCCCACTAAAAAACACACACACACACACACACACACACACACACACACACACACACACACACACACACACACACACACACACACACACACACACACACACACATGTCGGTTTATGTGGTTTACGGGGACTCTCCATAGGCGTAATGGTTTTTATACTGTACAAACTGTTTTGGTATTGGCCTACACCAACCCTACACCTAAACCTACCCCTTACAGGAGACTGTCTGCATTTTTAGATAAAAAAAAAAAAAAAAAAAAAAAAAAAAAACACCATTTAGTATGTTTTTTAAGCCTTTTGATTTACGGGGACATAGGCAGTGTCCTCATAAACCACCTTCAAATTGTAATACCTCTGTCATACCTATGTTAATATACAAATTTGTGTCCCCGTAAACCACATAAACATGCACACACACACACACACACACACACACACACACATGTTCATTTTCGTGAAAAGTGGGGACATCCCATAGGCGTAATGGTTTTTATAGTGTACTTACTGTATGTGCTATTGTCCTACACCAACCCTACACCTAAACCTACCCCTTACAGGAGACTTTCTGCTATTTCAGATTTTCAATACACTCAACTCTGTATGATTTATAAGCGTTTTGAAAAGTGGGGACATGGGTCAATGTCCTGAGATGTCACCTTCACCTTGTAATACCTATGTCATACCTTTGTCATTATACAAATCTATGTCCTGACTTTTCACAAAAACGCGCGCACACACACACACACACACACACACACACACACACAAACAAACAAACAAAATGTTTTATGAATAGACAACCTTTCTACATCCGGCAGATATTGCTGCGGCTTGTGCATTGTAAATCGTATACAAAATAGCCTATGTTGTCTCCCCAAAAACTCGGTCTTTTTTGTCATGTCCATCTAAAATATAAAACACGTTTAGACTGATTCTTTTTTTAAGTCTGGACTCTATTTTCGGGAATTTAGAAAAATATAAAGAGATGGTTCAACACAGGTCTAATGAATAGCCTATTTCTATGAGAATTTATGTTTTGACTGCGAATGTCACGTCAATAACGATGGAATTGCTCTAATGTGATGCTGGTCTTTGAAATGTGATGCTTGTCTTTTGGCTTTTTTTGTCCAAAGTTGTGATGCTAGTTTTTGAAACACTGCAAAAAAAAAAAAAATTCATTCATTTACTGTTTTTTTTTTTTTTTTTTGTTATTTATTTATTTATTTATTATAAAGAATCTAGTTAGGTGTATTAAAGTTTTTCTTGATTGCTAACACACTAACTGATTCATTTGGCCGAATTTTCCAAACCATTCATACAGTTTTCGAAACAAAGGCGCATTTCTCAAAACTTTTAACACATTTCACCTGTTTGCACACACGTTCCACTTTGCTCAGTGTTTTCTGCAAAACTCTACACAAAAACACCATCATTTTGCACAGGTTAACCATGTTCTCAGTCAGAAAACACAAACACACAATATAATTAACTCAAGCATCACAAAATGAACACAAATATCACACGTGTGAACATTCAGTAGCAAAACTGATGACACACAGGTCAGAATCTCAGGATTATGAACAATAGCACAAGTGATTATGTGTTTTGTAAAATGAATCCTGGTAGTGGGAGACAAAGAGGAATAGGAGGGGAAAATAAAATGGAAGGGGATGAGGTCAAAGGTCGTTTGTTCCTAATGAAATATAAAGCTTTATATTTGAGCATGTTCTTGTGCATGGAATGAGCATAAGGAATGCTGCCTGCAGGCTCATTTACTTGCACATTACAATTACAATACATAGTAGCAGTACTTCAGATGAGATAACTTTCACTATTCTTTGTACTGTAAATACTGTAGCACACACACAGTAAAATCCCCAGTGTTAAATCAACACTGCTCAGAGTGTATTTGGTCCCACTCCAAATAGTGTTAAAGTAACACTGAAGCAGAGTTAAAGCTAATGAGATAATTATGTGATTAATTAAGTGCTGATTGAGCATTAGTGATGAACACCTGCTGTTAACAAGCAGAATCACTGAAAGAAAATAGAAACACAAGAACTACAACTCACTTCAGCCACAGCCTTTGATAAAATCAACTGAAATAAAAGACATTAAATCTCTGAAGGTCTCAGCAGAGGAGGATTAAACAACTCCACAAACAGCATCACCAGCTCCACTTATTATTGACTTTATTTCTGTCAGATGACTACAGAAGCTCTTATTGAAAATTATCAGAGGTTTAAACATTGATGCTTCATTGGTCAAAAACAATGCCACCATCATGGAGATGAGTGTTTACTTTGGTTAGGCTCTTGACACTTGATTTGTTGTGTTAGTTTTTTCTTTGCAACAATGCATATGTTGTTGTAAAGGAGAAAGAACAGTGCTTTACACTGAGCACATAGATGCTTCTGTGTGAGTAGACAATCATTGTGAACTGGCCAGACTGTATGCTTTTTTTTATTTATTTTTTTTTATTCCATTTTGGGTTTGTGCAACTAACCTGCTGATGTTACAGTATGAGAAAGTGTTGCAGCCAACAGTTGTCGTGAATGCTTTTAAAACCATCTGCATAAAATGTTTTGAACAACTGCATTGTATAGACAAACACAGACATCAAGAACCAGCATATGAATCTCAACAATGGTGACAATCAACAAAATTCTTCAAGCTGCAATGCATGCTGGGTAACACCATAGTAAAAACTCCCACCATGCACTGCAATATAAATATTTATTGTCACCACTGTTGAGGATCATATGATAAGTGTTCATGTCTAAAAGCTTGATCTGAAACTCCTCAACTTTTTGAAATGTTACGATCCTATATGTTTAATATAGAGCTCAAAATTATTGTAGAAATAGGATTATATATCCAGCAACACATGATGTTATTTATATATATGCTTACATATTTTTTGTCTGCTTTTTAGTTGATGAACTTAAGTCAATAACCAAAGAGCAAGTAAGAGAAACCACTTTGCATTGGTTAGTCATGTCTTCTATAAGCAGAAAATGTAATCTGCTATATCAAGCTTCTGTTTCAGCAATGTTCAAGTGTTTGCAGTAAAACACCATTGCAATTAATTAGAAGCAAAACTAATTAAAAGTTTTACAAGGGTCAAGAGCCCAACTACAGCAAACACCGTCCTCCATGATGGTGGCATCATTTTTTGACCAATAAAATATCAACATCTAAACCTTAGTTAATTCTCAATAAGATCTTCTGTAGTCATCTGACAGAAATAAAGTCAGTCTGGTTATTAATGAGTGAAGCTGGTGATGCTGTTTGTGGAGTTGTTTAATCCTCCTCTGCTGAGATCCTCAGAGATTTAATGTATTTTATTTCAGTTGATTTTATCAAAGGCTGTGTCTGAAGTCAGTTGTTCTTGTGTTTCTCTTTTTCTTCAGTGATTCTGCTTGTTAACAGCAGCTGTTCATCACTAATGCTCAATCAGCACTTAATTAATCACTTAATTATCTCATTAGCTTTAACTCTGCTTCAGTGTTACTTTAACACTATTTGGAGTGGGACCAAATACACTCTGAGCAGTGTTGATTTAACACTGGGGATTTTACTGTGCACCCTCAAACTCATAACTGTTGAATTGATTTGTAGCTACCGGTAAGTACTTTTTACATGTATGTGTGCAGAACTGAGAGTCGACTGTCTAGGGGAGTCAGAGAAAGTCTTTTCTCAGATGACTAAGAAACTTTACAGTAGTGTAATGAAAGTAAACTTTTCTTAAAGTTTATTGGTGAATGTTACTGTATCTGCACAACTCTATTTATGCTGTATGTCTCCTGTTTCTCAAAAGGAGGTTTTTGTAACATTGTTTTGGATTGATCTCACTAGTGTTCTCTAGACAGGAAAATAGTCTGTGTATTTGACAGCTTTGTATATCAACTGACGCCAAAGTTTGAGTCTGACAAAAGAGAATATGTTTTTGACTATACTATTTGATTTTGACCTGAAAGTTTGAAGTTTGCACAAATGTGGTTTTGAGATTGTGTTTGTAGTTGTGAGAAAATTATGAATTGTTTCATGAATTGTGTGTTAGCAATCAAGAAAAACTGTAATCATAATTTATAATTTCATAATTCCATATAGTATGGCAAGCCATTTTAGCATTTACAACTTTGGTTTGACTATCCATAAAAATATATTTCAGATAGTTACAACTGTATTTCGGAGAGTCATAATTACAATTTGATTAGTTAGAATGATAATTAGAGGTGTCTGCAATTATAATTGCACTAGACTAGTAAGAAATCTGATTCGAGATATCTGTAAATATGTTTTGACTAGTGAAAAACTCCATTTGAAATATCTGTAATGAAATCATAGATATCTTCAAAAGATGCATAACATATACACAAAGGTGATTAGAGATATCTCTAATTCAGTTTCGACTAGTCACAATGATATTTTATGATATCTGGGCCCGTATTCACAAAACATTTTATCTTTCCACTAAGAGTTCTCCTAAGTAGCAGTAAAAGTTTTTAGCTTAGAGTTTTCTCTTAAAACCTATTCACAAAGCTGCTGAGACAAACTTTTAGTAAGGAATAGAGAAAAGTCTTAAACTCAGAGCAAATAAAGGGGGCGGGGTTGACCTTGTTGCTATGGATGATGTCGGCATGCTTACTAACTATGCACACAGTGATTGGCTGATAGTCTCTGTCAGAGATTTACTCATAGAAATATTGCAGAGCGCAGTGTTATGTTGCCATATTCAAATAAATGTTTAAAAATAAAACGTTAATTGCCACATTCAAATAAAGATTTTAAAATGCAGGCTAAAGTGTCACTAATTAAACAAGTATATGTTCAGCTAAATGTCAGCCTCTTGCATGCATGCTTCTCGTAGCGGATATGCATATAAACAGCTTTTTAATTAACAGAGTAGAATAATCATGGTTGATAGTAAGACAAACAAACGTAAAAGAAAACCAAACTGGACGCAATAACAGCTGTTACTTCTTGCCCAACTGGATTGGTTAATGAAAAGGATATAATCAAAGGAAAATTTTGAATTGGGATAAACTCCAAACCCTAAAGGTGATACCTATTTAAAAGCTCATTGGTCAAATGTTTCTAAAATGTTTATATTCTGAGGCGTCACGGCACGGAAGGAATGTGCACGGCAAGAACAAGGACTGGGTCCAGAAGCAGGGAAAAAACTAATTTAATGGTCAACGAAAAAGCCAACAGGGCAAAAACAAAACAGATTAAGGAGTGGGGTACATAAAACGGCAACACAGTGCATGTATCCCCAGAGTCTAACAGCAACTACAAATAACAACAAACAATTATAATACTACCAGACAGAGTAGCGGGAGTGTGGTGTATAAATAGTCCATGGTGAGTGGGGAACAGCTGGGAGTGTGATGAGTGGCAGGTGTGTGTGGTAATTGCAATTGAGTCCGGGAAGACGGGAGGTGGCGACCTCTGGTGGTGAGAGGGAGCATCGTGGACCCGGACTCATGACACTGAGGCAGATTGCTGGTAACAGACATTTTAGGATAGTTGTGAGTTGGTCTTAGTGACTTAGGAGTCCTCTTCACTACTCCTAACGTTTCACAGATTTAGGAGCTAGTTTCAGTGCTAAAACACTTTGTGAAATACTCTTAGAGTGTAAATTTAGGACTGACACACCCACTATTTTAAGATTTTCTCCTAAATCAGCAAGTTAGCCTTAAGATGTTTTGTGAATATGTGCCCAGAATCGTACCTGCTCCCCGTCGAATCTGCTGTTGTGTGACGAAAGACAAAATGCCTAATGCCTAATGCATACTGCTAATGCTAACAACTGTAGTCTGCTTTTGTTGTCACGGAGAGAAAAGCTACTGGATGAATTACTTCAGGGGTTATTAAATAATATCTGGATGCATTCATATGGTAAAAGGTCTCCTGAATGCTTGTATGTAGCACTGTGTGAATTTAAATCATGCCGCAAAATGCACCCCCCCCGAGTGCTACAAAATCTTCTTCTGGCGCCACCATCTGTAGAACTTAGTGGCACTGGTGCCATTGCTCTAAAATGCTAGTCTGGAGTCCTGGTGTTAGAAGTCTTACCACCAGTACAGCAACAGTTTGCACCAACCACAAATCATAGAAATAGCTGCAACCACCAACAAAATAATAACAAATTCACTGTGTGAATTTAAATCTTGCTGCAAAATGGACAAACTGGAGTGCAGTGTTCAATAAAGATAACCACAAACTGCTCGTCTTTTTTTTTTTTTTATTATATATTTGGAAAAGACATATGAAGAGCAATGGAATGTACACCAAAAACATGAAAAATAGTAAAAAATAAAAAATAAAATAATAAAACAAGAATAATGCTTCAGAATCAAGACAGAGCCCGTCAAAAAAGGTGAAGGCTGATTTTAAAAAGATTACAAGATAAAAAAAAAAAGTTTAACTGGCATTTACATGTACTGATGAAATTGATTAGTACATTATATTGTGTGTAGATTAAGTGTTCTCTGCATACCTTACGTCACTTTTACACGTGCACCAGCTATATTTTGAATTACTTGGGTATAAGGCAGTTTAAAATTAACCAAAGGTGCAGGAACTTTATTATACAGTTATTAGACAAAATGGCAGAAGACAACCGTTTCCAAGGTAGAATTGGTTAATGAAATGTTTAAGGTGGGGCTTAACTAGTCACATTCACTGTAAAAAAAATTCAGACCTCCCAACTCAAAATTTTCTTGTGACTGATTACATCTAAATTTTTCCATTGGCCCAATTGAATTTCTGTTAGCTGAATTTTATCAACGGTCTGTTAACATTGGCTCAGAGAGAAATAATATGTTGAGCCAATGGAAAATGTTTTATGTAATCAGTCACTAGAAAATTTTTAGTTGGGAGGTCTGAATTTTTTTTACACTGAATCCTTCATAGATATCTAAAATGAGCATGCAAATACACCTTTGTTAAGCCCCACCTTAAACATTTCATTAACCAATCCTACCTTGGAAACGGTTTTCTTCTGCCATTTTGTCTAATAACTGTATAATAAAGTTCCTGCATCTTTGGTTAATTTTAAACTGCCTTTAATTTAAAACAGATATCTTTAAATTATTTTTGACTAGGAGGAATTCTAGTTCAAGATATATCTTATTAAGTTTTGCTTAGTCAAAAAAAAAAAATGTTCCAATATATGTACTCTTTTAGGCTAATTTGACTAGTAATAAATATATTTCAGATAGCTAATAATAATCTTTAAAAATGTTGAATTAAAGATATCTTAAATTTTAATTATGACTAGTTAGAGATATCTCAAATTACAATTTTTACTAGTGGTAATTCAGTTGGAGATATTTCTAGTTTAATTATCACTAGTAAAATTGTAATTTGAGGTAACTCTAATTAGAATTATGCCTTGTGTAAAATCAGTTTTAGATATCTGTAATTACAATTTCTACTAGTCAAAACTCCTTAGTGGATATCAGAAAATTTTTCCAATAGAAGCTAAAAAAAATATTTTTAGTGGGATGACCAAAATATACTTTGTGGCAAACAAACACTTATGTAAAAAATAAATAAATAAAATAAGTAAATCAAATTGCCACTATAACCAGTAGATGGAAGCAGAGGAGCACTTATTAATAATTAGTTTCTACATTTTGCTTGCTTGAAATGATAAATTTCAATATTATTCAAAATCATCAAGAAATCAAATTTTGTCAAAGTTTTGCACTTTTTTTGTGTATGAAGTAAGAAAAGTCACAAAGTGCCTTGAAAACAAACTTTTCAATTTGCGACTGAATCACATATTAAGTGTTCCTTTTATAATCACTGTAGTTATTGGTCAGTTACGCATAATACTACAGAGCAGGGTTCACCTGTCACGAATTCAGTCTGTGCACTCCCGTTCATTCACCACCAGAGGTCACTCGCTCATCATATTGACTTTCACACCACACATCTCAATGGACTGCGTTTCCCATCAGCCATCTCACTAATCACACGCTCACCTGATCACACGCACACAGCTGTCCCCAATCACTCATTGCACTAATCACACGCACACACTGATCACACACCTTATATAACCCTGGACTTTGTTTCCCTCGTGGCCGAGTATTGTATGCGTTTACCGCTCCCCTAGCTGTAGCTACTCTACAGAGCCCTTGTTGGCAATCCTAGTCGTGCATTACCTGTTCTCCTGTGTTTATTTCTACCCGTGTTTCCTGGATTAACCCTTTCTGTGCCATTCCGTGTTTCTGTTCAGTTCCTGTATTGTTCAGCGTTTTTCACTCCCCTAGTGTTAGCTGCTATACAGAACTTTTGTTGTTTTCTAGTCTGTGTTCCCAGTGTTTACCCCTGTCTCCCTGTTCGGACTCTTATTATTCCCTTGCCTGGATTATAGCTTGTGTACCTGGATTATCTCTCTGCCTAGCCCCTTTGGATACTGTTCGCCCATCGTCGACCTTCGCTTGCCCTAGGATTACTCTTTGTCTTGTCCCTGCCATACCTGTTTGCCATTGCTCGACCCTGCCTGTATTTATGACCATGCCTGTTAATAAAAGCTTGCATTTGGATCCGCATGTCTCATGTCTCGTCAGCCCCGTTACATCACCAAACTCGGTCCTGGAAGGCCTGCAGAGTTTGGCTCCAACTTGCCTCAACACACCTGCATGAAAGTATAAGAGCTTGATTAGCTGGTTCAGGTGTGTTTGATTAGGGTTGGAGCTAACTGGCCCTTCAGGTCCAAGTTGGGTGACTCCTGCTATAGAAGAATAATGGTACATTTAATTAATTTTGTATGCTTCTCCATTGAAGCTTAGTGCTTTACTGTCAAATGTGCATTACCAAGAAATACACATTATTAGCAATGGCACATATTAATGCAAAACAATATAAATTTTATGATTAAATTATCTTTATTTTGAATACCCTCACACTCCACCGCCCATTTGTAGAACTTAGTGGCACTGGTGCCATTGCTCTCAAATGCTAGTCTGGAGTCCTGGTGTTAGTAGTCTTACCACCAGCACAACAACAGTTTGCACCAACCACAAATCATAGAAATAGCTGCAAGCACCACCAAAACAATAACAACAGCTGCACATATTCCTATAATCCAATTGGAAGACAGACCTGAATCTGGAACAGATAAAGACAGACAGTCATTAGTGTGAGTGAATCTGGCAGTCTGATCTATAACACTGATCACTTTGACAAAATGCACTTGGCTAAAACATAGTAAATATGAATCAGATTCTGTTCTGGAGAATCCCAAAACAGCAAGAGAGTACATCCGTTGTAATTTCAGTAATTATGATGTTCCCATTGACAGTGTTTATCTTCTGTATTACTGTATGCTACAGCATGTGTTTGATGCGATCACAGGACTGATTTAAATATTAACATTACAAGACGTGATTCAGATTTAATAGATTTGAGTTACTCACCATCTGCGATCGGCCTCTCTGTGACATTATTCAGTGTGTTTTTGAATTTTCCATCAGGACCACCATATGCAGAAAAACGTCCTTCAGAGAAGTTAGCTATGTCTCCAAACATTTTTTCTTCATCCATTTTCTCAGTATCAGTGCGTAGAGTGACAGAATCTCCCTCTATAACTAATACTGTCTTTATTTCACCTGTATCAACACAAGAAAAACACTGAGGAACAGCCACTCAGACATTATTCAAAAGCATACAGAAGGATTTTAATACTGTCATTAACTTCAACTATCAAATCTCAGAGTGCTGTGTATAAAGCTCATTTCAATCTCAGCTGAAATTTAAATTCTACTGGTCAAAAGGCACACTTCAGGTCTAACAGGACATTTGTAATGTAATATTATTTTTGCAATATTATTGTAATATTATCTGCTTCCACCATCCATTCCTCCTACCACCAGAGGGAGCCAATCTCATGAGTACTGAATACTGCCAGTTCTTTGTGCTTCTCTTCCTGTTCCTACCTGTTATAAGCCATGTTGTTTGGGCATCATGTTGCAAAGTATTGCCAGTTTACCCTATCCTTACCGAGCCTTTCTGACTCTTTGTTTGCTACTTTACTGATTTCCTGCCTACTCTTGACTACGGACTTCGATTACAGACTTTTTTGTTGCTATAATAATCAGCATAATGCTCTAGAGTTTGAGGAACACAGTTACTAAACAAACAGCCCAACAAATGTATTGTTTATTTGCAACATTAACAATACATCTTAAACATTTAATTCAGTGTAAACGTGTTGATTTTCATCTAAACTACTCGCACAGTGCTGCTGATTTAAATAAATACATTATTGCATTGTGTTACTCACCGACAGTCACATTGAATGACTTGTGTATGGTGTGTTTGCTGCTGATCTCAACCTCATAACGTCCAGAGTGATTGGTTTCCGTCTTCATGATGGTCAGAGATCCAGTCTGATGATCCAGCTGTAGTCTGTCTCTGAATCTCTCATCAGGACCATCATATGTGTTGAAGATTCCAGCCGTTCTATTGATTTCAGCTACAGGAGATTTCTGCTGTCCAAACCTCCACTGTATCACATCATATTTCTGTATCTCAGGAACATCAGTGTGTAGAGTGACTGAACCTCCCACCTTCACTGACACTGGCTTCACTCCAGTATCTCTCACACCTGAAGAACAAACACAAACAGTTTCTCTGCCAATCATCATTTTTATAACACTGTCACTAAACAGATTTAACAGAGATCACTGAGTCTTGTCTAGTAAAGACCATGCCACTTCCTGCAGTATGATTTTAAATTATTCTATGCTTTTTATCTAGTCCAAAGCAGATGGAGTGAATTTCACACATAATTTGACAAACACACACACATACTACCATTCAAAATGTTAGGAAAATTGATGCTTATGTTTATAAAGTAGTGCTGTCAAATGATTAGTCGTGATTAATCGCATCCAAAATACAATTTTTAGTTTACATAATATATGTGTGTGTACTATGTATATTTATTATGTATATAAAGACACACACGTGCATGTAAATATTTTTTTTTTTGGATGTGATTAATCGCGATTAATCGTTTGACAGCACAATTATAAAGGCATTTAATTAAAAACTTGAATTAACCTGTTTAAAAAAAAGAACACTTTTTTCAGTTAAAAAAGCTTAATTTGAGTCATATAAATTATTGAATTATGCGCACAATCCTTCACCAGCTTTTTGTTCCAATTATTGGTTCAAAATAAACGTGTGTTTACCTTTTCTGTTTGAGAGTCCTTGGGATATTTTGGCTTTGCTATTAGTTAAAAGTCTGGCATTAATGAATAAAATATTTTTGTCTTCCTGTTAATTATTATGATTTTTGTTTGCACAATAAACTGCACACAACCATACAACTGTCATACAATTTGAGCTGTAGCCTCTTTGTCTGGGCCGCTTTGTTTCGGAATTTTTAAGTTAAAGTTGACTTAACTTAAAAAAATTGAGGAAAACCGTTGCCTTAAAATTTTTAAGTAAATGATAATTAAAAAAATAAGTTAATTGAATTGTCAAGTTCACTTAACTTTTTTTTTTTTTTTTAATTATTATGTACATCATAATTTTAAGGCAACGGGTTTCCTCAATTTTTTTAAGTTAAGTCAACTTTCACTTTTTTACAGTGAATCAGTTTCGAAAAACTATTAGATTATTTGGAAACCTGATTTTTCCCCATCATAGATTATATTTAATTTTATTGTAATTCTACAGAGTGCAGCACTGAGCCAATGATTTATCAATTTTGAAAACATTCAATTATAGATGCCCCACTAGACCAATCCATGTCTAGATTCATCCCAACAACACAAAATACAAATGGTCTCAGCTGTTTTGAGAGAAATCATTCATTCATTCATTCATTCACTGATTAATGAAGCATTTACTGTACTAACAAAAGAAAATAATTTAACACACATGTTTTAGATTTGAACTACAATTGGTGAATGTACTGATGTAAACATTTTAGCACAGAACGGAAATAAAATCAGACCAATCTTTGTTTTCTTATAATAAAGGATTAAAACTTATATTAAAAATGAAACGGTCTGTTTCAATTCTTGGTAAATTTTTGCTGATAAACTATACATGACAGTTTTCCAGAAACATTTTGCATTTTGCTTCCAGATAATTTAAATTGTTTATATAGTAAAAGAAAATGTAAGTAACAGTTATTAAATTAAAAAATGAAACACTCACATATGACACTGAATGTCTTCTCTGAGGTCATTCTGGGGCTGAAGATCACATATTTATAAAGTCCAGAGTCTGTGGTCCTGATGTCTGTGATCTTGAGATCTCCAGTCTGATTGTCCAGCTGCAGTCTGTCCTTGAATCGGACATCATCATACATAACATTGTTCTCAATCACTCTAGCTATGCGAGTGCCATTAAACCTCCACTCAATCTCTTCATCTTTCAGTATTTCAGGAACATCAGTGACAGAATGTCCTTCCTTCACTGAAACTGATTCACCAAACAGACCTGATGAACAAAGAGAAACAGTCAGTCAGAGATGAAACTTATACACTCAAAAATGTTTTGCCTATGATCAGTGACACTTAAAAACCTATTGCGAGTCGTTAAACCTAGCTGAGTCTGCATTAATAAAGGCATGAATCAAAGGTCTCTTTATAATTAGCATATATACATAAACATTTAATGACCTGAATCATGAATTCTATTTATCCAGATTCATAAACAGTCTTTATTATAATCTCCTATATATTATATACGTATATAATAGTTATTTATCTTTGTGTTTGGTCTCAAACAAACACAATAAAACAACAAAGTTGAATTAACTCAAAGAACCAAGCAGCAAATTATATGAATATCCATGTACAACTGTTTTGATTCAAAAAGCTGGTGAATTGGTAATGGGTGAGGGGATCATGATTGGGTGTTAAAAGGGACATCTCAATCTTTGCCAGGAAAGCTGGATTATGGCTCATTACTTTGTGCCATAATTTCATGACAGAATTGCATTTCTCAATGCAAAAAATTGCAAATAATTGGGGAACGTTCTGTAGTTATTTTTAGGTTATTTTAAAAACAACCACCCTGCAACGTTCTGGGAACGTTATTTTATGGTTGCAGAAAAAAAGAAAGAAAAAAAAAACACTTACCGATTGCGAATAAGGAGAACAGAAAGAGTATACGTGTTCTCTTCATATTGATGGAGTGAATATAGATGATCTGTAGTAAAGTCCTCAGTAACCTCTGAGTGTTCGTCAGTGATATAAGAAAGGCTGTAATATAAGATATATGGCATGAGTCGTGCCATAATATAGGATTTCTGATTCAGGGTGAGGCTCAGAAAAACGGTTCACTGACGAACACTCAGTAGTTAAAAATCCTGACTTCTGCGTGTTCCTCAGCGAACCGTTTTTTTTTTTTTTTTTTTTAGCCGCACCCATAAGCAGAAATATATGACACGAGAGTGTCATAATATAGCCTAAAGATATCTGGCTCAGGGTGCAACTGATCTAATGACCCACAGTTATTATCCCGTTTAGAAATCTTATATTATGACACGAGTAATGATATTTTATTACACGATATGATTAATTAATATTGTGTTTTTAAATACGATGGTTTAATTCTAAACATGGTGATTATCTCTAAGATGTACACCCAACATATGATATTTAGGTCTTCTTACCTTTGTCTCAAATATATTCAATAATTTTAGCGATTCTCAATCTGCAACATTTTAAAAACAACAAATATTAGATCAAGTAAGCACAGAATCAACTTTGCGCTGCTGCTCGCGATCGCATCAAAGATCAGACAAATAATATCAATGGCACCTTTTACCCCCGTGTACCCTACCTTTTGATTAGCCTACTTTTTAAAAATTCTAACAAATGTTTTCAACTGTTAATCATTTTCAAAAATTTAAAGCAGGCAGGGTTAATAATAATATGATAATAATATAATAATATATATATATATATAATATTTTAATAAAATAGCCCTTGGAAATCGATTCAATGAAGTAGTTTCCCAGATTTTTTATTTTTATTTATTTATTTATTTTTTGGAATAAGTGGTGTTACTTGTAAACAGAAAATTGTACTTACTCTTTTATGCACATGTGCCAAGACATGTAAATTAATGCCTTAAAAAGAAATGTAAGTCTAGTGTGAACAAGAAAGTAATTCTTCAGAAGTCTGAACGTTTTAAGGGGGAAATGTTTTGAGAATTGAGCCAAAGTAGCCCAATTAAGAAACTGTCAAATGTACCAAAGAAACAGACATCATTATGGGGAAAAATAAGCCATAAGATTGTATTACTTTTGTCTACTGCTTTCCACGAGTAAAAACATTTAAACATGTAAATAATAATGAACACATAACCTGAATTATACGAAAGCAATCATGTTTATTTGTATAGCACTTTTCACAATACAATTTAAATCCATATCTTTAGTGTTTTGATGTCTTTAACAACGTGTTGTACAGTAGATCTCACACAGCAGCAGTTATTGCTTAAACGTAGAAGGAAGTCAGTATTGTTCTGCAAACCGATGGGAATCTAGAAAGTTTTGTTGTTTCTGATTAAGGGAAGCCATCCCCATAATTACCCTGTACATAGAAGACAGCAATCATTTGTATCATATACAAAGAATAATTATCCTATAATTATCTTATACAAACAATTATCCTATATCCACCTTATTTTTCCCGTAAGAGTGGGCGCAGACGTTTTTTGGGTCTGGCTTCCGGTCTCATTGCTTCCAGCTGTTTTTAGCTGTACAAAAAAAGCAAATTTTGCTGCTTGATATTGATAATTGGTGTGTCTTACCATGTTATTTTAACGTATTATCTTAATTATGAACACACTGGTTTGTAGTTAATGCATTTTTAATGCATGTTTCATCTTGTATGTTATTTCCCTATAGCGGCTAATGAACCAGAAGCCTCGCCCAGGTTTACTTCCGCGTTGAAGAATAAGGTGAATACAAAGAATTATTATCCTAAGATTATCCGATGCAAATAAAAGCACAAAACCATACACACCCACATGTCTTTTCCTGTAAATCAGAGCTCTTCCCAGCACTGTCTTTCTGTTTCACCCAAGGTGACATGAAGATAATACAAAAAGGGAAGTGCAGTTTGGGTTGTCGTCTTGTTTGGTTTATATTAGTAACAAAACAAAACGTTTTTCTAAGTTACTGAAAATCTTTATAAAATTCTGATTCACTTAAAAAAATATTTTTAATTATTTGCTTTACCGCAGGCAATTGCCTGGGGCACCGCATTTTGAGGGGACCCCCGAGGGCTGATCATTTATAACAGGGATCTTCAAATCTGGCTCGCGAGATCCACTTTCCTGCAGAGTTTAGCTTCAGCCCAGATTAAACTCTCCTGATATTTGGTGCTTTTTAACATCAATTAAACATCATCTTTAGCTTAATTGTCAGGGAAGTGACAGCATACTCAAGGCATCCAAGGACTTTGAAGTGTACATGAGGTATTCCTATCTTGATTTTGAAGGAATAGTTCACCCACAAATGAAAATCGCCATCATTTTATCACTCTCCTGTATTTCAAATCCATCAGATTTTGGTTATGTTTAAAATGCAAATTAAGATATTTTTTTATGACACCTGAAAGCTTTCTTTCTCTCCAGTGACAGTCCATGTAACCAAAACTTAGATACCCCCAAAAGTCATAAAAATGTAATAAAATTAATATACAAAATGTATGTGTTTATATGTGAATAAAAATCTAAATTAAACCTGTTTTCATCGTATAAAGCGATCATATCAACAAAAAAAAACAAAAAAAAAAACACTCTATGCTCATGGATGGACGATCTGACAGGATTACCTCCGATTGAGTGACTCGAGTTGCATATAACGTTACAGAAACTTAACAATTAGTTAAGAGAATCTCACCTGTGTCTATCTAGTCATGAAGATGTAGGCCTACATATATTTCAATTTCAGCGGGCAACTATTTTTACAGCTAATGTTGAGACGTGAGAGTGAACTGGGCCAAAATACAAAAGTAAGTTAAACATTCAATGTATATTATTTGAAGATGTAGCCTATGTATCATGGCCAAATAGTTATTTTAAAGTAGCCTATATACATCCTGTCAATTATGTACTGTAGGTTAGTTTACAATACTTTGCATACAGTACATTTAAAGGAAGATGTGAATAGTTTGTAGAAATAAAAATTCCAGAAATTAATTTTGAACTTTCTGTATTTGATTATTCTTTCTTACTAAGTTCTTAGAAAGTCCAGCCACTATCAATAAGGAGGGTAACAAGGAAGAGCAAGTGGGTCAAGACAGCCAAAAGTCACAAAGACTGGATGTTTGGATCATGGCACTGTAACTAATCTAGACAGAAGTGTTAGGACCCAGAAACCAAGCTCTGAACACTGTAAGGTCCACCCAATTGGGCAAACAAAGGTATCCGATGATGGCTGTAGTTTTATTGTTTGATCTTTTTAAAGTGCAATGTAATTTCAATTAAATTCTAATGTGACTCCATTTTAGAATTATCTAGATTTGAAAATCCCCCATTTTGCAATTCAGCATCAGGGACTATTTTACTTGTGTGCCAGTTTGGCATCATTGGATTAGAGCAGTCTGATGCAGATACAAACACTGGACCAATGACGGCAAGTGTTTCTGTGTCGTTTCAGTGACATTTACAGTTATTCACAAACCGTTTCTTTCAAAATGCAATTGACCACATCTGTGTTTTATACTGTATTACTGTTATTACATTTAAATGAATCCTGCTTTTAGGCTTCCTACTCTAAAGCTTTAGACTGATGTTTATTTTTGATCACTAAATTATTTGATCTGTTCAGTACAACTCATGAAAACATGGGATGTGTAAACACGCTTTTCTATATTCAATTGATGTGATCTTTTCATTATCAACAACTGAAATAATCAAAGAGTTTTAATTCTATACATCAGTGAAAAGTCTCAGACTCATATACTGAATTCTACTGAATACCAAACACACAACAGACTTAATCACACACTTTACTTTTTTTTTACACACACAAAACTTTATTTATCATTTTTTTTTTAACTAAAAATACTGTGATGTGTTTCCTGTTATTAACAGTGGTTTATAAACAAGCAAAAGCTGAAGGAATGAAATGTTTAGACAGTAAGATCATCTGTAACTCAGATTATCTGAGCATTGCAGTCTTCAAAAAACACTTTGAATTCAGACCACAGTTCAGATATCACACTCAAATCTTTATTATATTATATATATATATATTTTAAACAAAAATCATCTACAAAATATTGAAGCATGAACACTTAAAGCACAAATACGTGCGATGTAACAGTGCAAGAGTATCAAATAAAAACAAACAAGAATAAAATCATACATACATTAATTAACCTGAGTTCAGTCCTGCAGAAATATTTTCAGATGTAACAACAATCAAGCCATTTTAGTGTAACACCCTGCATTACTGTAAATCAGTCAAACTTGCTCAAAAGAGCATAATATCATCAGTGCAATATCAGCATCACTGCAAACAGCAAACTGTTACATAAACTTCATCATAAATCAAAGCATGATTCTCTATTTATGTCAAAACAAACTAAAGTCTTTTTAGTTTCATATTACAAAAGCTCAAATGGATTGCTTTCAAACACTCTTCACGTATAGTGACTATAAAACTACTGCTGTTCTCTGTTTCAGTGGGTTTGAACAATTGAATCATTAAATCATTAATCAAAGGTAGGTCATCGGCTCCCTTCTGGAGGTCTTCCTCCTTATCTTTGATAAAACCTAGGGGGAAAAAAGAAAAAAAACAAACAGTCTGAACTCATCATGTAACA
Organism: Acrossocheilus wenchowensis; assembly: GCA_029620275.1. Taxonomy (NCBI): domain Eukaryota; kingdom Metazoa; phylum Chordata; class Actinopteri; order Cypriniformes; family Cyprinidae; genus Acrossocheilus; species Acrossocheilus wenchowensis. The sequence continues at coordinate 347,877 of JAJUBA010000173.1, forward strand.
TCGATGCAGCATTGTAATAATGGCTTAATAAATGAATTAATGAAGCCACAGTAACAAACATTAAATGCTGTGGGTTATGAACACAGAGTAAGAGCTCCTGCTGTAGCTAAACTATTTGTTTGAAGAATGAAGCTTTTGGTTAATTGCTAAATTTACTCTTATATTTTACTAATACATTAACAACTGTGTTGTACAGAGTCAATATCAGAAAGTCAGTTATAAAAATCATTACATCAAAAAGAGATGGAGACAAGATCAGCTTTGTCTCTATATTTGTATTAATGATGTTAATGTTATCATGATGTGTGAATGAACAACAGGAATGAATCCAAATCCTAAACATCTTACAGCATTTCCTAAGCTTGGTAAGAGGTGCCGAATACTTTCTGAAAGCAAACAGATTTTAATTTATTGTAAATCTTTCATTTTCACAAGCACCCAAGAACCTATAGTTATATAGGTTATATTATAGAATATATAATTCTGCTTGTCTACCTGGTTGTTACTATGTGTCTCAAATCAAACTCAGATTTGATGTCACAACCTTTGAAAACAGACATTTTTCATAATCTCATAATCTCACTCATTTTAACCTGGTACCTTGTAAACAGACGGACTAATAAAAACACCTGTGTGCTCTCATCAGAAGACGAATGAAGCCAGTCAATCAGATCAGATCTTACTAGATGGAGAAAATGTGTTTCCAGTAATATTAGTCTGTGCTGATACTGCAATGTATGTTTCTATGTATTCTTAGTAGACCATCCAGTCACATTATCAAATTACAAATCATTTCCTTGTGCTGTTCTTGCACAATGTGCATCCATGTTTATGCTACAGATCCAGCAGATAATTCATGTTGTATTTATAATTATACAGTAATTTTAGTATTTGTCTTTCTTTAATAATATTTATTATTGGTTTAACGTCTAAGTTTCTTTTTAGGTTAGCTATGAGTAAAATATGACTTCTCAATTTCAGAGTATGTTCAGAATGGCACACAGCTTGTTCTTCAGTTTTACAAAGCACAAGGTCAGTGCTGTCTCTAATACTTCTGTGTTTCTTTTGTAATGCTGTTTAGAGATTAACAGTTTTACAGTAATGCTGTTTAGTATTGAATGTGTTTAAAGGGGTGACTGATTGCGATTTCACTTTTTTCATTTTAAATAGTGTGTAATGTTGCTGTTGGTGCATGAACAGTATCTGTAAAGTTGCAACGTAAGCGGAGATATCGTCTTTTAAAAATCAGGAAGTTTAATGCCTACAAAAATGACTCATATGGGACTACAACGAGATACTTCCCGGGTTGCATACGTAATAAACCCATAAATTGGCATCAACCCCTCCCTCCAGAACATGCAAAAAAGGGGGCAAGGCCATGTTCTGCGGCTTTGTCGAAGAGGAAGAGTTATAGTAGAGAGCTGTAGCCATGCCGTCGAAACTGTGTTATTTTCACCCAGCTGTCAGGTCTTCTGTGTTTGGGCTTCCTACGGACGCTGTAGTTCGTCAACAATGGTTAAAATTTATGTTTGATTATGTTCCTGACAATTACAATCCTAATTTAGCTCTCTGTGCTGCGCATTTGATGGAAGACAGCTTCCAGAATCTACACGAGTTCAATGCCGGATTCACACAGAAACTATTACTAAAAGGCAGCAGTTGTTGGGCCACAACCTGTAAGTAAGATTTCATAATTTTAAATGTATTTGCATGTGTCATTTCTGACGTAATGTTTTAGTTTTATCAAGGACGTAAACAAATGCCAATGCTGGCTTTAGTAGCCAGTTAGTTAAATCCCAATCTGAGCTCACCGCCTGTTTCTGAGGGAGTGGTTTCAGAGAATCAGGAAGTCAACCGGTCGTTCAAATGACAGAGGAGAAAGCGGCTTACAATAAAGGTGAAATATATGAAAAATAAGGCGTTTTTTAACAAAAAGAAACACGGAGACATGTTATATTGCACCCCATAAACACAATCAAGCAAAGAAAAAAGGCAGTAAACCACCCCTTTAATACAGTGGTGTCCAAACTCGGTCCTGGAGGTGCCAGTGTCCTGCAGAGTTTAGCACCAACTGCAATTAAACACACCTGAAGCAGCTAATCAGGGTCTTAGTAAACTTTCAGGCAGGTGTGTTGAAGCACGTTGGAGCTAAACTCTGCAGAACACCGGCCCTCCAGGACTGAGTTTGGACACCTCTGCTTTAATACCATCATTATTATAAAGGCACATCACACCTATAAACACAAACATGCTGAAAAAGCATTTGAGATCAAACATCATGATATCTGCAAAAACTGTGTTAAGTTTGAGTTTTCCACAGACACACAGAGACACAGCTCACTATGGAAGCCCGTTTCCGCCACTGAATAAAAAAATAAAAAAGGTTATTGCGACTTTTTTTCTCAGAATTCTGACTTTTTTTCTCAGAATTGTGAGATATAAAGTCGCAATTCTGACTTTTTTTCTCAGAATTCTGAGATATAAAGTCGCAATTCTGAGATATAAACTCGCAATTCTGAGATATAAAGTCGCAATTCTGAGATATAAAGTCGCAATTCTGACTTTTTTTCTCAGAATTCTGAGATATAAAGTCGCAATTCTGAGATATAAAGTCGCAATTCTGAGATATAAAGTCGCAATTCTGAGATATAAAGTAGCAATTCTGAGATATAAACTCGCAATTCTGACTTTTTTTCTCAGAATTCTGAGATATAAACTCGCAATTGCGACTTTTTATCTCGCAATTCTGACTTTTTTTCTCGCAATTGCGAGTTTATATCTCACAACTCTGACTTTCTCGCACAATAGGAAACTCCGTGTGTAAGGCTTTGCAGTGCTTTGTTCGATTTGCACTATCAAAATGAACTAGATGAATGCTGCGGTCCGAGTATGATTTTTGAACAAACATACAAATAACTAATTATTCTCCATTTCCGTGTTTTACGCTCGCGGTTGGACAGTACCATTACCGCAGGGCAGGGTGCGGGAGGGGGGACGGCGCGCACAGCTTTCAGACACAATATTCTTCATTTCTTTATATTTCTGAGTTTGAGGCAGCTTCTATCGCGTTATTTTAACAACAGCTGTCAAGTAAAGAGCGTATTATTGTAACATGAGAGTGAATATATGAATGCACGCAGGTGGATTTCCTTCACTCTCGCATAAAACGCGCTTTCATCTCTATGTTCTTGCTCTAGCATTATCTTATCTCCTGTATTTAATGTTGTAAGACATCGACCAAGCAAGGCATCTCCGATTAAAATTGTAAATAAATTAAGGATTCATTATTTATTAGTTAGTAGCCTATTAGTAATTATTTTAAGTATTTTTAAAATTATTTAGTCAATTATATATGAAGATGCAAAAGCATCTAAGTGCCATCTGAAATTTTCTTCTAAAATGAGAGCATTTTTCTCAGGTACAGCTTCTTTTCATTGTCATTAAAGTGAAATAACTGAACATAAACATAGGAGCCTGAGAAAAATGCTTATTTTAGAAGAAAAATTCAGATAGCACTTAGATGCTTTTGCATCTTCATATATAATTGACTAAATAATTAAAAAATATATTTAAAATAATAACTAATACTAACTAATAAAGAATCATTAATTTATGTACAATTTTCATCGGGGATCTCTTGCTTGGTCCATATCTTACAACATTAAATACAGGAGATAAGATAATGCTAGAGCAAGAACACAGAGATGAAAGCGCGTTTTATGCGAGAGTGAAGGAAATCCACCTGCGTGCATTCATATATTCACTCTCATGTTACAATAATACGCTCTTTACTTGACAGCTGTTGTTAAAATAACGCGATAGAAGCTGCCTCAAACTCAGAAATATAAAGAAATGAAGAATATTGTGTCTGAAAGCTGTGCGCGCCGTCCCCCCTCCCGCACCCTGCCCTGCGGTAATGGTACTGTCCAACCGCGAGCGTAAAACACGGAAATGGAGAATAATTAGTCATTTGTATGTTTGTTCAAAAATCATACTCGGACCGCAGCATTCATCTAGTTCATTTTGATAGTGCAAATCGAACAAAGCACTGCAAAGCCTTACACACGGAGTTTCCTATTGTGCGAGAAAGTCAGAGTTGTGAGATATAAACTCGCAATTGCGAGAAAAAAAGTCAGAATTGCGAGATAAAAAGTCGCAATTGCGAGTTTATATCTCAGAATTCTGAGAAAAAAAGTCAGAATTGCCAGTTTATATCTCAGAATTGCGACTTTATATCTCAGAATTGCGACTTTATATATCAGAATTCTGAGAAAAAAAGTCAGAATTGCGAGTTTATATCTCAGAATTGCGAGTTTATATCTCAGAATTGCGACTTTATATCTCAGAATTGCGACTTTATATCTCAGAATTCTGAGAAAAAAAGTCAGAATTGCGAGTTTATATCTCAGAATTGCGAGTTTATATCTCAGAATTGCGAGTTTATATCTCAGAATTGCGACTTTTTATCTCAGAATTCTGAGAAAAAAAGTCAGAATTGCGGCTTTATATCTCAGAATTGCGAGTTTATATCTCAGAATTGCGACTTTATATCTCAGAATTCTGAGAAAAAAAGTCAGATTTGCGAGTTTATATCTCAGAATTCTGAGAAAAAAAGTCAGAATTGCGACTTTATATCTCACAATTCTGAGAAAAAAAGTCAGAATTCTGAGATAAAAAGTCGCAATAACCTTTTTTATTTTTTTATTCAGTGGCGGAAACGGGCTTCCATAGCTCACAGTAGATCTGTATCTGCCCTTTATCTGTTATTATCTTAAAGGAACACTCCACTGTTTTTGAAAATAGGCTCATTTTCCAACTCCCCAAGAGTTAAGCAGTTGAGTTTTTGAATCCATTCAGCCGATCTCCGGGTCTGGCGGTAGCACTTTTAGCATAGCTTAGCATAGATCATTGAATCTGATTAGACCGTTAGCATCTCACTTAAAAATGACCAAAGAGTTTCAATATTTTTCCTATTTAAAACTTGACTGACGGAAAATGAAAAGTTGTGATTTTCTAGGCCGATATGGCTAGGAACTATACTCTCATTCCGGTGTAATAATCAAGGAACTTTGCTGCCGTACCATGGGTGCAGCAGGCGCAATGATATTACGCAGCGCCTGAAAATAGTCCCCAGCTATATCATAACTAGTTACCTAGCTGGTTATTATTACTCCGGAATGAGAGTATAGTTCCTAGCCATATCGGCCTAGAAAATTGCAACTTCATTTTTCGTTAGTCTTAGTGCACGATGTAACTACAGAAGAGTCAAGCTTTAAATAGGAAAAATATCGAAACATTTTTAAGTGAGATGCTAATGTTCTAATCAGATTCAATGATCTATGCAATGCTAAAAGTGCTACCGCCAGACCCGGAGATCGGCTGAATGGATTCGAAAACGGTAAAACTCAACCGCTTAACTCTTGGGGAGTTGGAAAATAAGCCTATTTTCAAAAATAGTGGAGTGTTCCTTTAACGTCATCAGACTTTCCGTTTTTTTTTTTTTTTTTTATATTATATGAACTATGTGTGATACTTACAGCTGCAGCCACCAGAACAACAACACCACCGCCAACAATCCCTGCTACAGCACCTGGAGACAGACCTGAATCTGAAACAGTCATTAGTGTGAATGTGTGTCTGATCTATAACACACATTATAAACATCAGCACTATATAACCTGACTGAAGATCTGATACTGTAATGATTGAGAGATACAGTCACAGACTGTATATATGTATGTTACTTTTGTGTGTGTGTTACAGTATGTATCTATATCTATATACATATTTACTGTATAATGTAAAATGAAAGTAGTCGCCTGAAAGTAGTCCCCGGTAGCTGGGTACTACTTTCAGGCGCTGTGTAATATCACGTTACCATGTTACGGCAGCAAAGTTCCTTGATTATTACGCCAGAATGAGAGTAGTTCCTAATCATATCAGCCTAGAAAATCGCAACTTTTCATTTTCCGCCGATCTTAGTACACGATATAACTACAGAAGGGTCAAGTTTTAAATAGGACAAATATCGAAACTCTTTGATCGTTTTTGAACGCGATGCTACTGGTCTAATCGGATTCAATGATCTATGCTAAGCTATGCTAAAAGTGCTCTCGCCAGACCCGGAGATCGGCTGAATGGATTCAAAAACGGTAAAACTCAACTTATTAACTCTGGGGGAGTTGGAGAATGAGCCTATTTCCAAAAAAAGTGGAGTGTTCCTTTAAATGTCTGTATAGTTTGAATTTACTGCTTGCTAGCAGCTGCTTTCCTCAAGATTTGCGTTCAAATATTTCAACTCGGATCAATGTTTCGTGTCTAATTATTTACTTTTGTGGCAATCAGTCATGTAATAAGCAGGATAATGTACATTCAGCTGGTTGTTATCGCAAAATAAAGCCCTTCAGTCTTATACAACAGCCCTCTGCTTCGCGTCACTGTCTGGCTTTATTCTGTGATAACAACCAGCTGAATGTACTCTATCCCTTACCTATAGACCATTTTCACAAAGACATCAGTTAACTTCTAATTTTCTGCAAAGCAGTGTATCTGTACTTCCATTTTACCTTCGCACTGGAGACTTCTTGGTAAAATGCAGAAACAACATGAAATATGAAACCTTACCTTAACCTTAATTCCACTGACACTGTTTGGCATATAGGGCTGACACGTCCTCTGTCGTGTGTGTCATGTGTTCCCGCCTCTTGTGTCCATATTTGGTCTTGTTCCTGTCCTTGTTAAGTGTGATCATTAGTTAAGTCTTGTCCAGCTGTGTTTTAGTTATTATCAGTGATTGTCATGTGTATTTAGTTCCTGCCTGTTTAGTTAGCTTTTGTCTGGTCTACTCTGCCTTGCCTTGCCTTGCCTTGCCCTGCCCTGCCCTGCCCTGCCTTTCCTGTCCTGCCCTGTCCTGCCCTGTCCTGTCCTGTCCTGCCCTGTCCTGCCCTGTCCTGTCCTGTCCTGATGTTACCATTAAAGACTATTATTTTGAAGTTTATCCTCGTGTCCGTGTTCCTCGTTCCTCCCTGCTGTGTGCACCGTGACAGAAGACCAGACCAATACAGTAAGCGGCGCCCCTTCACCACGTTTTGTTTTCCGTTCTTTTTAAGTCTTTTGTTTTTGGTTCCTGTTTGTTTTGTCTGTTCCGCGGCAAGGAAGTCGCCGCTCGTCCTTCCCGCTCTAGCCCACGGAAAGGCGTGGGAGTTCGGCGGGATCGCCGCGAGTGCCGCGAGTCCAGGACCGCGAGCCCCTCAGTCCTCCGACCGACCCGTTTTTTTCTGAGCCGCATGAGAGACCAAAAACAAAGAAAGAAAAAAAGAATGAAAAGAAAATCGGATTTACATAAAGACTGATTTACACTGATGGAAATGTAGCTACTGCTGATTTATCTTTATGATTTATATTACGCTGACACGTCCGTGTATTTTTATATTTATTTTTATTTTTTATTAATTTCTTTTTATTTTGAACAATAGCAAAAGCTAAGTCCTGTAGCCTCTCTACAATGGCTGAATGTTCTTTGTGTCAGGATAAGTGTCGGACTGTGTCAGGAACGACCGCCGCACGTTCAGCAGTGTTTTACACAACAGCCCAACTATAGTGTATGGTTTTCTTTTTTAAAGGAGCAGACTAGTCACTATTTTTATTTATTTATTTTTTAGGTTTTCTTTTCTTTGTTTATTTTATTTACTTATTTATTTTTTACTTGATATGTTTAATTTGATCATATTGAATATTGTGTTATTTGTGTGGTATTTTTTTTTACAGGGCCTGTAGGTGTATGTGTGATTTGCAGATCAGTGCAAGTGTCGGGTGTGAGACTGTAAATGCAAAAATTAAATATGTAACATATTTAAAAGTTATTAATGGCTGTATTTACCTAATGATATGAATTGAATTTGTAGGTTTTTTAATTAGGCACTGAACACAGTACCCATTAAAAAAGCTTTTCACTATTCATTGGCTAAGTCCCAGGTAGTTCTATCAGTGGTCACTTTGCTGTCTTTCATAGCAAAACACTATTCTAGCAAGTACTATTCTCCATTGCAATAGCTTTTATTTCAAGATACAGTAATAATGCAAGAGTTTACAGACCTTATGAGACCACGGTATGGAGGATTTTAAATTGTATTATTAACTGTTGATTTTATTATTAACAGTCAGCTAATTTTGGACAGAGAATGGTTAACATTCATGCCATGCTGAACCAAAACCAAGTGGAAATATAACTTTTTCTAACCGTTCTTAGAACTGTTCGGCCCAATGCTGGAAAAGCAGCTAAAGCTTTTTAGCGAAAGATGGATGCATTTTTCTCATTCTTCTTATCAAAAATCATGTCTTTTAAAAAGCATGTTGTGATTATTTTAAAGAAATGGTTGGTTAGATTCAAATAATTGATATTTGTGACAAAAAAAACACAAGGTATATTTTTCTAAAATCCCCATGAAGTTTTTTTTTTTTTTTTTTTCATTTTAATGGAAAACCAAACATCAAGTGTAGGCTATTATTTTTTAATGATGTCGTTTCTGAAGCAATTAGATAAATGATGAACCAAACAAAAATAAGAAAAATTATTTTCAGGGGGGAAAATGTTACACCTTCTGTGTTTGGGTCCATTTTGACCCAAAAGTGAATTGTGGTATTATTTATGAAATTATACTGTGGATGTGTTTTTTTTTTCCTATTAGTTATATATTATGTTATATTTATATATTTTTTTTCTTCCCACTGGGGCTGCATTTTGTTTATTAACATAATTTGCATATACACATAATTCTGAAATTGAAGTAAAGTAACAAACTATTAATGTCTTAATCTTTGCAAAGGTTCATAGACCAAGTACTCTAAATTTGAAAAAAAAAAAAAAAAGAAATCTTTTAATTTTCAGCAACAGCTTCATGGATAATTTGCTTAATGATAAAATGTCAATGTTCATTTTCCTGCATTTTTATACATATAAATGTCCTGAGGATAGAAACAGCACCCATTTGGTGGATTGACTCAGTGTATTTAATTTAATCTAAAATTGACTCCATTTCATTTATTTTTTAATTTGGAACAAAGTTGTTGAATATTACATTGCATATTAATATTTAATATTATTTAAATATGTTAAGTATTAATTGAATAATTAATATTTAATAGTTACTGTCTGACTGGCAGGTTTTTGTCTGGATCTGGGTCACTAGTTTTGAGCAGGGAACTCTAAACTACTCTTTTTTTTTTCTTTTTCTTTTTTTTTATTGTTGACCTTGAAGAGAAATAAACAAATAAATGTCTGTGGATGAATGAAGCAGCACCCCTTACTGTACTAGTCATAGTTTATAATTTCATAATTCCATATAGTATGGCAAGCCATTTTAGCATTTAAAACTTTGGTTTGACTATCCATAAATATATATTTCAGACAGTTACAACTGTATTTCGGAGAGTCATAATTACAATTTGATTAGTTAGAATGATAATTAGAGGTGTCTGCAATTATAATTGCACTAGACTAGTAAGAAATCTGATTCGAGATATCTGTAAATATGTTTTGACTAGTGACTCCATTTGAAATATCTGTAATGAAATCATAGATATCTTCAAAAGATGCATAACATATACACAAAGGTGATTAGAGATATCTCTAATTCAGTTTCGACTAGTCACAATGATATTTTATGATATCTGGGCCCGTATTCACAAAACATTTTATCTTTCCACTAAGAGTTAGTAAAAGTAGCAGTAAAAGTTTTTAGCTTAGAGTTTTCTCTTAAAACCTATTCACAAAGCTGCTGAGACAAACTTTTAGTAAGGAATAGAGAAAAGTCTTAAACTCAGAGCAAATAAAGGGGGCGGGGTTGACCTTGTTGCTATGGATGATGTCGGCATGCTTACTAACTATGCACACAGTGATTGGCTGATAGTCTCTTTCAGAGATTTATTCATAGAAATATTGCAGAGCGCAGTGTTATGTTGCCATATTCAAATACAAGTTTAAAAATAAAACGTTAATTGCCACATTCAAATAAAGATTTTAAAATGCAGGCTAAAGTGTCACTAATTAAACAAGTATATGTTCTGCATGCATGCTTCTCGTAGCGGATATGCATATAAACAGCTTTTTAATTAACAGAGTAGAATAATCATGGCTGATAGTAAGACAAACAAACGTAAAAGAAAACAAAACTGGATGCAAGAACAGCTGTTACTTCTTGCCCAACTGGTTAATGAAAAGGATATAATCAAAGGAAAATTTGGAGTTGTGATAAACTCCAAACCCTAAAGATGATACCTTTTTAAAAGCTCATTGGTCAAATGTTTCTAAAATGTTTATATTCTGAGGCAGATTGCCGGCCACAGACATTTTAGGATAGTCTTAGTGAATTAGGAGTCCTCTTCACTACTCCTAACGTTTCACAGATTTAGGAGCTAGTTTCAGTGCTAAAACACTTTGTGAAATACTCTTAGAGCAAAAATTTAAGAGTCCTAAATTTAGGACTGACACACCCACTATTTTAAGATTTTCTCCTAAACCGGCAATTTAGCCTCAAGATGTTTTGTGAATACGGGCCCAGAATCGTAGCTGCTCCCCGTCGAATCTGCTGTTGTGTGACGAAAGACAAAATTTACTCAGCTCCTCCCCCACACCAGAGCTCCTCCCCTGCCCAATGCATACTGCTAATGCTAACAACTGTAGTCTGCTTTTGTTGTCACGGAGAGAAAAGCTACTGGATGAATTACTTCAGGGGTTATTAAATAATATCTGGATGCATTCATATGGTAAAAGGTCTCCTTGAATGTTTGTATGTAGCACTGTGTGAATTTAAATCATGCCGCAAAGAGCGCAGTGTTCAAGAAAGAGAACCACAAACTGTTCGTCTGATTTTTTTTTTATTATATATTTGGAAAAGACATGTGAAGAACAATGGAAGTGTACATCAAAAACGTGAAAAATAGTAATAAAATAAAATAAAAATAATATATATATATATTTTTTTAAATGTGATGGACATGAATAATGCTTCAGAATCATGACAGAGCCCGTCAAAAAAGGTGAAGGCTGATTTTAAAAAGATCACAAGGTAAAAAAAGTTTAACTGGCATTAATGTACTGATGAAATTGATTAGTACATTATATTGTGTGTAGATTAAGTGTTCTCTGAATATGTCACTTTTACACGTGCACCAGCTTTATTTTGAATTACTTGGGTATAATGCAGTTTAAAATTAACCAAAGATGCAGGAACTTTATTATACAGTTATTAGACAAAATGGCAGAAGAAAACCGTTTCCAAGGTAGGATTGGTTAATGAAATGTTTAAGGTGGGGCTTAACAAAGGTGTATTTGCATGCTCATTTTAGATATCTATGAAGGAATTTTGACTAGTCACATTGTTAATTCCAGATATCTACATTGAAATTCCTCCTAGTCACAAAGCTAAATGCAGACATCTCCAGAGAAAGATCTTAGTCAAAAAATCAGAGTGGGATATCCATAATTAAATTGCAGACATCTTTAAATGAGTTTTGAATAGGAAGTATTCCAGTTCAAGATATCTCTTATTAAGTTTTGCTTAGTCAAAAATAAAATCCAAGATATCTACTCTTGTAGGCTAATTTGACTAGCAATAAATTACTTTCAGATTTCTAATAATGTATTTTGGATATCTTTAAAAATGATGAAAAGATATTAAAGATATCTTAAATTTGATTATGACTAGTCATACACCAGTTAGAGATATCTCTAATTACAATTTGTACTAGTGGTAATTCAGTTAGAGATATTTATGGTTTAATTATCACTAGTAAATTGTAATTTGAGATATCTATAATTAGAATTATGACTGGTATAAAATCAGTTTTAGATCTTCTACTAGTCAAAACTCATTAGTAGATATCAGAAAATGTTTTCCAATAGGAGCCAAACATTTTATTTTTAATGGGAAGACCAAAATATACTTTGTGGTAAACAAAAACTCAAACACAATGTAAAAAACAAAGCAAAAGATAAATAAAAATAAATAAAAAACATCAAATTACCACTATCACCAGTAGATTGAAGCAGATGAGCACTTATTTGCTTATCAATAATTAGTTTCTACTTTTTGCTTGCTTGAAATTATAAATTTCACTATTATATAAAATCATCAAGAAATCAAATTTTGTCAAAGTTTTGCACTTTTTTGTGTGTATGAAGTAAGAAAAGTCACAAAGTGCCTTGCAAAACTAATTTTTCATTTTGCGACTGAATCACACATTAAGTGTTCCTTTCACTGTAGTTATTGGTCATTACGCACAATACTACAGAACAGGGTTCACCAAACTCGGTTCTGGAAGTCCTGCAGAGTTTAGCTCCAACTTGCAACTCCAACACACCTGCATGAAAGTATAAGAGCTTGATTAGCTGGTTCAGGTGTGTTTGATTAGGGTTGGAGCTAACTGGCCCTTCAGGTCCAAGTTTGGTGACTCCTGCTATAGAAAAATAATTTAATTAATTTTGTATGCTTCTCCACTGAAGCTTAGTGCTTTACTGTCAAATGTGCATTACCAAGAAATACACATTATTAGCAATGGCACATATTAATGCAAAACAATAGAAATTGTATGATTAAATTATCTTTATTTTGAATACCCTCACACTCCACCGCCCATCTGTAGAACTTAGTGGCACTGGTGCCATTGCTCTCAAATGCTAGTCTGGAGTCCTGGTGTTAGTAGTCTTACCACCAGCACAACAACAGTTTGCACCAACCACAAATCATAGAAATAGTTGCAACCACCAAAAAAATAATAACAGCTGCACATATTCCTATAAACCAATTGGAAGACAGACCTGAATCTGGAACAGATAAAGACAGACAGTCATTAGTGTGAGTGAATCTGGCAGTCTGATCTATAACACTGATCACTTTGACAAAATGCACTTGGCTAAAACATAGTAAATATGAATCAGATTCTGTTCTGAATCCCAAAACAGCAAGAGAGTACATCCGTTGTAATTTCAGTAATTATGATGTTCCCATTGACAGTGTTTATCTTCTGTATTACTGTATGCTACAGCATGTGTTTGATGCGATCACAGGACTGATTTATATATTAACATTACAAGACGTGATTCAGATTTAATAGATTTGAGTTACTCACCATCTGCGCTCGGCCTCTCTGTGACATTATTCAGTGTGTTTTTGAATTTTCCATCAGGACCACCATATGCAGAAAAACGTCCTTCAGAGAAGTTAGCTATGTCTCCAAACATTCTTTCTTCATCCATTTTCTCAGTATCAGTGCGTAGAGTGACAGAATCTCCCTCTATAACTAATACTGTCTTTATTTCACCTGTATCAACACAAGAAAAACACTGAGGAACAGCCACTCAGACATTATTCAAAAGCATACAGAAGGATTTTAATACTGTCATTAACTTCAACTATCAATCTCAAAGTGTTGTGTATAAAGCTCATTTCAATCTCAGCTGAACTTTAAATTCTACTGGTCAAAAGGCACGTTTCAGCTCTAACAGGACATTTGTAATGTAATATTATTTTTGCAATATTATTGTAATATTATCTGCTTCCGCCATCCATTCCTCCTACCACCAGAGGGAGCCAATCTCATGAGTACTGAATACTGCCAGTTCTTTGTGCTTCTCTTCCTGTTCCTACCTGTTATAAGCCATGTTGTTTGGGCATCATGTTGCAAAGTATTGCCAGTTTACCCTATCCTTACCGAGCCTTTCTGACTCTTTGTTTGCTACTTTACTGATTTCCTGCCTACTCTTGACTACGGACTTCGATTACAGACTTTTTTTGTTGCTATAATAATCAGCATAATGCTCTAGAGTTTGAGGAACACAGTTACTAAACAAACAGCCCAACAAATGTATTGTTTATTTGCAACATTAACAATACATCTTAAACATTTAATTCAGTGTAAACGTGTTGATTTTCATCTAAACTACTCGCACAGTGCTGCTGATTTAAATAAATACATTATTACATTGTGTTACTCACCAACAGTCACATTGAATGACTTGTGTATGGTGTGTTTGCTGCTGATCTCAACCTCATAACGTCCAGAGTGATTGGTTTCCGTCTTCATGATGGTCAGAGATCCAGTCTGATGATCCAGCTGTAGTCTGTCTCTGAATCTCTCATCAGGACCATCATATGTGTTGAAGATTCCAGCCGTTCTATTGATTTCAGCTACAGGAAATTTCTGCTGTCCAAACCTCCACTGTATCACATCATATTTCTGTATCTCAGGAACATCAGTGTGTAGAGTGACTGAACCTCCCACCTTCACTGACACTGGCTTCACTCCAGTATCTCTCACACCTGAAGAACAAACACAAACAGTTTCTCTGCCAATCATCATTTTTATAACACTGTCACTAAACAGATTTAACAGAGATCACTGAGTCTTGTCTAGTAAAGACCATGCCACTTCCTGCAGTATGATTTTAAATTATTCTATGCTTTTTATCTAGTCGAAAGCAGATGGAGTGAATTTCACACATAATTTGACAAACACACACACACATACTACCATTCAAAATGTTAGGAAAATTGATGCTTATGTTTATAAAGTAGTGCTGTCAAATGATTAGTCGTGATTAATCGCATCCAAAATACAATTTTTAGTTTACATAATATATGTGTGTGTACTATGTATATTTATTATGTATATATAAATACACACACGTGCATGTAAATATTTAAGAAAAATATGTTATGTTTATATTTTAAATTTATTTAAATATAATATAAATTATATGAATATAAATATATACATGTACATATATGTAAATATTTTCTAAATATATGCTGTATGTGTGTGTATTTATATATACATAATAATTGCACACAGTACAGACATATATATTATATAAACACAATTTTTTATTTTGGATGTGATTAATTGCGATTAATCATTTGACAGCACAATTATAAAGGCATTTAATTAAAAACTTGAATTAACCTGTTTAAAAAAACAAACACTTTTTTCAGTTAACAAAGCTTAATTTGAGTCATATAAATTATTGAATTATGCGCACAATCCTTCACCAGCTTTTTGTTCCAATTATTGGTTCAAAATAAACATGTGTGTTTACCTTTTCTGTTTGAGAGTCCTTGGGATATTTTGGCTTTGCTATTAGTTAAAAGTCTGGCATTAATGAATAAAATATTTTTGTCTTCCTGTTAATTATTAAGATTTTTGTTTGCACAATAAACTGCACACAATCATACGACTGTCATACAATTTGAGCTGTAGCCTCTTTGTCTGGGCCGCTTTGTTTCGGAATTTTTAACACACTCTAAAAAGCGATAAGTTGAAATCTTAAAATTATTAAGTACATAATAATTAAAACAAACAAAAAAATAATGATCATTATTAATTATCATTTACTTAAAAATTTTAAGGCAACGGGTTTCCTCAATTTTTTTAAGTTAAGTCAACTTTCACTTTTTACAGTGTAGGCTTCTTGAATCAGTTTCGAAAAACTATTAGATTATTTGGAAACCTGCTTTTTCCCCATCGTAGATTATATTTAATTTTATTGTAATTCTACGGAGTGCAGTACTGAGCCTGTTACAATCGAAGCTCCCGCACCACTCCCTCTCGCCCACCAGAGGGAACCATCCCCTGAATATTAACCCCATTTCGGACTCAATTTCCCATCATCCCTCATACCTGGGCCTAATCACCTTGCCACACCTGCACCTCATTTACACACCCATACTTAAGCAGCACACTTCTATGCACACATTGTGAAGTCTTGATTTGCCTCGGCTGTCATCTCTGAGCGATTCTACACGTGTTTGTTTTCCTGTTACTATCTCTGCCTTGTTTATTGACTCTGTGATCCCTCTCTGGCTGCCCTGATTTGGACTGTTTCCCTGGACTCTGACTTATAGCCGCCTGCCCTGATTATCCTGCCTGTTTCTCTCGATTACGTCTCTGCCTTGTCTACGCTGTTACTATTGCTGGTCTAATACCCTGTTCTGTCTGATTATCCTAATAAAGCTGCAAATGGATCCCGATCTGTCTGATGATTCACAACAGTAGACTTCACCATGCAGCGATCCAGCAGCATTGACACAGCTGACAACCGGACTCACGGCTCAAGCCTCGCAACTTGCTCTGCACCAACATCAGCTGCACTGACTCACTACACTCAACGAGGAGCTTGTCACGGCGCTGCAAGGTCTGCGTATGGCTCAACCTCAAGCCACTGCTAATCCGCCACCCATTCCGAACAACCCTCCGGCCATGCAAACTCACTCTGTCAACCCTAGGCTCTCCCTTCCTGAGAAATTTGACGGTGACACCACTAAATGCAAAGGCTTCCTGTTGCAATGCTTGCTCTTCGTCAGCCAACTATCCTCACTTTACCCCACCGAATCCAGTCGTATCGCCTTTGTGTGCTCGTTACTCACCAGCAAGGCTCTGGACTGGGCTACTGCGGTATGGAGGACCGATGGTTCAACCTTCCCTACCTTCGATTCATTCCTCCAACACTCAGGAGCAGCTGGAAATTTCATAGACAGTGCATTTGTCAACCAACATCACTTGAAACTAACCCCCTGTAATTCCTCTCTGGCAGTGGAGGCGCTAGATGGTCGTCCTCTGGGTAAAGGAAAGATTCTCCGCCTCACCGACTCCGTCACACTGCACATCGGAACCCTGCACTCTGAACAGATTCAATTTTACGTTATACAGTCACCTAACCATCCGTTGATCCTCGGTCTTCCCTGGCTTCGAACCCACGATCCTCAAGTCTCCTGGAGGGAGGGGCAGATTACCGAATTGGGACCAGCATGTCAAGAACGCTGTCTTTCCAAAATCACCAGACAACCTAACACAACCACGACACTCCTCGCCGACTCTCTCAACCTACCCCTGAGTATGCAGATCTCGTAGAAGTCTTCAGCAAAAGGAAAGCCTCTCAGCTCCCCGTTCACCGCTCAGTCGATTGCGCAATCGATCTCCTGCCTGGGACTACACCACCCAAGGGAAGGATTTTCCCTCTGTCCCAACCAGAATCAGAATCCATGAAGAATTACATCCAGGAGGAATTAGCCAAGGGATTCATCAGACCGTCCACCTCTCCTGCATCCGCCAGGTTCTTCTTTGTAAAGAAGAAGGATGGGGGCCTCAGACCATGCATAGACTATCGAGGCTTGAATGAAATCACTGTGAAGTTCCGTTACCCACTACTAGTGATGGTGAAATGCAGAGTTGTAAAGTCCAGGGGTCAGAAAGTAAAAGTCCTGCCATATTTTTGTTCCACCCATGAACTCAGCAGCTGATTTCACCAGAGGAGGAACCAAGTCATTCCTTTCAAGTCACAAGCAAGTCTCAAGTCAAATCCCAAGTCCTCAAAGAGTTAAAGTTAATGAGATAATTAAGTTTCTAATTAAATGATGATTGTGCATTAGTGATGAACACCTGCTGTTATTGAGAATTACAGAGGATCAGATGTTGATGTTTTAATGGTTAAAATGTTGCCACCATCACAGAGATCAATGCGTGCTTTAGTTGGGCTCTTGACCCTTGACTTCTGTGTCAGATCTCTCTGCAGCAGTGCGTGTGCTGTTATAAAGCAGAGAGATCAGTGCTATACAGTGAGCAGCTAATAGCTGTTTTCATATGGTGAGATAGTCATCAGGCGATGACCTGCTTATCTCCAAAATAACTCTTTTTCTTTTATTTGTATGTTCAGGTTTTCAATAATCAACCCTGTGAAACTACAGCATGCGATGGAAGCGTTGCTCTAATAGTTATATTGAATAAATTTCTGTAATGGACATAAATAAAACTACAAAAAAACTACACACAGAGACATCAAGAGCCAGCATATGAATCTCAACAATGGTGACAATCAGCAAAATGCTTCATGCTGCAATGCATACTGGGTAACACCATAGTAAAAACTCCCATCATGCACTGCAGCATGAATAATTATTGTCACCATTGTTGAGGATCCTATGATAAGTGTTCACGTCTAGAAGCCTGAGTGACACAGTTTTTCTTTTTTCCAATATTTAAGCATTAAGGTGACAATTTGTTTATAAACAGCTGGATATTACCAAAGAGAGATATCTTTGTGACAAATGAGGCAATTATGCAGCACTTTACTATGTATTGAAACACACCAAAAGCGCTTTATAATCATGTGGGGGGGCTCTCCTCAACCACACATCAGCTACAGGTGGAGTGATGATCATTCAAGTGAATGAAAGCAGAAAGTGTAACGCATCTGCTTCAAGCTTTCAATTCAGCAATATACAAATGAAACAACATTGCAATTGCTTAAAAGCAAACCACTTTCAGTTATTAAAATGGTCAAGAGGCCAACTAAAGCAAGCACTGATCTCCATGATGGTGGCATCATTTTAACCAATAAAACATCAACATCTGATCCTCTGTAATTCTCAATAACAGCAGGTGTTCATCACTAATGCACAATCATCATTTAATTAGTCACTTAATTATCTCATTAACTTTATCTCTTTCAGGACTTGGGATTTGACTTGAGACTTGCTTGTGACTTGAAAGGAATGACTTGGTTCCTCCTCTGGTGAAATCAGCTGCTGAGTTCATGGGTGGAACAAAAATATGGCAGGACTTTTACTTTCTGACCCCTGGACTTTACAACTCTGCCCCACTCTCACAGAGGAATTCCACCGATTGCACCCGGAAAAGCCGGCCCCTCGACCTCACGGAAGACCCCGGTGTCGTCTGCCTCCTCGCGTCAGGAGCCGCTCGCAGGGGGAGGGCTCTGTTACAATCGAAGCTCCCGCACCACTCCCTCTCGCCCACCAGAGGGAACCATCCCCTGAATATTAACCCCATTTCGGACTAAATTTCGGATTGGTGAATGTACTGATGTAAACATTTTACCACAGAACTGAAAGAAAATCAGACCAATCTTTGTTTTCTTATAATAAAGGAGCACTTGTATTAAAAATGAAACGGTCTCTCTCAATTCTTGGTAAATTTTTGCTGATAAACTATACATGACAGTTTTCCAGAAACATTTTGCATTTTGCTTCCAAAGAATTTAAATTGTTTATATAGTAAAAGAAAATGTAAGTAACAATGAAACACTCACATATGACACTGAATGTCTTCTCTGAGGTCATTCTGGGGCTGAAGATCACATACTTATAAAGTCCAGAGTCTGTGGTCCTGATGTCTGTGATCTTGAGATCTCCAGTCTGATTGTCCAGCTGCAGTCTGTCCTTGAATCGGACATCATCATACGTAACATTGTTCTCAATCACTCTAGCTATGCGAGTGTCATTAAACCTCCACTCAATCTCTTCATCTTTCAGTATTTCAGGAACATCAGTGACAGAATGTCCTTCCTTCACTGGCACTGATTCACCAAACAGACCTGATGAACAAAGAGAAACAGTCAGTCAGAGATGAAACTTATACACTCAAAAATGTTTTGCCTATGATCAGTGACACTTAAAAACCTATTGCGAGTCGTTAAACCTAGCTGAGTCTGCATTAATAAAGGCATGAATCAAAGGTCTCTTTATAATTAGCATATATACATAAACATTTAATGACCTGAATCATGAATTCTATTTAACCAGATTCATAAACAGTATTTATTATAATCTCCTATATATTATATACGTATATAATAGTTATTTATCTTTGTGTTTGGTCTCAAACAAACACAATAAAACAACAAAGTTGAATTAACTCAAAGAACCAAGCAGCAAATTATATGAATATCCATGTACAACTGTTTTGATTCAATAAGCTGGTGAATTGGTAATGGGTGAGGGGATCATGATTGGGTGTTAAAAGGGACATCTCAATCTTTGCCAGGAAAGCTGGATCATGGCTCATTACTTTGTGCCATAATTTCATGACAGAATTGCATTTCTCAACGCAAAAATTGCAAAGAATTTAGGTCTTCTACCATCTACCACACTGTAAAACCCAACAGTTAGGGTAACTCAAACCGTTTGAGTAAACCGATTGCCTTAAAAACCTGAAAAGTTAGGTTAACTCAAACCGTTTGAGGAAACTTATTGTCTTAAAATATTTAAGTTTTTTAAAACTAATAGTTATGAGTACTCTGAACGTATTTCAGTTGAGTTCACTAAATAAGATATATGCCCAACAAGTCACGGTAACTCAAACTGTTTGAGTAAACCAATTGACTTAAAAACCCAAGTTAGGATAACTCAAACCATTTGATGAAACTTATTGTCTTAAAACTTTTAAGTTTTTAAATCTAACAATTATGAGTGCACTGAACTTATTTCAGTTGAGTTCACTAAAATAAGATATACATTGCAGTTAAGTAATTAAGTGATTAATTAAGTGCTGATTGAGCATTAGTGATGAACACCTGCTGTTAACAAACAGAATCACTGACAGAAAGAGAAACACAAGAACAACAACTGACTTTAGACACATGCTTAGATGAAATCAACTGAAATAAAATACATTAAATCTCTCAAAACCTGATTAAACAACCCCACAAACAGCATCACCAACTCCACTTATTAATAACCAGACCGACTTTATTTCTGTCAGACATCTACAGAAGATCTTATTGAGAATTAACTAAGGTTTAGATGTTGATTTATTGTTTCAATTGAAGTAACCATGTTAGAGATCAGTGTCTGCTTTAGTTGGGCTCTTGAGCCTTGACTTCTGTGTTTGTAGTTTTGTTTCCTCTTTTTTTCTGGTTGTTGTAACCATGTGTTTTTCAAACATATTTGTTACGACTCAAAAGCCCAGAGGAAGTGATCAGTAGTTGGTTGTTCTATGTTTATAATGACAGTCATCTATTAGTGAGCTGATCTCATAGAGATTGGACATAGACTCATTGTGTCTAATTTCTGGTTGAATGAACATATTGATTATAGTAAAAGCGATTCTAAGAGCCGCTGGTTCTAGTGACAGTCAGTTAATAGAAAGGACTTTCTAAACAGTTTGTCCACAAAAAGTTTTAATCTATGGTAGAAGCTAGACTCACACAGACATCAACAATCAGCTTGTGAACCTCAACAATGGTGACCATTAAAAAAAAAAAAAAAAAAAAAAAAAAATCATGCAGCAATGCATGCTGGGAGCCATGGATGAGTTTTGTACTATGCTAGTACCCAGCATGCACTGCAAAATTATTATTATATTTTTTTAATGGTCACCATTGTTGAGGTTCACAAGCTGATTGTTGATGTCTGTGTGAGTCTAGTTTCCATCATAGATTAAAACTTTTTGTGGACAAACTGTTTAGAAAGTCCTTTCTATTAACTGACTGTCACAGAACCAGTGGCTCTTGGAATCGCTTTTACTATAATCAATACATTAACCAGAGGTTAGACACACAGTGAGTTGTGTTCATTCTCAATGAGATCAGCTCACTAATAGATGACTGTCATTATAAACATAATATATAACAACCAACTACTGATCACTTCCTCCGGGCTTTTGAATCATAACAAATATGTTTGAAAAACACATGGTTACAACAACCAGAGAAAAAGAGAAAACAAAAAACAGTACTAACACAGAACTCAAGGGTCGAGAGCCCAACTAAAGCAGACACTGATCTCTAACATGGTTACTTCAAATGAAACAATAAATCAACATCTAAACCTTAATTAATTCTCAATAAGATCTTCTGTAGAAGTCAGTCTGGTTATTAATAAGTGGAGCTGGTGATGCTGTTTGTGGGGTTGTTTAATCAGATTTTGAGATTTAATTGATTTTATTTCAGTTGATTTCATCTAAGCATGTGTCTAAAGTCAGTTGTTGTTCTTGTGTTTCTCTTTCTGTCAGTGATTCTGTTTGTTAGCAGCAGGTGTTCATCACTAATGCTCAATCAGCACTTAATTAATCACTTAATTACTTAACTGCAATGTTTATCTTATTTTGGTGAACTCAACTGAAATAAGTTCAGAGTACTCATCACTATTAGTTTTAATAAACTTAAATGTTTTAAGGCAATCAGTTTCCTCAAACTTTTGAGTTACCCTAACTTGTTAGGTTTTACAGTGCATGCATATTGTGAAAATATGCATTTAAGCTCTTGGTGGATTATGATTTCTGTTATCACTCTATGCTTAACCCTGGTTTAATATTATAATTTAAAACGTGATCTAATTTCTGTATTTTAATAAATGCTGCATTCAATGATTTGATTCAAATGATTTCAGGGCTCTAGGCTAGGTCATTACCAGGTCAAAACCATCTGCGACGTTTTCATTGGAAAGACAGTTTTACAGAGTTATAAAAAATATATAATCTGAGAATTACCATTAGGGAACGTTCTGTAGTTATTTTTAGGTTATTTTAAAAACAACCACCCTGCAACGTTCTGGGAACGTTATTTTATGGTTGCAGAAAAAAAAAGAAAAAAAAACACTTACCGACTGCGAATAAGGAGAACAGAAAGAGTGCTCTCTTCATATTGATGTAGAGTGGAGTGAATATAGATGATCTGTAGTAAAGTCCTCCGTAACCTCTGAGTGTTCGTCAGCGATATAAGATATAGGATTTCTGGTTCAGGGTCAGTTGCAACATGACTTATTCCTCCGATCAGGAATGAGCTAGAGTGATGATACTCATACTGCACATGCTTATTTAGCCCCTCCCCCGATCTGAAAGAAATCAGCCATTTGTGACCATTCCTTCAGGGAAAAGCTAATTTTGAGGTAAAAAAGTATTTTTTTTAATGTTCAGAATATTTCTCATACTGTCTAAACTGTTTTTGTGAAGCATTATTCATTCATATAATTTAAATCAGTGGGGTTTTTTTTAGCTTCTAATAGGCATAGCTATCAAGTGTTAAAGCTATTGTATCTAGCTAGTATAGTAAGTTTCATCATGGCTGACAGAGTGGGGACAGTTGCAAAAGCATGCTGTTGCAACTGTCCCTTATCACAACATTGATGTAAAAGCTTGTCATATTAAAATCATACAATTATAATTTCATGGATTAATAAATAACCCTTTCAATACCCAGGTATCCCTCCTTTTTTTAAGTACATACTCTCAAACTAGGCCACAGTGTAGTCTGTAATTTTTCTTTGTTTACAGTATGCCACGAGCCACGAGAGAGGAAACGCACAACAGATAGGGGTGTCCCTCTATCTGTTCTGAAGTCAGCAGCAAATATAGTGAAGGATGAACTAATTTATTTCTCTCTAAACCTCTCTCTGTCACACGCATACATTATCTTACACACACACACACACACACACACACACACACACACACACACACACACACACACACACACACACACACACAGTTCATTTCAGGAGTTCACAGAAGTAGTTCAGTAAATTTTCAGTCTAGATTTTCATTAAAAATATTTTGTTGGTCAATTTTTTTTTAGGCCTAATAATTAACCAAAACATGATTGTTACTTGTTCTTTTACTAGTCTTTGTATTTTTATGGCCAATTTAACAAATTCAACAATTTAACCAATATACATTTTGTATGTTCACAAATAAAATAAAGAAATTGCAATATAATGTTATAAAATGTTTCTTTATTATTACATTTTAATAAGTGTTGCAACTGTCCCTGTGGACTGTTGCAACCGTCCCCTGCTAGGGGTCAGTTGCAATGTTTCACTTTGTCTGTTCAAGTTTAAATTGTACATATATTATCATATGTATGCATGTAACAGCAATGTGGGTGGGTATCTGACAGATGTGGGTTTAATATATAAAGATTTTGGCTTTCCACAAAAAACTGTCTCTGAGAAACTGAAGGAAATACAAAAAGTGTTGCAACCGTCCCCACTCTCCCCTACAGTAGATCTCACACAGCAGCAGGTATTGCTTAAACGCAGAAGGAAGTCAGTATTGTTCTGCAAACCGATGGGAATCTAGAAAGTTTTGTTGTTTCTGATTAAAGGAAGCCATCCCCATAATTATCCTGTACATAGAAGACAGCGATAATTATTATCATATACAAAGAATAATTATCCTATATCCACCTTATTTTTGCTGTAAGAGTGGGCGCAGCCGTTTGAAAATTTTATGGGTCTGGCTTCCGGTCTCATTGCATCCAGCTGTTTTTAGCTGTACAAAAAAAGCAAATTTTGCTGCTTGATATTGATAATTGGTGTGTCTTACCATGTTATTTTAATGTATTATCTTAATTATGAACACACTGGTTTGTAGTGCAAAGAGTTTTATCATTTAATGCATGTTTCATCTTGTATGTTATTTCCCTATAGCGGCTAATGAACCAGAAGCCTCACCCAGGTTTACTTCCGCGTTGAAGAATAAGGTGGACACAAAGAATTATTATCCTAAGATTATCCGATGCAAATAAAAGCACAAAACCATACACACCCACATGTCTTTTCCTGTAAATCAGAGCTCTTCCCAGCACTGTCTTTCTGTTTCACCCAAGGTGACATGAAGATAATACAAAAAGGGAAGTGCAGTTTGGGTTGTCGTCTTTGGTTTATATTAGTAACAAAACAAAATGTTTTTCTACGTTAGTGAAAATCTTTAGAAAATTGTGATTCACTTAAAAATTATTTTAAATTATTTGTTTTACGGCAGGCAATTGCCTGGGGCGCCGCATTTTGAGGGGACCCCCGAGGGCTGATCATTTATGACAGGGATCTTCAATTCTGGCTCGCGAGATCCACTTTCCTGCAGAGTTTAGCTTCAGCCCAGATTAAACTCACCTACCTGTGATTTTCTAATGATCCTGAAGAGCATGCTCAGGTGTGTTTGATTAGGGTTAGAGCTAAACTCTGCAGGAAAGTGGATTTTGTGAGCCAGATTTGAGAATCCCTGATTTAAACAATCAAAAATGTTAATATTAACTTATGATACACTAAGTTCAAATAGCCCACTTTGTGGGCAGATGCTATTTACAGTAACTCGCGCTCGGCCAACATCTGCCTGGATAGACACATTTACAAAAGATGTAGGCCTGGCTAAGATGTAAGGCACGTGGTGATAACTTTTGACAAGAATTTGAATCGCCTTTTGCCTTTTGCCTTTTGAACTGATTCTTCTCCCTTTTCCCATCAAATATCAAATTTGAAAGCTGTTTTTTTTTTTTTTTTTTTTAAAAATGAAGGAAATATTTGAAGAGTGGAAATAAAGTGCCTCATGAGTATTACAATAACAAAGAGTTCATCGGTAGGGTTATGGGTGGGTGCATGGAGTGCTTTACTGTCCCAATGTGGCGGCATGCATTTAATATTTAATACAAATGGTAATTTACACTCAATACGTTATTATTGCATACTGTTTTATAATTCTGAGGTGCAGATATCTGCCACTATTTGCATTAATTATTAAAATGTCACCTGTTAAATGTGACACTCATTGTACACTGATCTAGAGTATATATATTTACATTTAGTCATTTAGCAAAGCTTTTTTTATTATTAAAATCAGCGTACGAGCATAACAAGCACTTTATTACAGGAGTTATTATAATAAGAATAAGATCCTTTTTCACAATAGCTGAACAGATCAGGTTAAGGATCTGGAAAATGACTATATTGTTTCTTTGTGCAAAAAAAAAAATAAATAAAAAAAAAATAAATACTTGAATGACACAGCTATTATAACTGTACACACAGGACAATTTTTTACTTTTGAAGTAACTTGTTCAAAATCTCAGGGCATTTCAAGTAAATATTTTAAGTCAGAGGGGTTTGTCTGACAAAAAAGTTTGGGAATCCCTGCATTACATGAAAACAATGAAGACTTTATACATTAAGTTTTCAGGTTTTAAATAATTTTGTCCAGATTAATGATTAGTGAAAGTCAACAGGTGCCAATATAATCCATTAAAAATGTAACTGTAATCTGATTATGAGGATTTTAAAATGCAATATAATTACAAGTACTTTTATTGGAATCTCATTATGTAATCCACATTACATGAAAAAGTACAAGAAAAATCAATCAGAGAAACAAGTTTTTTTTTTCTCCAAATCAAAGTTTGTAATGTAATTCATTTGTATGTGTGCTTTAGAAGACATTTTTGTGAAATATTTATGGAGAACATGAATGAGACCTATGAATGAGAAATATGTTGCCCTCATGTTTATTCATGCATGAGAAAAAAATATTAAATGTGACCCTGGAGCACAAAACCAGTCTTAAGTCGCTGGGTTATATTTGCAGCAATAACCAAAAATACATTGTATGGGTCAAAATTAGAAATTTTTATTTTATGCCAAAAATCATTAGGACATTAAGTAAAGATCATGTTCCATGAAGATATTTTGTAAATTTCTTACCGTAAACATATAAAAACGTCATTTTTGATTAGTAATATGCATTGCTAAGAATTAATTTGGACAACTTTAAAGGCAATTTTCTCAATATTTGGATTTTTTTGCACCCTCAGATTCCAGATTTTCAAATAGTTGTATCTCGGCCAAATATTGTCCGATCCTAACAAACCATACATCAGTGGAAAGTTTATTTATTCAGCTTTCAGGTGATGTATAAATCTCAGTTTTTAAAAATTTACACTTGAGACTGATCCAGGGTCACAAATGGTAAAATAATAAAAAGGCTTTTGTCCTCTTCAGATTTCCAGTGGCATGTTGTCACCGCTGGTTTTATTATTGAATTGTATTTTGGTGTACTTTTATTTCAAACAATTTTATAATTCAAATGCATGTTGCTATTAATTTCATTGTAAATTGCTTTAAACCGTTCAAAAACCAATATTTGTACTGTGGTAGTAATGTTAGTATTTTTTTGTGAGCTTATTTTATTCGAGTCCACTGTATACACAAATAATATTTCTGAATATTCACTACAGAGTGTTAAAGTGATTTATTAAGTGCTGATTCAGCATTAGTGAACATCTGCTGTAAACAGGAAGAATCAATGAATAAAAGAGAAAGAAGAACAAAAGAAGGAGAAGAGGTGAGTAAAAACACAACCGAATTGACTTTCAACCAGACTTACAAGAAATCAGCTGAAATAAAAGAATTAACTTTTTCTCAATAATGGTGACAAACAGCATAGAACTGCATGCTGCAATGCATGCTGGTACCACCAATCAAACTCATCCATGACTCCTAGTGTTTTTTTTTTTTTGTGACTTGTGTAATTGCTTGTTTTGTGATGTTCAGTGTTGGTCTGTTTATCTGAATGTCTTGATTGTCACGGTCGTTAAGATTCTTACACATATTGTTGATGTCTGTGTGTTAAAGTACTAGATCTAAATAAATCCTTTAGATATCTTAACATCGCTGGATCTCAAGCTGTAGAATCAGGGCTGCTATAATCAATCATGTAAAATGAACACATCATATATACACAGTAGGCTAACAACAATTATATCATCATGAGAAAAAACACTGTAAAATTGGTTTATAGTTATATTACCCTTAAACTAAAAATATAGGCTTATATATGATTCATAGTTTTAATTTCAATCCGTTTTAATTTCAAACAATTTTCAGTTTTAATTGAATTGTCAAGTTCACTTAACTTTTTTTTTTTTTTTTAATTATGTAGGCTACTTAATAATTTTAAGGCAACGGGTTTTCTCATTTTTTTTTTTTTTTTTAAGTTAAGTCAACTTATCACTTTTTAAAGTGTAACAATGAGTTATTATAAGAATGGGGGGGGGGGAAGGTTTGACGGTTGGGGATTCACGCAGGAGTAGTTATTTTTTGATTCTTTCTTTCTCTTTCTTTTTGACTAATCGCAGCCAAGAGGCCATGCGTGTGTTTTAATCTGACCTACACTGTAAAACCCAACAGTTAGGGTAACTCAAACCGTTTGAGTAAACCGATTGCCTTAAAAACCTGAAAAGTTAGGTTAACTCAAACCGTTTGAGGAAACTTATTGTCTTAAAATATTTAAGTTTTTTAAAAACTAATAGTTATGAGTACTCTGAACGTATTTCAGTTGAATTCACTAAATAAGATATATGCCCAACAAGTCACGGTAACTCAAACTGTTTGAGTAAACCGATTGCCTTAAAAACCTGAAAAGTTAGGTTAACTCAAACCATTTGATGAAACTTATTGTCTTAAAACTTTTAAGTTTTTAAATCTAACAATTATGAGTGCACTGAACTTATTTCAGTTGAGTTCACTAAAATAAGATATACATTGCAGTTAAGTAATTAAGTGATTAATTAAGTGCTGATTGAGCATTAGTGATGAACACCTGCTGTTAACAAACAGAATCACTGACAGAAAGAGAAACACAAGAACAACTGACTTTAGACACATGCTTAGATGAAATCAACTGAAATAAAATACATTAAATCTCTCAAAACCTGATTAAACAACCCCACAAACAGCATCACCAGCTACACTTATTAATAACCAGACTGACTATATTTCTGTCAGACATCTACAGAAGATCTTATTGAGAATTAACTAAGGTTTAGATGTTGATTTATTTTCATTTGAAGTAACCATGTTAGAGATCAGTGACTGCTTTAGTTGGGCTCTTGACCCTTGACTTCTGTGTTGGTAGTTTTGTTTCGTCTTTTTCTCTGGTTGTTGTAACCATGTGTTTTTCAAACATATTTGTTACAACTCAAAAGCCCAGAGAAAATGATCAGTAGTTGGTTGTTATATATTTATAATGACAATCATCTATTAGTGAGCTGATCTCATAGAGATTGGACATAGACTCATTGTGTCTAATTTCTGATTGAATGAACATATTGATTATAGTAAAAGCGATTCTAAGAGCCACTGGTTCTGTGACAGTCAGTTAATAGAAAGGACTTTCTAAACAGTTTGTCCACAAAAAGTTTTAATCTATGGTAGAAGCTAGACTCACACAGACATCAACAATCAGCTTGTGAACCTCAACAATGGTGACCATTAAAAAAAAAAAAAAAAAATCATGCAGCAATGCATGCTGGGAGCAATGGATGAGTTTTGTACTATGCTAGTACCCAGCATGCACTGCAAAATTATTATTAGATTTTTTTAATGGTCATGTTGCAGGCCCCGGCTCAGGAGACCCAGCTGACAGATTACTGTTACCTGAAAAACAGGATTAGAAGAAATAAACGGGAGAGTCGCGTCTGCTCTTCTGATGCTCCTCTGCAGATATCTTTATTATATACACAATATGTCAATTTTAGTACAACAGTTGCTTTTAAAGCATTAATTCACATTCTTTTGTCTGTCTCGTTACATCACTTTTGTCACCAACATCAAAATAAATCACCTTTTTTTTTTACTCGTTTCATTTCTTCAATTGACCTTATTTAGTTAACATTTAACTTATATATATCAATATATAGTCTCTATAGTCTTTATATATATTATAAACAGTAATACCAGTATTCATTAACACAATGAGATTTAATATGAATTTACTTCATATGAACTATGAAAATGTATATTTCAAAAGGCACTTGCTCCTTAAAACCATTGTGAAACACAATTCACTCTTTTACCTGGATTGGATTATTAATTATTGATGGACACACAGAGATTGTGACTTTCTATGCTTCTCTCAGTGCCTGGTCACGTGACTGTCAAGCGCGCCAAACGCGATCACAGAGTGAGCTTCAAAGATACACTTAACACGACTTATTAACTCATTAACAAGAACAAACAAACTTTTCATGACACAAAAACTATTAATGCAACATTATAGTTAGATATAATGACCACTGGAGCATACTTAACTTATCTTCCTCACGTTATAATGAGCATACAGCCAGACAAACAAAACATCGTAAACTAAACACATTTGACACTTCACATTCATCAGACATGGAAATTGCGCAATTGCTATTGTATATTCAAGTATTTCTCTGGTGGAAGTCCATATTTTTACCTGAAAAACAGGATTAGAAGAAATAAACGGGAGAGTCGTGTCTGCTCTTCTGATGCTCCTCTGCAGATATGAGCAAGCATGCGCAGTTCACCGTTTCACCCGCAACTCTCCAACCAGATATCAAAATAAGAGTCCTTCAAAACAATGCTTTTCTGTCCATATGTAAACCTAGATTTGTTAAATCGCGTAAAACACTGCATAAAAAGTAATGCAATCATTTCACTCAAAACAATATACATGTTCAGAAAAGAAAAAGAAAACACAATTGTGTACAAACTTTGTGTGTATCACACTCTCCCTGACAAAATAAGAAAAGCTCCAGTGGTCAACCCCTTTCCTCCTATATGCCAATCAACACGCGGGCACAGTGAAATTGTAAGGTATGTATGTGTGAGGAGTGTATGAATTGGTATAACCAATTTGTGGTAAGTAACTATTGATACCCCAGACAGGTACATGTGTGATCGGATAAGCTGTCACTGCATTAAGTGTTGGGTATGGCTGTAGCACAGGCTGACCTAAAGTGTCATAAGTGTAAATCTGTCGTGGCCTCTTCTCTCTAGTAGACCTTCTCACTTCTGCTTCATCCCCCACACTTGAACTTTCAGTCTCTCTTGCGACTCCCTCTGGCTCAACACAAGCAGCTGTTTCCCTCTCCTCGTCCACATCATCATCCACAGGTGGTACCAGGTAAGTATTTGGTTCTCTTTCTGGTGAATCTTCCAGTTCCCTTGAAACTTCCCTTCTTTGTGTTTGATGGAACTCTTCTCTCACAGGTGCTCGCTCAGGTAGATGGGCATTCATTGGTCCTGTCCAGCTAACTGGGTTTCTCAGCCAGTATCCTCCTCCATTACTTTCCTCATCGGAGTCCGTCATGTCACTGTCTCTCTCTCTGGTGTCTTCTCTGTTGGGTGTCTGGCCCCTTGTCTTTTTTCTTCTTTCAGGTTTGGTCGAGCGGAATGTCGTTGTGGGAGCCTCCACAGGTAAGTCATTCACCAGTAGTAGTAGATTCCGGTGCAGTGTCCTAGTTTTCTTATTGTCCCCATTTTCAGGGGAGACTACATAAACTGGGTTCTCAGACACCTGCCCCGTCACCACGTAAACCACCTTTTCCCAGTAGGATCGTAACTTCCCTGGACCCCCTCGTTCTCCAAGGTTTCTGACCAGCACTCGGTCTCCCACTTTCAGTACAACTCCTCTCGCCTTTCGGTCATATTGAGCCTTCCCTCTCGCACTTGCTTGGCGACTGTTTCCGTCAGCGATCTTGTATGCCTCAGCCATCCGCTCCGCCCACTGATTTGCATATCCCTTTGGAGTGACTCCGTCTGTTGGCTCCACCAGGCCAAAGATCAGATCTACTGGAAGGTGAGGATGCCGTCCGTACAAAAGGTAAAAGGGAGAATACCCAGTGGACTCGTGCCGCGTGCAGTTGTAGGCATGCACGATTTGAGGTAAGTGCTCCTTCCACCTTTCTTTCTCTTTGTCTGCCAGCGTCCTCAACATCTGTAGTAGGGTCCGATTGAACCTCTCGACTGGGTTTCCTTGGGGGTGGTATGGTGACGTTCGAGAGTGTCCAATTCCAGCGAACTGTTGGAGAGTGCGGAAAAGTTCATTCTCGAACTCACGGCCCTGGTCATGATGTAACTTGGCCGGGTATCCAAAGCGCGGAATGTAGTCTTGAAACAAGCGTTCAGCTGCAGTCCGCCCTGACTTGTTCTTGGTTGGGTAGGCTTGGGCGAACCTTGTGAAATGGTCCATGACGACCAGGATATATTCATATCCTCCACGGCTCGGCTCCAAGTGCAGGTAGTCAATGCAGACCAGCTCCATAGGTGAGTGTGTTGTGATGCTACCCATGGGCGCTCGAACATGTACGGTCGGTTTCTTCTGTTTTATACACGGGCACTTTCTGGTCACATATTCTTCCACTTCAGCTTTCATGTATGGCCAGTAGAACCGTTCTCTCACCAGGCTCAATACTCGCTCTGTACCCACGTGTCCCATCTTGTCATGGAGGTGCTCAAGTGCCAGCTTTTTGTACTTGCTTGGTAAGACAAGCTGTTTTCTTTCCCTCGTTCTTCGATATAGGAGTCCTCCCTCAAGATGTAGCTTATTCCACTCATACATCAGCTTTCTGTTGGTTCCTGTCAAAACCCCCCTCATCTCGTCGGTGAGGGTGACACCATCCTCCTTCCATTGTCTCACTTGAGAGATTATAGAATCTTCTTTCTGGGCTTGAATCAGTTCATCCTGCCCTATTGTCGGCAACCAGGCGTTGGGTTGGCACGGTTCATCCTCCCCAATAGACATGTACAGGGCAGCGACCCAGGCCACGTCCTTCATCTTTGACGCATGACTGCCCTCCCATGCTGCTTGTATTGCCCCCGCGGGTAGTCTTTCCGTGCATTCTGATGTATATTCTTCAATGTCCAGAGGAAGCCGGGACAAGGTGTCTGCGTCGATGTTGACTTTCCCTGGGCGATACTTGACATCGAACCGGAAGTCAGACAGCTCCCCGACCCACCGATGGCCTACTGCGTTGAGTTTCGCCGTGCTCATTGCGTATGTCAGTGGGTTGTTGTCGGTGTACACTGTGAAGTGTGGGGCGTAGAACAGGTAGTCCCGGAACTTCTCGCACACCGCCCACTTCAGTGCCAGGAACTCGAGTTTACCACTGTGTAATCTGTAGTTCCTCTCCGTTGTTGTTAATGTTCTGGATCCATATCCGATTACTCTCAACCTCCCGTCTTGTCGCTGGTATAGGATGGCCCCTAGACCCCTTTCGGATGCGTCAGTGTGCAGCGTGAAGGGTAAGCTGAAGTCTGGATATGCCAGTATAGGTGGGCTTGCTAACATACCAATAAGTTCCTCCAGGATCTGTTGGTGGTCCCTGGTCCATTCTACTGGAGTTCTGGAGGGAACTTGTGGGCCTTTAGCTTTCTTCCTGTGAGTATCCCGTGTTGTTCCAGGCTTCACCTGCAGTAGTTCATACAAGGGTTTTGCTGTCCTGGAAAAGTCTTGAATGAAGGCACGGTAGTAGCTGAGGAATCCAAGCAACCTTCTCACATCACCCACTGTCTGGGGGGTCCTGGTTGTTAAGGATCGGACAGCCTCCAGGTCCTTAGGATCTATCCGCACTCCTTCTGCTGACACTAGCCGTCCGACGTACCTGACTTCACTCCGGAACAATTCACACTTTTCAGGTTTCAGTTTTACACCGTGATACTGGAGGGCCCTCAACACTCTACGGATACTCTCAACATGGTCTTCAAAGGATCTTGCATAGCATAAGACGTCATCTAAATATGGGATGCAGCACTCATCTCTGAGCGAGTCAAGCATCTCTTCCATACTGCGTTGGAAGGCAGCAGGCGCATTGGACAATCCAAAGGGGATCCGGACCCACTCATACAGCCCCCAGGGTGTGATGAATGCTGTCATGTGTCTGGACCCCTCTGCGATGTACCCCTGGTGGTACGCTTTGCCTTGGTCGAGAATGCTGAACCAGGAGTATCCCCCAAGGGTGTCAATCAGATCCTGTATCCTTGGTAATGGGTGACGGTCAGGGATGGTTTTCCTGTTAAGGAGACGATAATCAACACAGAGCCTCAGCTTGCCATCCTTTTTGCGGACACAGACTACTGGAGCGGCGTATGGTGACTTTGATTTGACGATCCATCCTTTTGCTAGGAGATCCTGTATGTAACTCTTCACCTCGTTAAATAAGGGTTTTGGTACTGATGAGTACGCCCTCTGAACCGGGATGTCGTCTTGAAGTGTGATTGACATCTGCAAGCTGGGTATGCAACCAATGTCATTGTCATCTCTGCTGAAAGCACCAGACTCCTCATACAACATTCTTTGAACAACCTCTCGTTGGCCCTCTTCCAGGTGGTCCAGGTTGACGGGTGGAAGCCACAATGATGTTTTTACCTCATCCTCTCGAGTGGTCGCCGCTTGGATCATTGTCTGCATTGGCTCACTTGTTTTACCAGGCTCCACTAATATCTTCTCAATCCGCTGTAATGTTCCAATCACTGTGCCACGTGGCAGGGTCACATCACCCACTGTGCTATTTCCGATGGGTATGGAAACACATGGGTCACTTCGGGGTTGTATTTCTAAGAGCCCCTCTCCAATGTCCAAGAATCTTAAATGGTCACTATTTTCATGAGGCTCAAACAAGACCGTCGTGTCAGACTGTGCCATCTTCAACGGGATTCTGCACTTCACCCAAGTCACCTGCCCTGCCCGGATAACTACCCCTCTTGGACCAACCTTCAAGTGCCCATGTCCGTTATCTTCTTCAGCAGCTTGGATCACCTTGACTAAAGTTTGTGCCTTTTCGCAAGGGATATCAATGGCTCCGGCCAGTAGTGAGGTAAGTGTTGGCATCAACTGCTCAGACTGCCCTTGAATCAGTTCTTCAACTAAGTTGAAACCCAGGAGTGGTCTCTCAATTGGCATCTTACTCACCAGGAATGGGACATTAATTGATAGACTTGGGTCCTCATTTCCTAGCAGGTTGACTGTGATGACCGCCCAACCGTCAAATGGGATAAGGTCTCCATTTACAGCATAGACTTTCAGATCATCTTGACACCCAAGCAGTTCCCGAAGCGGCCTCACCTCCACACTTGGCAGATATTTCTCTTTCCACTCACGGTCCACCATGCTGACTTGGGCACCTGTGTCGAGTAATGCCCTCACTGTCAAACCATTCAAGTTGCACTGGGTTAGTGCCTTGCTTCCGATCAGTTTGATTATGTTGTCATTTTTGTCTTATAGGGGCCCAGAACACTTGCTCCTTGGCTCCTGGATCTCACCTCATTTATAGATTTGTTTGTTTGACCCTGGTGCTTGTGTTCTTGTCCTAGCACTCCTGTCTCCCTAGGCCAGGCCGGCTTTGTGGGAGTAACGTCTGGTTGGGGCATTTGCTGTGCGGTCACTGGTTGCCCCTTTGCAGTGGCCGGTTCCCGTTTCCCTGTCGCTGAGGTCGTTGTAGGCAACCCACTGCCTGATGTCCACCCTCACCACAGACAAAACAGTGTGTACAGTCCTGTCGGCCTTCGTCCGCACACCGTGGACAGCAACGCCAGCGGCTCATCCGGCGAGAGGATGGTTGGCTGGAGGAGCATTGGCAGCCACCCTCAGTTCGTGCTGGCATTGAGTGTTGGATAGCGTCTACCATGCTGGTTAGGGCATCAATTCTGGCAGTAAGAAGCTTAATCTGATCGTTCTGCCCCTTTTGTGCAGCAAACCCTTTCTCCGCTTTCACATCTCCGCCGGTTTCACCGCTAACTTGGGCACTATTAGCCATGGATGGTTTTGCTCTGGTTGGTGGGCCCAGTCGACGTAATCTCTCATTCTCGTCACTTGTGATTTTCATAACGTGCCTGAGGATAGCATCATCAGTTACATCACTGTCGGCTAGTAAGGGTTTCAGCTCACTGCGAATATCTTTACACCGGTGGCTTAGACCCTGGTAGACAGTGTGTAAGAACACATCCTGCACAGTCGATGCACTATACTTCCTGTCTGAATCCGCTTGTTTAGCCGCAAAGAGTATTTTTTGTTTCAACCCCATGACTCGGTACAGGAACTGTTGCGGAGTTTCGTGTTCACTCTGCTTGGTGCACATCAGTTCTTGGAATAGCTCTGTGCTATTTCGGTCTCCCAAATGTGATTGTAAGAACCCCTTTAGCTCAGCTACAGTCATGTCATCTTTGTTCATCAGCATATCTTTAAAGATACCTGGCTTGATAATTCGCAACACCCCTCTAACAACGTCAGCATCGGTGAAGTTCTCTTTTAGGCCGCTGTCCATTTGCCTGCAGACATTGTTGAACGTGATGTCTGACGAGTTATCGCCAATCTGGCCTCCATGTATCTTGAACTCACGGGGCTGGATATACTTAAACCCCCCCATAGGGAACATGAAGTCATGAGCTAAATTTTTGGGGTGCTCAGTCTGGTACATGTGTCCTGTAGTGGTGTCTCCCTGTGCTACAGGGTGAGTTAAGTTAGTGTTCTGGGTAGGTGTCATGTACTGGTGAATTTTTCTACCAATCTCTTCGTATTCTGCAAGCATTTTACGCATGTATGTGTTTGTTTCAGGTACAGCCCCCTTAACACCCTCTGGGTCAGGTATAACATGTGATGTTGAATAAGTGTTATCAATGGTGGGTGGATGTAACACATGTGAAAGGTGAGTGTCTGTCTCAACATCAGATGTAGACAAAGCAGTGCAAATCTGTTTTGCTGATTTTATAGTCTCTTGCAATGACAACAGTCCACTCATACCTTGGTCCTCAGCCTCGAGCAAAGATTCACTTGACATGAAGGCATCAATGTACTCGAGACAACCCTCACTGTCTTCCAGGCTCAGTTCAGATGAGTCTTTACCTCGTATTGGCCCGATGACCTTGGTGATGCGAAACAGTTCATCAGCAGGCAGTGTGATCAGGTCTTTTCTGATGTCCCACACCAAGCGTTTCCTCGTATGATCTGCCATGATGCCGTTCTCCGTCGTCCTTCCCCAAACTGCCTTAACCTCAGGATGCAGACAGCCGTCTACTCAACCCTCTGTGTGTGTCTCGTTGTCACCGTTGGTGCGGCAGCCACCGGCCTCTAGCCCCAGTGCCACCTCGTCCCACGGTCCTGGAATCTCTGGATCCGCCTCCTAGCGTCACATGGAGTGGATCCCGGACGAGCCCCCAAGAATCTGTTGCAGGCCCCGGCTCAGGAGACCCAGCTGACAGATTACTGTTACCTGAAAAACAGGATTAGAAG
Source organism: Acrossocheilus wenchowensis (assembly GCA_029620275.1). Lineage (NCBI taxonomy): Eukaryota > Metazoa > Chordata > Actinopteri > Cypriniformes > Cyprinidae > Acrossocheilus > Acrossocheilus wenchowensis. Next base: position 384,462 of record JAJUBA010000173.1, read on the forward strand.
AAATAAACGGGAGAGTCGCGTCTGCTCTTCTGATGCTCCTCTGCAGATATCTTTATTATATACACAATATGTCAATTTTAGTACAACAGTTGCTTTTAAAGCATTAATTCACATTCTTTTGTCTGTCTCGTTACATCACTTTTGTCACCAACATCAAAATAAATCACCTTTTTTTTTTACTCGTTTCATTTCTTCAATTGACCTTATTTAGTTAACATTTAACTTATATATATCAATATATAGTCTCTATAGTCTTTATATATATTATAAACAGTAATACCAGTATTCATTAACACAATGAGATTTAATATGAATTTACTTCATATGAACTATGAAAATGTATATTTCAAAAGGCACTTGCTCCTTAAAACCATTGTGAAACACAATTCACTCTTTTACCTGGATTGGATTATTAATTATTGATGGACACACAGAGATTGTGACTTTCTATGCTTCTCTCAGTGCCTGGTCACGTGACTGTCAAGCGCGCCAAACGCGATCACAGAGTGAGCTTCAAAGATACACTTAACACGACTTATTAACTCATTAACAAGAACAAACAAACTTTTCATGACACAAAAACTATTAATGCAACATTATAGTTAGATATAATGACCACTGGAGCATACTTAACTTATCTTCCTCACGTTATAATGAGCATACAGCCAGACAAACAAAACATCGTAAACTAAACACATTTGACACTTCACATTCATCAGACATGGAAATTGCGCAATTGCTATTGTATATTCAAGTATTTCTCTGGTGGAAGTCCATATTTTTACCTGAAAAACAGGATTAGAAGAAATAAACGGGAGAGTCGTGTCTGCTCTTCTGATGCTCCTCTGCAGATATGAGCAAGCATGCGCAGTTCACCGTTTCACCCGCAACTCTCCAACCAGATATCAAAATAAGAGTCCTTCAAAACAATGCTTTTCTGTCCATATGTAAACCTAGATTTGTTAAATCGCGTAAAACACTGCATAAAAAAGTAATGCAATCATTTCACTCAAAACAATATACATGTTCAGAAAAGAAAAAGAAAACACAATTGTGTACAAACTTTGTGTGTATCACAGTCACCATTGTTGAGGTTCACAAGCTGATTGTTGATGTCTGTGTGACTCTAAGTTCCACCATAGATTAAAACTTTTTGTGGACAAACTGTTTAGAAAGTCCTTTCTATTAACTGACTGTCACAGAACCAGTGGCTCTTAGAATCGCTTTTACTATAATCAATACATTAACCAGAGGTTAGACACACAATGAGTTGTGTTTATTCTCAATGAGATCAGCTCACTAATAGATGATTGTCATTATAAATATAATATATAACATCCAACTACTGATCACTTCCTCTGGGCTTTTGAGTCGTAACAAATATGTTTGAAAAACACATGGTTACAACAACCAGAGAAAACAAAAAAAAAAACTACTAACACAGAAGTCAAGGGTCAAGAGCCCAACTAAAGCAGACACTGATCTCTAACATGGTTACTTCAAATGAAACAATAAATCAACATCTAAACCTTAATTAATTCTCAATAAGATCTTCTGTAGATGTCTGACAGAAATAAAGTCAGTCTGGTTATTAATAAGTGGAGCTGGTGATGCTGTTTGTGGGGTTGTTTAATCAGATCTTGAGATTTAATGTATTTTATTTCAGTTGATTTCATCTAAGCATGTGTCTAAAGTCAGTTGTTGTTCTTGTGTTTCTCTTTCTGTCAGTGATTCTGTTTGTTAACAGCAGGTGTTCATCACTAATGCTCAATCAGCACTTAATTAATCACTTAATTACTTAACTGCAATGTTTATCTTATTTTAGTGAACTCAACTGAAATAAGTTCAGAGTACTCATCACTATTAGTTTTAATAAACTTAAATGTTTTAAGGCAATCAGTTTCCTCAAACTTTTGAGTTACCCTAACTTGTTAGGTTTTACAGTGTACGAAATTACTATTATCGTCATTTTATTTGGATAAACATGTGTTTTTATTATCCGAAATTTATTTACACACTAGATATCAAATTCTCGCTGGCGTTTAGTGAAGCAGGAATAGAAAGCTATTTCAACTGAAACAGAGCTTGGACACCGCTGTTGACACGATGGGATGCTGTTTTGTGCTCATGTTCGTTTTGCTCCTTCACGGTAAGACATTTACATTTGTACCTTCCACGCGTTTTCAGCGATGGAAAATTACCATTTCACATCAGTATTATTTTGTATTTTATTTGTCGCTGTTTTAAAAAATGTAGTAGCCTATATTTTAGCAACAAAGTGCCACGATTTTCCTTGTTCTGTGTGTTTTGGACGGCATTTATTTATTTTATTTAGTTATTCCTATTCCTGTAATTTAACATGAATCGGTGATTTTGACTAAATGGCCGGATGCAGCATGAAGCTTTTGCCTAGTTTTCTGTGACCACAGGCTGCATACACTCTAAAAAATATATTTGTTTCAAAATAGTACATGCAATATTAATTAAATTCAACACATTAAAATTTATTAGAATTAATCAAATGAAATGCTAACAATTAACCATTCAAAATGAGTAAAATAGCATGAAAAAATTAAGTAAAATTCAAACAAAAATATTCGTTTCATTGGACAAAAAACACTATGCTAATGATACTATGTTATGCATGTCAGGCCACTAGTTGGCGATCAAGAAAGACTGCGCAAAAACGTAATATGTATGCACATGACGTCACCTTTTTCGCAAATTCATGTTTTTGTTGTTTATATGGAGATGATACAGGCATCGTGTTCAAAAGCTTGTGTTTCCAGGCCCCCAAAACTGAATTATTGAAGACACCTGATGTTAACACAGAATCACTGAAGGAGAAAATCATGTTTTACCATTGGGTCACCGTCACGGTGGTCAATGTTTGCTTTAGTTGGGTTCTTGACCCTTGACTCCTTAACATTATATTTTGTTTGGCTGCTGTTACAGAGTTAAACAACAGTCAGACAAGCCAAATGAAAAGGTGGTTTGGTGGTGTTGGTTTTGTTTTGACATCATCATCAGACCTGAATCTCTGAGTTGGATTTACCGTATCAATTTCTACCATACTGTGATTGTACAGTGTAATATCTGGAATTTTCAGCATAAACAGATTTTTCAGAGCTCTCCTGATCAAATATTTAAAAAAAGCTATCATCTAGGCACACAGACATCAAGTATCAGCGTGAAAACCTCAACAATGGTAACCATCAAATGTTGCAGTGCATTCTGGGTGCCACCAATCAAAACTCATCAATAGCTCCCATCATGCATTGCATATTTTTAGTAGTTTGTTTTGTGAAGTTCAGAGTTGATCTGTTTATCTGAATATGTTGTTTATCACCGTTGTTGAGATTCATACTCTGATTCTTTATGTCAGAATGTGCCTAAAAAATTGATTCTTTTTTCTTTTGAGATCAGAACTATTTTTAAAAACCCTTTGGATTATACTGAAAATTTCAGACTTTATCCTGTAGAATTACAGGACTGCTGTAATCAAAATAAATCTAATTCAGAGATTAAGCTCTAAAAGAGTTCAGAGATTCAGGTCAAATGATGATGACAATACATAATCAACACCACCAAACCACCTTCTCATTTGGCTTGTCTAACTGTTGTTTAACTCTGTAACAGCAGCCAAACAAAATATAATGTTAAGGAGTCAAGGGTCAAGAGCCCAACTAAAGCAAACATTCTCCTTCAGTGATTCTGTGTTAACATCAGGTGTCTTCAATAATTCAGTTTTGGGGGCCTGGAAACACAAGCTTTTGAACACGATGCCTGTATCATCTCCATATAAACAACAAAAACATGAATTTGCGAAAAAGGTGACGTCATGTGCATACATATTACGTTTTTGCGCAGTCTTTCTTGATCGTCAACTACTGGCCTGACATGCATAACATAGTATCATTAGCATAGTGTTTTTTGTCCAATGAAACGAATATTTTTGTTTGAATTTTACTTAATTTTTTCATGCTATTTTACTCAATTTGAATGGTTAATTGTTAGCATTTCATTTGATTAATTCTAATTAATTTTAATGTGTTGAATTTAATTAATAATATTGCATGTAATATTTTGAAACAAATATATTTTTTAGAGTGTACCTGATATGATCATGTTATTCTTATTACATACATTTCACTGGTTTCTCATCAAACTCATAAAACAAGACAAATATGTATTATAATGGTTTAATTTAATTTATTTATTTAAAATAACTGTGCATGAAGAGTATGCACATGCTACTTTTTTTAAATTATTATTATCAATGTTGAAATATCTGAGGCTGTAAATATTTCTCTGCCTCAAATGTTGAATTTTTAAGAAAACTTTTTGCCAAAAAAAAAGAAGAATGAAGAATATCGATTGCATAATTTCATGTTTAACAGGTTGCTTTTTCTAATTATAAAGCAATATCATAATCATAGCATTCATACATTTTTAAAATTATAAATGAATTAAATTAACAAAATGTATAACTTTTAAAGAAAAAAAATAAGCCTAAATGATTAATTAAAACTAAATCCATAAAATGATCCTAATCATCAGAGAAGTTATTCATGCTAAGTTTTTGAAAGCAAAATGTTGTTTAGACATGTCCTTTAAATGACGCATTGTTCAAATGATTAAATAAAGGCTTTACAGAAGGTTTTTGTGTTATTGAAAATGAAATGAAACAACAAACCATTAAAATTTGTACAAGTTATCAAAATTATGTTAAGCTAACTTAATTTAATTGCACTGAATTAACATAATCGAAGCATCTAAAATAAAATAATAATGTTAAGATAACATAACTGAATTATGTTAGGATAACTTAAAAAGACTATGTACACATTACTTTTTGAAAATACATCTGATTAACACAAAAGTATTATAATGAAGCCACATAAATGTGTAGGACACTGTGAACTCAAACTAAACGTGTGGAACCAATGTCCATAATTCAATTGAGTAAATCCAACAAATCTTTTTTTCAGTGCGAATTCTACTGAATACCAAACACACAACAGACTTAATCACACACTTTACTTTTTTTTACACACACAAAACTTTATTTATCTTTTTTTTTAACTAAAAATACTGCGATGTGTTTCCTGTTATTAACAGTGGTTTATAAACAAGCAAAAGCTGAAGGAATGAAATGTTTAGACAGTAAGATCATCTGGAACTCAGATTATCTGAGCATTGCAGTCTTCAAAAAACACTTTGAATTCAGACCACAGTTCAGATATCACACTCAAATCTTTATTATATTATATATATTTTTTTTAAACAAAAATCATCTACAAAATATTGAAGCATGGACACTTAAAGCACCAATTCGTGCGATGTAACAGTGCAAGAGTATCAAATAAAAACAAACAAGAATAAAATCATACATACATTAATTAACCTGAGTTCAGTCCTGCAAAAAAAATTTCAGATGTAACAACAATCAAGCCATTTTAGTGTAACACCCTGCATTACTGTAAATCAGTCAAACTTGCTCAAAAGAGCATAATATCATCAGTGCAATATCAGCATCACTGCAAACAGCAAGCTGTTACATAAACTTCATCATAAATCAAAGCATGATTCTCTATTTATGTCAAAACAACTAAAGTCTTTATTCATTAGTTTCATATTACAAAAGCTCAAATGGATTGCCTTCAAACACGCTTCACGTATAGTGACTATAAAACTACTGCTGTTCTCTGTTTCAGTGGGTTTGAACAATTGAATCATTAAATCATTAATCAAAGGTAGGTCATCGGCTCCCTTCTGGAGGTCTTCCTCCTTATCTTTGATAAAACCTAGGGGGAAAAAAAGAAAAAAACAAATAGTCTGAACTTATCATATAACATTGATGCAGCATTATAATAATGGCTTAATAAATGAATTAATGAAGCCACAGTAACAAACATTAAATGCTGGGGGTTATGAACACAGAGTAAGAGCTCCTGCTGTAGCTAAACTATTTGTTTGAAGAATGAAGCTTTTGGTTAATTGCTAAATTTACTCTTATGTTTTACTAATAAATTAACAACTGTGTTGTACAGAGTCAATATCAGAAAGTCATTACATCAAAAGAGATGGAGACAAGATAAGCTTTGTCTTTATATTTGTATTAATGATGTTAATGTTATCATGATGTGTGAATGAACAACAGGAATGAATCCAAATCATAAACATCTTACAGCATTTCCTAAGCTTGGTAAGAGGTGCCGAATACTTTCTGAAAGCAAACAGATTTTAATTTATTGTAAATCTTTCATTTTCACAAGCACCCAAGAACCTATAGTTATATAGGTTATATTATAGAATATATAATTCTGCTTGTCTATCTGGTTGTTACTATGTGTCTCAAATCAATCTCAGATTTGATGTCACAACCTTTGAAAACAGTCATTATTTCATAATCAAAAGCACTCATTTTAACCTGGTACCTTGTAAACAGACGGACTAATAAAAACACCTGTGTGCTCTCATCAGAAGACGAATGAAGCCAGTCAATCAGATCAGATCTTACTAGATGGAGAAAATGTGTTTCCACACAGTAAAATCCCCAATGTTAAATCAACACTGCTCAGAGTGTATTTGGTCCCACTCCAAATAGTGTTAAAGTAACAATGAAGCAGAGTTAAAGCTAATGAGATAATTAAGTGATTAATTAAATGATGATTGAGCATTAGTGATGAACAGCTGCTGTTAACAAGCAGAATCACTGAAGAAAATAGAAACACAAGAACTACAACTGACTTCAGCCACAGCCTTTGATAAAATCAACTGAAATAAAATACATTAAATCTCTGAAGATCTCAGCAGAGGAGGATTTAACAACTCCACAAACAGCATCACCAGCTTCACTCATTAATAACCAGACTCACTTTATTTCTGTCAGACATCTACAGAAGATCTTATTGAGAATTAACTAAGGTTTAGATGTTGATATTTTATTGGTCAAAAAATGATGCCACCATCATGGAAGACGGTGTTTGCTGTAGTTGGGCTCTTGACCCTTGTAGAACTTCTAAATAATTTTGCTTCTAATTAATTGCAATAGTGTTTCACTGCAAACGCTTGAACATTGCTGAAACAGAAGCTTGATATAGCAGATTACACTTTCTGCTTATAAAAGACATGACTAACCAATGCAAAGTGGTTTCTCTTACTTGCTCTTTGGTTATTGACTTAAGTTCATCAACTAAAGAGCAGACAAAAAAAAATATGTAAGCATATAAATAACACCATGTGTTACTGGATATATAACCCTATTTCTACAATAAGCTTGAGCTCTATATTAAACATATTGGATCATAACATTTCAAAAAGTTAAGAAGTTTCAGGTCAAGCTTTAGACATGAACACTTATCATATGATCCTCAACAGTGGTGACAATAATTATTCATGCTGCAGTGCATGGTGGGAGTTTTTACTATGGTGTTACCCAGCATGCATTGCAGCTTGAATAATTTTGGTGATTGTTACCATTGTTGAGATTCATATGCTGGTTCTTGATGTCTATGTTTGTCTATACAATGCAGTTGTTCAAAAAATTTTATGCAGATGGTTTTAAAAGCATTCACGATAACTGTTGGCTGCAACATTTTCTCATACTGTAACATCAGCAGGTTAGTTGCGCAAACCCAAGATAGAATCAAAAAAAAAAAAGCATGCAGTCTGGCCAGTTCGCAATGATTGTCTACTCACACAGAAGCATCTATGTGCTCAGTGTAAAGCACGGTTCATTCTCCTTTACAACAACACATGTATTGTTGCAAAGAACAAACTAACGCAGCAAGTCAAGTGTCAAGAGCCTAACCAAAGTAAACACTCATCTCCATAATGGTGGCATTGTTTTTGACCAATGAAGCATCAATGTTTAAACCTCTGATAATTTTCAATAAGAGCTTCTTTAGTCATCTGACAGAAATAAAGTCAATAATAAGTGGAGCTGGTGATGCTGTTTGTGGAGTTGTTTAATCCTCCTCTGCTGAGACCTTCAGAGATTTAATGTCTTTTATTTCAGTTGATTTTATCAAAGACTGTGGCTGAACTGCAGAGTTGTAAAGTCCAGGGGTCAGAAAGTAAAAGTCCTGCCATATTTTTGTTCCACCCATGAACTCAGCAGCTGATTTCACCAGAGGAGGAACCAAGTCATTCCTTTCAAGTCACAAGCAAGTCTCAAGTCAAATCCCAAGTCCTCAAAGAGTTAAAGTTAATGAGATAATTAAGTTTCTAATTAAATGATGATTGTGCATTAGTGATGAACACCTGCTGTTATTGAGAATTACAGAGGATCAGATGTTGATGTTTTAATGGTTAAAATAATGCCACCATCACAGAGATCAATGCGTGCTTTAGTTGGGCTCTTGACCCTTGACTTCTGTGTCAGATCTTTCTCTGCAGCAGTGCATGTGCTGTTATAAAGCAGAGAGATCAGTGCTATACAGTGAGCAGCTAATAGCTGTTTTCATATGATGAGATAGTCATCAGGCGCTGACCTGTTTACTTCCAAAATAACTCTTTTTCTTTTATTTATATGTTCAGGTTTTCAATAACCCTGTGAAACTACAGCATGTGATAAGTGTTGCTCTAATAGTTATATTGAGTAAATTTTAAATTTCTGTAAAGCACATAAATATTTAAACTCCAGAGCTACTTATACACACAGAGACATCAAGAGCCAGCATATGAATCTCAACAATGGTGACAATCAGCAAAATGCTTCATGCTGCAATGCATACTGGGTAACACCATAATAAAAACTCCCATCATGCACTGCAGCATGAATAATTATTGTCACCATTGTTGAGGATCCTATGATAAGTGTTCACGTCTAGAAGCTTGAGTGGCACAGTTTTTCTTTTTTCCAATATTTAAGCATTAAGGTGACGATTTGTTTATAAACAACTGGATATTACCAAAGAGAGATATCTTTGTGACGAATGAGGCACTTATGCAGCGCTTTACTATGTATTGAAACACACCAAAAGCGCTTTACAATCACGTGGGGGTGTTACTCCACAACCACACATCAGCTACAGGTGAAATGATGTTCATTCAAGTGAATGAAAGCAGAAAGTGTAAATGCACCTGCTTTGAGCTTTTAATTCAGCAACGTACAAATATTTGTTGTGAAAAAATATTGCAATTGCTAAAAAGCAAACCACTTTCAGTTATTAAAATGGTCAAGAGCCCAACTAAAGCAAGCACTGATCTCCATGATGGTGGCATCATTTTAACCAATAAAACATCAACATCTGATCCTCTGTAATTCTCAATAACAGCAGGTGTTCATCACTAATGCACAATCATCATTTAATTAGTCACTTAATTATCTCATTAACTTTAACTCTTTCAGGACTTGGGATTTGACTTGAGACTTGCTTGTGACTTGAAAGGAATGACTTGGTTCCTCCTCTGGTGAAATCAGCTGCTGAGTTCATGGGTGGAACAAAAATATGGCAGGACTTTTACTTTCTGACCCCTGGACTTTACAACTCTGCTGAACTGAGTTGTTGTTCTTGTGTTTCTATTTTCTTCAGTGATTCTGCTTGTTAACAGCAGGTGTTCATCACTAATGCTCAATCAGCACTTAATTAATCACATAATTATCTCATTAGCTTTAACTCTGCTTCAGTGTTACTTTAACACTATTTGGAGTGGGACCAAATACACTCTGAGCAGTGTTGATTTAACACTGGGGATTTTACTGTGCAGTAATATTAGTCTGTGCTGATACTGCAATGTATGTTTCTATGTATTCTTAGTAGACCATCCAGTCACATTATCAAATTACAAATCATTTCCTTGTACTGTTCTTGCACAATGTGCATCCATGTTTATGCTACAGATCCAGCAGATAATTCATGTTGTATTTATAATTATACAGTAATTTTAGTATTTGTCTTTCTTTAATAATATTTATTATTGGTTTAACGTCTAAGTTTCTTTTTAGGTTAGCTATGAGTAAAATATGACTTCTCAATTTCAGAGTATGTTCAGAATGGCACACAGCTTGTTCTTCAGTTTTACAAAGCACAAGGTCAGTGCTGTCTCTAATACTTCTGTGTTTCTTTTGTAATGCTGTTTAGAGATTAACTGTTTTACAGTAATGCTGTTTAATATTGAATATCTTTAAAGGGGTGGCTGATTGCGGGTTCACTTTTTTTCATTTTAAATAGTGTGTAATGCAGAGTTGTAAAGTCCAGGGGTCAGAAAGTAAAAGTCCTGCCATATGTTTGTTCCACCCATGAACTCAGCAGCTGATTTCACCAGAGGAGGAACCAAGTCATTCCTTTCAAGTCACAAGCAAGTCTCAAGTCAAATCCCAAGTCCTCAAAGAGTTAAAGTTAATGAGATAATTAAGTTTCTAATTAAATGATGATTGTGCATTAGTGATGAACACCTGCTGTTATTGAGAATTACAGAGGATCAGATGTTGATGTTTTAATGGTTAAAATGACGCCACCATCACAGAGATCAATGCATGCTTTAGTTGGGCTCTTGACCCTTGACTTCTGTATCAGATCTCTCTGCAGCAGTGCATGTGCTGTTATAAAGCAGAGAGATCAGTGCTATACAGTGAGCAGCTAATAGCTGTTTTCATATAATGAGATAGTCATCAAGCGCTGACCTGCTTACCTCCAAAGTAACTTTTCTTTTATTTATATGTTCAGGTTTTCAATAATCAACCCTGTGAAACTACAGCATGCGATGAAAGTGTTGCTCTAATAGTTATATTGAATAAATTTTAGATTTCTGTAATGCACATAAATATTTAAACTCCAGAGCTATTTATACACACAGAGACATCAAGAGCCAGCATATGAATCTCAACAATGGTGACAATCAACAAAATGCTTCATGCTGCAATGCATACTGGGTAACACCATAGTAAAAACTCCCATCATGCACTGCAGCATGAATAATTATTGTCACCATTGTTGAGGATCCTATGATAAGTGTTCACGTCTAGAAGCCTGAGTGACACAGTTTTTCTTTTTTCCAATATTTAAGCATTAAGGTGATAATTTGTTTATAAACAGCTGGATATTACCAAAGAGAGATATCTTTGTGCCGAATGAGGCACGTATGCAGCGCTTTACTATGTATTGAAACACACCAAAAGCACTTTACAATCATGTGGGGGGCTCTTCTCAACCACACATCAGCTACAGGTGGAGTGATGTTCATTCAAGTGAATGAAAGCAGAAAGTGTAAACGCATCTGCTTCAAGCTTTTAAATTCAGCAATGTGCAAATATTTGTTGTGAAACAATATTGCAATTGCTTAAAAGCGAACCGCTTTCAGTTATTAAAATGGTCAAGAGCCCAACTAAAGCAAGCACTGATCTCCATGATGGTGGCATCATTTTAACCAATAAAACATCAACATCTGATCCTCTGTAATTCTCAATAACAGCAGGTGTTCATCACTAATGCACAATCATCATTTAATTAGAAACTTAATTATCTCATTAACTTTAACTCTTTGAGGACTTGGGATTTGACTTGAGACTTGCTTGTGACTTGAAAGGAATGACTTGGTTCCTCCTCTGGTGAAATCAGCTGCTGAGTTCATGGGTGGAACAAAAATATGGCAGGACTTTTACTTTCTGACCCCTGGACTTTACAACTCTGGTGTAATGTTGCTGTTGGTGCATGAACAGTATCTGTAAAGTTGCAACGTAAGCAGAGATATCGTCTTTTAAAAATCAGGAAGTTTAATGCCTACAAAAACAACTCATATGGGACTACAACGAGATACTTCCCGGGTTGCATACGTAACAAACCCATAAATTTACATCAACCCCTCCCTCTGGAACATGCAAAAATGGGGCAAAGCCATGTTCTGCGGCTTTGTCGAAGAGGAAGAGTTATAGTGGAGAGTTGTAGCCATGCCGTCGAAAAGGTGTTATTTTCACCCAGCTGTCAGGTCTTCTGTGTTCGGGCTTCCTACAGATGCATGTTCGTCAACAATGGTTAAAATTTATGTTTGATTATGTTCCTGACAATTACAATCCTAATTTAGCTCTCTGTGCTGCGCATTTTACGGAAGACAGCTTCCAGAACCTACACGAGTTCAAGGCCGGATTCACACAGAAACTATTACAAAACATGGAGCAGTTCCAACTTTAAAACCAGAGGCAGCAGTTGTTGGGCCACAACCTGTAAGTAAGATTTAATAATTTTAAATGTATTTGCATGTATCATTTCTGACGTAATGTTTTAGTTTTATCAAGGACGTAAACAAATGCCAACGCTGGCTTTAGTAGCCAGTTAGTTAAATGCTATTTCGTGTGTCTATGACAAACGCATACACACATTTTGGACCCGAATTTGTAATTATGTACTAATTTTGAATTTTGAAAAACTTACCATTCAGAAACGTTTTGTAAGAGCCGTGCTTGCGGAAGTTCTGCTTGTCTCTCTTCATTACCGCTTTCTGGGTCTGATTCTGGCTCAAACTGAAGGCAATATTGACACCATTATTTACATTTGACCGCAGCACATGCAACTGTCGCCCGTAAAGGTAAAGGGCGTGAAGTTTCCGGACAATGTGCAGTACGCAGTTTAGCCAATCACAACACACCGGCCCAACTAGCCAATCTGAGCCTATTGCCTGTTTCTGAGGGAGTGGTTTCAGAGAATCAGGAAGTCAACCGATCGTTCAAATGACAGAGGAGAAAGCGGCTTACAATAAAGATGAAATATATTAAAAATAAGGTGTTTTTTAACAAACGAAACACGAAGACATGGTATATTGCACCCCATAAACACAATCAAGCAAAGAAAAAAGGCAGTAAACCACCCCTTTAATACAGTGGTGTCCAAACTCGGTCCTGGAGGTGCCAGTGTCCTGCAGGTGCCAGCGTCCTGCAGAGTTTAGCACCAACTGCAATTAAACACACCTGAAGCAGCTAATCAGGGTCTTAGTAGACTTTCAGGCAGGTGTGTTGAGGCACGTTGGAGCTAAACTCTGCAGGACACCGGCCCTCCAGGACTGAGTTTGGACACCTCTGCTTTAATACCATCATTATTATAAAGGCACATCACACCTACAAACACAAACATGCTGAAAAAGCATTTGAGATCAAACATCATAATATCTGCAAAAACTGTGTTAAGTTTGAGCTTTCCACAGACACACAGAGACACAGCTCACAGTAGATCTGTATCTGCCCTTTATCTGTTATTATGTTAAAGGAACACTCCACTGTTTTTGAAAATAGGCTCATTTTTGAATCCATTCAGCTGATCTCTGGGTCTGGCGGTAGCACTTTTAGCGTAGCTTAGCATAGATGACCAAAATGACCAAAGAGTTTCAATATTTTTCTTATTTAAAACTTGACTGACGGAAAATGAAAAGCTGCGATTTTCTAGGCCGATATGGCTAGGAACTATACTCTCATTCCGGTGTAATAATCAAGGAAATTTGCTGCCGTACCATGGGTGCAGCAGGCGCAATGATATTACGCAGCGCCTGAAAATAGTCCCCAGCTATATCATAACTAGTTACCTAGCTGGTTATTATTACTCCGGAATGAGAGTATAGTTCCTAGCCATATCTGTAACGGGGTTGACGAGACGTGAGATGTGCGGATCCAAGTGCAAGCTTTTATTAACAGGCATGGTCATAAATACAGGCAGGGTCGAGCAATGGCAAACAGGTATGGCAGGGACAAGACAAAGAGTAATCCTAGGGCAAGCGTGGGTCGACGATCGGTGAGCAGTATCCAGTGGGCAAGGCAGAGAGATAATCCAGGGAACACGGGCTAGAATCCAATACGGGGAAAACACAATCCAAAAGGCAAGACTAGGGAAACTAAGTGGGCTCTGTAAGGTAGCTACAGCTAGGGGAACAGTAAACGCATACAATACTCAGCCAAGAGGGAAACAAAGTCCAGGGTTTAAATAGTGTGTGTGATGAGTGATGCGTGGGGTCAGGTGTGCGTGTGATTAGTGCAATGAGTGATTGGTGACAGCTGTGTGTGTGTTTGGTGAGATGGCTGATGGGAAATGCAGTCCATGTGATGTGTGGTGTGAAAGTCAATATGATGAGCGAGTGACCTCTGGTGGCGAATGAACGGAAGTGCACATACTGGATTCGTGACAATATCGGCCTAGAAAATTGTAACTTTTTATTTTCTGTTAGTCTTAGTACACGATGTAACTACAGAAGAGTCAAGCTTTAAATAGGAAAAATATTGAAACATTAAGTGCGTTTACATGGACCCTCTTAATGCGATTATAATGAGATTTTGGCGATATTGCGATTATGCTTTACCTCATGTAAACGCAATACTTCGATCTAAATAATGCGATTAAGCTCATAATCGCAGCAAGCATAACCGTATTAACATAGGTGGCGTACACCGATTTTAATCGGAATATACAGGCATGTAAATACCTTAATCGCAGTATTGCCGCTCTGACCAAAGTGCGCATGCGCTTGTGACATATATGAATAACGTGACACGCACCTGTAATAATATGGAGATTAGAAACGATGGAGGGGAAGAAAGCATCGCATTCTGAGGAAAACACAACAAGCTGCCAGCAGTCTCTGTTCCTTACCCTCATCCAGAAAGGGCGAGCAGAACACGACGGCAGCGTAGGCAAACAAATTCCATCACATTTCTATGGCGCCGAAAAAGCGTGGAATACAGCCATACAAAATCATTATGCATTAGACGTAAATAAATTAAAACAGCGACCAGTAACACTGCTCTTTCTGAGTCCATCATTTGTGCTGTCCAGTGGGGTATGTGAATAATGGCAGTAAAAAAATTAACCACAATTCTTAGCGAATAATAAGAATAATGGAAATTGCATGTAAATGGGAGTAAGAGCTTTGCTCTTGACATGTAAACATCAAAATGCGATTAAGCCCTTACTCTGGTTATTGGAAATAATCGCAATATTCGTGCGCATGTAAACGCAGTCATTTTTAAGTGAGATGCTAATGTTCTAATCAGATTCAATGATCTATGCAATGCTAAAAGTGCTATCGCCAGACCCGGAGATCGGCTGAATGGATTTGAAAACGGTAAAACTCAACCACTTAACTCTTGGGGAGTTGGAAAATAAGCCTATTTTCAAAAATAGTGGAGTGTTCCTTTAATGTCATCAGACTTTCAGTTTTTTTTTTTTTTTTCTTATTATATGAACTATGTGTGATACTTACCACTTTGTCTTTCTAGTTCAGAGATCTTGCGGTGATGGTTAATCACAACAGCAGCTACAACTACAGCTGCAGCCACCAGAACAACAACACCACCGCCAACAATCCCTGCTACAGCACCTGGAGACAGACCTGAATCTGAAACAGTCATTAGTGTGAATGTGTGTCTGATCTATATCAAACACTATAAACATCAGCACTATATAACCTGAGTGAAGCTGATACTGTAATGATAGAGAGATACAGTCACAGACTGTATATATGTATATGTTACTTACAGTATGTATCCATATCTATATACATATTTACTGTATAATGTAAAATGCAAGTGGACTACTGTAATATAAAGCATTACAATAAGCATACAGTATTACAGTACTGTACACATTGTTGAAATACCTGTCTACGAAATGCCAGAATGATTCCCAAGAGGTCCTCGCTGTAGCCTGTAGTGCGATGACGTACTGGATCAGAATCAGATCCATTACGTAGTTTAGTTTAGTTTAGTTTATTTTCTTATATAGCAAATTTATACTGCCTTTTGAGCAGCCCAAAGTGCTGTACAATGCATTCCAGCAAAACCAAACACATAACAATGACAAACACAACATCTTAAAAAGAAACATACATTATGTCTCTCCTAAGTCGGATTCAAACACCATAACATAAAAATGCTTCTTCAAACCCATTTTAAAAGCGGACACTGAGGGGACAACCCGAATGTCTAGAGGTAGATTATTCCATAGCCGAGGACCGGCAATCAAAAATGCCCGATCCCCTTTTTGCTTAAGTCGGGACCGCGGTACCTGGAGCAATTGTTTATCAGCAGATCGCAAATTTTTCACAGGTTTATGCAAATTAACTAGATCTGACAAATACAAAGGTGCGAGACCATTTAAAATTTTGAAAATTATTACTAAGGCCTTAAAATCAATCCGGTATCTAACAGGTAACCAATGCAAGGATGCTAAAATTGGAGTTATTCTATCCCTCTTTCTCCTACCAGTCAATAGTCTGGCAGCAGCATTTTGGACAAGCTGTAATCGATTTATCAAAGACTGAGAAATTCCTAAATACACAACATTACAATAATCCAATCTTGATGATATAAAAGCATGGATGATTGTCTCCAGATTTCTAAATGAGAGCATTGGTTTAATCTTAGATATTAACCTTAAATAGTAAAAACTAGTTTTCACCACAGTATTAACTTGTTTGATAAAATTCAGCTCTGAGTCAAAAAATACACCCAGGTTTTTTGCAAATGGATGAATATTCCTAGAAAGATGCCCCAAATAACTAGAAATAAGTGTCGAAGAGCTAAGAGGACCGAAAACAACCACATCTGTTTTACGCTCATTTAAATGGAGAAAATTCTTAGCCATCCAGGATTTTACATCCTCGAGACACTTGACGATTGTAGCACAAGACTTATCAACTGAGTGTAGTGGGACAAACAACTGAGTATCGTCAGCGTAACAGTGCACAGCAAAACCCCCAGTGTTAATTTAACACTCTGAGTGTTGACTCACTGGACTCATATAAACACTGAAGCAGTGTTAAAGTGAATGAGATAATTAGGTGATTAACTGAGTGATGATTGGCCATTATTGAAGACATCTGATGTTAACAAGCAGAATCACCAAAGAAGAAAATCTAAATTTGTGTCACCATTATAGTGGTCTGTGTTTGCATTAGATGGGATCTTGACCCTTAAATTTTAAACATTAGGTTTTGTTTGTTATAATTGAATTATAACAGCCAGACAAACCAGAGGAAAAATGATCATGTGGTGTTGATTATGTTTTGAACTAGTCATCATGTAGTGACCTGAATACCTGAGTTAGGTTTTCTTTAGTGATTAGGTAAACAAGGTGAAAAATACGAGAGCTGGCATTTTTGGCATAATCACACAGATGTTTTCAGAAGTTACTCCTACATAAAATAAATTAAAAAAAACTTTAATTTAGACACACAAACATTAAGAATCAGCGTGAGAATCACAACAATGGTGACCATCAAAAAAGCATGTTGTAGCCAATAAAAAGTCATCATTGGCTCCGATCATGCATTGCGGCATGAATAAATTATGAGCTGAATTGTCTTTGTAACTTTTTATTCTTACTACACCGTAGTTGAGATTCATACGCTGATTCTTGATGTCGGTGTCTGCCTAAAACAAAGACTTTTTTTTTTTTTTTTTTTTTTTAAATCAGAACAGCTTGCAAGAAACCACTATAAAATGTATAGAAAAAACAGTAGCTTTCACTGTGGAATCAGAGAGCTGTTGCAACCAATAAAGATAATATAACTCAGAGATCAGACTCTAAATAAGTTAAATGACTCAAGTCAAACGATGATTATGTTAAAACATAACTATAACCACTTGATGACTTTTGCTCTTGGCTTGTCTGGCTGTTATAATTCAGATACAGCAACCAAACAAAATTTAAAATTAAAAAGTCAAGGGTCAAGATCCCAACTAATGCAAACAGAGACCACTATAATGGTGACATACAAATTTTGATTTTCTCCTTTGGTGATTCTGCTTGTTAACATCAGGTGTCTTCAATAATGGTCAATCACCACTCAATTAACCACCTAATTATCTCATTCACTTTAACACTGCTTCAGAGTTACTTTTTTAACACTGCTTCAGTGTTTATATGAGTCCAGTGAGTCAACACTCAGAGTGTTAAATTAACACTGGGGATTTTGCTGTGTGGTATGCAATCCCATGTTTCCTAAAAATACTCCCCAACGGTAGCATATATAGAGAAAACAGAATTGGACTTAATATGGACCCTTGTGGGAGCCCACAAGATGATTACCCACTGTAACCGATACAGACCTATTAGACAGATAAGAAGAAAACCACTGTAAAGCACTAATTCCAACCTCCTGCTGTAAACGATCTAACAAAATTCTATGGTGGATTGTATCAAAGGCGGCAGTTAAATCGAGCAAAATTAAAATAGCAGAGTTACCAGAATCCAAAGTGAGCAAGAGGTCATTTGACACTTTAAGAAGAGCCGTTTCGGTGCTATGGCGGGCCCTAAATCCTGATTGAAAACCGTCATGAATATGGTGATCTGATAAAAATGCGGACAATTGGATAGAAACAGTCTTTTCCAACACTTTCGACAGAAAAGGCAATGTGGAAATAGGTCGAAAATTACTAAAATGAGATGTGTCAAGATTAGGCTTCTTCAGAGATGGCCGAATCACTGAGTGCTTAAAATAAGAGGGGACAATGCCAGAGCTCAGCGAGCTATTGATGATAGTCAGAACAGCTGGGCCAATCACACCTAACACCTCTCTAAAGAAACGAGTTGGCATAATATCCGCTGGAGAGGTGGACGATTTTAATTTTAAAGTTAACTCTATCAATTTATCAAGATCAATTGGATAAAAATGCGTTAACTGAGCATTAACAGTCACCGAATTGGAAGATTCGGAGGCAACGTAAATACTCGGAATAGATTCATATAAAACCTCAATCTTACTCCTGAAAAAATTCAAAAACTTTGTGCATAACTCAGGGTTAACATCAGGAAAAGGTTCCTGGGATTACTGGTTCCTGGAATTAACCACTTTATCAAATGAGTTAAACAACACTTTAGGATCATGAGGATTTTTAGAGATTAAATCTGATAAATATTCAATTTTAGCTGTTTTAACAGCACACTGATAGGCCGACATGCAGTTCTTAAAAATCTCCTATGTAGTGAATGTTTAACACGCATGTATTTTTTGTGTGAAATTCCTAGATCGACGTAACAATGGCTAAAGACATACACCGTTATCAATTCTGTTACGAGAGCACTCGTGTACTCTCTCTTTCTCTCTCAGAAGACTTTTTCCTTTTAAATATTTTGAAACTAATATTGTTTTGAGTGTTTTGCATCAGGCGGTAGTGTAAAAAGCAAATAATGAAATATTTATTTGACCTGACTGAGGAGTTATTAGAGGTAAAGCCTTAATATCATTTTAAGGTTTTTTTTTTTTTTTTCTGTTATCGAAAATGTTTGTAATGGCTATATTAAAACAATATAAAAATTCTAAATAAACAAAATGGATTGGCATTCATCTAATATCCTAAATTAAATTGAAACAAACATGACAAATACAAAGAGTCAAAAAGACATTTAACTCTGTTAGAGTGATGTATATCGTAATAATTTGCTGTTCACAGTGCAACATCTGCATATGGACATTTAATGTGGCTTAATTCATTACGACAGTTTTTAAAAGACCAAAGTCAGTAAACACATTATAAATAAATAATACTATGTACAGACAAAGCATGTGAGCCCAGAATAAGAACGCAACGCATTTTCCTCCCATAGAAAACGTTATAAGGAAAACACTTAAGGTGGCTTAATGCGTTAAGATAGTGTTTTTAAAAGACCAAAGTCAGTAAACAATTTTAATCAAGCATACCTACTATGTACAGACAAGCAGATGAGGCCAGAATGAGAATGCAACTCGTTTAATTACGCCTTAAGCATTTTTCTTCCATAGAAAACGTTATAAGGAAAACACTTAACGTGTGACACATCTGCTTGTCTGTACATAGTATGATTTATTAAGAATGTCCCTCTGCATATCAATCATGTTACAGTGCTTGTTGTATCCTTATAATAATGTTCTGATAAGAGTTATGTTAGACACATGCTTGCACTCTGACACTGACTACATATAAATACACCCTTATTAACACTAAGCATACTTCCCCGCACAATGCACACACATTTTGTTGTAAATGTAGATATTTGAAATACGTGATAGGTAACAAAATGTTTAGTGCAAGCCTCCTTTTATAACACCATTTTCAGGTTTCACTGTAATCATGATGTGGCATAACTGTCAAAACTGATACCTCAATTTAAATGAAGTGGTAAACTTTGACTAAATGTGATTTTAAATATTATAATATCTAAATGTAAATCCAAAAGAAAAACTGTGAAAAGTACTATATTCGTGAGTTGAATGAGCCAATGAGTGATCATCTAGTGGTTATTATTGCAATTTCAGGGACGTAGCACAGAAATACAGTGTTTTTTAACCTTTCTAACTGTTATAATGCACACTTTTGCCCAATCTCCATAAAATTTAACATGCTTGTTTAGAGTCATATTAATTTGCTTACCTAATTTTGTTACGTTTTGAGTTTTCTATAAGATTTATTGGCTTTTGTGTACACTGGATTGTGTCCATATTTGTAAGTGGCTACTTTAAAATTTCTCGCAGACCTTTAGGGCCGTGAGTCAAGCAGGACCTGCAAGTTTCCGATCAGCCTCCGTTAACCTCATCTAATAGGTGCTCAAACTTCATTAAGCTTTGAGAGATTCCAGCATCCCCACACCCACTATAGGTAAGCAGTTTGGATCATAAATGGATTGATATTGTGCAGTATTTTTCACCAAACCTCTCTGAGACACCAACAAACTAAAATAGTTTGATACAAATGTTATGTTTAACTATTCAAATGAAGAGTAACTTTAGAATTGTTCTTAGAGCTGTGATTTAAATAAGATCAATTTTACAATGACAGAACTGACCTACTCACCAGTGACAGTAATAATGAATCTCCTGTTTATGGTGCATCTGCTGCTGCTGATCTTCAGTTCATAAAGTCCAGAGTCAGTGGTTCTGGTGTTTGTGATGGTCAGAGATCCAGTCTGATGATCCAGCTCCAGTCTGTCTATGAATCTCCCATCAGGATCATCAGTTGTGGAAAATCTGATCTGGTCTGCTTTATGGATTTCAGCTAGGACGATGTCTCCAAACATCCACAGTATCAGATCATTGCTCTGAATTTCAGTTACAGTCTGTAGAGTAACAGAATCTTCCTCAATCACTGACATTGAGTTCACTGCATCTGTCATAACGACAAACACATGAAGAACAATGAGGAACAGCTATTCAGACATTAATTAATAACAGAAATATTTTTTAGTCTTGTCTATTAAAACACTCTCAGTTGTTTAATTAAAAAAATATATATATATATATATATATATATATATATATATATATATATATAATTTATTTATTTTTTTAAATGTATTTATTTATTTATTTTTTTCTAAGTTTGATTTCTACATCACCACTTTACTGTTCAGAAAGGCACATTTCAGGTCTAACAGGACATTTCCTGTAAATGACTGACAAAGACAAAAAGAGAAATGTGTTCATCAGTGGTGCAGGTGAACATGAGTTCACTATAAAACTGAACATGACAGTGAATAATTAACAGACAGAGAAATTAAGCATCTGTCATACACTTTCAAAGACTTCATAACACATGAAGAAATCATTAGATTTGAATTCAGTAATGTACATTATGAATGTAAGAGATGCACCTATACAGATACATGCCAGTATAAATATCACCTTTAATATTACAGCTGCAATGTCATAAAATCATGTAGTGAGTGTGACAATGGTCCTGTTTGATAATAATAATAATAGTAGTTCATTTACAAATCAAAATCCTTTATTTTGCACTAATCGTCTTTGAAAGAGTTGCTAAACAGCATCACAAAGCCTTGAACAGTTAATTTTATGCATACATGTTTATTTTCATCGTAACGCTTCACAAATTGCTAATTAAATCTAATTAAATTCATTATTAAATTGATGGACTCACCGCTGACAGTCACACTGAATGACTTGTGTGTGGTGTATCTGCTGTTGCCACTCCTGATACCAACTTCATAAAGTCCAGAGTGTTTGGTTCCAATGTTTCTGATGGTCAGACATCCAGTACAATATTCCAGCTGTAGTCTGTTTTTGAATCTCCCATCAGGACCATCAGATGTGTTGAAGATTCCAGCCTTTCTACTGATTTCAGCTACAGGAGTGTTTTGATGTTCAAACCTCCATCGTATCACATCATCTCTTTGTAGTTCAGAGACACCAGTGTGTAGAGTGACAGAATCTCCCTCCAGTACTGACACTGACTTCACTCCAGTATAACTCACACCTGAAGAACAACCAGAAACAGTTTCTCTGTCAGTCACTTTTATAACACTGTAACTAAACAGATTTAACAGAGATCGTTAAGTCTTGTAACATGGCCGTAGTCCCCAGCTGTTACTGCAGCAAAGTTCCTTGATTATTACACCGGAATGAGAGTATAGTTCCTAGCCAAATAGGACTAGAAAATCGCAACTTTTCATTTCCCGCCAGTCTTAGTACACGATATAACTACAGAAGAGTCAAGTTTTAAATAGGAAAACTATCGAAACTCTTTGATCGCTTTTGAACGCGATGCTACTGGTCTAATAGGATTCAATGATCTATGCTAAGCTATGCTAAAAGTGCTATCGCCAGATCCAGAGATCGGCTGAATGGATTCAAAAACGGTAAAACTCAACTTATTAATTCTGTGGGAGTTGGAGAATGAGCCTATTTCCAAAAAAAGTGGAGTGTTCCTTTAAGGATTATTTGTAGTGCAACCTTATGATTTGAAATTATTTGTTTCAGTCTTTTTGAGTGGAACTTCCTCAAACCGGAGGTGCCTCCCATAATTGAAAGCACAGTAAGCTCGTTAGGAAAAAGGTGGAAACATAAAGATACATTTGCATAGACAGGCGAACATAATCACCAGATTTTGTAAAGGTGACCAATTGCATTTGCCTTAAACACCCAGTTTACTCTTGTCTAAAATTTTAATATCTTACATTTACAGAATAAGCCTACAACAGCATAAATAAGCATGTTATTGAAAGTAAAGGCCTATATTTAATAAAATAAAGAAACTACTACTTCTCACTGCTGCTTCCTGGTGGTTTTGAGGACAATTACTCCAAGTCGCCCCCTGTCATTTCAAATAATAGTACAAAGGTGAACGTGACAAGTATAAATGCCTCGTCCATATAGGGAGGTTGTCGAGTTTTGTGGTGAAGAGTCAGGCGAAAGTATAAACAAGGCTTCATAAGAAGAGGAGAGAACAGATGCACCAGCAGAGAAAATACTGTAGCAGGTACTGCAAGCTCACAGTCCCTAATGCTAGAAATATTTTATGAAAATTCTGATTTGGGCTTATATGAATGCATCTCTAAAGGGAACTGACTGTATTCGGAAAAAGTTTTGATGGCATTTGCTACTTTGTTTTCAGCAGTAACCAAATAAACGTTATATTGCATCTGTTTCATAAGCGCCACCTACGGTCAGAGTGTGAATTTGCATTTTTAACAATTTCACAAAGATAAAGTCAGAAAATTCTGTTTTGTTTTAAATTTTGAAGTTATACAATCTAATTTTTTTAAAAATTAAAAAATAACTGCTCATGCTTTTTACAGCATGTAGCATCTTTGTTTGGATCATGATTTAAATGCAGTGTTCACCTTTAAATTCAAATGGCTACAAAATTTATTTTGCTTAAAGCCAGAGTTCTTTCATTATTTCTTCATTTCATTTTTTAAAGACATTATTAAATTACAATAATCTAACCTAAATGTTTTGATCAGTTTGATTTCAAACTTTGAATTGAATTTATTAGGGGTGTGACGAGACACTAATCCCACGAGACGAGACGAGACGAGACGAGACGAGATTTTTAGACTTTTTTTTTTTTTTTTAATCCTCAATGATGAAATATATAAGGAAAATAGTCTTTTATTCAACTGAAAAACACAAAATGCAAAAAATGTAGGTGCATTTTGAAATCAACTTATACTTTATTAAATTAAACTTATATTTTAATGAATTATATGCAGTAATAAACAACATGTAAACTAGAGCTGCACGATTCTGGATAAACTGAGAATCACAATTTTTTATTTATTTATTTATTTATTTTTAAAATTGGAGATCACGATTACGTAATAACGTAATTTACTTTATTTTATATATATATATATATATATATATATATATATATATATATATATATATATATATATTCATTTGAACAATTAAAAAAAAATTCAATGAAGGAGTCAGTGTCTCACTTCATAAAGACTTGTTTCACTATTGGAATCTCCTGAATGAATGATTCAATGTCAAATACATGTTTAAACGGGTTGTCGCCACCTCCTGGCGGAAGATGATAAGCGTTACTATACAAGTGTTAAGATACTTTCGTTTTGATCGCTACTGTAGACAATAAGTGTTTATACCCAAACTCTGTCTGTAACACAGAAATAATGATTTGTGGTTGAAAAAACTCTTTCTGGATCAGCAGCATGAATGCAGATTTGAATGTTTTTAACACCTGTTTCACATCGTAAGCGTCAGTGGAGCGTGTTTAGTCTGACAGCATTCACATCGGAAGCGTGATGATGATCGACCCTCTGATTCAACAACATCTCATGCTCCACTGACACTCGCGATGTGATGTGAAACAGTCTTAATAGAATCGGTGTCATTCAGGAATAAGATCGCGTGGGTGTTTGAATCAAGATCACAAGCGTAATTTTTAATGATTAATGGTGCAGCTCTAATGTAAACATTGCAAAATATTTTGCGAGGATATCGTCACGTTCTCGTGAGACCAGTAGGATCTCGCGAGACACATCGGATCTCGCGAGATCTCGTGCCACGAGATCTCGTCACACCCCTACACTGAAAAAAAGATTTGTTGGATTTACTCAATTGAATTATGGACATTGGTTCCACACATTTAGTTTGAGTTCACAGTGTCCTACACATTTATGTGGTTTCATTATAATACTTTTGTGTTAATCAGATGTATTTTCAAAAAGTAATGTGTACATAGTCTTTTTAAGTTATCCTAACATAATTCAGTTATGTTAGCTTAACATTATTATTTTATTTTAGATGCTTCGATTATGTTAATTTGATGCAATTAAATTAAGTTAGCTTAACATAATTTTGACAACTTGTACAATTTTAATGGTTTGTTGTTTCATTTCATTTTCAATAACACAAAAACCTTCTGTAAAGCCTTTATTTAATCATTTGAACAATGCGTCATTTAAAGGACATGTCTAAACAACATTTTGCTTTCAAAAACTTAGCATGAATAACTTCTCTGATGATTAAATGCACTGTAAAACCCGACAAGTTAGGTTAACTCAAACCGTTTGAGTAAAACGATTGCCTTAAAACGTTTAAGTTTTTAAAACTAACAATTAAGAGTGCTTTGAACATATTTCAGTTGAGTTCAGTTAAGTGATTAATTAAGTGCTGATTCAGCATTAGTGATGAACACCTGCTGTTAACAAACACAATCACTGACAGAAAGAGAAACACAAGAACAACAACCGACTTCAGCCATAGCCTTAGATGAAATCAACTGAAATAAAATACATTAAATCTCTTAAAAATCTGATTAAACAGCATCACCAGCTCCACTTATTAATAACCAGACTGACTTTATTTCTGTCAGACATCTACAGAAGCTCTTATTGAGAATTAACTAAGGTTTAGATGCTGATTTATTGTTTCAATTGAAGTAACCATGTTAGAGATCAGTGTCTGCTTTAGTTGGGCTCTCGACCCTTGACTTCTGTGTTAGATGTTTTTTTTCTCTGGTTGTTGTAATCAAGTGTTCCTCGAACATATTTGTTACGACTCAAAAGTCCAGAGGAAATTTTCGGTAGTTGGTTGTTATATATTTATAATGACGATCATCTGTGAGTGAGCTGAACTCGTTGAGAGTGAGCACAGACTCATTGTGTGTCTAATCTCTGGTTAACCGGATGTTGTATTGTTTACAGTAAAAGCGATTCTAAGAGCCACTGGTTCGGTGACAGTCAGTTAATAAAGGGCTTTCCAAACACTTTGTCCACAAAAAGTTTGAATCTATGGCAGAAAATAGACTCACACAGACATCAAGAATCAGCTTGTGAACCTCAACAATGGTGACCATTAAAAAAATTCATGCTGCAATGCATGCTGGGAGCCATAGATGAGTTTTGTACTATGTTAGTACCCAGCATGCATTGCAGCATGATTTTTTTTTTTTTTTTAATGGTCACCATTGTTGAGGTTCATAAGCTGATTCTTGATGTCTGTGTGAGTCTAGTTACTGCCATAGATTAAAACTTTTTGTGGACAAACTGTTTGGAAAGACCTTTATTAACTGACTGTCACCGAACCAGTGGCTCTTAGAATCGCTTTTACTGTAAACAATACAACATCCGGTTAACCAGAGATTAGACACACAATGAGTCTGTGCTCACTCTCAACGAGTTCAGCTCACTCACAGATGATCGTCATTATAAATATATAACAACCAACTACCGAAAATTTCCTCTGGGCTTTTGAGCTGCAACAAATATGTTCGAGGAACACTTGATTACAACAACCAGAGAAAAAAAACTACTAACACAGAAGTCAAGGCTCAAGAGCCCAACTAAAGCAAACACTGATCTCTAACATGGTTACTTCAAATGAAACAATAAATCAACATCTAAACCTTAGTTAATTCTCAATAAGATCTTCTGTAGATGTCTGACAGAAAAAAAGTCAGTCTGGTTATTAATAAGTGGAGCTGGTGATGCTGTTTGTGGGGTTGTTTAATCAGATTTTGAGAGATTTAATGTATTTTATTTCAGTTGATTTCATCTAAGGCTATGGCTGAAGTCAGTTGTTGTTCTTGTGTTTCTCTTTCTGTCAGTGATTCTGTTTGTTAACAGCAGGTGTTCATCACTAATGCTCAATCAGCACTTAATTAATCACTTAATTACTTAACTGCAATGTTTATCTTATTTTAGTGAACTCGACTGAAATAAGTTCAGAGCACTCATAATTGTTAGTTTTAAAAACTTGAATGTTTTAAGGCAATAAGTTTCCTCAAACGGTTTGAGTTAACCTAACTTGTCGGGTTTTACAGTGTATTTAATCATCAGAGAAGTTATTCATGCTAAGTTTTTGAAAGCAAAATGTTGTTTAGACATGTCCTTTAAATGACGCATTGTTCAAATGATTAAATAAAGGCTTTACAGAAGGTTTTTGTGTTATTGAAAATGAAATTAAACAACAAACCATTAAAATTGTACAAGTTGTCAAAATTATGTTAAGCTAACTTAATTTAATTGCACTGAATTAACATAATCGAAGCATCTAAAATAAAATAATAATGTTAAGCTAACATAACTGAATTATGTTAGGATAACTTAAAAAGACTATGTACACATTACTTTTTGAAAATACATCTGATTAACACAAAAGTATTATAATGAAACCACATAAATGTGTAGGACACTGTGAACTCAAACTAAACGTGTGGAACCAGTGTCCATAATTCAATTGAGTAAATCCAACAAATCTTCTTTTTTTGTGTAATTCAATTGAGTAAATCCAACAAATCATTTTTTTCAGTGTAGAATTTATACAAATAAATACAATAGCAAAGATACAAATGAAATTAACAGTGCTTTAAGTACTACAGAAATGGGATACTCTATTCAACTGTAAAATAACACTGGATAGTTTGTCACTTTAATTGTAAGGATTCATGTATATTTATTTATACAATATTCTATTTTTTTAATTCTATTTTTAAATAACAGCGGTATATTGCGATGCGGTGGAAATGACATTTGTTCATTGCAGGTCGGAAAAATTTCTCATGTAATCTTTTGTCCTCTTACAGACCTTAAAACTAGACAAATTATTTAAACTTATGAGACTATGTTACGTGACTTTTGAACAAGTTTTTTTTTATTCAACTTCACAAGGCTAAAAGTGCCCCTAGTTGAAGAAATGCCCTCATATGAATCGCGATTCTCTCTTCTGTCGATTCTAATGGATTCACAAGTTTCAAAATCAATGTTCTAGCAGCAGTTCTTAATACTGTTGCTCGCGTTGCCCTGCTCTGCATCTCTCTCTCTCTCTCTCATTCAAATCATCAGCTCAGTGAATACACTTTTCAGATAGCTATAAGAAACGTGTGCGGTTGCCATACTGTATTAAAGCTTTAATCAGAATAAAACCGTATATTAAAAGCTAACATAGTAGCATTTACAAATAACAGCGTATCTAAAAGTATGAGACAACAACAAACAAAAAAACTTAAGTCGACCATTAAAAGCCATGCTTACACAGGTTCTGCGTGATCCTCTTCACTAATATCCTCTGTGTCTCAATTGGGGTCAAATTGATAAGAAATACAGACAACGTCATTGTTTACAATACAACCGGAGCACATGCTGCTGAGCTGAGGGGCGGGACGTTTAAACGCACACTAGAGGTGGTTTAGCCAATCACAACACACTGAACCAGCTAACCAATCAGAGCCCATTGTGTATTTCTGAGAGAGGGCCTTCACAGAAACAGGAAATGATCAACAGAGAAGGGGCATCTATTTGACATCTGCATCTGCAAGTTTTTGCTCATCTGCAATACATCTATACTATTGCTTAAACGTGCTGAGGAGATTGTGTTCATGCACTTTTCCACCTCCAGTTCATCACCCATCTGCCTTCAGTTTTATAGTTCTGGTGCTGGTATTCCACTTATGTTTAACGTATAAAAGAAGGAAAGGTAACTGTTGATCTGGGAGAAAGGCTGACGCTCCTGCACAACCATGCAACTCCTTCACCGTAATACATTCATCTAAGTTTTCCGATTGTTCCATTCTGCTGTCTATTTATTAAGTGACTGTCTGTTTTAATATTTAGCTTGTAGTTAAAAGTCTGGCATTATGCATGCAATCTTTTTTTTTTCCCTGTTTATTATTAAGATTTTAGTTTGGACAATACACTGCACAAGTTGTCAAACACTTTGGTCTCATGTAGTCTGTTTGTCTGGGCCACTGGGTCTCATTAAAGAATTTTAACACACTCAGTATATCAGTTTTCAAAAACTATTGAATGATTATTTGGTTTTTGATTTTGATTAACATTTTCCATCCAGATAATTAAAATTGTTTATAGAGCGAGTAATTATGTGCATTATAATTATTGAATTAAAACTGAGAAACTCACCACTGACACTGAATGTCTTATTTGAGGGCACTCTGGGGCTGTTGATCTCAAACTTATAAAGTCCGGAGTCTGTGATTCTGAAGTTTGTGATCTTGAGATCTCCAGTTTGAGTGTCCAGCTGCAGTCTGTCTGTGAATTTCACGTCATTATCATATACAGCATTGTTCTTAATCACTCTAGCTATGCGAGTGGTGTTAAACCTCCATTCAATTTCATCATCTGTCTTTATTTCAGTAACATCAGTGTGTAGAGTGACTGAATCTCCCTCCTTCACTGACACTGACTCACCAAACACACCTGAAAAACAAACAGAAACAGTCAGTCAGACAGAGATGAACCTTATAAATCACTCAATTGTGTTTTTTTTTTTTTTTATTGTGAATCTTGCCTACTGATCAGTGGCACTAATAAATTTCTTGTGAATTGCTGCAGTCTACATTAATGACGGCATGAATAAAGGTGTCTTTATGCCCAGATTCATAAACATGGAAGAAAAAAGAAAAAAAAGAACACTTATTTTTAATGTAATGTAATGCAGTCATTGTTATTGGAAAATAATACAGGGGTCGGTCCATCCCAAGTGGTCCAATGGAGGTTTCCTTACACTGTAAATAATTGCTGTAAAATTTACAGTAACTTACTGGCAATTTTGGTTGCCAGTAAGACTGTAAATTTACAAGAGTACTGTAAATCAATAATTACAATTGCACTGTAAAAATACAGCAAACTCTTGCATGCTGTAAAATTGTTACGATGGTGTGTAAACATTTGGTAAACTTATTTCATTTGATTTTACTAAGAAGGAACATTTCTTAATATAAAACTGCAAACACTAAATTTGTAATAGTAAAGTTACTAAAAACATGACTTTAACTCAAATCATTGCAGTTTATCATCAGCTATAGCACACATGCATGTGGTAAAGCACTTAACCCCTTGACTGTCACTCACAGTTTTGAACATAGACATTATAGTGCACTATCCAAACTTAATTTTTTATAATTCATGAATGAAAACATTTTCCAAAGTGATTTTGATGTACCATTTCCATGATAATGCAATGTCTGATTTTAAAATGGGTTTCAAAGGATGAATTTTGAGATTTTAAGTTTTCAACTGATATATAATTTCTTATGATTTCTAAAGCGTGATAGAGAAAAAGGCAAAAAAGAAGACTTTCTGTGACAAAGGTCAGAACTCCTGTTATGATGTAGATTTTTCAGGTGCACTCTTGTCATAAACAGAGTTGTAAAGTCCAGGGGTCAGAAAGTAAAAGTCCTGCCATATTTTTGTTCCACCCATGAACTCAGCAGCTGATTTCACCAGAGGAGGAACCAAGTCATTCCTTTCAAGTCACAAGCAAGTCTCAAGTCAAATCCCAAGTCCTCAAAGAGTTAAAGTTAATGAGATAATTAAGTTTCCAATTAAATGATGATTGTGCATTAGTGATGAACACCTGCTGTTATTGAGAATTACAGAGGATCAGATGTTGATGTTTTAATGGTTAAAATGATGCCACCATCACAGAGATCAATGCGTGCTTTAGTTGGGCTCTTGACCCTTGACTTCTGTGTCAGATCTCTCGCTGCAGCAGTGCATGTGCTGTTATAAAGCAGAGAGATCAGTGCTATACA
This sequence comes from Acrossocheilus wenchowensis, assembly GCA_029620275.1. NCBI lineage: Eukaryota > Metazoa > Chordata > Actinopteri > Cypriniformes > Cyprinidae > Acrossocheilus > Acrossocheilus wenchowensis. The sequence goes on from JAJUBA010000173.1 coordinate 415,186, forward strand.
GTGAGCAGCTAATAGCTGTTTTCATATGATGAGATAGTCATCAGGCGCTGACCTGTGTACCTCCAAAGTAACTCTTTTTCTTTTATTTATATGTTCAGGTTTTCAATAATCAACCCTGTGAAACTACAGCATGCGATGAAAGTGTTGCTCTAATAGTTATATTGAATCAATTTTAAATTTCTGTAATGCACATAAATATTAAAACTCCAGAGCTATTTATACACACAGAGACATCAAGAGCCAGCATATGAATCTCAACAATGGTGACAATCAGCAAAATGCTTCATGCTGCAATGCATACTGGGTAACACCATAGTAAAAACTCCCATCATGCACTGCAGCATGAATAATTATTGTCACCATTGTTGAGGATCATATGATAAGTGTTCACGTCTAGAAGCCTGAGTGACACAGTTTTTCTTTTTTCCAATATTTAAGCATTAAGGTGACAATTTGTTTATAAACAGCTGGATACTACCAAAGAGAGATGTCTTTGTGACAAATGGGGCTTTACTATGTATTGAAACACACCAAAAGCGCTTTACAATCATGTGGCGGGCACTTCTCAACCACACATCAGCTACAGGTGGAGTGATGTTCATTCAAGTGAATAAAAGCAGAAGGTGTAAACGCATCTGCTTCAAGCTTTTAATTCAGCAATGAACAAATATTTGTTGTGAAACAACATTGCAACTGCTTAAAAGCGAACCACTTTCAGTTACTAAAATGGTCAAGAGCCCAACTAAAGCAAGCACTGATCTCCATGATGGTGGCATCATTTTAACCAATAAAACATCAACATCTGATCCTCTGTAATTCTCAATAACAGCAGGTGTTCATCACTAATGCACAATCATCATTTAATTAGAAACTTAATTATCTCATTAACTTTAACTCTTTGAGGACTTGGGATTTGACTTGAAAGGAATGACTTGGTTCCTCCTCTGGTGAAATCAGCTGCTGAGTTCATGGGTGGAACAAAAATATGGCAGGACTTTTACTTTCTGACCCCTGGACTTTACAACTCTGGTCATAAATTAATCTATTACTTTTCCTACATAATTTTTTTTACAAAAAAAGTGGTAAAATACCTTTTTAGGAGTCTTAGACCTTTCCAACGATATACAGTTTGTCATGATTAGATTAGGATTTAATTGTAAAATAGTGAAGTAAACGTAGGCGTCCCACAGGGTGGACGGTGACAGTTAAGAGGTTAACAAAGAGATCATCACTGTATCAGCAACTCTACAGTTACTGTCTTTAAATAAAGCAGCAGAACATCAGTGTTTGTGGCTCATCATTGACTGAAGCACAGGCTCTACTCTCCACCGCAACGGTGACCCACAAAACTACATTAAACTAAGAGATCTCTCTTGTGCAAAATAATACAGTTCAGTTAAATATTTACTCTCCTTATAGATAGCAGCTGCTGTTAACAAGCAGAATCACTGAATGAAAGAGAAACAAGAACTACAACTGACTTCAGCCACAGCCTTAGATGAACTCATCTGAAATACAAGACATCATTAAATCTCTCAAGATCTGATTGAACAACTCCACAAACAGCATTACCAGCTTCACACATTACAATTTTACTTTATTTCTGTCATATGTCTATAAAAGCCATATCACCCTGCAGCCCAAGATCGGTTGCCCACGAAGCTAAGCAGGGCTGAGCCTGGTCAGTACCTGGATGGGAGACCTCTTGGGAAAACTAGGTAGCTGTTGGAAGAGGTGTTAGTGAGGCCAGCAGGGGGTGCTCACCCTGTGGTCTGTGTGGGTCCTAATGCCCTAGTATAGTGATGGGGACACTATACTGTTAAAAAGCACCGTCTTTCAGATGAGACGTTAAACCGAGGACTTGACTCTTTGTGGTCACTAAAAAAAATCCCAGGACACTCATCGTAAAAGAGTAGGGGTGTAACCCCAGTGTCCTGTCCCAAATTGCCTCCACTGGCCCTTGTCTATCATGGCCTCCTAATAATCCCCATCCACTTGATTGGCTCTATCTTTCTCTTCTCTCCACCTGTAGCTGGTGTGTGGTGAGCACACTGGCGCCGTTGTCCTGTGGCTGCCGTTGCATCATCCAAGTGGATGCTGCACACTGGTGGTGGTTGAGAAGAGACCCCTATATGATTGTAAAGCGCTTTGGGTGTATAGCTATACACAATAAAGCGCTATATAAAAAATGCTTAATTCATTCAAAAATAATTTGAGAATTAACAGAAGTTTATTTGTTTTATTGAAAATGTTTTGTTTGACCTCACCATTGTGGCGATCAGGGTTTGCTTTAGTTGGGCTCTTGACCATCAAATTCTAACCTTAGCGTTTTTCTGGCTGCTGTAACTGTGTTTGTAAAGCACATTTGTTGTAGCATGAAAACCCAGAAAAATGTGTGATTATGTGCTTGTGATTGACTATTGGTAATGATGTAATCATTATCTAGTGGCCTGATTCACTGATCTCATTCAGAGGCTGGTCTTTAAAGGCATGGTGTGGATCTTTTTATTTGTTAGTTTTGGTGTTGTTTACAGCTGATATATGACCCTGAATGAGACGACAAACTGCTACTAAAAAATTTAAAAAACATCTTATGCACAAAGCTTTTAGTACTACGGCAGCAACCAGACACACACAGACATCAAGAATCAGCGTATGAATCTCAACAATGGTGACAATCAAAAGCTTAATGCTGCAATTCATGCTGGGTACCAGCACAGTACACTGTAAAAAATGATTCACTATATTTACTCAATAAAACTGAGTAATCCACTATATTTACTCAATAAAATTGAGGTAACAATTTGCACTCACTTTGTTTGAATAGATTATATCCTATATATTGAGTAAAGATTACCTAAATTTTACAGCTATGACAAGCTAAAAGAAATTAGGTAATGTCTACCTAATATTTTTCATTAAATTACATAACTAATTACTTATAAAAATTGAGTAACATTAACTCTATTGTTAGTAGGCAACAGTTCATCACTGTAAAACCCAAGTTAGGGTAACAAACCGTTTGACTAAACCGATTGCCTTAAAACATTTAAGTTTTTAAAACTTAACAATTATGAGTGCTCTGAACTTATTTCTGTCAGACATCTACAGAAGATCCTATTGAGAATTAACTAAGGTTTAGATGTTGATTTATTGTTTCAATTGAAGTAACCATGTTAGAGATCAGTGTCTGCTTTAGTTGGGCTCCTGACCCTTGACTTCTGTGTTACATGTTTTTTTTTTTGCTCTGGTTGTTGTAACCATGTGTTTCTCAAACATATTTGTTACAGCTCTAGAGAACCCAGAGAAAATGATCAGTAGTTGGTTGTCATATATTTATAATGACAATCATCTGTAAGTGAACTGATCTCATTGAGAGAGAGCACAGACTCGTTGTGTGTCTAATCTCTGGTTAAGTGAATGTTGCATTGATTATAGTAAAAGTGTTTCTGTGACAGTCAGTTAACAAAGGAGTTTCTAAACAGTTTATCTACAAAAAGTTTCAATCTATAGAAGCAATTGGACTCCCACAGACATCAAGAATCAGCTTGTGATCCTCAACAATGGTGACCATTAAAAGAAAAGAAAAATCATGCAGCAATGCATGCTGGGTACTAGCATAGTACAAAACTCATCCATGGCTCCCAGCATGCATTGCAGCATGATTTTTCTTTTCTTTTAATGGTCACCATTGTTGAGGATCACAAGCTGATTCTTGATGTCTGTGTGAGCCCAATTGTTGCCATAGATTGAAACATTTTGTGGACAAACTGTTTAGAAACTCTTTGTGGACAAACTGTTTAGAAACTCCTTTGTTAACTGACTGTCACAGAACCACTTTTACTATAATCAATGCAACGTTCACTTAACCAGAGATTAGACATGCAACGAGTCTGTGCTCACTCTCAATGAGATCGGTTCACTTACAGATGATTGTCATTATAAATATATGACAACCAACTACTGATCATTTCCTCTGGGCTTTTGAGCTGCAACAAATATGTTTGCATAGTTACAACAACCAGAGCAAAAAAAAAAAACATGTAACACAGAAGTCAAGGGTCAGGAGCCCAACTAAAGCAGACACTGATCTCTAACATGGTTACTTCAATTGAAACAATAAATCAACATCTAAACCTTAGTTAATTCTCAATAAGATCTTCTGTAGATGTCTGACTGAAATAAGCTCAGAGCACTCATAATTGTTCATTTTAAAAACTTAAATGTTTTAAGGCAATCGGTTTAGTCAAACGGTTTGTTACCCTAACTTGGGTTTTACAGTGATGAACTGTTGCCTACTAACAATAGAGTTAATGTTACTCAATTTTACAAGTAATTAGTTATGTAATTTAATGAAAAATATTAGGTAGACATTACCTAATTTCTTTTAGCTTGTCATAGCTGTAAAATTTAGGTAATATTTACTCAATATATAGGATATAATCTACTCAAACAAAGTGAGTGCAAATTGTTACCTCAATTTTATTGAGTAAATATAGTGGATTACTCAGTTTTATTGAGTAAATATAGTGAATCATTTTTAACAGTGTACAAAACTCACCCATGAATCCCAGCATGCATTGCGGCATGAATAAATTATGCCGCTGAATTGTCCACTTATTGTCTTTAATTCTTACTATGTGCTTTTATTTTTAATGTTTTTGTGTTGAGTTTTAGTAGCATGTTTTGTAATGTTCTGAGTTGATCTGTTTAATTATTTTGTTGATTGTCACCGTTGTTGAGATTCATACGCTGATTACTGATGTCTCTGTGTGTCTATTTGCTGCCGTAGTACGAAAAGTTTTGTGCATAAGACATTTTTAAATTTTTTCAGTAGTCTGTTATTTCATTTAGGGTCATATAACGATTGTAAACAATACACACATCAAAAGACATCTGCACCATGTCTCTAAAGATCAGCCTCTGAATGAGATCAGTGAATCAGGCCACTAGATAATGATTACATCATTACCAATAGTCAATCATAAGCACGTAATCACACATTTTTCTGGGTTTTCATGCTGTAACAAACGTGCTTTACAAACACAGTTACAGCAGCCAGAAAAACGCTAAGGTTAGAATTTGATGGTCAAGAGCCCAACTAAAGCAAACCCTGATCGCCACAATGGTGAGGTCAAACAAAACATTTTCAATAAAACAAATAAACTTCTGTTAATTCTCAAATTATTTTTGAATGAATGAAGCATTTTTTATATAGCGCTTTATTGTGTATAGCTATACACCCAAAGCGCTTTACAATCATATAGGGGTCTCTTCTCAACCACCACCAGTGTGCAGCATCCACTTGGATGATGCAACGGCAGCCACAGGACAACGGCGCCAGTGTGCTCACCACACACCAGCTACAGGTGGAGAGAAGAGAAAGATAGAGGCAATCAAGTGGATGGGGATTATTAGGAGGCCATGATAGACAAGGGCTAGTGGAGGCAATTTGGGCCAGGACACTGGGGTTACACTCCTGCTCTTTTACGATGAGTGTCCTGGGATTTTTTTTAGTGACCACAAAGAGTCAAGTCCTCGGTTTAACGTCTCATCTGAAAGACGGTGCTTTTTAACAATGTGTGAAGCTGGTAATGCTGTTTGTGGAGTTGTTCAATCAGATCTTGAGAGATTTAATGATGTCTTGTATTTCAGTTGAGTTCATCTAAGGCTGTGGCTGAAGTTAGTTGTAGTTCTTGTTTCTCTTTCATTCAGTGATTCTGCTTGTTAACAGCAGCTGTTATCTATAAGGAGAGTAAATATTTAACTGAACTGTATTATTTTGCACAAGAGAGATCTCTTAGTTTAATGTAGTTTTGTGGGTCACCGTTGCGGTGGAGAGTAGAGCCTGTGCTTCAGTCAATGATGAGCCACAAACACTGATGTTCTGCTGCTTTATTTAAAGACAGTAACTGTAGAGTTACTGATACAGTGATGATCTCTTAAGTGCTTTACCACATGCATGTGTGCTGTAGCTGATGATAAACTACAACGATTTGAGTTAAAATCATGTTTTTAGTAACTTTACTATTACAAAATAAGTGTTTGCAGTTTTATATTAAGAAAAGTTCCTTCTTAGTAAAACCAAATGAAATAAGTTTACCAAATGTTTACACACCATCATAACAATTTTACAGCATGCAAGAGTTTGCTGTATTTTTACAGTGCAATTGTAATTATTGATTTACAGTACTCTTGTAAATTTACAGTCTTACTGGCAACCAAAATTGCCAGTAAGTTACTGTAAATTTTACAGCAATTCTTTACAGTGTACCTTTTACTTTTTTAAATTGATTACCTCTATGTATTGGCATTGCAAAACCACTTGTTTTTGTTTTGATTCTACTTGGTTTAACCACTGTGGGCATTTTTATGTCCTGGCAAACAATATGTTAACAAAAAAACCTTAACATTCCGCTATTAAAATTATGAGTTTGAAGTTCTGCTGGTTACAGATGTAGGGCTGGTTGAACTCTGGGAAAAGAATACTTTATTCACGTGTTTTGAGAAGTGAACAGATGTCATTTAAGCATTGAAAATAACAACTATAAACAGTATATAGTTTATAATTGACATAAATTATGCTTGTCAATGGGGTCAAAAACAGTGGTTCTCAGCGAGTGACCACTAAGGGGCCTCTTCAAACTTTAAAGGGGGACCTAATTGTAAAATTATGTAAATTTAGTTTTCTAAATACATTAAACATAAAGATGCATAACATTAAACTGACGTAATGTATTATTTTTATTTAAGTGCAAATTTACGGTTTGTAGAAAAGCGAAACCAAAAGTGCTATAGCCATTGGCGTTACGGGTGGGAAATGTCCCCACCCCTTTTTTTAAACATCTCGCTGCATAGACGTACAATTTTGCAGATGATACATTTGTTTATGTTAAATAAGATGCAATCAGGCGCTGGAATCTGCTGTTTTGGAAATCATGCTGAATGTTAAGTGACGGAACGTTCCCACTAAACATTAGATGTCTGACGGACGTGCAGATTATGTCTATATTGCGTCCGTCGGTCCAAGACCAATTCTGCACGTCTACACAACGTGCAAACTAGGTCCGCTATTTGGACGTCTAACCAAGACCCCATTTGGACGTCAATATGCAGTTCTACATTTGAACGTCGGACTAGGTAACTTTTTTGGACGTCGAAGACATGTGCAGAAAATTGACATTATTAATGAATGTAATATTTATTTTATTTAAGACAAATATCAACATTGTTCTTATCAGCATGGTTAATGAATGTCAATATGGGTTATTTGTGATGAAACATTATTTGTTATTTAAATATTTATTTATTGAGTAGGCTACATTATGTCTAAAATGAGTTTAAGTTTGATGTAGAAAAGACGTCCACAAAGACCACATATGGCCTACAATTAGCCCTTATACAGAGGTCCTGTGGACGTCAATACTGGACATTCGTTAGACGTTGGAAAAAAGACGTCATCTGGCGTCACAGTCTGCACCTTCAGGGAACCAAAATTGGACGTTCAAAAACGAAGTACAAAAGACGTTGTTTGGACGTGCCTTTGCGCAGTGGGTTCTGTTGTCTTCAATCACAAGCGCTTCAATCTATCGCTTAATGATGCGGAGACTATCTATTCATTACAATTAAATCACAAAACAAAATACACACTGTAGTGAACAACAGTCAAAGTGGGATTCCAAGGAACATTTAATGGCAGGGCCCCTCTCTAACTGCCGGCGTGGAGGGAGATGTGCCCCACTGTGATTGGATCGTTGTAGAGGAACATAAAAATATGTTCAGAACCATCAGATAAGATGCCAAGACAACTGCCAGACACCTCCAACAGGACAGGAAGGGAGACCTTCTGCATCCCCGACCACCTAAGAGAGGACTTCTCATTGGACTACGGGTTGACCCACACCATCACACCCAATCCTAAGGTTTAGGAAATAACTACCATAAAAATTCCTCCAGATCTCTGGATGCAACAGCAGTGGCTGAAACAAAGAAAGGCCACACAGATCTATCCAAATCCATTCATACCCATGTTTGGAGACCTTAAATGGATGCAAACTTCAAGGAATTCACTTCATCCTCAGATGAAGTACAGTTTATGTTGATGGCCATTGACTGTTAACACAACAGTTCACGGAAGCAGGCCTATTAACATATTATGGTATGAATAAGTGATAGTTCAACAGTTTCCTATCATGTTTGGACTCTTTTTGCTCCTTATGATGCTGATAATAGTTTGGAAGAGGTTTGGTAAAGAAATATTGCATGGGTGAAATGTTAAAGACACTGTTTAACTTTGTACTCCATTGTATGCAAATGAGTTCCACACTAGGGCGGGCAACATCATGGCCACCTTGGACACAAGCGGCCAATCACATTCCTGGAACGGAGAGGCGCCAGATTTCAATCTCCTCCTCATCAAAAAGAGATAAAGGTACCTTCCCAAAAGACACTCCTTGTTCTGAGTCTGAGTCCTGTTACCGGGAAGACAGCAACAGGAACACTCCCCGTTTCTGAGTCTTTCATCTAGAGAGACACTAACAGAAACACCAAAGTTTTAAGTCTCTGATACATCCAGAGAGACAGTAGCAGATACGACGTTCTGAGTCTCTGGCCTGACGAGGAAAGAGATTTCAAGACAGCTAAGGTTTAACTCAGCCCCTGAACAAACCTTTCTTATCGGATTTGGCTACCCTTCAGTTGCAAAGGACCCAGCAGTGACGGACCCCGTCTCACTCTTGCCGCTCCGAAAGCAGCACAACCCAGTCCGCACAGGACCTCCGCAGTGGCAGACACTGCCTGAAACCCACGGCTCCTCAACGATGCAGCCAGGCTGCAAAGGACCCCGTGAAGACCCATCTGACCCAGCTGCCCGGTCCATGCTCTAAGAACCCTTTGTGGCACAACAGCAGTTCAGCATCCTCCAGGTCAGCGCATTGACGGCTACCGGAACGCAACTCTGTGCCCTCCCCACTGCACGCAGTCTGCATCACCAGTGGAAGACGTCTCTACCGCCGGACTAATCACCCGCCTGTGGAACGTAATTATAAACTTAACAAACCTCTTTCCTAAAGACCTTGGCTTAGTTTATACCTGCAGCCTATGTTTTTCTAAACTGTTTAGATAACATTTACTTGGGGTCAGCATTACGAATAATAGATATATTATTTGTTCAGAGATAAATAAGCAGTTATTTATCTTTAATTCCACCAGAGCCATTAAGTGGTTCCCATAAGCAACATTTCCATAGAAATCTATTCCATTGCTACATTCAGCTCAACAGCATTGCATTCAGCCATTCTGTATTCATTTCATTTATTTGTTTCTGCGATTCATATTTAGTATTTTACTTCATATTTAGTTGTCTATTATTCTCTATTAGCAGTGCATATTCACTTATTGGTATCATCACTAGTTGTTGTATTTACTCTTGCATATCTATTGTTAATAAATTTCATTTATCTTATTACAATTGTGTCTTCTTTGTGTTGATGATCCAAGACTCTACTAGCTAGCTAAACCACCAATCTTTCAAATAAATCAGCTGATCAGCTCCCACCAATGTGTGCAATTCAAATTATTGAACAGCTTGTGGGAAACACGCCCACATTGCCAAATTACCAGTCTTTGACTGGTGCACTAAACTAAGTGCGGGGGGAATTGGTCATCTGATATACTCATAACCGCACCTTGAGTGACGTGTGACCCAAAATCACAACGTCTTAGGTGACGTGAGTCCTACACACTACAACACAAACGTGTCCCTGCTCTTGAGATATGATCATTGATGAACACTGATTTTAATAAGGGGGAAAAAATATGCGAGGGCGGATTAGAACCCAAAACCCAACCAATATTCTTTCACTAGACTGTTAGGAACGCAAATTTGGATCATTTCGTATCTAGGTATTTATTGACTAACATGAATAATGTCGGGCCTTATAATGCATTTTATTCTAGTACATGTAAGAATAAAACTACCACGTTACAAATCAGTTCAATGTCGATACATTAACCACACATACACTGTAAAAAAAAAAAGGAATTTTATGGAAAATAACTGTGATTTTTTCAGGTTGTTTTCTTTTATTTTGAATTGCAGTCAAAACGCTGTAAAATTATCTCTGAATTAACTACTTGGCTGTTATTTTAAGGATTATGAAATTAATGACAATTTACAATAATTCACATTTTTAATAAAGAAAAACTACTGTATTTTTATACAGTACATTTTCTGTTTTCTTAAATTACAAACAAATGTATGTAAAATTACAAAAACAATCTGTAATTAATAAAATAACAAAACCGTTAGATGATAAAATGGTCAAATTACTGGCAGCAACAGCTGCTGAACAAAAACCATAAAATTAAAGTAAAATATCCTTATTTAACCCCTTAACTGTCACTCACAGTTTTGAACATAGACATTATAGTGCACTATCCAAAATTAATTTTTTATAATTCATGAATGAAAACATTTTCCAACGTGATTTTGATGTACCATTTCCATGGTAATGCAATGTCTGATTTTAAAATGGGTTTCAAAGGATGAATTTTGAGATTTTAAGTTTTCAACTGATATATAAAGCGTGATAGAGAAAAAGGCAAAAAAGAAGACTTTCTGTGACAAAGGTCAGAACTCCTGTTATGATGTAGATTTTTCAGGTGCACTCTTGTCATAAACAGAGTTGTAAAGTCCAGGAGTCAGAAAGTAAAAGTCCTGCCATATGTTTGTTCCACCCATGAACTCAGCAGCTGATTTCACCAGAGGAGGAACCAAGTCATTCCTTTCAAGTCACAAGCAAGTCTCAAGTCAAATCCCAAGTCCTCAAAGAGTTAAAGTTAATGAGATAATTAAGTTTCTAATTAAATGATGATTGTGCATTAGTGATGAACACCTGCTGTTATTGAGAATTACAGAGGATCAGATGTTGATGTTTTAATGGTTAAAATGACGCCACCATCACAGAGATCAATGCATGCTTTAGTTGGGCTCTTGACCCTTGACTTCTGTGTCAGATTTCTCGCTGCAGCAGTGCATGTGCTGTTATAAAGCAGAGAGATCAGTACTATACAGTGAGCAGCTAATAGCTGTTTTCATATAATGAGTTAGTCATCAAGCGCTGACCTGTTTACCTCCAAAGTAACTCTTTTCTTTTATTTATATGTTCAGGTTTTCAATAATCAACCCTGTGAAACTACAGCATGCGATAAAAGTGTTGCTCCAATAGTTATATTGAATAAATTTTAAATTTCTGTAATGCACATAAATATTTAAACTCCAGAGAGACATCAAGAGCCAGCATATGAATCTCAACAATGGTGACAATCAGCAAAATGCTTCATGCTGCAATGCATACTGGGTAACACCATAGTAAACACTCCCATCATGCACTGCAGCATGAATAATTATTGTCACCATTGTTGAGGATCCTATGATAAGTGTTCACGTCTAGAAGCCTGAGTGATACAGTTTTTCTTTTTTCCAATATTTAAGCATTAAGGTGACAATTTGTTTATAAACAGCTGGATATTACCAAAGACAAATATCTTTGTGCCGACTGAGGCACGTATGCAGCGCTTTACTATGTATTGAAACACACCAAAAGCGCTTTACAATCATGTGGGGGGCTCTTCTCAACCACACATCAGCTACAGGTGGAGTGATGTTCATTCAAGTGAATGAAAGCAGAAAGTGTAAACACATCTGCTTCAAGCTTTTAAATCTCAACAATGGTGACAATCAACAAAAAGCTTGTTTTGTGATGATCAGAGCTAATCTGAATATTTTGTAGATTGTTACCATTGTTGAGGTTCATATGCAGATTCTTGATATCTGTGACTCTACGTGCTCTCAGCTGAACAATTTCTTCAAAATGCTTTGCAACCCTTAAAATATCAAAGCAGGGCTACATTTCAAGCAATGAAACTGTAACACTACAGCAAAATTAAATTAATAAATTTAACATGTTCAGACATTTCTGATGTGGCTAGTGAGTTAGGCCACTATATAATGACAAGACCATCATCAGCACGCAAACCACTTCATCTGATCAGAATTTTTCTTGCAGGTTTTGCTCTAACAAATGTGCTTTAGAAACACACACAGCAGCCAGAGAAGAAACATTGTTCAAAAAGTGAAGGGTCAGAAGCCCAACTAAAGCAAACACTTATCTCTACAATGGTGACTTCAAACTTGATTAATTTCAATAAAACATCAACATCGAAACCTCTGTTAATTCTCAATAAGAAGTTGTGTATGAAATAAATAAAGTCAGACTGGTTTGTAATAAGTGACGATGCTGAGATCTAGAGAGATCTGTTAGTGTTTAATGTTCTTTTGGGATCTAAAGGGTTACTGTTTTCTGTGTTTTGTGGGTCACCATTGTGCTGAAGACTAGAGTCTGTGCTTCAGTCCAGGAGAAGACCAAGAAACAAGACGTTATGCTGAATGTATCTTTATTTAAAAGCAGTAACTGTGGAGCTGTTGATGTAGCGATAGTTATTAGTTTTTGCGTTTATGCTGTTGTTAGATGATGGTTAACTGCAAAAAAAAAGTTTCACAGAGAATGTTTCACAATTATAATCCAGACAGTACCTGTAAAGTAAAAAAAAAAAAAACTAAGAAAAAAAGTAGGATGTTGTACCTTCATTTTACAGTTTTTGTTTGGGAGCTACTTCTGCCATTCATTGACTGTTTTTTTTAAAAACGTTCTTTAACCGTTATTTCCATTAATGGTAAACGTTTGGCACCCTGTGCTGCCAAGCATTTCACTGTTTTTTTACATTTATTTTTTTTACAGTGTAGCCTACATTAACATTCATTAACATTCATGCATACTCACTTATTAAAACAAAGTCGCCACTGGCTGCAGCCATGCTAAAAAACACTTACCGATCGCGAATACCGGGAACAGAAAGAGTAGAAATACTCTCTTCATAGTGATGTAGTGGAGTGAATATAGATGATCCTTTGAGTTATTACAGTCCTCCGATCGACCTGTTTTTTTCTGAGCCGCATGAGAGACCGAAAACAAAGAAAGAAAAAAAAAAAAAAGAAAGACTGATTTACACTGATGGAAATGTACTGCTGATTTATCTTTATGATTTATATTACGCTGACACGTCCATGTATTTTTATTTTATTTATTTCTTTTTATTTTATTTTGAACAATAGCAAAAGCTAAGTCCTGTAGCCTCTCTACAATGGCTGAATGTTCTTTGTGTCAGGATAAGTGTCGGACTGTGTCAGGAACGACCGCCGCACATTCAGCAGTGTTTTACACAACAGCCCAACTAGTGTATGGTTTTCTTTTTTAAAGGAGCAGACTAGCCACTATTTGTATTTATTTATTTTTTTTTAGGTTTTCTTTTCTTTGTTTATTTTATTTACTCATTTATTTTTTACTTGATTAGATATGTTTAATTTGATCATATTGAATATTGTGTTATTTGTGTGGTATTTTTTTTACAGGGCCTGTAGGTGTATGTGTGAATTGCAGATCAGTGCAAGTGTCGGGTGTGAGAATGTAAATGCAAAAATTAAATATGTAACATATTTAAAAGTCATTAATGGCTGTATTTATCTAATGATATGAATTGAATTTGTAGGTTTTTTAATTAGGCACTGAACACAGTACCCATTAAAAAAACTTTTCACTATTCATTGGCTATGTCCCAGGTAGTTCTATCAGTGGCCACTTTGCTGTCTTTCATAGCAAAACACCCAGAAATACACAAAAACACTGGTCAAAGTTTTTTTGTTTTTTTTTTCCTTTTCAAAATGTCTTTTAATTTGTATAGAAATCATGATAATTTCAGCAGCTGGGTGAAAGCTGAATGGAGCACAGGAAAAGAAAACCTTACTACACAACAATACCACACTACTTAACAAAACAGTGTACATACTGAAAAGCTAACAGCGAAGCTACCACCCTGCTACTAAATGTAATTAAAGAGCTTAGTTATTTACATGCACTGACTTGAGAAGCCTCTTAATATTGATAACACTGATTAATGACTGATCCAGTAGGTGGCACTATTGATCTGAAGAAATCAGTAAAAAAATCAATAAATTAAAAAATCCACTTAGTGGTGAGAGAAAATTCTGTTATTCTCAGTTATGGTTAAGGCAAAATGACTAAAAGAACTAAACTATAATCTATAAGGTCATTCAGTATCAACTGATAAAGCAGTTTGTTGTTTAAATGTAAAAATATTCTGGAAAAGGTTGGCCGCATTAACAAAGTGAGAATATATGATTTATCTGCGAGGGTCTAAAGAAGATGATGTCTGTTCTGCCATCTCTACTTTTCAGTGCTATGGGATTTTTAATGACCACAGAGAGTCAGGACCTCAGTTTAACGTCTCATCTGAAATACAGTGCTTTTTACAATATAGTGTACCCGTCACTATACTGGAGCATTAGGACCCACACAGACCACAGGGTGAGCACCCCCTGCTGGCCTCACTAACACCTCTTCCAGCAGCAACCTAGTTTTCCCAGGAGGTCTCCCATCCAGGTACTGACCAACTCAACCCTGCTTAGCTTCATTGGGCAACCAGTCTTGGGCTGCAGGGTGATATGGCTGTGGCTATTTATGATTTATTGACTGTTTCTATTTAGCGACTGACTATTTTTGCTATACGCAAACTGCCTGCCATATTGGAACAGTCAAAGCTGAACTTTGGTGTGGAATATAAATATTTTTTTTTGAAAATGAAAATGTTTTTTGAAGTTTGAAGCCACTTTTGGAGAAGATTGGACATCATTTATAAAAAGGAGAAATGATAAAAATTCCATTAGCATCCAAAAAAGGCTATCAATCTAGTGGCGTTACAAATGAGTTACAATCTTCCTCCGTAAGGTTCTTATAGCTCACATAGTGGAAGTAGGGTTGCAAAAGGTGGACAATTTCTGAAACCTTCCAGAAATTTTGGAAGCATTCCAGTTTTTGGAAACTTGAGGAAAATACCAAGGTATTTGGGAAAGTTTTGAAAAGTTTCTGGAAATTTGCCACCCCTTTGCAACCCCAAGTGGTAGAAGAAAAATAACAAAACTACAAGAGGCAAAAATGCATTTTTACTTCCTGAGGAGCAAGTATTGTCTATTCCTTCCAGTTCCTGTTTAACTTTTTTTTTTTCACTTCACCACTGGAAGACTGTATATAATAGAGCTGTAACTCTCTACTCACCATAGACAGTAACAGTGAATCTATATTTAGCCTCTGAACTGCTGTTTTTGATGGTCACTTCATAAAGTCCAGAGTCTGTGGTTCTGAAGTTTGTGATGGTCAGAGATGCAGTCTGATGATCCAGCTTCAGTCTGTCTCTGAATCTCCCATCAGTACCATTATATGTGGACATCTCATTAAACTCTCTGTTGATTTTAGCTATGAGAGACCTGTCATTTCCAAACTTCCACAGTATCTGATCCTCTTTCTGTGTTTCAGTGAGACTAGTGTTTAGAGTGACAGAATCTCCTTCAGTCACTGACACTGACTTCACTGAAAGTTCTTGCAACTGAAGTTCATCAGAGATGCACACAAAAATAACATGCAAATATAAATTATAAAACTTGCCTATAACTCACCAACCAGACAGCAACAGCACAAACAGCAAAAAGCAAATGTTTGAAACATTTTCTTCAGCAGTTCAGTGGTCCGAGTTTCACTCAAATCTGAAAACCTGTGAGCACCTGTAGTTATACGGTGTAGAGAAAAAAGCTGGTAACAATGTTAACGATTCACTAACTTCTGCCAGATTGAATTAGAGTACGCCTCATGCCTTCAAACATGCACTTAAAGTGTGCGCCAAGCACTAGGAAAATACAAGTATCAGAATCAGATTCCCACACAATAAAAAAAAAAAATATTTTCACTGTTGTATATTCAACAATCAATAAGGAATCGAACAAACAGAGAAAATGTTGAACTTTGTTTCAAGTTTAAAAACAATATTAGATTCACATTTAGATTTTTAATCAACAAAGAGTCAAACATGAAAAAACAAAACTTGCACTTTGGCTAAGTTCAAACATAGTATTTCTACGGTTTTTGTAGTCCTAAACAATTAGGCCTGGATTGGCTATTCGGGAGCACTGGGAAAATTCCCGGTGGGCTGGTGTCGTCATGCCACTGTGAAACCATGACACGAAATGGACTAATGGTATAAAATTTGCCAAGTTCAAGGGTTTATAAAAAAGATGGGTACTGTAAAAAAGTGTTTAAAATTTGGCTTTCATTACTTTGTGGAGGCCAAGAAACCACACCGTGAAATGGGCTGATGGCACAATAGGTGGCTCAGTGTGCATTGTCCTATATGCTAAGTTTAATGGTTTCTCGTGTGCACATAAAAGTCTGTATATTTTTTTTTTTTTTTTTTTTGCAAAGGTCCTTGAGGCTATGCAATACGGTGCTAAGAGTATTGTGGGAAGAAACCCAGAATGCTTATAACCTGCATAATCAAAAAGTGCAACTTGAATTATTTCAGTAGTATTTTGACTGACTTCTTGTACAATCAATTTATTTTCAATAAATTATTAATTTTCTATTATAAAAAACGAAATAGAAGCAAAAGTCTGGAAACACAAATACTTTTCCATACGTCATCGCAAAAGTTTTTTGGTATATGTCAACATCACATTTCTTCCATGCATTCTGCCATGCATTTTGCTCGGATCACCAGTGATCACTTATTCACAGATTTTGCTCATCTCAAATGAGCCTAGTGTTGAGAGTGTCTGAGAGCATTGAAAATTTCAGAAATACTCAACTTTATGCAAATGTCAAGCGAAAAACAGCCAATAACTAGAGGTTCTGGTACACTGTAAAAAATAACTGTAAAATTTACAGTAACTTACTGGCAATTTTGGTTGCCAGTAAGACTGTAAATTTACAAGAGTACTGTAAATCAATAATTACAATTGTACTGTAAAAATACAGCAAACTCTTGCATACTGTAAAATTGCTACGATGGTGTGTAAACATTTGGTAAACTTATTTCATTTGATTCTACTAAGAAGGAACATTTCTTAATATGAAACTGCAAACACTTAATTTATCATAGTAAAGTTACTAAAAACATGACTAACTCAAATCATTGCAGTTTATCATCAGCTATAACACACATGCATGTGGTAAAGCACTTAACAAAGAGATCATCACTGTATCAGTAACTCTACAGTTACTGTCTTTAAATAAAGCAGCAGAACATCTGTGTTTGTGGCTCATCATTGACTGAATCACAGGCTCTACTCTCCACCACAACGGTGACCCACAAAACTACATTAAACTAACAGATCTCTCTTGTGCAAAATAATACAGTTCAGTTAAATATTTACTCTCCTTATAGATAACAGCTGCTGTTAACAAGCAGAATCACTGAATGAAAGAGAAACAAGAACTACAACTGACTTCAGCCACAGCCTTAGATGAACTCAACTGAAATACAAGACATCATTAAATCTCTCAAGATCTGATTGAACAACTCCACAAACAGCATTACCAGCTTCACACATTACAATTTTACTTTATTTCTGTCATATGTCTATAAAAATAATTTGAGAATTAACAGAAGTTTATTTGTTTTATTGAAAATGTTTTGTTTGACCTCACCATTGTGGCGATCAGGGTTTGCTTTAGTTGGGCTCTTGACCATCAAATTCTAACCTTAGCGTTTTTCTGGCTGCTGTAACTGTGTTTGTAAAGCACGTTTGTTACAGCATGAAAACCCAGAAAAATGTGTGATTACGTGCTTGTGATTGACTATTGTTAATGATGTAATCATTATCTAGTGGCTTGATTCACTGATCTCAGTGATCTTGAGTGAGATCAGTGAACCAGACCACTAGATAATGATTACATCATTACCAGTAGTCAATTACAAGCACATAATCACACATTTTTCTGGGTTTTCATGCTGTAACAAACGTGCTTTACAAACACAGTTATAGCAGCCAGAAAAACGCTACGATTAGAATTTGATGGTCAAGAGCCCAACTAAAGCAAACCCTGATCACCACAATGGTGAGGTCAAACAAAACATTTTCAATAAAACAAATAAACTTCTATTAATTCTCAAATTATTTTTATAGACATATGACAGAAATAAAGTCAAATTGTAATGTGTGAAGCTGGTAATGCTGTTTGTGGAGTTGTTCAATCAGATCTTGAGAGATTTAATGATGTCTTGTATTTCAGTTGAGTTCATCTAAGGCTGTGGCTGAAGTAAGTTGTAGTTCTTGTTTCTCTTTCATTCAGTGATTCTGCTTGTTAACAGCAGCTGTTATCTATAAGGAGAGTAAATATTTAACTGAACTGTATTATTTTGCACAAGAGAGATCTGTTAGTTTAATGTAGTTTTGTGGGTCACCGTTGTGGTGGAGAGTAGAGCCTGTGATTCAGTCAATGATGAGCCACAAACACAGATGTTCTGCTGCTTTATTTAAAGACAGTAACTGTAGAGTTACTGATACAGTGATGATCTCTTTGTTAAGTGCTTTACCACATGCATGTGTGTTATAGCTGATGATAAACTGCAATGATTTGAGTTAGTCATGTTTTTAGTAACTTTACTATTACAGATTAAGTGTTTGAAGTTTTATATTAAGAAATGTTCCTTCTTAGTAAAATCAAATGAAATAAGTTTACCAAATGTTTACACACCATCATAACAATTTTACAGCATGCAAGAGTTTGCTGTATTTGTACAGTACAATTGTAATTATTGATTTACAGTACTCTTTTTAAAATTGGCAGTAAGTTACTGTAAATTTTACAGCAATTCTTTACAGTGTACACTGTAAAAAGTGATAAGTTGACAACTTAAAAAAATTGAGGAAACCCATTGCCTTAAAATTATCAAGTACATAATTTAAAAAAAAAAAAAAGTTAAGTGAACTTGACAATTCAATTCACTTATTTTTTAAATTATCATTTACTTAAAAAAGGCAACGAGTTTCCTCAATTTTTTTAAGTTAAGTCAACGTATCACTTTTTACAGTGTAGTGACTTTGTCATGAGAGAATTAAAAATATGCAGACTGTGCAAGAGTTTCTGCTGAATTTATTGCGCAAATGGTTACATATCGAGTTGTTACATTTAATATCACAGTTTGGACGCTTTCATTCTAAATTAAGTTAATTAAATTGAAATTGTATCTTTCCAGCTGTATATGAGTCTATATATGATTATATTGGCTGTGTACTGAAACACAGTGAAGAAAAGTTTTGTTGTGAAACTGGACTACAGTTCAACACACTACATGCTCAACTCAGCCGAGACACAAAGACAGAAGTAGATTTTTTTTTCTTCCTGACTTTACTCTGTCCACGACACTCTCAGATCATCTTTTTTAAGCACCCTGAGTGATACTATTTAAAACCCTGGAGATGTTAGAAGATGTTTATAGCAAAAACATTTGTTTTTTCATGGCTGTGCTTTTGCCATCTAGTTGGTAAGTTAGGGGGGTTATGGCAGACATTAGTACAGATCAGATTTTTCCTTGCTGTTCTATTTACTTGTGTAACTCTTAACATGTACAATATATCAAGATGAGCATGTATTTGCCATGCTGCTGATTTTATATTTTGTTTTTATGTTTCTACCTTTCTAATTTAGCAATTTATTTAAAAACTACTCCAAACTTAAAGCTTGATTGAATTAAAAGTTAACATTATTATGTTTGACTGAGAAACTTGTTCTGCAGGTGTGTTTGGTGATACAGAAGTAGTGAAGTCAGTGACTGAAGGAGATTCTGTCACTCTAAACACTAGTCTCACTGAAACACAGAAAGCTGATCAGATACTGTGGAAGTTTGGAGCTGGCGGGCCTCTCATAGCTAAAATCAACAGAGAGTTTAATAAGATGTCCACATATAATGGTAGTGATGGGAGATTCAGAGACAGACTGAAACTGGACAATCAGACTGGATCTCTGACTATCATGAACATCAGAACCACAGACTCTGGACTTTATGAAGCAATCATCAAAAACAGCAGCTCGGAGGCTAAGTACAGATTCAGTGTTACTGTCTATGGTGAGTAGACAATTACCCTCACACTGTTATATGCTGCAAACTTGTCCTAGTATTTACTGTGAAAAGTATTCTTAATTTTGCAAAATAAAAAAGTATTTTAAAGTTTTCAGCATCTTTGACATTTCTCTATGATGCTGTAATCCCATTTTAAATATGAATCCACATAACTAAAGCCTTCATTAAACATGTAATTAAAATGTCTTCTGATCATATGTAATGTCATAAATAATTTGTCACACCTGTCATGCAGTTATGATTTTTAATATCAAAGCCATATAGCTCACTCCAAATAATATGTCATGCAGACACAGTCAGATATAAATGAACCGTGTTCACACAGAAGCCTTTTATTTTTGCATATGATGCAGTTCCTCCATTGACTGATCAGAATGGCTGCTTGAAGAGGTCTTGACATGACTAATCAAACTGAGCTTGATTAGACATCACTGAGCAATAAAAATATACTTTCATTTATAGACTTCAAAACTTTCTTACGACAAACTCTCACTGGCTGACATCACAAACTTTTGTGATCATGCTGATGTTTTTATAGTGTTTGTTACAGATTCTATACAAACATGCTCTACACAGACGTCTTTGACCTAATCTTTTGCAGCATTATAACAAGTCCCCTTTAAGGCTGCTCGGGCAAAAAAGCAGCATCAGAATGGCCTAATGGCTGAAAAGGCATATCTTTAGTACTGGATTTATTGGCATTGCATGATCACAGAGAATTAGGAGTGGGTAGACATGGCCTATAAGCTGTGCTGATAATGTCCATAGTGTTTGTTATGGATCAGTCTCAGTTGCTCACATTTGATTGATGTCTCTTTCGTTCATACTCTACTTCTCGTCCTCCAGACTCTTCATCTTTGACAGTGCTGACCTCTGCTGCTGTTGCTGCTTCTGCTGCTGCTGGATCTCTGTTGATTGTCACTGCAGTCGGGATCTTCTGCATCTACAAGAAATACAGAAAAACTGATCAAGAAGGCAAGTGTTAGCTACTGATGCTACATCTGTGAACATAGGAGTATACCTTAATAATAAACCTGAAATAATTAAGCATTTTTATGAAGAAAAACAAGACGCTTTGTTGATTGAATGCCTCTGTTATTATTGTTCAAACAGTTCAGACTCATACAGAAGAGATCACTTACACTGATCCAAAGTTCTACAAAAGAAACACACAGAAAACGGTAAGATCATTTATAACTGTTGTCTGTGTCTTGCCCCTTTATATTTATTAAAGAACTAGCAAATTAGACGTTTTTGTTTTTTGCATAACTGCCCACTCTTTCTTTTTCGTACTATAATACAGATAACAAAGACCATTTACACAAACACACACAAAAAAAATAAAAATAAACCTGTAAAATAAAAATAAATAAATTGCAAATGTGAGATATTACAAAGGCAACGACTATTTTATTTATATACTTTTTTTTTTTTTTTTTTTTTTTTACTTTGAGGTGGAAAGGAGCTTCTATAGTTAAGAAATAAATAAGATTGATAAATGTATAAATAAGATTTGAAGACAAAACAGAACAAAAAAAAAAAGAGAAAAATACATACTATATAGCGTGCAAGATCTTTAAACACTGCTCTCACACTGTAAAAAGTGATACGTCGACTTAACTTAAAAAAATTGAGGAAACCCGTTGCCTTAAAATTTTTAAGTAAATGATAATTAAAAAGAAAACAAGTTAAGTGAATTGTCAAGTTCACTTAACTTTTTTTTTATTATTATTATTTACTTAATAATTTTAAGGCAACGGGTCTCCTCAATTTTTTTTAAGTTAAGTCGACTTATCACTTTTTACAGTGCAGATAAGTGTAAAAACACTTCTAACAGTTAACATGCTCGTGAAACATGCATTACGTTTAAAAGAAAACTGAAGCCTTCAGGTATCCAGAAAAAAGATGGAAATATGTCTGCTAATTTAAACATGAGTTTGAGATAGAAAATGTGTAAAAAAATAAAACAGAAACAATCCATGAAAGAAATAGTTTGGCAAATATTGAGTCAAATCTCCTTTATTCCTCATGCAAACCTTTAAATAAAACAGAACTGAAATTAAACACATGCTTCTGTCTGACAGAGCTGCCACTGCTGTCTTGTATAATGAAACAGAGACTAAAACTGCTTACATGTTTACAGGATAGTATATCTAAAACAATCTATATAATCTGAATTAAACCCCATGTATAAAACTGACATGAAGGACCCCTAAAATGTATGCAATCTTCATAATTTCATAAAACAAGATTGTTTTTGAACTTAGGATGCTGAAGACTACCATATGAAATGTTAAACGTGCTATCAGACATCTCAAACTGAATCTTAAGAATCAAGCAGGACATTAACCATGGTAAACTCTTTCATTATCGTCTAGGCTTTTGTCTCTTTGTAACTTCTGTCTTTGTGTTTTCTTTCAGGAAGTCAAACAGGAGGATGAGGTGGTGTACGCACGTGTCTTACGAAATGTTGATCGAACTCTTTAATGATGTGGTGATTACAGTCATTTTACACGAATGCTAGAAAGATGGCTATAGCAACGAAGCTGTTAAACATGCACAAGTGCGTTTGCGTTTACATGATGCTTCAGAGAAGTGCTTTCCGCAAAAACCCAATAAGCTTTTTTAAGTGCATGTAAACAGGGTCACTATTAATAAATATATTAATATTAATAGTGACCCTATAATAAAAATATTAATAATTGTATTTACCCTTAACTGTCATCGTCCCGTATATGGGACACCTAACTTTACTTCATTATATTAACATACATCTTGGAGACTTACGTGTGCTGTCTGGGTGCATTTTTTAAATTATTTTGTAATGCTTCCTGAGATGCACTTATAACAACAAGCAAGCATAAGCTTGTTTGGCATGCATTTTTGCCCATTTTATTACATGCAATATATAAGTTTAAAGTCATAAATGGTTGTATTAACCTAGTTAAGATGGCATATACATTTAATTTGAAGGTTTTCTAATTATGCACTGAATACAGTACCCATTAAAAACTTTTCATCCCGTGGTGCACACAACTGTCTATTGTTTATTCTAAATCCTTATGAAATATCTTTCATAGCAAAACACCCAGAAATACACAAAACACTGCCCAAGCATTTTTTTTCTTTTCAAAATGTATTTTAATTTCTATGGAAATCATGACAATATCAGCAGCTGAGTGAAAGAAAGTCAGCCGGAAAGAAAATCTTACCACACAACAGTTCCAACAAAACAGTGTACATGCTGAAAAGCTACATTATTAAAAACAGTGATACTACCACCCTGCTACTAAATGTGTTAAACACCTTGTGTTATTTACATGCAGCTTGTGTTATTTGCACGTACTGACTTATGTTGCCTCCTTACGTTGATTAAAGACTTATCCAGTGGGTGGCGCTACTGACCTGGAGAAATTATTAAAACTGGGTTATTCACAGTTATAGTTAGGTTTAGTCAAAAACAAAACTGATTGTAAAAAATAATTATTAAAAGAACTGAACTATAATTTATAAGGTCATTCAATATCAACTGATAACTGAGCCAGTTTGCTGTTAAACTGTAAAAATATTCTGGAAAAGGTTGGACACATTAACAAAGTGAGAATATATGGTTTATCTGCGAGGGTTTAATGATGATGATGATGTCTGTTCTGTCATCTCTACTTTTCACCTTTTCTGGATGTGATGTCATACAACACAAAAAAAGCAGCAGCCACGCCCACCACAGCAGAGATGACCAATCGAGACAAAGGTTCAGGAAAATAACAACAGAATGTGCAATCTAAGGAAACAAAAGAACAACGTGAAACAGAAAAGAACAATATTTTATCAGAGCAGGACATTTATTATAGAAGGCGAAGTGTGTCATTTCTGTACCATTAGTGGCACACAATGAAACTACAAAATTAACGAATCTTTGCAAGTTTCCCATGTCATAATTGGAAGGAAAGACACATCACCTTCATTTTAATGAAAGCATCTCAGCAGAAGTCAAGATAAGCTGACAGTACAGCGATGCTAAAATTACTTAAAATGATCATTTGGAATGGAAATTCTCCTGAAGGAAGAATCAGTGAAAATCTAAAGCATGATTAAAAAAAATAGATCAAATCAGTGATCAGGAACACATAAACTCAGTAAATAAATACTAATATTAGATAAATGCTATTACATGTACCTGGACATGATTGACAGAGTTGAGTGTTGTTGAGGTGTGTAGTCTGGTTGGTGAATGAATAAGCCACAACACAGCTGTAGGAATCATCCAGACACTCAATCTCCAGAGGTAGAGAGAGACTGATGCTGAGATCAGACACACTGTTGCTGGACAATAAACTGTTTCCTTTGTACCAGGAGAGAGTCACATGACCCACATTCACCACTGAACACAACAATGAACAATATGATGATGAGTTTTGTGTGGAGTTACTGCTGATGACAGGAACGGGCAGAGGAGCTGGAAAACATGTATGAATTTAATGAAATAAGAGTATAACTGATCTACTATCAGCAGTAATAGAGCTGTAATTTTCTACTCACCATAGACAGTAACAGTGAATCTATATTTAGTCTGTGTGCTGCTGTTTCTGAGGGTCACTTCATAAAGTCCAGAGTCTGTGGTTCTGGTGTTTGTGATGGTCAGAGATCCAGTCTGATCATCCAGCTTCAGTCTGTCTCTGAATCTCCCATCAGTACCGTTATATGTGGACATCTCATTAAACTCTCTGTTGATTTTAGCTATGAGAGACCTGTCATTTCCAAATGTCCACAGTATCTGATCAGCTTTCTGTGTTTCAGTGAGTCTAGTGTTTAGAGTGACAGAATCTCCTTCAGTCACTGACTTCACTGCATCTGTATCAGCAAACACACCTGCAGAACAAACAAACAGTTTCTCCGTCAAACATAATTCAAGTAAAAACTTAAAGCTTTATTTGATCAAATAATTACAAATTTTGTAAGGGTATAAACATAGAAACAGTATAGAATCAGCAGCATGGCAAATAAAACAGATATCTGAATTCACACCTTCATATATTGTACATTTTAGGTTTTGGTATAGTGTTAGGAGTTACAAAAATAGAGCTCTGGGGAAAAAAAAAAAAAAAAAAATTTGATGGTGAAACTAAGCTTCATTAGAGCGCCACACAAGTGCATGCAAATGTGAATAATAAAACTAGTCTATAACTCACCAAATAGATGGCAGCAGCACAAACACAAAAACGTCAATGTGTAAAACATTTTCCTCAACAGTTCAGTGGTCTGAAATAGGTTTCAAAAAAACCTCGAGAGTTTTGTAAAGCTGTTGACTAAGTGAACTATTTTCTAACTTCAACCACCAGACTGATTTAGACCCACGCTTCTTGTCTTCGAACACAGTTCCTTTTTCTAACCCCCCCACCCCACCCCATCTCCAGACTCTTTCACGTCTGTCACGTGTGCTCAGTGTGAACCTGCTCTCATCAGTGAAGAGAACAGCACACCAGTGATGAACCTACCAGTTCTGGTGTTGCAAATGTCAATCGAGCGGCATGGTGCTGAGTTGTGAGCACAGGTCCCACTACAAGACATCGGGCCCTTATGCCCACCCTAATAAAGTCTGATTCTGACAGTTTGGTCCAAAACATGCACACCTATAGCCTGCTGGAGGTCATTTTGTAAAGCTCTGTCAGACAGTGCTCCTACTATTCCCCCCTGTATAGCAGAAACTGGTCTTGCTGCTGGGTTGTTGCTTTCTACATCCCTAACCAGCTCTCCTCATGCAACGGCCTGTCTCCTGGCATCTCCTACATACTCTTGAAACTGTGCTGGGAGACACAGAAAAATTCCTTGTGACTGCACGTATGGATGTGCCATCCTGGAGGAGCTGGATTACCTGAGCTGGGTTACAGGTGCTGCCTCATGCTACAGACAGTGAGAAGAACCCTAACCCTAGACTCAGATCACTGAGGCCTACGATCAATCAGTCTCAAAAATAAACACAAAACCAGTCCTAATTGAAAGAAAACAAGCTGACAAAAATACTGATAACAATATTAGGTGACAATATTGTATAACAAGAGATTTATAAGCAGTTTTTTTGCCTCAAGTCATTTTTGACACCACAAGTGTTATAGGGATTTTTAACAAGTGGTGAAAATTAAAAAGTAGTGAAGTAGTGAAATTTTAAGTGCATGCTTATGTACACCAGCAACTCCATCCTGCAGGCCTGTACAGATGACAGCAACTTCTGTGTCACACATATCACAGTTTTGTAACTTTGTTGTCTGGATGCAGAAAGATCGGTTCAAATCTTTCCAAATGTGGACACTGTGAGTTTTCAAGTGAAATAGGTTTCAATTTTTGTTTTCTATTTAACTTGTTTGCTTGCATTTTTGTTGTCAGCACAGGTTACGCTGCCGCTTTACCTTTTTATATGTTGCATTTTACTGTGAACTGTACATATTTATCTCAAAATGTTATGATACTGTGACGGATCGACGGCCCTCCCCCTCATCATCATCACCACCCCGTCCCTTATTCGCCGCCCTTCACCAGGCTCCCGACTGGAGTGGGTGGATGAGAGGAGGGGCGTGGGACTAACGTGGGCTGGCGGCGTGTGATGAGGCACAGCTGGACTGAATGAAGCCTCATCACCGCCGCCGTTAAATGCCGAGCGCGCCTCTCCTCGGGAGACCGGTCTCTTCCCCCGTGCATGCACGCTGGTGTCCTCGTGGGTCCAGGAAGGGTGCGTCGAGGGACATCGCGCCGCCGAGGATGTGAGCCGCAGAACCTCCAGGGTCATCGTGCAAGCCGCACCCGTATAACGGCCGTCGGGCCAGGATGCCGGGCCGTCCATCCCGCCAATGCCCGTAAGAGGCAGAAGAGGAAGAGTCGCCGCTCCAGAGAAGCCGCCGCCCCTCGTGCCCAGGACCGCGGGAGCGTGTGCGGCCACCTGACTCCGCCCCTTGCCTGGACCCTTACCTTCTGGAACACTGCCCTCCTGCACAAGCCCCGAAGCACGACGAGGACACCAGATCCCCCCCTTCTTTGGACACTTCTTTCCCCTGGACACTTTAATTTTATCATTTTTGTTTAATAAAAACCTCTCCGAGGCCTGACGCCACACCCACTGTGTCTGTCGTTGGCTCCTCCCGTCACAATACACAAAAAGATACAGAATTGAAGTACTTTTTGTCATTTATTATTATTCTGCCTTCAGCCGAGCAACCAAGAGTCTAGTCAGCGATGCTTGCTTGTTTGTTCGTTTATTATGTGGATCTGAGGCTCGACACATCTTGGGTTTGTTCTTTGTTTATCGATATGTACCACACTGTTCATTCCATTTCAGAGACTGCACTGTTTTAGTGCTAGAACTCATGCCAAGTGCAAGTGTCTGTAAACCTATCTTAGAGCTACTTGTATAACACTTGTTCCTGCTAATAATTAGCCAGTGTGACAAACACGATGGGCCATGGTGAACCACTCGCACAAGCATTTTGCAAAAAAACCCCAAAAAACAAAATAAAGTGGGACATTACTGTCACAGCCAATTCTGCACGCCATCTTCTTTTAGTTTCAGTCTTTCTGAAAATAATGCATCAAATTGTGCCTTGTTTGTAAATAAATTCGCAATAAAATAACGTGAACAAACAACCAAGTTCTTACTGACGCGGTCTGGATCTTCATTACAAAAAATGGTTCATCAACTTCCTAATGTTGGGATCAGAAGGAAGGCAATACAAAGACTGTTTTTCCACATCTTGACACTGCGCAACATCTTGTTGCTCAAATTCTCAATCTGCCAACGTCAAGACCGCAGGCAATAGTTTGTTAAGAAGGCCACTATTCTCAGTCACATGCTTGTCACAGACACAACCTCCTTACTCTTGAGAGTAAGTAGTTTGTAGTTAGCAGTTTTTTTTGTTTTCTCTGGTTGTTGTAACCATGTGTTTTTCAAACATATTTGTTACGACTCAAAAGCCCGGAGGAAGTGATCAGTAGTTGGTTGTTATATATTATATTTACAATGACAATCATCTATTAGTGAGCTGATCTCATTGAGAATAAACACAACTCATTGTGTGTCTAACCTCTAGTTAATGTATTGTTTACAGTAAAAGAGATTCTAAAAGCCACTGGTTCTGTGACAGTCAGTTAATAGAAAGGACTTTCTAAACAGTTTGTCCACAAAAAGTTTTAATCTATGGTAGAAGCTAGACTCACACAGACATCAACAATCAGCTTGTGAACCTCAACAATGGTGACCATTAAAAAAATATAATAATAATTTTGCAGTGCATGCTGGGTACTAGCATAGTACAAAACTCATCCATGGCTCCCAGCATGCATTGCTGCATGATTTTTTTTTTTTTTTTTTAATGGTCACCATTGTTGAGGTTCACAAGCTGATCGTTGATGTCTGTGTGAGTCTAACTTCCACCATAGATTAAAACTTTTTGTGGACAAAGTGTTTAGAAAGTCCTTTCAATTAACTGACTGTCACAGAACCAGCGGCTCTTAGAATCGCTTTTACTATAATCAATATATTCATTCAATCAGAAATTAGACACAATGAGTCTATGTCCAATCTCTATGAGATCAGCTCACTAATAGATGATTGTCATTATAAATATATAACAACCAACTACTGATCATTTCCTCTGGGCTTTTGAGTTGTAACAAATATGTTTGAAAAACACATGGTTACAACAACCAGAGAAAAAGACAAAACAAAACTACTAACACAGAAATCAAGGGTCAAGAGCCCAACTAAAGCAGACACTGATCTCTAACATGGTTACTTCAATTGAAACAATAAATCAACATCTAAACCTTAGTTAATTCTCAATAAGATCTTCTGTAGATGTCTGACAGAAATAAAGTCAGTCTGGTTATTAATAAGTGGAGCTGGTGATGTTGTTTGTGGGGTTGTTTAATCAGATCTTGAGATTTAATGTATTTTATTTCAGTTGATTTCATCTAAGCATGTGTCTAAAGTCAGTTTAATAAATTAATTACCTAAATTGTGCTGTCTTCTTCATCCTCACTGGTGTCTGGACTACTGAGGCCACCTTGATCTTCTGCTTCAACATGTAGAAGAGCAGAGGCCTCGGGGTCTTGTACTGTTGTACTGCACTTGCAACCTTTCTGACACCTCTGACAGTCGTCTTCTTAAGAGACAGCAAAGTCTCTCATTTCCCTTGTCTACATCTCAAAATACAAAAGAGATAACATTATTACATATTAAGGACAAACTACATATTAAGACTGCTTCAAGAGGCCAAAGAACTTCAATGGAGTAAAAAAGATTTCACCCATTCAAATCTATATACCAGGATGGTTGGCATTTTTATGTGTATCATTGTCATACTACCTGGCTATCTTCTGTATAAACTCTGACGGCTCACTGAGGAGACTTTATGCAGCGAGGCCCAAAGCAGCAGAAAAGCGTTTTGTGTTGCAGCCAATGTCTAACAGCTAACGTCTTTCTTCTTCACTACAGTTGTGCTAAAGTAACACATTGTGTAGCATTCAAGAAGTTACATCAAGAAAAAGGTGTTTGATGATGCTGACCAGCTAGATTTTCTATGTTGACTGGAGGAGATAATAATAAGCTTAATCTTGATGTTATACTAATCTCGTGTAACACACCAGGCCACAAATTCT
Organism: Acrossocheilus wenchowensis; assembly: GCA_029620275.1. Taxonomy (NCBI): domain Eukaryota; kingdom Metazoa; phylum Chordata; class Actinopteri; order Cypriniformes; family Cyprinidae; genus Acrossocheilus; species Acrossocheilus wenchowensis. The sequence continues at coordinate 444,880 of JAJUBA010000173.1, forward strand.
AATGTTCAAAATAATTTTGTTCATTTTAGCTTTCATGTAACAGCCACAGTACAGCAAATCTCTCAAGCAAATGTGACACACTTTAAAGCCTTACTGACTTGTTACCGTAGTGAACAACTATAGTCCACATTTTATTATGTGCGAGCCAAATGACCATGGCAAACTCCATCCAAGTTCTGTGACTGAGACTGATATGTTTTTTATTTATTTATTTGGACAGGGTTTTTATTCAACTTACCCTCCTCAGCTGTCTTGTTCTTCAGAACCACTGCCAGGCTCTGCAACCATGTGCAGTGTTGTGCCATCTCAAGCGCCATAATGCTTTGTTCCTCTTGCAGTCGCATTGTCAACATCAGTTGGTCATGCAGTTGTTTCTTGATTGAAATGTTTGCTAAGAATCAACAACAGTTATATGAATACATGAGACAATCTATACATGAGCATAATAGCATTGCAATGTTTTGTAACTACAAACATGTACTTTTTTAAATCAAATTGATACATAAGAAAACTGAAAATGTGCCCACTAACTAAATGAACACTACATTACAACACTCAATGTTACATGCCCGTCTTAGTTCAGTGTACTCTACTGTAGAATAAAATCAGATTGTGATTTAACCAAATTATAGCAAAGCAAGCTAAATAATGTCACACAACTCTGGACTATTGATAGTACCCAGAATATCAAAGTCCAGTAAAGGAGGCAGAGATTTTTCGCATTTTACTCTTAAACTCTCAAATAGCCTTCTGATAATGTTTGGGGCTCAGACACACTCTCTCTGTTTAAATCTAAAAATACATATTTTAGCCAAGCGTTCACATAATTAATTTTATGAAATTCACACATCTTTACTCTTTAAATTAAATGTTCTTTTTAACCCTGTTACATATGCACCAAATTCAGAAACCAGTGGCGGCTGCTGGTCTTTCAAAGAGGGGAAGCTCATTTTCGCCCTACATCATAAACATTGTCCATTTATTTATACGTAAATTCTGCCCTACGTTCCTTTTCAAGAAAATGCTCTGTGACCCTGTTGTACCAGCTAGGTGTCTTTTCCAGTGACGCTGGCCTAGCCTACTGTATGAATGAATGAATGAACAAACAATCTAAAAAAAAAAAAAAGATATTAAACTCGACGGAGGAAATGTGGGAATTAGGTTAAACTGGAACAAGGAATGTGGTGTATAGTAGGGTTGTCATATACCATAAAAATGTCTTACGATACAATACCAGCTTAATTTATAATTCAATTCTACAAAATGAATCAAAATTTAATAAATAAATAGATGTAAGTGAAAACAGACAATATTATTCTCTGAATACATAATTAATGTGAATGAATGACTGGCTATTGTTATCCATGAAATGATCTAAACAAAACTCATCTTAGCACTGCACAGAAGCTGCATGAAGTGACATTTAGATGTGGCATTTATTCATTTAGACTGCATTTATAATTGCATAAATAATGTTATGAGATTAATGTTTTAAATACTAAATTCTGAATATAGAAATATGTTGGAAAATAATGTAATATATGCCTACTTTTAGATGGGAAACTTAAAAACGGCCAGCAGGTGGCAGAAGTTCGTGATTGAATCACTGAGTCATTCAAACGATTCTTTCAAAACGGCTGAATCCTTCAGGAGCGAATCAAATGACTGTTTTTATGAATGGCTTCTTAGTGAATCAGTGATTCGCCCAAATCAACGCGGATTTGGATCAAACACAGAAACGAAACAAAAACAGCACTCTTGCTCGTGTCGTATTGCCAAAGTGTCAGGAGCATTTTTTGCTCGCATATCTTGAAATTTCCGAGTTAGCAGCATGTATATTAAAACATAACATTATAAATAAATTAAAAAAAAAAAAAAAAAAAAAAAAAAAAAAAAAAAAATATATATATATATATATATATATATATATATATAATGATTGATAAGAACCAAGTGCAAAGCCGCGATGGGACTGAGCTCGAATAGCTTCAGCGTCAGCGACTTTTTATTGTACAAAATCGCTGTCAATCAAAAGGAGATGCAGACCGTCCAATCATCACGCAAAAGCCCGTAGTCCAGGCCCGCCCACTCCTCCATTCACTCCCAGAGACGCTGAGCGTCCGTGGGCAGGACATAATCGCAGCATTTATCCAATGACCGTCTAGTTTCGAAGCATTGAAAAAAACTGTTCAAAGCAGCCCCATTGAAGTCCATGGACGCTCGGCTTCAACAGAGAAATACACTGACGCTACGGGAATATGAGAAGGAAATCAATCCCGACCTGCTATATGTAGCTGATTCTGAACGAACTCGTCTTCGAGATGTTCTAACGCATTTTTAGTCAATAAAATGCTAACATAATAGTACATATTTGACCATTAATTTTTTGACATTATAGGGGAAGCTGAGCTTCGCTTGCAGTCTTAAAGAAATCCCCACTGCCAGAAATCTCGGCCTGGTTTGAATGTTTTTGTTTTGTTTCTATATTCTCAAAATCGAAACAATATAATCAAAATAGTAATAATAATAATAATAATCATAATGATAAAAACAACAACAATAATAAAACTAATAAGAAAAATAATCTTGCCTATGAAACCTTATACAACACATAGATTTGCTTCACATTTGAAGGAGTGTAACATCTGTTCAGGATCAGTGATGGCTGATTACACTTTGTTTTAAAAAAAACCCTTTTAGCCTTTTGACATTTGCATATAAATTACTGACCTGGCCTCAGCGTTTACATTTATATGGGTACTAAATTGCAGATGGTCTTTATCACTATCAAAAGGATGCAAAAGGATCGACTAGGTGTCCTTATCAAGCTTCAAACACATTCCACAGAAGGGGGGGTGACCCCCCGTGCCAGGGACCAGACTACTTGTCTGTCTCCTCGATTTCAAATACACATCACACACACACACCTAAAGATATTTTCTCTATTTAGGCCATAATTAAGCAGTTATAAATGTATCTGGTATATGCATGTGTTGTTTGTATGTTTCCTTATTATATTAGCCTAGTTATCACTCATTATTCGTATCAGTAAGCTCTAAACACTCATATTCAGGTGTATGAATGTATCTCTGGTTTAATACCTTGTAGATGTCTCTTTCTTGATATCAAAATGATCTGCTCTTTATTCCTCACACAATGATGTACACTATGTGATCATGAAATGCATCACACTATTTTTACTGTACTGTGGGGAAAATTACACCAGTCTCCAGATCAGTCGTAAAACATGCAAATGAGGTGTCAAGTGGGACAAAGAAACATTTTCCCGCTGAAACTATGAGCCTTGTTATTGGTCAAACTAACCAAAATGGGTGTTACAGGGAAAACAGATAAAAACTTCTCCCACACCAAAAGGTTCACTTTTCTTTTTACCTTCGGTGCCCTGGAGACACACTTATTACCTTGGAAACCTTGCAGCTCCCCTTCCGGGGGGAGTCCGATCTTCTGGCAGTTTAAGTTCAGTAACTTTGTCAATTCACTTCGGACTAACCAAGCCATGGCTGGGATGACGAAGCTTTCACTCCTAAAGGAATTCACCAGGAATCTACGCATTATACATGCGCCAGGATGCTTTACTCAGCACCCACAAAACCCATGCAAGTAACCGCTTGTTAACTATCTAGATGCGCTTCTAGGCTTCGTAACAGGTTGTAGTCAGCTGATGTTAAAATCCTACCATACTCTCTTGCGCGCGAGCGCTCCCTCTCTCTCTCTCTCTCGTTGGCATCTATGTTTAATGTGTGTATGTCCAGTTCGATGTTGCATGTTCCCCTGTAGTGTAGTTTAATAAACATCCATACGTATTCACACTTGGTTGTCTGTGTCTGCTGCTCTCAGAACGAAGTCACTTTAAAGTCCGGTCTTGCTACAATGCTCGGAGCGATGCTTCAGTAAGGAAATTATTTGTCGTGGCCAGAGGAATAATTTTCCTTATGTAATTGATAACCCATTATGATTAATTATGTTCATCTCATAAATCAAATATGTTACAGACATGTGAAGTGAAGTGAAGTGACATACAGCCAAGTATGGTGACCCATACTCGGAATTTGTGCTTAACCCATCCAACGTACGTACACACACACAGCAGTGGGCAGCCATTTATGCTGCGGCGCCCAGGGAGCAGTTGGGGGTGCTTGCTCAAGGGCACCTACAATCCCTGCCAGCCCGAGACTCAAACTCACAACCTTTGGATTACGAGTTTATGCTGCAGCGCCCGGGGAGCAGTTGGGGGTTCAGTGCCTTGCTCAGGGGCACCTACAATCCCTGCCAGCCTGAGACTTGAACTCACAACCTTTGGATTACAAGTCCGACTCTCTAACCATTAGGCCTCGACTTCCCCCACAGCTTCCACACATAATGGTGTTCCTCAATAATATAAACACGTGCCCAACCTGATCATGTCTAAAAGGTGTTTGCCAACCTGATTCATTTAAAATAATTCACTTTTGTCACTTGTTTTGTTCTGAGCTGAATTAGTAGGCTTTCTGAGATTTGAAGGTTGAATGTGAAATGTTAAAGGATGCACAGGTGTAAAATATGAAGATAGCCTATTGAATATAAAGTTTATTTTTAGGGGTAAGAATTTCACCCTCTCAATTTAACAGAATAGCTTCTTGTTCATTTATGAACATAACATTTTTAATTTGTGTTCTAAAATTGACAACAACATGGTGCACTAAAGGTTATTGTGCAATTTTGAGATATGTGAGGTGCATGGGGCACAGAAGAAACACATTGTATCAAATCAAGGCCTAAACATTGTGGTTAAACTGGAGGCCACAACTGCATCTGACATCACAATTAGTAACTGAATAAGAGTAAATTCATTAATACTGAGTTTGTGAATTAGTAATTTACTAATGTAACAAGCAAATGGTATTCTAACTGTACTCAGTCTAGTCTTTACAGTACATCTTAGAAAAGGTTCATGAAAGAATCTTAACTATGCTAGGTTCTAATATGAACCTTTTACCACAACAAAGGTTCTAAAAAGAACTGCTAAATAAAATAACCAGTGGATCATTATAGAACATTTAAGTTCAACTTTGAACTTTTTTGATAGCTAGAAGTTCTTATTTGCACTTTAAAGTTCTTTTTTGAACTCTAAAGGTTCAATCTCTTCTAAGAGTGTACTTGAGACCTAATCAGATTTCTGTAAAAACACAATCACAAAAAACATGTATAGAGAAAAATACCTAATAATAATAGTCATGTTTCCACACATCCCAAAATAAGACAATGAAATATCAAAATATTGCCTAGAGTAACTTTTCAATTTTACAATCTGGTGTTAGGATGGACAGAAACCAGAAAATGTGTTTTTTTATATATATTTATTTATTTTATTTTTTATTTAGCAACAACAGTGCATCAGGCTCAAAACAAAAATATAATAGAGCTAAATACAGATTATGAGATTTTGCTACTTTGCATTCACATCCATGGGTAAATTCACTTCAGACAATACAAAATATAGATGAATAGATTATAAATGCAATTATGCAGTATAGCATACAAATAAGGTACAGTTTATAATAAGCAAACAGAAAAGCAATATAACACAAAATTATTATAAATGTGCAGATAATTTCTGCAAGAAATGCATCACAAGAGTTTTCACAGAGTACAACAGTCAGTAGGACACTAGATGTTCTTGAATTAAACAAACTCACGTTTCTAGAAACTTCTAGAAGTGAAAAAAGTGTTGAAGTGTGCCACATAGAGAGACTCTGATCTGACCTCAAGATTAAACATACATATACTTTATGTTCACAAGATAAAAAAACAACAACAACAATAACAACAACAAAAAACGTCATGTTAGTCAGAATACTGGTATAATACTGTATCATGTATCATGTATAGATCATAATATTCAAAAAAAGTATTTCAATTAATACCCGCAGAAACAGCAAGTGGTTCATTCAATTTGCATTATATGAATAGAGTAACATGTATGAAAAGTAATGTTTAGATGTTTTACATTGGAGAATCAAATAAAGAAGAGTTAGTCTAAAGATCAACATAATAAAAAATTAAATGTTTCTATATTTATTCTGTTTTACTGTTATTTAACTGCTCAATAACACATGGGTTAATTTCAAATACATCTAGAGCATCTTCATACTTAGGATTTCAGAGGTTCATGAGGAGAAATATGATTAGATTTATTTTGAATGATGGTAAAGTGGTTGCATACTGAAGTTGTTGGAATCGTCTTGACTCAATAAAGGCATCGCCGCTTGCACATTTGTCCTGTTTATAGTGGAGTCTGAAGATACAAAAGACAAATAACATTAAAAATAAACAGTGGATTTTAGAGGAGATTTTTCATAAGATAGGAACATGGCTCATATATAGTCTGACAAAACGGATAAAAAAGACAGATAAAAATAAAAATCATATGACACAAATGACCAGTGTTTTTGGTTGTACAGGTTTTGGTTGTTCAGATGAAGCACTATACTGATATGTGATTTCACAGCATCATTAGGATCAAGACTGATAAGAAAAAGAGCAAAATTCTGGAGGATTTCTCTGGTCAAACAGACACTTTCTCTTGTTCATAAACAGCTCAATGAAGCAAAATGTGTCTTGAAATGCATGTTTTAAAGTTGAACTGTTGAAAGTTGAAAATAAAGCGCTCATGATGCAAGACTGAACAGTTTGAACATTCTGCAGATGGGCACAACATGATCATCTACTTTGTCTGATTAACAGAAATCTGGAAGTGTTTTTCTGTCACATACATTTCCAAGGAACATTATTTAAAATGACATGATTAATCTGTATAGTCATACAAACACAATCCTTCATCCAAATAATTCACATATTCCTAAAACAAGAATAAATGATCATAATGATAGTGGAATAATTTATTAAACAGAAACATTTGAGTTACTTACCAGAGACAGTAACAATGAATGACTTTGCTATTTTTTGTTCAGATCTGAAAATATGCAGTTCATAAAGTCCAGAGTCTGTGGTTCTGGTGTTTGTGATGGTCAGAGATCCAGTCTGATCCATTTCCACTCTGCCTGTGAATCTCTCATCATGATAATATCTAGGACTTTCTTTGTCCCATCCATTGATTTGAGCTATGGGACTGGCCTTGTCTCCAAACAAACACTGTATCACATCATCTTCTTGTATTTCAGTAAGACCAGATGGTAGAGTAAAAGACTGATTCTTAGCCAGTGACACTCTCTCCAATGTATCTGTCACAGCACAACACAACACAGAAACAAGAGAAACATGTGGCAGAAATGAACAAAAGTAATACTGACCAGTCAGATTCTCGGATATATTTGATCATTGAATTAGTGGCATTAATTGACCCTGGAGCACAAAAACAGTCTTAAGTCGCGGAGGTATATTTGTAGCAATTGCCAAAAAATACATGGTATGGGTCAAAATTATATTTTTTTCTTTTATGCCAAAAATCATAAGGATATTAGGTAAAAATATTTTGTAAATTTCTTACCGTAAATATATCGAAACTTCATTTTTGATTAGTAATATGCATTGCTAAGAACTTCATTTGGACAACTTTAAAGGCGATTTTCTCAATATTTAGATTTTTTTGCACCCTCAGATTACCGATTTTCAAATAGTTGTCTCGGCCAAATATTGTCTGATCCTAACAACCCATACATCAATGGAAAGCGAAATTGACACTTAAGACTGGTTTTGTGCTCCAGGGTCACATTTATGCAAGGAAACAAATTAAAACTGTATTGCACTGCATATACAATGTTATTTAATAATTTCAAAATTTAGCAGGTAAGATATCATTATTACAATGAAAGACGAGTTACTTACCACACAAAGTAACACAAAATAACTTGCATGAAGCACTGCGGCATTTTATAATCTTTAATGTATAGACTCCAGCATGTTCACTTGTAATGTTACTGATGGTCAGAGATCCTGTTTCTTTGTCCAGATTTAGTCTGTCACTTAATTTCCTATTAAGAACATCATCATATATAGAGAACTTTCTGGTCCTTCTATTGATTTCAGCTATGAGTGTGTCTTCACGCACCCACTGTATCAGAACATCACTGCGTACTTTAGCATCAGTCTCGAGAATAACTTGATCTCCCTTCACCACTGGCAGTACCTCGTCTTCATGTGTCACATAGAAACATGGAAATACAAAACAGAAATTATAGCAAGGACAATAAAAATACAGAAATTAACAAAAGTGACAATGATCTTTTGCTCCATATCTGCCATCCGTCTCTGTTCATTAAATCAGTGTTCATATAATATCATATCCTGCCAGTATTTGTGTATTAATGACATAATGCTGCTTGATACAGAACACCCTCAAGAAAACAACACCAAACACATAGACACAAACACACGATACACAAAAAGCTTAAAAACCTGATTAAACATCACCTTACAATACTGTTGCATTAAACATACAGCATCATTTTTATCTTCACTCTCAGAAAAAAAAAAAAAAAAAAATCAAAAGCTACCCTTTCATAAGGCACACCTTTATATTTTATTTACTCTTTAAGGCACACATTAGTACTTCAGAGGTTAGTATTTTTACCTAAAGTGTACATATTAGTCTCTAAATGGTATATATGTACCTTTTGTGAGGGTACCGCCCCAGTGACAGCTTTTGTACCTTTTTTTGGTAGAGTGTTGCTGTGTCAACTGTAATACTTACATGATATACTTTTTAGTACAGAACTCCTGCAGCAACAGAAAACCACAGTAGATACAGCTGCAACAACTATAGCCCCGATCACAAAAAAACCAACAGCTGCTTTACCACCTGAAGGCGGATCTGTAAAAGCTAAAAAGAGACAGCCATTATTGCCACAATAACGTAAATCATAGAGCAGTTTTGCAGTGCATTGCAGAGTGAACCATTTAAAATTGGTTGTAAAATATTCAAATATTGAAAAAGTCTTTGTTCCTAAATTCAGGAGCTAGAAATAAGTGCATGACATGTTATTGATCATCCTTCAGGAGCGCATATATGGGAAAGACTAGTGGTGTAATGGTTCTTGGTAACTGTTCTTCACCCACAGTTCAATACGCAGTTGCACCGTGGTTAAATCTGACTAAAATCTGACAAGGCATCTGTAATATGGTTTGTTAAAAATAACCACGTAAAACAGTCAGAGATGGGCTAATGTATGTTTAAGCCTGGCCAGTTTAAACATTCAAGAGCCAGAAGGCACAAATGAGAACTAACATGAAGTGCGCAAACCTGTGTTCAGGTTTAAGGTCTCAGACAGCATGCAAATACTGATTTCTCTTTAATGTGTTGTGCTTAAATGGACAAATTCATACAAAAATGATGTCAACATGCCCGTCTTGGTGAGTATCTTAGCAGACATAGTTGGTTACAGTATCAGCGTACTTGATCTGCGCATTGTCTGAAAGTGACAGCACAAATGAGACCCTGAACCACAAACATCAGGGTCAATTAGGAATTTGAAATTAGGAGTTATACATCATCTGAAAGTTGAATAAAAAAAACTTTCCATTGATGTATGGTTTGTTAGGATCAGACAAAATTTGGCTGAGATACAGCTATTTGAAAATCTGGAATCTAAGGATGCAAAAAAATCAAAATATTGAGAAAATCACCAAATGAAGTTCTTAGCAATGCATATTACTAACCCAAAATGAAGTTTTGATATATTTATGGTAAGAAATTTACAAAATATCTTCATGGAACATGATCTTTACTTAATATCCTAATGATTTTTGGCATAAAAGAAACATTGATAATTTTGTCCCATACAGTGTATTGTTGGCTATTGCTACAAATATACCCCAGCGACTTAAGACTGCTTTTGTGGTTCAGGGTCACAAATATGCAATGTTATTTTTATTTGATTACTTTATTCAATTTCTGTACAAACTAATGTTAGACCTACCTAGAACACCTGAAAAGCTAAAATTTTATTTGTATCTTTAAACTATTGTATTTATTTTATCCATCATTTACTTTGTCTCGACAAACTGCTGGCAGTGAGAACCCTTCAGCTGAATTTATCTGATCTATGACAAACACGACAAATCATCAGATATGACTAAAACATACACAGTAAAATCCCCAGTGTTAAATCAACACTGCTCAGAGTGTATTTGGTCCCACTCCAAATAGTGTTAAAGTAACACTGAAGCAGAGTTAAAGCTAATGAGATAATTATGTGATTAATTAAGTGCTGATTGAGCATTAGTGATGAACACCTGCTGTTAACAAGCAGAATCACTGAAAGAAAATAGAAACACAAGAACTACAACTGACTTCAGCCACAGCCTTTGATAAAATCAACTGAAATAAAAGACATTAAATCTCTGAAGGTCTCAGCAGAGGAGGATTAAACAACTTCACAAACAGCATCACCAGCTCCACTTATTATTGACTTTATTTCTGTCAGATGACTACAGAAGCTCTTATTGAAAATTATCAGAGGTTGATGCTTCATTGGACAAAAACAATGCCACCATCATGGAGATGAGTGTTTACTTTGGTTAGGCTCTTGACACTTGACTTGCTGTGTTAGTTTTTACTTTACAACAATGCATATGTTGTTGTAAAAGAGAAAGATCAGTGCTTTACGCTGAGTACATAGTAGATGCTTCAGTGTGAGTAGACAATCACTGTGAACAGGCCAGACTGTATGTTTTTTTTTTTTTGTTTTTTATTTTGGGTTTGTGCAACTAACCTGCTGATGTTGCAGTATGAGAAATTGTTGCAGCCAACAGTTTTCATGAATGCTTTTAAAACCATCTGCATAAATTTTTTTCAACAACTGTATCGCATAGACAAACACAGACATCAAGAACCAGCATATGAATCTCAACAATGGTGACAATCAAAAAAATTCTTCAAGCTGCAATGCATGCTGGGTAACACCATAGTAAAAACTCCCACCATGCACTGCAGTATAAATACTTATTGTCACCACTGTTGAGGATCATATGATAAGTGTTCATGTCTAAAAGCTTGACCTGAAACTTCTCAACTTTTTGAAATGTTATAATCCTATATGTTTAATGTAGACCTCAAAATTATTGTAGAAATGTTATAATTATATATCCAGCAACATATGATGTTATTTATGTATATGCTTACATATTTTTTGGCTGCTCTTTAGTTGATGAATTTAAGTCAATAACCGAAGAGCAAGTAAGAAAAACCACTTTGTGTTGGTTAGTCATGTCTTTTATAAGCAGAAAGCTTAATCTGCTACATCAAGCTTCTGTTTCAGAAATGTTCAAGTGTTTGCAGTGAAACACTATTGCAATTAAATCAGAAGCAACATTTTTTGAAAGTTCTACAAGGGTCAAGAGCTCAACTACAGCAAACACCGACCTCCATGATGGTGGCATCATTTTTTGACCAATAAAACATCAACATCTAAACCTTAGTTAATTCTCAATAAGATCTTCTGTAGATGTCTGACAGAAATAAAGTGAGTCTGGTTATTAATAAGTGGAGCTGGTGATGCTATTTGTGGGGTTGTTTAATCCTCCTCTGCTGAGATCTTCAGAGATTTAATGTCTTTTATTTCAGTTGATTTTATCAAAGGCTGTGGCTGAAGTCAGTTGTTGTTCTTGTGTTTCTATTTTCTTCAGTGATTCTGTTTGTTAACAGCAGCTGCTCATCACTAATGCTCAATCATCATTTAATTAATCACTTAATTATCTGATTAGCTTTAACTCTGCTTCAGTGTTACTTTAACATTATTTGGAGTGGGACCAAATACACTCTGAGCAGTGTTGATTTAACACTGGGGATTTTACTGTGTAGTTAATATGAATCTGATTCTGTACAATGTGAAATATAAATTAGAAGCACATCTAAAATAACATTTTATACAATGACTTAATATCTGATGCTGTTTTATTGTGTTACCACAGGTGATTGATGTGAACACAGGGCATTTCATTCACAACATTATAAGTACACAGTAAAATCCCCAGTGTTAAATCAACACTGCTCAGAGTGTATTTGGTCCCACTCCAAATAGTGTTAAAGTAACACTGAAGCAGAGTTAAAGCTAATGAGATAATTAAGTGATTAATTAAATGATGATTTAGCATTAGTGATGAACAGCTGCTGTTAACAAGCAGAATCACTGAAGAAAATAGAAACACAAGAACAACAACTGACTTCAGCCACAGCCTTTGATAAAATCAACTGAAATAAAATACATTAAATCTCTGAAGATCTCAGCAGAGGAGGATTAAACAACTCCACAAACAGCATCACCAGCTTCACTCATTAATAACCAGACTGACTTTATTTCTGTCAGATGACTACAGAAGATCTTATTGAGAATTAACTAAGGTTTAGATTTTGATGTTTTATTGGTCAAAAAATGATGCCACCATCATGGAGGACGGTGTTTGCTGTAGTTGGGCTCTTGACCCTTGTAGAACTTTTAAATAATTTTGCTTCTAATTAATTGCAATAGTGTTTCACTGCAAACACTTGAACATTGCTGAAACAGAAGCTAGATGTAGCAGATTACACTTTCTGCTTATAAAAGACATGACTAACCAACAAGAAGTGGTTTCTCTTACTTGCTCTTTGGTTATTGACTTAAATTCATCAACTAAAAAGCAGATTAAAAAAATATGTAAACATATAAATAACATCATGTGTTGCTGGATATATAATTACTTTTCTACAATAATTTTGAGCTCTATATTAAATATATATGATCGTAACTTTTCAAACAGTTGAGACTTTTCAGGTCAAGCTTTTAGACATGAACACTTATCATATGATCCTCAACAGTGGTGACAATAAATATTTATACTGCAGTGCATGGTGGGAGTTTTTACTATGGTGTTACCCAGCATGCATTGCAGCTTGAAGAATTTTGTTGATTGTCACCATTGTTGAGATTCATATGCTGGTTCTTGATGTCTGTGTTTGTCTATACAGTACAGTTGTTCTAAAAATTTTATGCAGATGGTTTTAAAAACATTCACGATAACTGTTGCCTGTAACATCAGCGGGTTAGCTGAGCAAGCCCAAAACAGAATAAAAAAAAAAAAAAAGTATACAGTCTGGCCAGTTCACAACAATTGTCTCCTCACACAGAAGCGTCTAGTATGCATGCAGTGTAAAGAACAGATCTTTCTCCTGTACAACAACATATGCATTGTTGCAAAGAAAAAACTAACACAACAAGTTAAGTGTCAAGAGCCTAACCAAAGTAAACACTCATCTCCATGATGGTGGCATTGTTTTTGACCAATGAAGCATCAATGTTTAAACCTCTGATAATTTTCAATAAGAGCTTCTGTAGTCATCTGACAGAAATAAAGTCAGCTGGTGATGCTGTTTGTGGAGCTGTTTAATCCTCCTCTGCTGAGACCTTCAGAGATTTAATGTCTTTTATTTGAGTTGATTTTATCAAAGGCTGTGGCTGAACTGAGTTGTTGTTCTTGTGTTTCTATTTTCTTTCAGTGATTCTGTTTGTTAACAGCAGCTGTTCATCACTAATGCTCAATCAGCACTTAATTAATCACTTAATTATCTCATTAGCTTTAACTCTGCTTCAGTGTTACTTTAACACTATTTGGAGTGGGACCAAATACACTCTGAGCAGTGTTGATTTAACACTGGGGATTTTACTGTGTAGTCAAAGTTACTTTGCAAACAAAGTCTTAATATTTACTACAGATGTCTCATGCTCATTAATAGCAAACATAAATTAGCCATGCATTTGTGTCTTATAACTTCAATTTTATTTTTAAGGGGTCAACTGAGAAAATTACAAATACATAAATTATTTATAAATTAAAAAAATACACAACATTTTTTTAAACTGTCTCCGACTACCACACAGTATCAATGTGATCATTAATGAAATAACCCTGACCAATATAACTAATTTAAATTAATCTCAAATAATATGTTTTAATAAAAAGTATCAAGAGATAGGTAATATTGGCCTTTCCTTTACAAATATGATCTTTTAGTATTTTACACCAAACCTCTTTGAGAGACTGACAAACTAGAACAGTTTAATATATGAATTAACACAGTTTAAATTAGTGCAAACTTCTCTTCATCTACCTTAGGGTTTTTTTAATTTCTGCCTGAAATTTACACACTCAAATCTGATGGCTCCCTATAACACATGCAGTGAAGAAAATGCAAAGTATTGTTGTTATTTTAAACATTACCTTTTTTAATAAAATCAAATGTCAAATGTAATTAATTCAAAATATCAATTAAGATCTTATTAAAAAATAAAAAAAAAGATTTTGACTGACTCACCTTTCTTGACATCAACAAGGAATTTCCTATTTACTGTGTGTCTGCTGGTGGTGATCTGTATTTTATAGAGTCCAGCATGATGAGTTGTGATGTTTGTGATGTTCAGGTATTTATTTTGACGGTCTAGCATCAGTCTGTCTCTGAATCTCCCATCAGGACCATCATATATAGAAACTTGTTGTTTTTTATTATAAATTGACCGTGACACAATGACAACATCTCCAAACATCCACAGAATGAAATCATTGTACTGTATTTCAGTATCCGGCTGTAGCATAACAGATTCTCCCTCCATCACTGACAGTGACTTCACTTCACCTGTAACAACAAACATGCAATGAATATTGAGGAACAGCTACTAAGACATTCATTAAATGTATGCAGAAAAAAGGTAACATTGACTATGCAAGTGAAAAACCCTGAATAATTTCAATTAACATCTCTCACTGAGTCTTGTCTAAGTCTTCTCTAGGATTAAATTCAACAGGAATTTTTGCTATTCCAAAAGTAGCATTTTAGGCCTAACAAGACATTTCCTGAAAAGAGGCTGCACAAAGAGAAGAAGAAAAATGCATTTATTAGATCAAATTATATACTGCAAGTAAACATGTGACTTCACTAAATACTGAACACTACAAACATTAAAACATACATAGGTGTTTGATAAGCGAACAAGGTATCATGACATATAATTTTCATTATCTCCTTAGAGTCAGAAGAAATAGCAGAATACAATATTTAACTTTAATTCAGCACAAACATGCTATTTTTAATCTAAATATCTAAATAAATTTATTTTTACACTGAAATATTTGATCGACTCACCGCTGATAGTCACACTGTATGTCTTGTGTATGGTGTAACTGCTGCTTTTGATGATGTCAACCTCATAAAGTCCAGAGTCTTCAGTTCGGGTGTTTGTGATAGTCAGAGATCCAGTCCGATAGTCCAGCTGTAGTCGGTCTGTGAATGTCTTATCAGGACCATCAGATGGAGAGACTTTTCCATCCTTTATATTGATTACAGCTATAGTAGAGTGATGAGGTCCAAACTTCCACTGTATCACATCATAATTCTGTGTATTTGTAAGACCAGTCTGTAGGGTGACAAACTCTCCCACCAGCACTGACTGCATTTGATCTACAGACACAACTAGACAAAAAACAGGAATAATTACTAAGTCTTATACTGCAGCTATTCAGATCCTAACTGGTCAAAAAACACATTTTGAGTATGAAGGAGATTTACTTGATAATGTGACAACCAACAGCATCTCAAAGACAATGTGCACATAAAATCAAGTTTTAAATCAAGAATTAGATGTGACATCTGAGTGAATTCACCCCTAAATTTAGTTATTTAGCAGATGGTTTTATTCAAATCATGTATTCATGAATTCGGCCTAAGGAGGCAATGACATACGAAATGCTACTAGCAACAAAATACTATGACAATCTGCAATCCAATAGGGTGGATCCAGGGGTGCCCTACCCTGTTCCTGGAGATCCACCTTCCTGCACAGCAAAATCCCCAGTGTTAATTTAACACTCTGAGTGTTGACTCACTGGACTCATATAAACACTGAAGCAGTGTTAAAAGTAACTCTGAAGCAGTGTTAAAGTGAATGAGATAATTAGGTGATTAACTGAGTGATGATTGGCCATTATTGAAGACACCTGATGTTAACAAGCAGAATCACCAAAGAAGAAAATCTAAATTTGTATGTCACCATTATAGTGGTCTGTGTTTGCATTAGATGGGATCTTGACCCTTAAATTTTAAACATTAGGTTTTATAATTGAATTATAACAGCCAGACAAACCAGAGGAAAAATGATGATGTGGTGTTGATTATGTTTTGAACTAATCATCATGTAGTGACC
Organism: Acrossocheilus wenchowensis; assembly: GCA_029620275.1. Classification (NCBI taxonomy): domain Eukaryota; kingdom Metazoa; phylum Chordata; class Actinopteri; order Cypriniformes; family Cyprinidae; genus Acrossocheilus; species Acrossocheilus wenchowensis. The sequence continues at coordinate 461,067 of JAJUBA010000173.1, forward strand.
TGAATACCTGAGTTAGGTTTTCTGCACTGAAAAAAAGATTTGTTGGATTTACTCAATTGAATTATGGACATTGGTTCCACACATTTAGTTTGAGTTCACAGTGTCCTACACATTTATGTGGTTTCATTATAATACTTTTGTGTTAATCAGATGTATTTTCAAAAAGTAATGTGTACATAGTCTTTTTAAGTTATCCTAACATAATTCAGTTATGTTAGCTTAACATTATTATTTTATTTTAGATGCTTCGATTATGTTAATTTGATGCAATTAAATTAAGTTAGCTTAACATAATTTTGACAACTTGTACAATTTTAATGGTTTGTTGTTTCATTTCATTTTCAATAACACAAAAACCTTCTGTAAAGCCTTTATTTAATCATTTGAACAATGCGTCATTTAAAGGACATGTCTAAACAACATTTTGCTTTCAAAAACTTAGCATGAATAACTTCTCTGATGATTAAATGCACTGTAAAACCCGACAAGTTAGGTTAACTCAAACCGTTTGAGTAAAACGATTGCCTTAAAACATTTAAGTTTTTAAAACTAACAATTAAGAGTGCTTTGAACATATTTCAGTTGAGTTCAGTTAAGTGATTAATTAAGTGCTGATTCAGCATTAGTGATGAACACCTGCTGTTAACAAACACAATCACTGACAGAAAGAGAAACACAAGAACAACAACCGACTTCAGCCATAGCCTTAGATGAAATCAACTGAAATAAAATACATTAAATCTCTTAAAAATCTGATTAAACAGCATCACCAGCTCCACTTATTAATAACCAGACTGACTTTATTTCTGTCAGACATCTACAGAAGCTCTTATTGAGAATTAACTAAGGTTTAGATGCTGATTTATTGTTTCAATTGAAGTAACCATGTTAGAGATCAGTGTCTGCTTTAGTTGGGCTCTTGACCCTTGACTTCTGTGTTAGATGTTTTTTTTCTCTGGTTGTTGTTAATCAAGTGTTCCTCGAACATATTTGTTACGACTCAAAAGTCCAGAGGAAATTTTCGGTAGTTGGTTGTTATATATTTATAATGACGATCATCTGTGAGTGAGCTGAACTCGTTGAGAGTGAGCACAGACTCATTGTGTGTCTAATCTCTGGTTAAACGGATGTTGTATTGTTTACAGTAAAAGCGATTCTAAGAGCCACTGGTTCGGTGACAGTCAGTTAATAAAGGGCTTTCCAAACACTTTGTCCACAAAAAGTTTGAATCTATGGCAGAAAATAGACTCACACAGACATCAAGAATCAGCTTGTGAACCTCAACAATGGTGACCATTAAAAAAAATTCATGCTGCAATGCATGCTGGGAGCCATAGATGAGTTTTGTACTATGTTAGTACCCAGCATGCATTGCAGCATGATTTTTTTTTTTTTTTTTAATGGTCACCATTGTTGAGGTTCATAAGCTGATTCTTGATGTCTGTGTGAGTCTAGTTACTGCCATAGATTAAAACTTTTTGTGGACAAACTGTTTGGAAAGACCTTTATTAACTGACTGTCACCGAACCAGTGGCTCTTAGAATCGCTTTTACTGTAAACAATACAACATCCGGTTAACCAGAGATTAGACACACAATGAGTCTGTGCTCACTCTCAACGAGTTCAGCTCACTCACAGATGATCGTCATTATAAATATATAACAACCAACTACCGAAAATTTCCTCTGGGCTTTTGAGCTGCAACAAATATGTTCGAGGAACACTTGATTACAACAACCAGAGAAAAAAAACTACTAACACAGAAGTCAAGGCTCAAGAGCCCAACTAAAGCAAACACTGATCTCTAACATGGTTACTTCAAATGAAACAATAAATCAACATCTAAACCTTAGTTAATTCTCAATAAGATCTTCTGTAGATGTCTGACAGAAAAAAAGTCAGTCTGGTTATTAATAAGTGGAGCTGGTGATGCTGTTTGTGGGGTTGTTTAATCAGATTTTGAGAGATTTAATGTATTTTATTTCAGTTGATTTCATCTAAGGCTATGGCTGAAGTCAGTTGTTGTTCTTGTGTTTCTCTTTCTGTCAGTGATTCTGTTTGTTAACAGCAGGTGTTCATCACTAATGCTCAATCAGCACTTAATTAATCACTTAATTACTTAACTGCAATGTTTATCTTATTTTAGTGAACTCGACTGAAATAAGTTCAGAGCACTCATAATTGTTAGTTTTAAAAAATTGAATGTTTTAAGGCAATAAGTTTCCTCAAACGGTTTGAGTTAACCTAACTTGTCGGGTTTTACAGTGCATTTAATCATCAGAGAAGTTATTCATGCTAAGTTTTTGAAAGCAAAATGTTGTTTAGACATGTCCTTTAAATGACGCATTGTTCAAATGATTAAATAAAGGCTTTACAGAAGGTTTTTGTGTTATTGAAAATGAAATTAAACAACAAACCATTAAAATTGTACAAGTTGTCAAAATTATGTTAAGCTAACTTAATTTAATTGCACTGAATTAACATAATCGAAGCATCTAAAATAAAATAATAATGTTAAGCTAACATAACTGAATTATGTTAGGATAACTTAAAAAGACTATGTACACATTACTTTTTGAAAATACATCTGATTAACACAAAAGTATTATAATGAAACCACATAAATGTGTAGGACACTGTGAACTCAAACTAAACGTGTGGAACCAGTGTCCATAATTCAATTGAGTAAATCCAACAAATCTTCTTTTTTTGTGTAATTCAATTGAGTAAATCCAACAAATCATTTTTTTCAGTGTGTAATGATTAGGTAAACAAGGTGAAAAATGCAAGATCTGGCTTTTTTGGCGTAATCACACAGATGATTTCAGAAGTGTTAAAAAATAAAGTGTGTGAGTACACATACAATATCCACATGTATGTAATTTTAATGCTATGGCCTTGTGTAGGTATTTAAAGATGGTCATCTTTAAGCATGACTGTTGAAATTAAATGGCAACACTTAACAATAAGACTCCATTCCTAGCATCAGAGTTGTAAAGTCCAGGGGTCAGAAAGTAAAAGTCCTGCCATATTTTTGTTCCACCCATGAACTCAGCAGCTGATTTCACCAGAGGAGGAACCAAGTCATTCCTTTCAAGTCACAAGCAAGTCTCAAGTCAAATCCCAAGTCCTGAAAGAGTTAAAGTTAATGAGATAATTAAGTGACTAATTAAATGATGATTGTGCATTAGTGATGAACACCTGCTGTTATTGAGAATTACAGAGGATCAGATGTTGATGTTTTATTGGTTAAAATGATGCCACCATCATGGAGATCAGTGCTTGCTTTAGTTGGGCTCTTGACCATTTTAATAACTGAAAGTGGTTTGCTTTTAAGCAATTGCAATATTGTTTCACAACAAATATTTGTACATTGCTGAATTAAAAGCTTGAAGCAGATGCGTTTACACTTTCTGCTTTCATTCACTTGAATGAACATCACTCCACCTGTAGCTGATGTGTGGAGAGCCCCCCACATGATTGTAAAGCGCTTTTGGTGTGTTTCAATACATAGTAAAGCGCTGCATAAGTGCCTCATTCATCACAAAGATATCTCTCTTTGGTAATATCCAGCTGTTTATAAACAAATCGTCACCTTAATGCTTAAATATTGGAAAAAAGAAAAACTGTGTCACTCAGGCTTCTAGACGTGAACACTTATCATAGGATCCTCAACAATGGTGACAATAATTATTCATTCTGCAGTGCATGATGGGAGTTTTTACTATGGTGTTACCCAGTATGCATTGCAGCATGAAGCATTTTTCTGATTGTCACCATTGTTGAGATTCATATGCTGGCTCTTGATGTCTCTGTGTGTATAAATAGCTCTGGAGTTTTAATATTTATGTGCATTACAGAAATTTAAAATTTATTCAATAACTATTAGAGCAACACTTTCATGGCATGCTGTAGTTTCACAGGGTTGATTATTGAAAACCTGAACATATAAATAAAAGAAAAAGAGCTACTTTGGAGGTAAACAGGTCAGCGCCTGATGACTATCTCATCATATGAAAACAGCTATTAGCTGCTCACTGTATAGCACTGATCTCTGTGCTTTATAACAGCACATGCACTGCTGCAGCGAGAGATCTGACACAGAAGTCAAGGGTCAGGAGCCCAACTAAAGCACGCATTGATCTCTGTGATGGTGGCATCATTTTAACCATTAAAACATCAACATCTGATCCTCTGTAATTCTCAATAACAGCAGGTGTTCATCACTAATGCACAATCATCATTTAATTAGAAACTTAATTATCTCATTAACTTTAACTCTTCGAGGACTTGGGATTTGACTTGAGACTTGCTTGTGACTTGAAAGGAATGACTTGGTTCCTCCTCTGGTGAAATCAGCTGCTGAGTTCATGGGTGGAACAAACATATGGCAGGACTTTTACTTTCTGACCCCTGGACTTTACAACTCTGCCTAGCATTAATGAAAACTGTAGAAGTATTGTTCCTTGTTAGAGTTTTTTCATTTCAACGTTCACTATTAGCTACTAATAGGCTACATTTTTAAATTTTAAAGTTTCTTCTTTTAACATTAGCAAACTATGAAATAACTTTAATGATCAATATAGTAAATGATATTAATATTTGTATTCATTTACAATGTATGGTTCAGTACTGTTGCTGCTTTTTTTTATAAATAGTAAAGCACTAGCTCTCTTTCAGTATCCATTTTGAAAACTACCGGTTGATTAATCGGTATCGGCCAGTGCAGTCCAACCTAGCTATCGGTAAAATCCACTATCGGCCGACCTCTAATATATATATATAAATCACTTGCTGATTTTATCCATGTTCATCTTTGCTTTTTTTGTGCCCTAATATTTGCTGACCACAAAGTCAAAACTTTACAAAACATATAATAAAAATCACACTAAATCCTTTTCAAGGACATTCAGGTAATTTCCCATAACTGGAAATCTGCTTTACAAATACCAAAGGCACCTTACGCAAATTGCATTGGTATCAATTCTTCAACTCCACTAAAATTATGCTAATAAGCTAATAATAGCACTGAAATGCATTAGATACTCACCAGTGACATTGAATGATTCCTCTGAGACGCTGACGCCATTGGATACTTTATAAACTCCAGTGTCTGTGGTTTTGATGTTGGTGATGGTGAGATCTCCAGTCTCACCGTTCAGCTGCAGTCTGCCTCTGAATTTCCCATCAAGAACATCATATTCTGAGGTTTTGTTTTTTTTAATTCTAGCTACGCGAACGCCTTCAAACCTCCACTCTGTCTCATCACCTATCTGTATTTCAGCGAGACCAGTGTGTAGAGTGACAGAATCTCCCGCCGTCAATGTCAATGTCAATGTCTTACCAAACACACCTGGGAAGAAAAAGTAACAGTTACACCACAGACAGAAAAGTAATTATATATGTGACCCTGGACCACAAAAACAGTCATAAGTGTCAATTTTTCGAAATTGAGATTCATACACCATAAAAAAAGCTTTCCATTGATGTGTGGTTTGTTAGGACAGGACAATATTTGGCTGAGATACAACTATTTGAAAATCTGGAATCTGAAGGTGCAAAAAAATCAAAATACTGAGAAAATTGCTTTAAAGAAGTCCAAATGAAGTTCTTAGTAATGCATATAACTAATCAAAAATTAAGTTTTAATATATTCACGGTAAGAAATTTACAAAATAGCTTCATGGAACATGATCTTTACTTAATATCCTAATTATTTTTGGCATAAAAAAAATTATAATTTTGACCCATTCAAAGTATTTTTGGCTATTGCTACAAATATTTCCCAGTGACTTAAGAATGGTTTTGTGGTCCAGGGTCACACATATACATATAGACATATATACATAAACATATATATACACAAACACAGACAGTAAAATGTTGGGCAACCCTCTACATTGCAAGTAAATCACTTGCATATGCTACTAAATCTTCACTCTGGGTGATTAAATGATGTGTAATATTAGCCACTGGTTAATACATTTTTAAATTTTACTCACCAGTATGTGAGCTGGAAGCTAAAGATAAATCAAGCTCAGATATGTTTTCACTCGCTGAACACTCAAATTGAGCGCTTTGGAATTTCATCTGTCAAGTGATCTGTGCTGTTTATCAGTTAATTTGAATGGATGCGCAGTGGACCTGTATTTAACTTACCATAAACTCTATCGCGGTCGCTTTGCTGAGGGCACTTTTTCCTCACACACGCAAACAGGGAGAGAGAACGAGAGTCTTACCATTCAGAATCGACGCGCTACATGTAAATGATATTCGTTGTTGTATTTTCCTGTCAAAATAACAATAACATACTTCCTTTGGAATTCCTCATCTTTTAAGAACTACTGGGTTCTCTGGTAGCGGAAGGAACTAATGCGTAAATGACAATCTCATTGGCTAGCGCTCACCTATTATCGTCCCTGTTTTGATTTCAGCAAATCAGTTCAAGCGAACGCACACAACCTGATTAATATTCATGAATCCAGCAGCTCGTTAATCCTTAGTGCATTTTATATTGTTCTTATTAGTAGAATTCAAAGTATTATTACTATTATTATTATTATTATTATTATTATTAGGGGTTCAAGCACGTAGTGCTGAAACCCTATTGTAATTGTAAGGCGCAAACTGATCATGCAGACCAAACTGTAAGGCCTAGAGACTTGAAACTTGGCCAGATGATAGAGCTCAATTTGGGGAGAACCTGAAAAAATCTCACCTCCGTATAATGCATATTAAAGTAGTGTTCATAACTGCAGTGCTGCTTTGTTTACAGCGGCAACCAAGGAAATTATGTTTAATTGACGTTCAAGCGCCACCTGCTGGCAGAGAGTGAATCTGCATGAATTCAGCCTGTCTGCTGTTTTGTTTCGTACAGATGTTTGATGTAGAATAGTTTCACACAACTAAAGTCAAACCATTTTGTTTTTGCTTCAAATTTTGAAATTATACAATCCAATTTAGATTAATAACTGCTCATGCTGGATGTATTCAGCCTCTTTGTTTGGATTGCATTGTGTTTAAAATACAGTGGTTGCCTCTGTGACGGTTCCAGTGAGTAACCGGTTAACTCTGAGTTGCAGGTGATTGGCTGAAGTGAGTGGTTTCACACCTGAACGGAATCATGGCGCTCCTATGAAAGACTGGGACAGTTCTTCCAGGAGCGGTGGAAGGAAGTGGGGACTGAGCTTCTGCTGTCTTTGTTTGCGCTGTGTTTAGAGTTCCTTATGAGGCTATCGGAGAACTGCTGAGATGTGAGGGATAAGGGAGATCATCGCCACCCTTGATTCATCTCTTTTGGGTTGGCCGTTGCTTTCGGAGGTTTTCTGGACTGTGAATGGTTGGACTTATGTCTTTCATACATTTTACACATTTACATGCACCTGCTGACACACTGATTACCATTTATACTGACATTCGATGTTGTTCTGTCTTACACGGATAAATAAATTCACATAATTGGCTGTGGTGTGTGATGACTCCCTTGTTTTGTTGCGATTCAGAAAAGAGAACGTAACACCTCTAATTTTAAATTGAAAAAGAGCACAGACAAAGCCTTAGTTTGTTTATGAGATTTATTTCATTTGTGTAATTCATTTGATTTAATTGGGGTTTGTTTTAAAATGTAGTTTTGTTGTTTGACATGTCAACTTTACAAAGAAATGTGTAGCATTTTATCTGACAATTAATAAATGGACACCTTTCATTTCTAATTTGTATTAAATTTTGTTAAAGTTTTTTGTTGTTGTTGTTGAGAAAATCATATTGTGAAATCAGTATTTCAAACTGATTTAGCCTCAATAACTAGCTGAAAGAACTGTTGCTAATAAATAGAACAAAGACTTGAGACGTGACTTGGACTCTACCTCAAAGACTTAAGACTTGACTTGGACTTGGACCTCAGAGACTTGTGAACATGTCTGATAACTATGCAAGCGTTAGTCAAATTGACATGAAAATTGGTATGCAGTGTCTTTGTCCAATGTGCCATAAGTGTCTATGAGGACATTGGCATATCTCAAAAAACATGGCTGCCATCTGCCAATGAAGTTTGAGCTCCTATTAAACAAGGTTAACGAAGGCCGATCGGAATGAAACTCGGTGGGCATGTTTGACCCATGGCCCTAAAGGTCTGTAAGAATTTAAATAGAAAAATAAATCAGCCACTAGAGGGCGAAATTGCATTTTTCAAATACATAAATGATTGTATATTGCACGATTTTTCACACATACACTCAGTCCTCATATCATTTGATATAACTCCTCATAATGACCCACTTTGCCTCAAGAACCACTTCTGTCAATCATATTTCATTAAATATTCTCAGTTATGTAAAAAACCTACTTTTGCAAACTAGTCCTAGTTTTTTCACTCAATCTCGATCAAACCTCTGCAGTAATATTTTCTAGACTCTCTAGATCAAAAATGATAAAAAAATATTGAATTTTATCCTTTGATTAACTATAACAGGGTCATTTTGAAAAGGGGAGTGGCCACATATACCCAAAAGCCTATAAAACCTAAACGAAAACTAAAAACTTTACGAAACTTGGTTAAAACATGTGACCGATGACTCTTAACAAGCATGCAAAGTTTCATGTCGATCGGACCATAGGTGGCACTATAACAGTCATAAATGTGAAAAACCATCATATTTCTTTGGTAAATTACCTGCATTTACCAAAATGCTATTTTCATCACTGATTAAGGTGGTTACAGCCATGTTAACACAATGTATTTTAACTTATGTGCTTAAATGCCAAAACTGTTTGAACCCCGATAATCGCTGCTTGCAGCAATATTTAGGGGTTCAAGCATGCAGTGCTGAAACTCTATTGTATTTGTTAGGATTTTTATTAGGGGCCAAGCACAGAAAGTGCGATGGCACCTATTGTATCCATTGGCGTTCTTATTATTAGGGGCCAAGCACCGAAGGTGCGATGGCACCCATTGTATCCGTTGGCGTTTTTCTTCTTCTTCTGTTTCTTCCTCTATTGTGTCTATGGCAGCCCATAGAACCAATTGAGGAAAAGTTGCAAAACTTAGTACTGAGACTGTTCACTATCAGTGTGCTAACCACAGCAAGTTTGGAGTCTCTCACTCAAACTCTCTAGTGCCACCACTTGTCCAAAGTTTCACTCATGTTTATGCTAATAACTTTTCAACCGTTTCCAAAGGGGGAGTAGAGATTGGACAATGTTGTGAAACAGTAAGTTCTGACTATCTTTGCTTGGTATAATTACACTGATTAAAAATGTGCTGGTTAGATGAATTCAGAATGACCACAGACAATGCAAGATGTTTGAGTAGCAAATAAAGTCATTTCTCTGAAGAAGGAGAGTCTAGTGAGACCTAATTCAAGATGTAGTGAACCTCAACCTGGACCTAAGATCAGGATAGTCAGATTTGGATCTATCACACTGTAGAATGGGGAGATATAAAAAAGGCAAAAAACTTGTAAGATCAGATCTATGGGCAAAGGCAGGAGAGATCTATTATAATAAGCAAAAGCTGATGTTTTTCTTTTAATAGAAACACTAATATTCCTTAGAGATATGGTCACAGCTTGCCATAGATGTATTTAATGATGACACACCAAAAAAATAAAAAATAAATTAATAATAATAATAATATATATATATATATATATATATATATATATATATATATATATATATATATATATATATATGTATGTATGTATATGTGTGTGTGTGTGTATATATATATATATATATATATATATATATATATATAGAGCCATGGCCAAAAATATCAGCACCCTTGGTAAAAATGATCAAAGAAGGCTGTGAAAATTAATCTGCATTGTTAATCCTTTTGATCTTATTTAAACAATTCACAAAAATCTAACCTTTCATTGGATAACAAGAATTTAAAATGGGGGGAAATATCATTATGAAATAAATGTTTCTTCTCAAATACATGCTAGACACAATTATTGGCACCCCTAGAAATTCTTATGTGTAAAATATCTCTGAAATATATTCCCATTCATATTCACAATTTTGAGCACTCCAGGGAGATTATGAACATAAAATTATCCAGTCATGGCTTCCAAAAAAAAGCCCATTCCCTTAATCATCCATCATAATGAGAAAAAACAAATAATATATTTCTGATGTGCAGCAAAAGATAATTGAGCTTCACAAATTAGTGAAGTGGCTTTAACCCCTTAGCGGTCAAAGATCGGTAACAGCCCCAGATGAAACAGCACGTTAAAACGCACACTCTTACTTGATCTGGACAAACTGTGCATCAGTAGAAAGATTAAAGACTCTAGCTTCGATATTTGACCACTGTTTTGATAAAACATTGTTGCAGTAACAGTAATTTAGTAATTTATGTCAGGAGTGCAAAATAATAAATCTGTACGTGTCATTTTTGGAATAGAAATTCACGACGCATTCATATTCAGTCACGTCAGCACCGGTTTATTTGTGAACAGCGTCAATAAGAGCTTATAGTCCAAAGATGCATATTCGCAGAGAAATATAGATATATTTACTCATGTTTACTTCATATTTCTTCAGACAGAATCACAATTTATATTCATTTTCCACTGATTTAGGCGATTTCATTAGCATTAGCACTTTATCTTTGTTTATTCTTCCGTGCTCGTAGTATGAGTCACAGAGAAAGCTGATTTGTTGTGAAAAACGTCAATCTTATTCTGCATCAGTAGTTATATCCAATACTATACGTCATTTTGATGATTTATGACCTGATTCATGACCCCCTATCAGCGTTGATTGACAGGTTGTCATATGTCAGATGTGTACATGGGTAGATTTATGGCTATGTGACCCCTCTGTCACCCTGACTGTCACGTCACAGGGATCCTGTCACCCCTAACTGACAGGACAGTAAGGTGTGTAAATCAAAAGATCAAAACAGATGTTAGATTTGATATTTGATGGATTTATGACTAGATTTATGATGTTTTTATCTCTCACCTGTGCCACAGGGTTTTTATGGTGTTCCTTCCTGACCCATTGCTAATGGCAAGCCTGGAGGTGTTGGGCTCTTCCTGCTTGTGGAAAAATGGCTGAGCAAAGGATGTGTATTGCCACCTTAAGTTTGTTTGATCTGTATGTTATATGTTAATGCCTAGACACCAATTCGTTCCTACCGGCCATCTACATCCACCTCTGAATAAGGAAGGTTGTCAGGACATCTGCCTTTCCAGGTTGGGGATAAAAGAAAGGTGTCGTGTCTGAGGGTTGTTCTTTGTTTTTGGGGGGGATGGAAGACATCCAAACACGTGTCTAATGTAAAACCCCTAAACGGTTTAGTTCTGCTTGATCTATAGGCTAAATGTTGATAGCTAAGACATCACTGTTTTGATTGTACGAAAACTGAAACATAAGCCATAAAACATAAACTTTCACACAGCCATTCCTAATATAATTCCTATGTATAGATTATGTCTGAATTATTTCTATAGCCGTGGAACATCATAGTTCTCAAAATATATTTGCATTACATCAAATAAATATGACAGAAGTGGAGAAACAAAGATGTTTAGCACATGCACACATTGTAGATGCTTATGTACACCTGAGATGTTGCTTTATTTGAGTCAAAGAAGATGGCGACAGTGACTGATGACATTCTTTAATGTTTAATGTTCTGTGGACAAACACCTCGAGGGAAATAATTTGAAAGGTTTGTCCAAATAATAAAAAGTTCAGTCAAATGTTCAATAATTTTATTAAATGAATAAGTATGTGCTCGTCATGCTCTCTTTCCCATGCAAGGATTAAGGAGCTTGCGTAGGAGTCTTAATTCACATTTCGTTTGTTTGGCTGTATTTGTTTCATAAACAGTTGTGAAAGGATGACTGGATTTAGTCATCTTGCTCAGATGACACAAAACAGATTTTCTGAATTCTATATGCATTATAGGGGTGTCCCCGAATCGTCGATGATTCGATGCTTCGATTCGAGGAGCCTGATTCGACTCTCAATCTCACAGTCGAATATTCGCGGGGTGTTATGATCATACCATTTTGGCTATATGGGGATGCTAAGTGTCTGATTTCACATGGAACTATAGGTTTTCTCCCAATAAGTTAATATACAGCCTATTATGATAATGCTGTAAATAAGAATCTTAAAAAAAAGAAGCTTTAAATAAATATTTTAACGTGCGTGAATTAGGGGTTGCACCAACTAGTCGACTAGTCGACTGGTCGACTTTAATGCTCTGCCGCGACGCTTTTAGCTTGACGTCGACTAGTCACTGGTCCTATAGAGGGCGCAACAATATAAGAAATCTCTGAAGGACTTCCACATTTAAGCTCCGTTTCCAAACTAAAATGACAAATAAATGCATACTCTGAAAGCGCTCCACAAGACATGTGTGATTATATTACTGGATGCTCGAAATTGAACGGGAGAATGCACGTTTTAAACAGCTTATAGTACAGGTCAGTTAATCGCCATTCTAATATAATGCGCTGCTGCTCTGTAACGCACACACATAGGCTTCAGACAGTAGCGCGTACATCACGTCCAGATCGCGCGCGCACAGAATCGTTCAGCGCGGAAATATATTGTCAACAATGTTCTGCGATTTATCAATAAAATAGCTTAGAAACTGAAACGTTCAAGCATATATTCCTTATTAACTAAATCCCACAACTTCATTACTAGTAGAGAGTAGCTGCCAGGTAGAATTAATTCACACACGCGATCACTCTCACTAATGCATTCATATGAATGTAATCTTTACTGTGCAACTTTATCAGTATGTGATTTAGAACGAGCAGAAATCTGTGAGAAATATAACGAATATAAAGACAAAAGAACTGATAAAAATGAGCTGTTATAGGAGCAATAGCCATGTGGGCGGCACTGTGTCATATGCCATAGCTGTGCAGAAGGTGTTTGTCACAGCTCCAGACTTATTTGTTCATTAACGACGTCATCAGAGACTAGTCGACTTCAAATCGACTTTCTTCACATAAAAGTCGACTTTAAAAAAACAGAAGTCGTTCAACCCCTAGCGTGAATAAGTCCAACTTCCCCTATAGATTAAAGTTTCGCTTTCTAATCTGTCACCGACAGAAGAGCATTCTTGGCGGCAGGGATTTAAATCTTTAACAAGACTCAAACTGACACAGGCAGAGTGGAAGACTTCGGTTTTTTTCTCGATCAGGTAGGGTATATAAGTATATTATTTATCTCCTATAAGATGCCTTTGGTTGAGTTACGCTACAGTAAAGCGCTTTGTAGTACGGTGATTATCTCTTCAGCACGCGGTGCGAGCAGGACAACAATGTAGAATATTAATAACAATGACTGACACTGTCATATACTGTACATAGCATTATAATGAGAACACTGTTATAATGAAACACTGTGATTTTTTTTATTTTTTTTTTAGTGTTTAGTTGTGTTTCTGCATGTTATTGTGTGAAGAACGCGTCCACAAAAGTTCATTCAGAGCCGCGCAGATGCGTTCATGTGCATTCGGGCCATTTTGTGCAGATAGGTTATAAGTGGTAATATTAATGTTATGTTATATAAATAACGAAGCATATTCTATGTGAGATAAATAAGTTAAATCCCATTGATTAAAAACCTGCTATCATCTGCTTCATTCTACTGATCATCTTCAGTGCAAGCAGCTCAAAACAGAAATGCAGAACGTTATAACTACGATCATATATATATATATATAACGTTATAATGAGAGCACTATTGTAAAAAAAATTTTGTGAATTCTTAAGGGTTTCGCTGACGTTTAATGTTAACTATCTTTTAATCAAAACATAAAACATTATTTACCCCGTTTGTATCTGCGAGGCGTCTGTTACATATTTTCCCTGTGTATTTATGACTGTCGAATGCCTGACTTGACTCTTGGTAATGTATTTTGCCCCGCCCCCAAATATACGATTCGACTATCAGTCGATTATCAGCATGATTGGAAAATTCCGATTCGACTATGAAAATCCTTAGTCGGGGACACCCCTAATGCATTACAAACATTTTTGTCTTGCTATACTCTCTTTCTTAGTGATTTGGTCTCTTGAATGTATGAAAGGTTATGGATAAATTTATCAATACAAGAGTGTGGAAATTTTAACATGCTCAAACTTAAATGAATGTGCAGCTTTCAGTTCAGTAGTTTGATTTGTTTCAGTTGTAATAGTTTTAAGGGTAAAACAGCAAGACTTAAGTTTCGTGTTGATGCTTTATGTGTTCGCACATCGTGGACAGACACAAAGTTGCACTAAAAGAAAATACTGTTACTTAATTTCTTAATTTTCATTTATTCCTGTTATGATGGCAGCTCAAAAAGAGGTGTCTTCACCTAAAAAAATACACAGTCCAACAAAAAATTGTGAACAGCCATCCAAAATCTTGATAATATGACTAAATCTAGTAATGTAAAAAAAAAAAAAAAAAAATAGCACAGCTATTTACACACATAGTATGAGAACTGTTGCCTACATTGTATCACTTGTCATAGTAAATTCATTACCAGTTTATTAGGGTCAAAAGGAAATGATGATAATAGTTGAAACATCCTTATGTTTTATATCTCTTTCATTTTGAAAATCAAAGATGTTGGTGCTTTAATCTTTTAGTAAACCATTTAAAAGGACATGGTACCTAGACAATAGTCAAAATATATACGTTTTGTGTTCTAGGTTTAGATTTCAAAAACTTTTCTGAAGTAAAAAATTATGTGTTTGTCACAAACACATCCAAAGAGTTTTCTACTCTTGTGAGAAAAGCACTTGGGTGCATTATCATCAGGCTACTTTAAATAAATTAAAGAATAAAACTAAAGTTTAATTTAAAGACAATAGACAGCATGACTTTCTTTAGTGACACTCAATGCGTTTAAAACTTTTTAAACATGTTTAAAACTGTAGGTGTGAAACGTACATTTGTTCTTTTACAGTACACATACTATCTATGGTCTGGATTAAAATGAAAACATTTCTTAAACAACAAAAAGTAAAAACAACATTTTTTGATCATACTTAAAATTTAGTATACTCAGATTTGTGTGTGTGTGTGTGTGTGTGTGTGTGTGTGTGTGTGAGTGAGAGAGAGAGAGAGAGAGAGAGAGAGAGAGAGAGAGAGAGAGAGAGAGAGAGAGAGAGAGAGAGAGAGAGAGAGAGAGAGAGAGAGAGAGACCAAATAATCAGCCAAAGTGTTGATTATTTGTCTAAAGCAGGGCTTATTTAAAAATGTTTATTTATTTGTCTTGTCATATAATGTTATGTACTTTGATTTCATTTAAACAATATTGTTTAGCACAACGGTCAACCATTAGGCAGCCATATCACCCTGCAGCCCAAGACTGGTTACTCACTAAAGCTAAGCAGGGTTGAGCTGGTCAGTACCTGGATGGGAGACCTCCTGAGAAAACTAGGTAACTGTTGGAAGAGGTGCTAGTGAGACCAGTAGGGGGTGCTCACCCTGTGGTCTGTGTGGGTCCTAGCGCCCCAGTATAGTGATGTGGACACTATACTGTAAAAAAAAAAGCACCGTCCTTCGGATGAGATGTTAAACCGAGGTCCTGACTCTCTGTGGTCATTAAAAATCCCAGGATGTCTTTTGAAAAGAGTAGAGGTGTGACCTCGGCATCCTGGCCAAAATTTGCCCATTGGCCTCTGACCATCATGGCCTCCTAACAATCCCAATATCTGCTGATTGGCTTCATCACTCTGTCTCCTCTCCATCAATAAGCTGGTGTGTGGTGGGCGTTCTGGCGCACTATGGCTGCCGTCGCATCATGCACACTGGACACTGGTGGTGGATGAGGAGACCCCCCCCCACACACAATGTAAAGCGCTTTGAGTGCCTAGAAAAGCGCTATATAAATGTAAGGAATTATTATTATTATTGTTGTTTTATTGTGCTTTATAAATACAATGAACTGAACTAAAGCATGATTCTGTTCACATCTATATGAGTGAATGCTGTAAAGCCATTAACACAAGCACACAGAGGATACCGTTGTCCACTATCAGTTAGACCCCACA
Organism: Acrossocheilus wenchowensis; assembly: GCA_029620275.1. Classification (NCBI taxonomy): domain Eukaryota; kingdom Metazoa; phylum Chordata; class Actinopteri; order Cypriniformes; family Cyprinidae; genus Acrossocheilus; species Acrossocheilus wenchowensis. Next base: position 477,095 of record JAJUBA010000173.1, read on the forward strand.
ATCACCTTCACTGTCAGAAGTAAACGGATAGGTGAGGTGGATTGGTGGATAGTTGGTGGTTTGAATAATTTTTAACTTAAGACTGCTTCTCATAAGTTTATCTGTTCAACCTACAGATTAGGTTGTTCTGATCCTACAGAGGTGTTAGCATACACACACTGAGATGATAAAGAAAAACATGCCCGGACACAGCACCTTTTTCAGACACATATAGAAATATGTTCTTTGTGAATTCTTTAATTCTATGTTTCAGTTTTTAGGTGCTTCATTGGCACAAGTAATATTTGTACATTCATATTGCCAGAGCATTTCAGTATTGTTGCAAACAATCAAAACAGTGATGTCTTAGTAGTGCTGGGCGGTATGACCAAAAATTTGTATCATGGTATTTTTCAAAATTATACCGGTTTCACGGTATATGATGGTATTTATTTTTTTCATGCATGACCGGGTGTTAACCAAATGTTCTACTGATTGAGGAAGGAGAAACTGCAGCAGATTGACTTAGAATGCCCTATTTTACTGTCATGATGAGCGAATATTGTTGAAAAATTCCACACTAAATAGTGACTAAATACAATCCATAACAAACTAAAAAAAACAACAAACAAAAAAAGTGCATAATATTAACAGACGAACTACGCTCATATTTATAATCCCAAACAGTCAGTTAGCAGCAGGTGCTTGGAAACTCTGTTCTGTACTCATTTACTGACAAGTCTGCTGTGGTACGGCCAGCTGAATGTGGTGCTTCTCTGCCGCTCGCTGCACAGAACAGACGCAGAGAGAGGCAACACTGTGCCGGTAAGAGTCAGATCTCGCGCTCGCGGGGCAGCACTGACGACATCTTCCAACTGAACCATAGCTAAGGTTTAAGGATAAATCCAAAGAAGTCACTAGGTTTGTCAGTTTGTATATTCTATGGAAAAAAGCCGCTAAAAGGGTCTGAAAGTTGCTAAATATAGTGCTAAATTTGCGCTCGTGTGTGTGAGATGCGGGAGCTGATGGCAGCGGGCGGTGGATATTGTGGATGAGTTTTCTGTCATCACGTTCTACAGCTTCAGAACTTTTACGCTTAGTAACACATACAGCTGTGTTCTTGCCACAATGCAATAGTGAAAAGAGACCCCTCTCAAACAGTGTCGCGTTCCGAACGTTATTTAAATAACACCGGTATTGCGGTATTTAAAAAATTCATATCATAAGAAAAATAAACACCGGTATTCGGTATGAACTGGTATACCGCCCAGCACTATGTCTTAACTATCAACATTTAGCCTATAGATCAAGCAGAACTGAACTGTTTAGGGGTTTGCCGTGGACATGTGTCTGGATGTCTTCCAACCCCAAACAAAGCACATTCCCGTTAACAAACATATTAAAACATTATATCGGACACCGACTACATCACGGTAGGAAACAGATTGGGTAGAAGCTTTGGGCTCTGGTGTCTAGACACCAATCCACCAATGGTGTTGACCTAAAACACAAACATGGAAGCCAGATGCCCCAGACAACCTCCTTATTCAGAGGTGGTTGTAGACGGGGCCGGTAGGGACAAATTGGTGACTAGGCATTAACATATAGATCAAACAAAAATTGTATCCTGTTAAGGTGGCAATACACACCCTTTGATCAGCCATTTTTCCACAATCGGGAAGAACCCAACACCTCCAGACTGGAAGTTAGCTACAGGTCAGGAAGGAACTAAAAACCCCATGGCACAGGTGAGTGATAAAAACATCATAAATCCAGTGGTGTACCATGGGGTTTCAGTCAGGGCCTTCAGTAAGCAAATATAAACTACATGCACATATTATGCCGCACACAGGCTCTCAACAACAATGACTGCTTTTCAACAATTTCAACAGTAGGGGGTCACTATGTACATTCACGTCACTATGAAACGACGACGCACCCAAAGCAGCAAAACTGTACAAACGCTGGACAGCCACACACTGCACCACAGTATTATCAACGCACCGCATACACTTCCATAACAATGTGCATGATACAATACTCATCAAATAATAAAGCACTCACCTGTCACTTGTAAATAAAGTCAATGGGTCTGTCATTCCGTCCCTTTACTTGTATTAAAACGTAAACACGGTCAACCAAATAACAAGTGCTCGGTGCTAGCTGTTAGCCACTCATAGCACTCATAGTTGCAGTTTTTGAAATGGTGCATAAAACCTTTGCCTTTTTTAATGAATTCAGTTTAGGTCTTCCTTTCTCAGTTATTCTCTTTTGTCTGCAAAAGGCGTTTTTAGCAGATCGGCAACAAGATCTGGTGTAGGCGCCGATGACTGCAGCTGTCATTTTCTTTTCGTTGAGTTTCACTTTCGTACCTTGTTTGGAAATCCCAGACTAAAGGGGTGGTCTAACGCTGGTGGTAGCACTGGGCGGCACGTAGCTAGACCCAGAGGGCGGGCTGTCACTGAACGTCAAAATTTGATTGGCTGATGATTCTGTCACTAATGCTCGTAACAAATCAGATGTGACGTCTTTCAACAAAAGGGTAGCACTGTCTGTATTGCTGGCCAGAGCCGGTGCTGGTCTCAGAATTTTTTTTTTTTTTATGTAGGATATTCCAATTCAACCTCAACTAAACTAATCATAGGCAATTTTGTGATCATTACACAAATGAAAATGATACCTAAATAATCAATAAAAACATTTTTCATACAATTTTATTTTTTATAGGGCCAGCAGAGAAGGCCCTGCTGCCCCTGACGGCCCACCACTGCATAAATCCATTCATAAATCCATCAAATGTCAAATCTAACATCTGTTTTGATCTTTTGATTTACACACCCTACTGTCATGTCTGACAGGACCCTGGTGACGTGACAGTCAGGGTGACAGAGGGGGGGGTCACATAGCCATAAATCAGGTCATAAATCTACCCATATTCACATTTGACATTTGACAACCTGTCAATCAATGCTGACAGGGGTCATAAATCAAGTCATACATCAGGTCATAAATCGTCAAAATGATGTAAAGTATTGCCCCTTCATCCTGTGATGCCTTTCCTGTTAATAAATCATAATAATAAACTTATTAGAAAAGATTCATTTCTATCACTGCTGTAAACTGACCACCACACAGAATATGAAGAATATCAAAATCAGCTGTCCACGGTAGTCCTTAAGACTACCAGCACAATAACACAAGATTAGCACAATAACACAAGCAAAATATCGTCTAATGCTCGTTATCGATAAAATCCTAGAAAATATTGAAATATTATTTTTTGTCAATATTGCACACCCCTAGCTGCCAGCCGTCCTGCGCAATTGGTAGAGCTGAATGTAAAATTTAACACGGCACACACCATCCTAACCCTCACCAAAGAAGAGCTCTCTCTCTGTGTTTAACCAAACTCAGATTAACTTAGGTGGTTTACGAAAGAAATCTGTCAGTGTTTCTTTTCATTTTCTCTCTTCTTCAGCCCTTTGCATTTCCCGCGGTAGTTATAGCTCCCTGTCACCTGGCAGCAGAAAACAGTGACTGAGTGACTCACAGCTAATATATTAACCAATCTTCATTAAAGTTAAGAATGTAAAGATGAAATCTGTTAATATATAATTTGTAGTTATGGTGCTCATTAATTTTTGGTGGGTGCTCCTACATTTTTGCTGGTGCTCCTAACTTTTTAAAGTTGGGAGCACCACACTGTAAAAAAATCAGATGTAAAAAAACAGTGAAATGCTTGGCAGCACAGGGTGCCAAATGTTTACCATTAATGGAAACAACGGTTAAAGAACGTTTTTTAAAAAAACAGTCAATGAATTGCAGAAGCAGCTGCCAAACAAAAACTGTAAAATTAAGGTACAACATCCTACTTTTTTCTTACTTTACAGGTACTGTCTGGATTATAATTGTGAAAAATATTCCCTGCGAAACTTTTTTTTGCAGCTATCCATCATCTAACAACAGAATACATGCAAAAACTAATAACTATCGCTACATCAACAGCTCCACAGTTACTGCTTTTAAATAAAGATGCATTCAGCATAACATCTTGTTTCTTGGTCTTCTCCTGGACTGAAGCACAGACTCTAGTCTTCAGCACAATGGTGACCCACAAAACACAGACAACAGTGACCCTTTAGATCCCAAAAAAACATTAAACACTAACAGATCTCTCTAGATCTCAGCATCTTCACGTATTACAAACCAGTCTGACTTTATTTATTTCAAACAAAACTTCTTATTGAGAATTAACAGAGGTTTAGATGTTGATGTTTTATTGAAATTAATCAAGTTTGAAGTCACCATTGTAGAGATAAGCGTTTGCTTTAGTTGGGCTTCTGACCCTTCACTTTTTAAACAATGTTTTTTCTCTGGCTGCTGTGTGTGTTTCTAAAGCACATTTGTTACAGCAAAACCTGCGAGAAAAATTCTGATCAGATGAAGTGGTTTACGTGCTGATGATGGTCTTGCCATCATATAGCGGCCTAACTCACTAGCCTCATCAGAAATGCCTCAACATGTTAGATCTGTTAATTTCATTTTGTTGTAGTGTTACAAATTTATTGCTTGAAATGTGGCCGTGCTTTGAGATTTTAAGAGTTGCAAAGTATTTTGAAGAAATTATTTGGATGAGAGCACGTAGAGTCACAGATATCAAGAATCTGCATATGAACCTCAACAATGGTAACAATCTACAAAATATTCAGATTAGCTCTGACTGTCATAACATCACAAGAATGCTGCATAAAAAAAGACAAATAAAAAACATTAAATGCTAACATACTCTGAGACAACACTCATGTGATCAGGCTACTATATGATGATTAACTCATCATCAATAAGTAACCAGGTTTATATGATCAGAGTTTTCGCTAGTAATTTTTTGCTAGCAAAGTCACAGCAGCCAGAGAAAAGCTGATGTTGAAGAGTCAGAAGCCCAACTAAAGAAAACGCTTATCTCCACAGTGGTGATTTTAAACTTTATTTATTTCATACACAACTTCTTATTGAGAATTAACAGAGGTTTAGATGTCAGTGTTTTATTGAAAATAATAAAGTCAGTCTGGTTTGTAATAAGTGAAGATGCTGAGATCTAGAGAGATCTGTTAGTGCTTAATGTTCTGTTGCTGCCAGTCATGTGACGTTCAATTAATTAATTAGTTAATTAGTTAATTTTACAGTGAAGGTGTTTGATTGTAATAATTTATGAAGTTCCTGTAAATTAACAGTGTTGTCAGCTTGTTTAAATAAGGAGATTTTACTTTAATTTTAAGGTTTTAGTTTGGCACCCTGTGCTGCCAGTCATTTGACCGTTTTTTTGTCTTTTGTTTTTCAGTGAAGTTGTTTGATCATAAAAAAATCAGGAAATACCTGTAAAATAACAGTGTTTGTCAGATTATTTAAATAAGGATGTTTTACTTTAATTTTATGGTTTTTGTTTGGCAGCTGTTGCTGCCAGTAATTTGACCATTTTATCATCTAACGGTTTTGTTATTTTATTAATTACAGATTATTTTTGTAATTGTACATACATTTGTTTGTAATTTAAGAAAACAGAAAATGTACTGTATAAAAATACAGTAGATTTTCTGTATTAAATTTGTCATTAATGTCATAATCCAATGTCATAATCCTTAAAATAACAGCCAAGTAGTTCATTCAGAGATAATTTTACAGAGTTTTGACTGCAATTCAAAATAAAAGAAAACAACCTGAAAAAAATCACAGTTATTTTCCATAAAATTACGATTTTTTTTTACAGTGTACTAAACTAGATGATTTTATTTTATTCCACATTAATTTTCCTGTATATAATTATATTTTTATGAAAAATACTGGTTACGCCAATTGACACAAACCAGTTACACCACATGACCATGTTGCTTCTACAGCCAAAGGCCATTGTTTGTTGAAGAAATTGACACTGAAAATCAAGCATGACTGTCAACAAGTTCAGCTAAAGTGTTTTTTTTTTTCTTTCAGTGCTAAAAAAAAAAAAAAAAAATCTGGCAACACAAAATTATCATAGTGATGAACAGTGAACTCATGTCTCGTATTGTAAGAAACGATATTTGACAAGAAATCATCAGTGATGAACAATGAACTCATGTCTCGTATTGTAATTTTAATTTTCATATTGTAATTTCATATTGTATTGTGGCATCTATTGGGGAAAAAGGGGCTCTTACAATATCTCACAGAAGGGAGTACACCCCTTCTATTTTTGTAAATATTTTATTATATCTTTTCATCTGTCAACACTGAAGAAATGACACTTTGCTACAATGTAAAGTAATGAGTGTACAGCTTGTATAACAGTGTATAGCCTACGCCATCTTTATGTAGAGCAACAATTATTTTTTTCAGATCCTCAGAGAGTTCTTTGCCATGAGGTGCCATGTTGAACTTCCAGTGACCAGTATGAGAGAGTGAGAGCGATAACACCAAATTTAACACACCAGCTGCCCGTTCACACCTGAGACCTTGTAACACTAACGAGTCACATGACACCGGGGAGAGAAAATGGCTAATTCGGCCCAATTTGGACATTTTCACTTAGGGGTGTACTCACTTTTTTGGCCAGCGGTTTAGACATTAATGGCTGTGTGTTGAGTTATTTTGAGGGGACAGCAAATTTACACTGTTATACAAGCTGTACACTCACTACTTTACATTGTAGCAAAGTGTCATTTCTTCAGTGTTGTCAAAAGGTATAATGCAATATTTACAAAAATGTGAGGGGTGTACTCACTTCTGTGAGATACTGTATAATTATTTGCTCTTTATGTTAAATATGTACCATCACTGTATTCTATGGGGTTCTTCAATAGCACACCATCCAGTTCAATAACAAAGGAGGGTCACACCGCTCCAAAACTAGTTGCAGAATATTTATTTGACACTATAGAGAAAACTTCAAGTCTTTAATGTGAAAGTATTTACTCTAGATGTCCAATATACCATCATTGTATGGGTTTCTTCATTGAAACACCTTCCATCAAAAAATATTACATTATCTACAGTTATTTATTACTGTAATGTCTGACAAATATTAACTTCTTTACTTTATGGATTATAGAGGAATTATTTGCTTTAAAAGAACTTTGAAACAATTATGAGCAAAGTACAGTTTCACCTTATACCTTCAATGTGACTGTAATGGTAGAAAATGGTAGAATTTGAACATATAGAGTAAATAATTGTACATCAAAGACTTGTAGTATGTTCTTTAGGGTGAGATAAATATTTTGCAACTTGTTTTGGAAAGCTATTGAACTGGAAGGAGTGTCAATGGAGAAACACATAGAATACAATAATGGTACTTTTTGAACATCTACAGTAAATAGTTGCACATTAAAGACTTGAAGTATGTTATTTAGGCCCAAATACATATTTAGCAAGTTGTTTTGTAGGTGACCCTTCTCTGTAAAGTTATTGAACTGGAAGGCGTGCCATTGAAGAACCCCATTGAATACAATGTTGGTACAAATTTAACAAAAAATGATGGAAAGTTATTGAACTGGAAGGTTACCAAATTACAGTTCATGTACATGTAATAATAAACAGTTCATGTACATGTTCATTATTTGTCATTTTCTAAACATCTTTTCAAATGAAAGCATTATATTGCGATTTTTTTTATTGCTAAAGGAGCATTAGAAGGCAAAATGTGAGTGATATTTGCAATGTTGTTAATGTGCGAATATAAAACCAACTTTAGCCAAGTACGCTTATGGCTTATAGTGTGTACTGTTATACTTTTATTCTCCCTTCTTGGATTGTATGTTTCACTGAGGAATGTTACATATGAGGATTTAGTATTTACCGCGGTCGATGCAGCCTTCCGTTTGAGAAACACCCCGAAGTTCAGCCAGTAACACCGGAAAGTGAAAACGAAAGTGTTTAGAAAACAAACATAAAACTTACCTTCCGTGATCAACGGGAAGAACAGTAAAACTATCTTCATGATGCTGTTGATTTCAATAAAATCTGATTTTCCGAAGATGATCGGTGGATATTATTTGTAATAATCTTCTCCGTTGTTTCTTGGTGTGTCGCAGCGAAAAAACTGACAGAGAGAATCACTAACTGAAAAACCGATTGCTGATCGAGGAAGAGCCTTAATACTGACTAACAATATACTGGACAATTTTCTTGATTATATCTGGACTGCTAACTTACGGCTTACTGCTAAACTTTTTTCGTCTATTATTGTGAAAGGAAAATAGTGCAGCGAGCAATCTGAAACGGCCGAGTCTTCTGCGTCACGTGACGCTCAATATATACGCACAGCGCCATCTACCATCAAACACCACAATTTATTCTGTTGAATCATGGTTTACATGAAAAGAAATTATTATTATTATTATTATTATTATTATTATTAAAAACTTCATGCAGGTTTCATAAGGTTTCATTATTAAAAAAAAAAAAAAAAAAAAAAAAAATTAACGTAATGTAAACTTTTTATTATATACAAAATTTACGAATGCGATCCAGTAAGCATTAGTTTTCTTGATGTCCGTGTATATATATGTGATGGGAAACTCCACACTGACTTGTATCGAAAACCAACAGATCGCAATACTATTTTAAGAGGCGATAGTTTCCATCCTAGGCCTTTGATTAAGAGTTTGCCTATCAGTCAATTTAAGCGAGTACGTAGAGTTTGCAGTACTGCTGAATCGTACTCCCAACAATCCACTGATTTAACTAAAAGATTTTTGAATCGTGGTTATCGTAAAGAATGGATCGATAATGCTAAGAAAAAAGTTAATGAGACTTCTCAGACACAGTGTTTACGAACAAAACATAATAAAAAAATGCAATTTGCTAATACTCCCGTTTGTATTGTTAAGTACTCAGCACTTGGTGCGGAATTTCGTAGGATTTTAAATAAGCATTGGTATATTGTCTCAAGTGACCCTAAATTATCAGGCGTTTTTAAAAATGACCCAAAATTGGTTTTTAAACGTCAGAACAATCTCCGTGACTTGCTTGTAAAATCTGAGTTTCCTTCTCGTAGAAAACAAGGTATTCCCATTCTGCCTCCTGGCAATTATAGGTGTGGAAATTGCGTTCAGTGTGCTTTCACACACAAGTGCAATTCTTTTAGTCATCCGCGCACTGGCCGCAACATTTTGATACGTGGTACTATTACCTGTGCCTCTACCCATGTGATTTATCTGATCCGTTGTCCTTGTGGTCTTGCATACGTTGGTAAAACATCAAGACAATTACGTACTCGTATTAGTGAACATCGCAGTAATATTAGAACTGGAGACATGCGTAGTCCTATAGCGTCTCATTTTAGAAAAGTAGGCCATAACGTCAGTGTTTTACAATATATTGGTATAGAGAAGGTAAAAAAAACCCCAAGAGGAGGTGATTATGAGAAAAAATTATTACAGAGGGAATGTTTTTGGATTTATACTTTAGATACTTTATCACCGTTAGGGTTGAATGAGGATTTTGATATTAAGCCTTTCTTATATTGATTGAATTATGTCTTTATTTGTTGTGTGTGTTTATATGTATGTAATTTATTTTTTTTTTTTTTTTTTTTTTCTCCTCTGTGTCACATGACTTGTATCACTTGTCACATGTGTTTTGTGTATGGGCCTAATTAAGGTGATTAACCTGATTCTATTTAAAGTCGACTTGGCTTATATTTGGTAATGTGCCTGATGAAGACCTGTGGGTCGAAACGTTGCTTATAATAAATTAGTCTGGAACAGCTATTTTTCAGTGTGCGAACTTCAATTCTTTTGTTTCTATACAAAATTTACATAACATGAATGTGTTTTCTCCATTTACTCCAAAGAGTAAATTAAATGTCATATTGGGCAGGGCAGGACCTAAGCACAGCATGGGCATGCACACAAAGAACCCTGATAACATATAGGAATGTTCTAAAATGATATTGTGTGTGTGTGTGTGTGTGTGTGTGTGTGTGTGTGTGTGTGTGTGTGTGTCCCCTTCAATTTAATTTTATCATTATTGTGTGAAATCTATGACACTTATTGTCTTCTCACTACATCTAAAACAGTGTGTCCACAGAGAAGGGTTCAATCATTCATAAGCTATAAAATGGATAAAAATATTTTTTAATCATGAAAAAGACCTTGTTTTATGAAAAGCAACACTTAATAATATCTCATATCAAAGCAAGGTTGTTTTTCAGTGACACATCCAAGTTTCATAAGGTTTCAAAGCTGTGTCCCCACTTTTTGTCAACACCGTCAGACATGTCAGGGTATCAGAGGCAGCTGTCACTCTAAAGGTCAAGGACCCCTTCGCCACAGTCCTCATCTGTAGAGTACATCACTGTCTGACAGACTCTGGTCAGTTTTATAGTTTTAGAATATTTTAAATCCTAATGTTAATATTTCCTGGTCACAACCACGATATGTCAACACCATCTTCCAATTTCTGAGGAAATTATTTGAAATATTTAGATAATTTTATTCTCCTGAAGCAGGCTCCATTAGCATCTAGCATCAACAGAATAAACAAAATGGCTACTACATGAACTCTATTTGTTTTATGAAAGAAATGCCAAATTTGTCAACACCGTCAGATGTTGTGTTCCAATAATATATCAAAATACTTAAATGTGACTCTTGAATAAAATCTTTATGAACAATAACAATAACTCACTGAATCAATCAATTACTGTAATAAAACAAACAAAACAATTAAAGTATTTGATAGTTAAAAAGGCTACAAATTCAGGTTTTCATCACCACTGTCAGATGTGTCAACTCCGTCACTTCTGTCACCTCCGTCAGATGAATATTTTGATAATATTTCATTATGATATTTTATATTTGTTGAGGAATTGTTGGTCACATGTGAAAATGTAATCTGTCTGCTAACATGAGAATGTGTTTTGAAATGTTAAAAACATCTGTTAAAGATAAAGTTGAAATTATATTACACAGTCCAAGGTAAAAAGCACATTTTGTTAAAAAAAGAAAAGTTGGTAGGTTGCATCAAAGCATATCTCAGTAGCTTAGTACATAGTGTGACACATGTCCCGAGGTGTCATCAGCGTCGCCCTGGCAACAGAGGAAACACACCTGCACCCCGCATTAACGGCGGACCGGCCACATCTGAAGCTCGTCAGAGACCGGCTTTTAAGCCGCCCTACACCCACACTCCAGTGAGCTCAGGAAGTCTCCGTTACTACCCAGCGGGCACCTTGACGTCAATTTGACATCAACAAATAGTCAAGATTTTGACCACCATGTATGTAATGCATGAATATGCATATTTTCATTATATTTTGTAATAATTTTCTTGTGGTTTTAAAGAGGCCCAACAAAGGTATCAATCTGACATGTTTTTTTCTGGTCCCTATATCTCAGGTCAATATCATTGACATTAAATCGATGTTGATTTGATGTCAGGAAATAAGATGTCAAATTTATGTCAAAAAATGTTTGATGTCACATTTATGTTGAATTGATATCGAAGCTTGATATTGAATGATATCAAAATAACATCAAAATGACATCAGCACACAGCAAAACCCCCAGTGTTAATTTAACACTCTGAGTGTGGACTCACTGGACTCATATAAACACTGAAGCAGTGTTAAAGTGAATGAGATAATTAGGTGATTAATTGAGTGGTGATTGGCCATTATTGAAGACACCTGATGTTAATGAGCAGAATCACCAAAGGAGAAAATCAAAATTTGTATGTCACCATTATAGTGGTCTGTGTTTGCATTAGATGGGATCTTGACCCTTGACTTTTTAATTTAAAATTTTGTTTGGCTGCTGTATCTGAGTTATAACAGCCAGACGAGCCAAGAGCAAAAGTCATCAAGTGGTGATAGTTATGTTTTAACATAATCATCGACTTGAGTCATTGAGCTTATTTAGAGTCTGATCTCTGAGTTATATTATCTTTATTGTTTGCAACAGCTCTGTGATTCCACAGCGAAAGCTACTGTGTTTTCTATACATTTTGTAGTGGTTTCTTGCAAGCTGTTCTGATTTAAAAAAAAAAGAAAAAAGTCTTTGTTTTAGGTTAGACACAGACATCAAGAATCAGCGTATGAATCTCAACTACGGTGTAGTAAGAATAAAAAGTTACAAAGACAATTCAGCTCATAATTTATTCATGCCGCAATGCATGATGGGAGCCAATGATGACTTTTTATTGGCTACAACATGCTTTTTTGATGGTCACCATTGTTGTGATTCTCACGCTGATCCATAATGTTTGTGTGTCTAAAACTTTCTTTTTTTAAATGTATTTTATGTAGGAGTAACTTCTGAAAACATCTGTGTGATTATGTCAAAAATGCCAGCTCTTGTATTTTTCACCTTGTTGATGTAATTACTAAAGAAAACCTAACTCAGGTATTCAGGTCACTACATGATGACTAGTTCAAAACATAATCAACACCACATGATCATTTTTCCTCTGGTTTGTCTGTCTGTTATAATTCAATTATAACAAACAAAACATAATGTTTAAAATTTAAGGGTCACGATCCCAACTAATGCAAACACAGACCACTATAATGGTGACATACAAATTTAGGTTTTCTCCTTTGGTGATTCTGCTTGTTAACATCAGGTGTCTTCAATAATGGCCAATCATCACTCAGTTAATCACCTAATTATCTCATTCACTTTAACACTGCTTCAGTGTTTATATGAGTCCAGTGAGTCCACACTCAGAGTGTTAAATTAACACTGGGGGTTTTGCTGTGCAGAGGTCAAAATCTTAACATCAAATTGACATCGACACTTTGACGTCAAAATGACTTTCATTTTTGACCTATTTCGTGACGTAATTTTGACATCAATGTTGATGTCATATTGATGTTAAATTGACATCAAATGCCCACTGGGTAATGTTGTGTTATCGCCTTTCTGCCAGAAGACACGGTGTGACCGGTCCTGCCGAACCACAGACGCACGACACAGAGCCACCACTTCAGGGACACGAAGGGATTGATTTGGACCACTGCACGGAGCACCGCACCACAGACTCACACGTTTTTTCTGCACTAATAAATCCACCCTCCGGGGTTTGTTTGACACTTTAAAAGTCTCGTTGTAGTGTGTGATTCCTCACCCCCGCCACAATATACATACATGTAGTTTCATTTGTCTGAGTACAAAGTTTTACTTCTCAAGAATGATATATATAGGCTATTAGTGGTGGGCCGTTATCGGCGTTAACGTGCTGCGTTAACGTGAGACTCTTATCGGGCGATAAAAAAAAATATCGCCGTTAATCTATTCTCAAAGTTGGGTTGGGAGCTGGGTCTATACTACGCAAGCTATGATGACTTTCACCTTGATATTTTAGCGCGGATGTATACCTAGCAGAACTGCACTGTAGGGGGCGAGAACGAGTCTTCGAACCTGTGCGTATGTCTACTGTGAAATTACAACATCAAACGTGACGTGCTAACATAGATGCAGCTATGAAGCCGCCGGGTTTGCTTCAGAGAAAATTTATTTTTAAGAAGCTTCCCAATGGAAATCTCAGTGTTTCCCCTACCATTATTTTAGAGGGGGGGAGGGGGGGGGGGGCGTCTATTTAAACATGACTTCTGTGTGTCTCTGTGTTAATGTATGGCGCAGACGCGCGAGTTTGTTCACTACTCATACAGAAGCTTGCGGTGATATTAACGTCTGTCTCACTTAATGAGGACATAAATACATGAACAACATCTCCAGAACTGCTCTGAGAGTCACTTCATGAGCATTCGAGCGTTTCATTTGAGAAAAACTATCCTCATATCATATACACAGAAATGTAAAGGTATTCACGGCAAACCGTCAAAATAAAAGTTCGATTTCACATTGGGCAGAATGTAATAGACTACTACTACTAAAACTATTAAAACCTTATTATTAATGATTAAACTATTAATACCCCCCCCCCCCCCGCAAAGCCTTTAGGTAGGTTGTGTAATTTTAAATTACATAATTTAATTTAATTAATTAGCCTATTAATTACCATGACACCACGAATTACCACCATATTATGTTTGCTTCTTGATGACTGCTAGTTGTTTACTACTAGTAGTGAACTTATTCTGATCTACTTGGCAGAATTCAAATGAGCCATTTTAATGTAGATTAATCTAGATTAATTCCAAGATTACAGTGAAATTAATCTAGATTAAAAAAAAAAATAATCTATGCCCACCACTAATATATATAGATATGTTTGTGTCAAGTCAAGTCACCTTTATTTATGTAACCCTCTTCGTCGGTGTGCTCCCCCAAATGTCTCTGCGTTGTTGAGGTGAGGGGTGAATGAGGAGGACACCAAAATCGTTGAGTCAAACAGAGCAGCTTTCTTTTATTAGGCTCCTTTCTCCATACAGTCACTCTCACAGCAGAACAGACTGGTGACAGCCTTTTCACAAAGGAAATAGAACTTTGTTCATTTCAAATAACCTCAAAGTTACAATATAACAAATTATAACAGGAAATAAGTAAGATCATTGTTTACAAACTCCCTAAAACACAGGAAAGATAGACTACAGCATATGACAGACTAAGATCAATGCTGGATGTAATCAAAATAGGGAGAATTAGACCATAAAATACACAAATAGACCTGAAACATACTATAATTATACATGAAAATATGCTCAACCACATGGAACATAGGAAACGTGCAATAATATCAGAAATATAAAACAATCTATCAAAAATAATGTCTGATACACATTAGCCAACCTCTCATCAACAATATAGTTATTCTATTAACATGGATGGCTAATATAATTTGATAAATTTAATGGATATAGTGGAACAACATGATAACCCTCCTTACCTTTTCACAAAGGAAATAGAACTGTGGGTGAAAAGGAGGGCTCACTCCCCTAATGAGAAACAACACACAGCTCCCCCCAATGGACGGGAGAACACATTACATCTTCCCTACATCCACCCCCTCTTTAAATGATGTCATCCCTGTCATCACTTAATTTAGGATAAATTAAACTCCAAAATAACGCCACCATTTAAATCTTACGATTCTCTTGTAAGTATGTGTGGGGAGTGTGTATGTTTAAATGTAGTGTTGCTAAGGCAGAGCTTCTTCTTCGCTTTAGCCTCTTCCCAAACTTTCCTTCCTCTCTCTATTTTCTCTTTGTCACTTCCATTTTGGAGGACCCGTATCTCCAAGGAGAGTCTATTTGGTGGGCGTCTTTTCTGCTCAGGATACCTCCGTTCTGGTCTTTTAGGTTCGTAGTCTTTCAACTGCGGCTGCTCTTTGTGTCTTTCCTCTTCACTCACTGTCTCCTGCAACTGGCTTACATCCTCTTCTCTTCCTTCTTCCACTGCATCTGAAGAATCTATGCATGTAAACTGTGTTACAACACCAACTTCTCCCTCCTTTTTTTGTCTCCAAATCCACCTCTTCTGCATCAGAAGCCCTTGACTCGAGTTCACACATTTCCTCAGTGTCAGACTCTTCTTCAGTTGGGTGTGACTTTTCAACTGGGAAAAACATACACTGGGACAGAAGATTGCGGTGGACTACTTTTTCCCGGACACCGTCTTCAGGTCGAACAACATACACTGGAATTCCTGGCTGTTTCTTCACTACTACATATGGATCTGGTTCCCACCTATCAGCCAGCTTGTGTTTCCCCTCAACATAACACAATTTCACCATCTCTCTATCACCAGGCTGGAACACCCCACTCCTGACTTTCTTATCATAGTGCTTCTTCTGAAGGTCCTTAGCATGCCTCGACATTTTTTTCTGCTTCGCCATAGGCATAAGTCAAACACTCACGCAGCGTCTGGACATATTCACTGTACTCGCAAGGCTCCTTTGCAGACGACAAACCAAAAAGGAGATCAACAGGCAATCGTGGATGTCTGACATACATCAAGAAGTATGGGGAGAAACCAGTCGAATCATGTTCAGTGCAATTGTAAGCATGTTTCAGTGCATCAACATACTCATGCCACCGAGGTTTATGATCAGGATCAAGAGTGCCCAACATATTCATCAGCGTTCTATTAAATCTCTCAGTGGTCCCATTTCCTTGTGGGTGGTAGGGGCTGGTGTGTGTCTTAGTTATTCCAGTCAGCTTGCACAGCTGCTTCACCACTGCACTCTCAAAATTGTGTCCCTGGTCTGCATGGAGTCTGGCTGGAAAACCAAAGCGACAGAAAAAATTCTTCCACAACACCTTGGCCACAGTGACAGCCTTCTGGTCTTTTGTGGGGTAGGCTTGGGCGAATCGTGAGAAATGATCGGTGACTACCAGGACATTTTCTATTCCTCCCTTAGACTTTTCAAGGACAAGGAAATCCATGCAGATGAGTTCCATAGGGGCACTAGTGTGAATTCTTACCAGCGGAGCCCTATTTCCAGCCATGGGAGTATCCTCAGACAACATCTTTCACACTGCTCACACCAGGACTTTATGTCGCAATGCATTTTTGGCCAAAAGAACCGCTCCCGGAAAAGACTCAGCGTGCGTTAAAATCCCAAATGACCAAAGTCATCGTGAAGACTTGTTTTAGCCAAATGTCGCATTTTTCTGGCAAAACCAGTTGAGCAATGGATCTGCCCTGAACATCTCTCACTTGTCTGTACAGAATTCCATCTTTGACCAGCAACCTCCTCCACTCTTTTAAGAGAAGCTGTGTGTGTTTCCCTTTCTCCAACCTTTCACCTCGTCTTGGCTTGTGGTTCAGAGTCTTACAGTGCAGGACTGGACCAACAACAGGGTCCTCTTTCTGACATCTCCCGATCTCCAGCTTAGTCATTGCAGGAAGTGCATCCGTCCCAGCTCCCTCAAATTTATCCTCAAGCTTGTCACCTTCCTGCAGCAGCTTACCTGTGCTTGTTACTGTCCGGTCTTCTTGCTTACGATCATCCGCCTCCTGCCTCCCAGATTCAGCTTCACTTTCTTGTTCTTGTGAGAAGGTCCACTGTGGGCAAGACTGAAGGGCTTTTGCAACTTCTTGGCTGGACATTCTCGACAGTGCGTCAGCATTAGAGTTACACTTTCCCTGCCTATACTCAATGTCAAAGTCAAATATGGCAAGCTGTGACACCCAACGTTGGCCTGTGGCGTCCAATTTGGCAGCACTCATCACATATTTTAGTGGGTTGTTATCAGTCTGAACAGAGAATTTATGTCCATATAGATGGTCATAAAATTTGTCGGTGACAGCCCACTTAAGAGCCAAAAACTCTAACTTGTGTGTTGGGTAGCGGGTTTCAGGTGGACTCAACCCCCGACTCCCATATGCAATCACACGTTCACCACCATCTTGAATTTGGGCTAAAACTGCCCCAAGACCATCCCTTGAAGCATCTGTCTGCAACAAGAATGGTAAACTGTAGTCGGGGTAGCCCAAAACTGGGGCTGTTGTCAACTTCTCTTTTAATGCTTCAAAAGCTGCCTCACATTCATTTGACCATTCAAATGGTTTTACAGGTCCAGTTGTCAGAGCATACAGGGGTGCTGCTAATGTGGCATAATCCTTGATGAATCGCCTGTAGTACCCCGAAAAGCCAAGAAACCTCAACACTTCTTTTACGTTTGATGGCCGCTCCCAGTCCCTGACTTTACTTATCTTCTCTGGATCAGTATGTATACCCTCCGCTGACACCACGTGACCTAGGTACTGAACTTCTTTCCTCAGTAGACTGCACTTTTGAGGGTTCAGCTTCAAGCCATGTTTGCGGAGCCGGCTGAACACTACTTCCAACCGCTCAAGGTGCTCTTGAAAGGTTTTAGAGAAGATAATTATGTCATCAAGATAGATCAGGAGGCTCTCAAAGCTCAAGTCACCAAAAACAGCAGGTCATCAATCTTTGGAAGGTTGAGGGGGCATTCTGCAGACCAAATGGCATCCTAATAGCTTCATATATCCCCATGGGGGTGCTGAATGCCGTTTTGTGCTTGTCATGATCAGCCACCTCAACTTGCCAGTAACCAGATGTCAGATCGAGAGTCGAGAGGAATCTTGCCTGTCCCAATGCCTCCAATGCATCATCTATTCTCAGAAGCGGAAAAGCGTCTCTGGTACTACAGGAATTCAGTTTCCTGTAGTCTACGCAGATCCTCATAGAACCATCTTTTTTAGAAACAACAACGATGGGGGATGCATATGGGCTTTTGCTCGGACGAATGATTCCAGCTTCTTCCATCTGTGATATGGCCTTCCGTACCTCCTGGTACTGAGAGGGGGGTATTTTCCGATAAGGGAGACGAAAAGGTTTTGGGTCTACCAGAGGTATCTCATGTTTCACAGTGGTGGTATGTCCATAGTCCATGGAATGCTTGGAGAAGACATCATCATTTCTCCTCAGTAAGTCCTTAAGTAGTGCAAACTGCTCCTTACTTTCTACTGCTGCAACACTAAGATCAACTCCACATGTCATACCATTTTCAGACTCAACACTGCTAGTCTGTTGTTGACTCTGGCAAGATGCAGCCACTGAGTTCTTCCTATACTGCCTCTCACACACAAACTGACTCTGGCATGGCATCTGGTGTTTTTCTTCCTCTTCCATGACATTCTGGACCAGGAAAGCATCTGCAAGCAGGGTTCTTGGATAGACAATCACAACCTTCTCAGAGAGATTCAAGAGACGGACAAGAACACAACCTTTTACAACATTAGCAAGCAGCCTGGCAACCACAATACCTTCTTGTAGCATATTTGCTTTATGAGATGAACATAATAAATCATAACGGGTTATCAATTATATATCCATCTTCAGGAATTAGCTGTAGTATTAATAGTACAATAGAATGATTAGTTCGTCCGCAGTACGGACCCTTCTATTGACTTTAAGGAAAATTATTCCTCTGGCCACGACAAATAATTTTCTTAACGAAGCAGTGCTCCGAGCATTGTTGCAAGATCGGACGTTAAAGTGACTTAGTTCTGAGAGCAGCAGACACAGACAACCAAGCGTGAATACATATGGATGTTTATTAAACTACACTACAGGGGAACATGAAACATAGAACTAGACACAGACATACACACATTAAACATGGATGCCAACGCAAGGAAGGCATAGAGAGAGAGAGAGAGAGAGAGAGAGAGAGCGAGAGAGAGAGCGCTCGCGCGCAACAGAAGCATGGCAGGATTTTAACATCAGCTAACTAAAACCTGGGTTTGAACCATTAGAAAATCATATCACCTTAATTAAAAGGGGTCGAAGCCTAGAAGCGCATCTAGATAGTTAACAAGCGGTT
Source organism: Acrossocheilus wenchowensis (assembly GCA_029620275.1). Taxonomy (NCBI): domain Eukaryota; kingdom Metazoa; phylum Chordata; class Actinopteri; order Cypriniformes; family Cyprinidae; genus Acrossocheilus; species Acrossocheilus wenchowensis. The sequence goes on from JAJUBA010000173.1 coordinate 496,305, forward strand.
ACTTGCATGGTTTTTGTGGGTGCTGAGTAAAGTATCCTGGTGCATGTATAATGCGTAGATTCCCGGGGGGGGGATTCCTTTTGGAGTAAAAGCTTCGTCCTTCCAGCCATGATTAGTCCGAAGTGAGTTCCCAAAGTTACCGAACTTAAAATTGCCAGAAGATCGGGCTCCCCCGGAAGGAGAGCCGCGAGGTTTCCCAGGTGATCTCCAGGGCACTTTTTGGTAGAAGAGAGAGTTTGGGAACTGTGCGTGGGCTCTTTAAAGTCTGCGAAGAGTCCCGCCTCTCGGGATGGGCTTGACCAATGAGAAAGGCTGAATTTCCAAGCGGGAGTTTGGAAATACTGGGGGTTTTATGGCCCTTTGTCTGAGAGCATGGTAATTTGCAAAAGGGGTTGGATTGAAAGTTATTATACAAACTATTAAAGATTCTTAGGACACTGATATGTTGCATAGTTATCAACATGTAATATTCCCTCTCAATTAGATCATCCGAAGACGGATTGATAGGGACCAAACATGTTACAGTCAGAGTGATATTAACTATTGATCTATTATAAGCATGAATAAAACAGTATAAAATACACAAAAACAGTAATAATATACACAATGACTTAATGATATGTGTGCTCATTCAAAGAAAGGTTTTCCTATGAATTAATTAGAGAAGAGTCCATTTTATGGCATAATGTCCTTTTCCTAAAGTGGATACGAAGTGAGTGTTTCTTGCGCGACCATTTGCATTCCTCTGAGCAATAAAACTAGTGTTATCTGATGGGTTGCCATGGCACCGGGGGTGGTCTGGCGGCGTCTGCAGACATAGGGGCACCCAAGAATGCGTATTGGCTGAGGGGTCTGTGATTATTTGTTAATCTAATAACTAGTTTCATTTGTTAAATCAAATGAGAAATTGTGTCTGATTGGTCCAAATGCTACATTCTGGTACACTTTTGGATGACTGGCCCTCCACCAGAACTGTGTATTGTGTTTTCTTTGGGCCACCCAACACTCTGCCAATAACATCCTGCTCCTAGCCAGCTGGTATGTGTATTCTGTGGCCAGCATACTGCACTTGACCCACTTTGCCCTGAGCCCCACCAGGTTCAGTCTTATTTACAGCCACCAGTGCAGAGTGCCACTCAGGATTTGATAGCCTCACCCTGGCCAGATATTTTCTGCCATATGTTGCTTGGAGGTCATTTTTAGAAACTCGTATGACATTAGTCCCAATGAGTAATGGAACACTGTATCGGTACTCCGTTACAGGGACAACAAAAGCAGGAACATTTGAGTAAACCATTCCCAAGAACTTGAGGTTAATACAAAGCACACCAAGATAAGATACGGGTTGACCAGCGGCGCCTTCAATGGGGATGTCTGATGGCTGCAGTTCCTGAGTACATAGGACAGGGTGTCGACGCCAGAACTCATCAGTAATTGTGGTTACTTGAGAGCCAGAGTCAATGAGAGCCTTACACATCTCTCCATCCACTTCAACCACTCCTTCATTACAGGGACCTACCAGCGGAGTATCCACTGGTTTGGACTTGCCCGTCTTTTGTTGCTGGGGACTTTGTTGCATGCCTGTGGTTTCCCCGGTAACCACAGGCCCTACGCATTTAAATCCTGCCTGGTTTCTGCTCCACTTTCAGGTTGGGCCACCTCATCAGTCATTATTGTCCGACACAGGCGTGCAATGTGTCCTGGCTTCCCACAACGATAGCACACTATGCTCCTTACAGCAGTTTCACTACCCCCTTGCGGTCTCAGGGCCTGAGGATGCACAGTCTGCGGCAATGCTCCAACTTTAGCTTCCAACTGTGACAACCTATTGACTTGATCTTCTTGGCTGGTCACCAGTTTCTTTACTAGGGCTGTGAGTTCAGTCATATCCGTGTTCTGTCTACTTCCTTTCTCAGTCCTCATGTTTTCTCCACTCTGGGCACCATTAGCAGTTGTAAACTGAACCTGGGCGTACATCTTTTTGGCCCTTGGCTGTGTCTGAAACCTCCTTGTCTCTCGAGCAAGGTTGCGAAGTTCTGCTTGAAGTTCACGAAAACTTAAAAGCCTAGGCTTCATTGGCGCTATCCTTTGATAAACCTCTTTGTCGCTCAGTCCTCTCATGAACTGACGAGTCAGTTTACCATCCCGGTCAGGAAACATTTGGCCTCCATACTGCGCCTCTTCCACTGAACGTAATGTGGCCTCCAAAGCAATGGCGTATGAGCATGCCGATTCCCCAGGGCGCTGACATCTCTCATAGAAATCAGCTAATGGATCCAGAGATGTCTGCATATCACTATATTCAGCTCGTAACTCTTCAAAAGCTCTGCTAGTAGTCTGCTCATTAGGAGGGAAATTCAGAACCAGCCTCCTGGCTTCACCACTCAAATGTCGCACTATTGTAGCAAGGCATCCCGTATCCAGTCTTCAATAAGTATCCTGCAGTCAGGACCACCACTGAATACTTGCACATTTCGTACTTGGTGCGTCTGTGTAAAGCTGGGTTGTGGCGTGGTCATTGCAGACACCACGGGTGGTCATTGCAGGCAAAACGGGTTGCTGTGCATACATATGTGATCCAGGATACACTGGCATTGTCATAGGAGCATATACAGGAGTAGAGGAGGATGACACAACGACACAGTTTGAATGTGAGGTTCGCTTTTGGTCATTGGAAGTTTGGCTGGCTTGAGCGGGATCTGTTTTGAGAGGAAAATTGGGTCCAGACAAAAAAGAAGGTGCTGGGGGCAGAAATGAGTCAGGTGTCGCTGGGTACATGGCATTTGGAGCACCATAGCAGAAGGATGGAGGGGCCTGAATAGCCATTGGAAGGCCAGTCAGCATAGTTTGGGGTGAAAAAACAGTTGCAGCAGGAGATTGCATGCTATATGGAGATGAGTACATGTTGGGATAAATACGAATATGGGCTTTAGGTGGCATAGTTGATGCCTGGGGCATGTGAGAGTCATTTGGAGAAGTGGGCGTGTCAGTTGGCATTCCGCTGGCCATGTTTGGTGAAGCATGAATGGTAGTGACATTGTCATGCACGTCAGTTTTTTGATGAGGCATTTGGCACATTAGGTGGGTGGGGGCTAAGTGAAGACATGTGCACAGTAGTTGGAAGTCCACAGGGGGCGTTATCTGAGGCTTGTGGATGAGCTGAGGGGGTGGGGCGGGTTCCCAGCTGATGCCAGCTCACTGCAGATTGAGGTATATTCTGTGTGTGTGCGCTACTAACTGCCCCGACTTTGGCCTGACAGACTGTTGAGAATTATTGTCTGGCTGGGACACAGTCTCAATGCTCAAATTGGCAGGCATGCTCAATTCAAACTGTTGGATTTTGTCTTGCTTTACCGGTGTGGGATTACAAATTTATTTAAATGTTTAATTTAGATTCCAATGTAATAGTGTACCAACTGAAGAAGTTATATACATTGTATTTAGCATTTATGGTGAAGATGATGACATCAGATTAACGATTCTGTTAAACAAAGTTTGTAGACATTGAATTGTTAGACTGATTGGATTATCAATGAAATTGAGTGTTATGCTGATTAGATCTGTTTTTCTCTGTTGAGCAAGCCAGATAACCTGCCAAACTGGTTTTCTCTTGATTGAATCAAATCCTCTCTCAGTTGCATGCTTGGTTTAATGTCGTCACCCAGGTGTTTTGTTTCCATTCCTAAGCACTGCCCCCTAAGTGTATTTAAACTGCAATGCATCACTACTTTAGTTAGACTTGGATGACCACAGCTAAGGACAGCGAGTTCTCTTCTCAATAAAGAGGAACTTCTGCATGAAAAGATATCCCAACGTCTCCTGGTCTTTGCTTCGAGAAGTGGAATTAACTTTAGAAGATAAAACTTCACAACACCGGTAACCATGGGGTGGCCTGGAAGGGCTGTCTTAGTGGTACTTGGAGACAGCGAGGTGGTCGATGAGGGGTAGTTTCGGGGCGCCCTTGCATTTTCCTTTCATTTTTAGAGTTTTCTTGCCTGGGCAACACACAGCGCATATGTAGTGTGCAGTACACTATGTGTATTGTTTGCAAGTGTAAGTATATGAGAAATGTAGTCGAATGCAAATTAATGCAGCAAGTTTATGCGTTATGTGTATCTTATTTTTCCTGTATTCACAAAGAGCTTTATCGAGAAAAAAAATAAATAAAATAATAATAAATTGACCCATCATAAGAGCTTTAAATTTTCCCAAAATACTATTCACATGCACAAGAAAAAGAATATGGTTTCAAAAAGCACATCAATTCACATATTCGTTGCTCAGAAGAACAAATTAACACTCCTAATGTGCAATATTATGTGTTCAGAAACAGAAAGGGAAAAAATAAATAAACACTCCTTAAGCAAAACTCAGTTCAGTCCAACAATAGATTTAACACTGTTAGAAAAAGAACTAGAAAAAGAACTAGAAAATACAGAAAACATCCAAACCAATGTAATAGTAACAATTTAATTGATGTTCAACAAATAAAAAAACAATATAATACAGATAAAGACTTGATAAAGCTTGGCTTATTGAATATTAGATCCCTTTCTTCAAAAGCACTTTTTGTAAATGATATGTTCACTGACCATAAACTAGATGTGCTTTGTCTGACAGAAACCTGGCTAAAACAAGATGATTACATTACTTTAAACGAGTCTACACCCCAAGATTACTGTTACAAACATGAACCGCGTCCAAAAGGTAAAGGGGGAGGTGTTGCTACAATTTATAGAAATATTTTCAGTATCTCTCAAAGGTCGGGCTTCAAGTATAATTCGTTTGAAGTAATGGTGCTCCATATAACGTTATCCAAAGAAACAAGCGTTAATGATAAATCCTGATGTTTGTACTGGCTACTGTATACAGGCCACCAGGGCACCATACAGACTTTATTAAAGAATTTTCTGATTTTCTGTCGGAGTTAGTGCTGACTGCAGATAAAGTCCTAATTGTTGGTGATTTTAATATCCATGTTGATAATGAAAAAGATTAGTTGGGATCAGCATTTATAGACATTTTAAACTCTATTGGTGTTAAACAACATGTGTCAGGACCTACTCATTGTCGAAATCATACTCTAGATTTAATACTGTCACATGGAATTGATGTTAGTGGGGTTGAAATTTTGCAGCAGAGCGATGATATCTCAGATCATTATCTAGTCTCCTGTATATTCCATATAGCTAAAGCTGTAAAGCCAACTTCTTGTTACAAATATGGTAGAACCATTTCCTCCACCACAAAAGATTGCTTTATAAATAATCTTCCTGACTTATCTCAGTTCCTCAGTTTATCCAATAGCTCAGAACAACTAGATGATGTAACAGGAACTATGGACTCTCTCTTTTCTAGCACTCTAGATGCGGTTGCTCCTTTACGCTTAAGGAAGATTAAGGATAAGAGTCCAACACCGTGGTATAATGAGCACACTCGCGCCCTAAAGAGAGCAGCCCGGAAAATGGAGCGCAGCTGGAGGAAAACTAAATTAGAGGTATTTCGTTTAGCTTGGCGGGAAAGTACCCTATCCTACAGAAAAGCATTAAAAACTGCTAGATCTGATTACTTTTCGTCTCTTCTAGAAGTAAACAAACATAACCCTCGGTATTTATTCAATACAGTGACTAAATTAACGAAAAATAAAGCATCAACAGGTGTTGGCATTTCCCAAGAGCATAGCAGTAATGACTTTATGAACTATTTTACTTCCAAGATCGATACTATCAGAGATAAAATTGTATCCTTTGTAGGGGAATATACAGTAAAGACCCTCGGACCAGGTGTGTTGAATGAAGACCAGAAGTCAAGAGATTCGATCAAAAATGAAGAAAATTTACTGAAGATAGTTTGTAGTTTCATCAGCAGAAGTCAGCTTCAAGACTCACAATCGAGTTCGTAGGCCGCTCTGCGTACAATTAAAAAACACCAGCAATTATACCCTAACAGAGGTTGCTAATTGCGTCAATGCATATGTCATCAAAATTCTGATAGGTTCCAAATCCTAGATAAACTTAGACAATCTCCACATACGGACATCAGACTGGGCAGACGTCAGCTGACAGAGACAGTCTTCTAACACAGAGAGAAAGAGCTACCAGCACACATACATGCACACAGAACACTTATCAGAACTTCAAGGCCTCCTTGACTTCGTTACACAAACACTATGAAGTCATCATCTTAGAGAGTAGAATTACAGCAGGATTCTTTAACATCTCATAAGCTCACATAAGGTTACACATTTCACTCTTGCCATAACTTGATTAATAGTCAAACAAGAAATAATATAATACTATAGTTAATTTCAATATGAAGGATAGGGCAGCTCGGCATCCACTCCTTCAGTCCCCCGTTTTAGACCAATGTGGGGTCCTATCCCACGTCTGGTCTACTAAATGAGGTCATGCTACTAACGCAGGCTGTTGGTCATCTTAAGCAGGTGCATATACTTAACATCTCCGGTACTGTCTGACATGTCTAGTAATAAACACATTCTTTCATAAATACCTCTCTTCCTACTACAGCTACTTCACACTGACCTTGTAAAACAACACATTTAGCCAACAGCCTTAAAACTGAAATTGCACATTCATTAAAGAAAACTTCATGCACAATAACTAATTCATTTTCAATACCCTTTAGAAATACATTTGTTTGTTTTGTTTTGTTTTTACATGTTTTATACAACTATGATGACTTTTGGTTAATTTGGTTATATATATATATGTATATATATATACTTCTCTGGAAGCCGGGCTAAATGAATAAACACTGTTATTGCATTCCTGACGTATGTCAGACCCTCAGTCACCTCACAGATACCAAATACAGACATTGCTTATAACCTAACTACCCGGATAGATACACTGGTTTTACAAAAATTATTATTTCCATTCCATTATGAAGTACAAGAAGAGGGATTGTAAATCCACTTATTCATTCCCCCATTAGAAACCATGTTGGGGTCAAAACAAAGTGGTAGTCTAACTTAAAATAACCCATAAATAAGTAAGACCCAGATTAAGTCATCCTTCAAAATGGAAATAAAAGAAAACAATCAATATTTCCACTAAAGCCTAGAATAGATCCTAACTTTTATTACTTAATAGCCCTTAATAGCCTTTCATTAAGTTTTACTTTTGCCACAGATCCATTTACAATAATTATAGTCCACATTAAACATAAATGAACATAAACCTAGACTTGTCAATGTTGAGAACATTTGGATGAAATGACATTTTAAGTTTCGAAGTGTATAACTTCAAAAATACAACTAACTTGTTCACTTATTGTCATACATGTATTTTTATATCATAACATTACTGTTAATCATACTCATTGCCTTATTATTATTATTATTATTATTTTTACTGCAATCTTCTCAATTATCATACCATATTACTGTATTCAGACTAAATTAACGGCACATTCAGAAGCAAATCCTCAAGACCTCGTGTAGAGTCAATTTAGTTCTCACTGTCTTGTCAGTTAGAAATGCTTACAGGTCAGCTATCTGATCAAAGTCTTAAAACCCTTCAATCATATGTCTTTTGGCAGTGATACTTCTCAAATCAAAAATGTTATAAACTGAACAATAGCTGACTGATTTCACAATCCTACCACTATTTAAACAATATTATTGCTCAGATCTAAATTGTCAAATATTCATTAAAGAGACATTCTCAGTTTCTATAAATCTGTTTTGAAACAGTATAAATTATCAAAAAGCCCTGTCAGTGTTCACAATAATATTAATTTAATTTGACTTGACAGGTGTTCATAAACAGCTCCGTAGATCCATATATTCCAATTTTGTTATTTTAAACGTTAACTTCATCTGCTATATTTCCTTTAATTAAAACCTTTTGTTATTGTCTTCCTCCATCAACAGGTTAGCCAGCAGATCCAAAAGTTTTTGTTAAATTATCTCTATTCTACATAACCCAAACTATTGCGTCACTCAGTCCTTGAGGACACACACAGACAGCCTAGCTGCTTTGCCTTTAACCCATACTACATGAACTGTGTTCACTCCTTTGTCTTCCCACCAGCCTTTCTTTAGGTGAGGGTGCTCTCTGGATAATTTTTGTTAGTGACTTAGCCAATGTGTCACGGTTTCTCTGCCGTTGAGTCTAAAATATTTCGAATAACAAAGTGTTAACTTGTTTGAATTTAGACCCTCAGTTGAATTTGGGCATGGATTTTTAATCCATTATGGACGGCAATCTTAAATTTCACAAATCCGAATCATAAATACTCTTAAACATATTAATCCAGAGAGTGATTCAAATCAGCATTATTAATGCCAAAATAAGTCGTTATTACCAGTAGCAGACAGAGCTGGATATCCAATCCAGTTAAAGCTCGTCCCATGTTCTGTATCCTCTTTTCATCAGATTCTATCAGAATTATCGACTTATGTAAAGCTTGTCATTTCACTTAACCCATCTGTAATGATAAAACACTCATTCCAGAGGTTAGTGACACAGCATATGCAAAACACAAACAGAACTGTCCCTCAAAATATATAGTCATCCTCACGCTCGCACATACTAGACACAGAAATATCGAAGCAGCTTATATATTCAAGGTTTGCTTTTGGTGTTAAATCCGAAGGATTTAAACTTAACATTTTTCTGTCAGTTTTACCTAGTTTGTAGCTAGTCTTCTTATCTAGTCTCAAAGTTTACCTGTTCATTAATGATTTTTATTTTGAGAAAAATCAGCTGGGTTGTTTTGGTCTTAAAATCATTTCTTTGTTTCGGTTACTCTTGCTTAGCAGGCCGATAAGAGAAGCAGAGCGCCATCCCTGCCTCCACTCAAGCAGTCTCTCTCTCTCTTACTGTCCAAATTATCACTTGACAGTTTCACCAATCTTTAACTTAGACTATAATATCAAATTCATTACAACATATAACCCTTAATCCTTCAAATAGGTTAAAAATGTAAAGGTTTCTATATCTAAAATCTCAATTTAGACTGTTTAAAATACATAATGCTATGAGCATTTCTTAAAATTATTTTTATCTTAAATGCTTAATTCCCTTAACCTTTGTTATCCAAACCATCTCTTGAATCAGCACAAGCAGTCTTCATTTTTAGCCACCACCATGTCTTGTAATCATCTTATACCATGCCTAATGACCTGCATGAGTAAAAACTATGATATACACCCAATATCAATGTTCAATATCATCTCAGCCTCAGGAGAAATTTTGTCTCATAATAATGGCTGTCATCACATGGTCTCAGATGGTTCTTGAAAGCCCATTGCCATTAACTCTTTATAAATAAGCTCCGTTTCCTCAGGGTGTGATCCCCTGGCATAGTGGCATCAGGTTGTGGACGCTTGTCACAATGAAAAACAAGCCATGAAGTAATGCGGTTGTTGGTGATCAGGTCTGGAGGAGCTCACATTTTTGAGGCAGATTGCTGTAACTTCTTACAGTTCCCCTCTTAACGATGCTCTAGGCCTATCAAGCATCCGCTCCACTCCACTTCCATCTCACATATAACACCTCCCTTCTGGGCAGGTGCCCAGTGGCGGTGACCCCCTGCCTTAGGTTGTCCCCTATTGGCCAGAAGAGGATCTTACCCGTCATTGAGAAATCACCTCATGCACACTGGTAACCGCTCTTTCCCGTTGCAACATCCTCGACAGTTTTCTTCCAGAATCCTGTATTTTCTGCAGCTTAGGAAAGGTGCACTCAAGAACCATGAGAGCCATTGACAGCACCTACTAGTATTAAAACATTGAGACAGGTTAGTCATACTAATATTTGATCACTAAAATCAATTGGATATCTTCACTCAGTGAATTTATTTTTCACATCCGTCCATTCAGTGCAATTTTCTGTTACTTCTATAGCTGCAGCCATCAGGCCCTGTATGATGGTGGAGACTAAAAATAAGACAGATAAGTTACTGGTCATAGAACAAGCAGCAATACAACGGTTTAATTATTCAAAATCGTTACTTCTATAGCTCAGGGTCTATTATGATTTTAGAGACTTAATGTCTCTTCAACAATATCCCCTAGATTGTTATTCAGTCTTTTTACAAACTTTTATTTATTAAATGCATTGGGCAGTTGAAACATTTAACTACCAACTTCTCTCTTAATGCATCTTATAACATGTCCTTTAACATCTCAGTGTCTATGATTTTCACTGAAACACTGCGCTTTACTATAAATAGCTTGTTATCACTTATGACACAGGCTCAGATAACAGCATTTAGCTGACTTTGAATGAGAAAGAGAAAACTGAGGGATTCAGGACTGGTAGCAATGCATTTCCATTAACTTTCAACATAATTTCCTTGTACTATCATTTTACTCTAGCCCAGCTTAAAACTTGTCAGAAATTACTTGCATTTTCAAATAAACATCTTTCTTTTTAATTTATTTTTGCAACTCAAAGGTTTCTTCAAAGTTAGTTCTTTTGCTGTCCTTGTCAGTACATTATACATTAACATGTATTTATTCATTCACTTAAATCTGACCATGGCTTTGGATTTTCAACAATGGTTTTAAATCGGTCAGGGGTTATCTGACCCAGATATGTTACTTCGGGTCATGCTAGCATGCTTTATTCAAAGTTAACTTTTGAAACCCCCATTTATGTTACTTGTTTACAACATTATCAGCTCATTATTTTTCACTGAAAATGGGCATTTGGCTATGATGCTGAGTGGCTAAATTTTTACAATCCGACAGTAAAACTACTCTTTTGCCCAAACATCAGTAAATATAGAAATTACAAATTTTTCACTCAGAACATGTCTCTGTTACCTTTACAGCTTGAACCAGAGTCATGGTGGGGGCCACCATGAGATAAAACAACTGTTTTATTGCAGTCAGATGTAATCTTATCTTTTAAAGCAAAACATAAGCTTCTAAGTTTTTCCTAAATGCTACTGACAATTTTTGTGCCTACACAGTCTTTTAATAGACCCAGAATTCTGTTCAGTATAAATTATCAATCAGTTACTCCTGGGATTATTTTTAACAAATAGCCATTTTACACATCTGAAGATAGGCACATGCATTTAGAAATTTATATCTTTCTGGTTCTCTCTTTGTTTAAAGCCAGTCAAGTTTTTGTTTTAACTGTCCAATCAGAATCAAAGCCCAGACTCATCATTCTTTCAATGAATTCAGAGAATACTTTTAAAGTCAGAGCTTCAGAGCCGAGCTGTTTACAGCATTTGCTCTTTTCTGTTTCATTATTTCTATCAGGGCTGAGCAAGTTACCTAATTTTTCAGCCATAATTCTAGCACAGTTGAAAACCAAAACAGATTATAGCAGCAAGAGATTGAGGCAGTGATCTTACCAATAGCACTTGACTTCTGCATGATGAAAAGTATATTCCAGAATTTCCATATACCGGTCCAATCCAATTAGGGTCATGAAAACAAAATATTAGCTCTTTCGGGGTTGTTCCTGATGCATCCCAGATCAATCAATCCTTGCCGTATGAGTATTTATTTTTAAACTATTATTATTTTTAACACTAATTTTGGTTACTCTTTTCCCTAACCAACTGACCTGACCTGATGGCTAAACTCGGGGCGCCCCTGTCTGTAATGGTGGGAGTCGAGAGTTGGAAGAGCGATTTACACTAGAACCCCTGCCTAGCGTCTTACATTCTCTTGATATTCCCTATATCTTTACACAAATGCCCTCTCTGGCTTCTATGGCTTTCACTGCCACAACTGCACTGTTTGCCTCTACGGCGGCTTCGAGTGCTTTAGAGAATGCGTTTTTGTCCCCCCCCGGACTGTGCACACCTTTCAATATCTCAACACCAAGTCTATCCCTAAGACTTAGCGGTGTGCACCGGTACACGTAAATTACGTTATAGGTGTACCGTAATTATGACGCCCGTTTTTTCCAAACCTAACTTCACATAGAAGTCTGGCGTCTCTCACTCACGTCTGAGTGAGTTTACCGTTCTTCCTTCTCTCGTACACCCTCCGTTCACAGACAGTCCCTAACCAGAAATAATAATATTTGATAAAATCTTTCTTTCCTACCTTTCTTTCTTTCATTGATTGATCAGGGATGTCACCGAAAAACGATTGCCCGCATCCTCCACCATTACTGTAGGGGAATATACAGTAAAGACCCTCGGACCAGGTGTGTTGAATGAAGACCAGAAGTCAAGAGATTCGATCAAAAATGAAGAAAATTTACTGAAGATAGTTTGTAGTTTCATCAGCAGAAGTCAGCTTCAAGACTCACAATCGAGTTCGTAGGCCGCTCTGCGTACAATTAAAAAACACCAGCAATTATACCCTAACAGAGGTTGCTAATTGCGTCAATGCATATGTCATCAAAATTCTGATAGGTTCCAAATCCTAGATAAACTTAGACAATCTCCACATACGGACATCAGACTGGGCAGACGTCAGCTGACAGAGACAGTCTTCTAACACAGAGAGAAAGAGCTACCAGCACACATACATGCACACAGAACACTTATCAGAACTTCAAGGCCTCCTTGACTTCGTTACACAAACACTATGAAGTCATCATCTTAGAGAGTAGAATTACAGCAGGATTCTTTAACATCTCATAAGCTCACATAAGGTTACACATTTCACTCTTGCCATAACTTGATTAATAGTCAAACAAGAAATAATATAATACTATAGTTAATTTCAATATGAAGGATAGGGCAGCTCGGCATCCACTCCTTCACCTTGCAGCCGTCAGCTACAGTATCGCATCAGATAGCACACTATAGATCCCCTGAGGAACAATTCCGTTCATTCTCTACTGTAGGAGAGGAAGAATTGTATAAACTTGTTAAATCATCTAAGCCAACAACATGTATGTTAGACCCGATTCCATCGAAACTACTAAAAGAGCTGCTTCCAGAAGTCATAGATCCTCTTTTGGCTATTATTAATTCATCATTGCCATTAGGATATGTCCCCAAAACCTTCAAATTGGCTGTTATTAAGCCTCTCATTAAAAAAAACACAACTTGACCCCAAAGACCTAGTTAATTATAGACCGATCTCAAATCTCCCTTTTCTGTCAAAGATACTAGAAAAGGTAGTATCCTCACAATTATATTCCTTCCTAGAGAAAAATGATATCTGTGAGGAATTCCAGTCAGGATTTAGATCATATCATAGTACTGAGACTGCTCTCATTAGAGTTACAAATGACCTGCTTCTATCATCTGATCGTGGTTGTATCTCTTTATTAGTTCTACTGGATCTTAGCGCTGCGTTCGACACTATCGACCACAACATTCTTTTAAATAGACTACAAAACTTTGTTGGCATTAGTGGAAGCGCCTTAGCATGGTTCAAATCATACTTATCTGACCGCCATCAGTTCGTAGCAGTGAATGAAGAGGTATCATATCGATCACAAGTACAGTATGGAGTACCTCAAGGCTCAGTACTAGGGCCGTTACTTTTCACGCTTTACATGTTACCCTTGGGAGATATTATCAGGAGACATGGTGTTAGCTTTCACTGTTATGCTGATGATACTCAGCTCTATATTTCTTCGCGGCCCGGTTAAACATACCAAATTGAGAAACTAACGGAATGCATAGTCGATATAAAAAACTGGATGACGAGTAATTTTTTACTGCTAAATTCTGAAAAAACAGAGGTGTTAGTTATCGGACCTAAAAACCCCACATGTAACAACCTAGAACATTATCTAACACTTGATGGCTGCTCTGTAAATTCTTCTTCATCAGTCAGGAACCTAGGTGTGCTGTTCGATAGCAATCTTTCATTTGAAAGCCATGTTTCTAGCATCTGTAAAACTGCGTTTTTTCATCTCAAAAACATATCTAAATTACGACCTATGCTCTCAACGTCAAATGCAGAAATGTTAGTTCATGCGTTTATGACCTCAAGGCTAGACTACTGTAATGTTTTATTGGGTGGTTGTTCTGCACGCTTGATCAACAAACTACAGTTAGTCCAAAATGCAGCAGCTAGAGTCCTTACTAGAACCAGGAAATATGATCATATTAGCCCGGTCCTATCAACACTGCACTGGCTCCCTATCAAACATCGGATAGATTTTAAAATCTTGTTAATTACTTATAAAGCCCTGAATGGTTTAGCTCCTCAGTACTTGAGCGAGCTCTTATCGCATTATAGTCCTCCACGTCCGCTGCGTTCTCAAAACTCTGGCCGTTTGATAATACCTAGAATATCAAAATCGACTGCGGGCGGCAGATCCTTTTCCTATTTAGCACCCAAACTCTGGAACAATCTACCTAACACTGTTCGGGAGGCAGACACACTCTGTCAGTTTAAATCTAGATTAAAGACCCATCTCTTTAGCCTGGCGTACACATAACACACTAATACGCTTCTATTATTCAAATCCGTTAAAGGATTGTTAGGCTGCATTAATTAGATCAACCAGAACCGGGAACACTTCCCACAACACACGGTGTACTCATTACATCGTAAGTAGAATGGCATCTATGCTAATATTTGTCTGTTTCTTTCCTATGATCAGATGGTGGATCAGCACCAAAGAGATGATGTCTGCAGCCCTGATCGTCAGCGGAGACCAGGACACCCAGATGACCCCCGGAGACCTCGATTAAAAATACATTAAAACTAAAAAAATATAACTAAAAATATAATAAAATACCTAACTACATAATACTACTATCGTTAGAACCTGAAACTTTTGAACTGTGGGTTTCGTCTGGTCAGAGGAGGACTGGTCCCCCGACTGAGTCTGGTTTCTCCCAAGGTTTTTTTCTCCATTCTGTCACAGAGGGAGTTTTGGTTCCTTGCCGCTGTCGCCTCTGGCTTGCTCAGTTGGGGACACTTAATTTCTAGCGATTATCGCCGATTTGATTGCTCATATACTATTTAAACTAAACTGAACTAGACAATGACATCTCTGAATTCAATAATGAAATGCCTTTGACTGAAAATTGAATGTTTAATCTTATTATATATTACTGACACTCTGTCCTCCAATTTGATACTGTTAAGTGCTTTGACACAATCTGTATTGGTAAAAGCGCTATATAAATAAAGGTGACTTATGACTTATGACTGTCACTTTAAGGCAAAAGAAAGGCGTGGGGGAGTAAAAATTATGATTTTTTTTTTCTGCTTTTCTTTGTTCTTTTTTTATGTTTTTATGTATATATATATATATATATATATATATATATATATATATATTATGCTTTTCTTTGTACTTTTTTTTTTTTTTTTAACTTTATCCCCACTCTATTCACACTATTTATACAAAAGCATACTTCCATTGACATGAAAACCAACGATCCGGATCATGGCACCAAAGATGTAACCCTCTTCGTCGGTGTGCTCCCCCAAATGTCTCTGCGTTGTGTTGGGGTGAGGGGTGAATGAGGAGGACACCAAAATCGTTGAGTCAAATAGAGACCGCGGTCAAGTGAGCCGCCATCTGTGAACACCCAGTCAAGTGAGCCGCCACCTGGATTCTGCTGCATGTCTATTTGTGGTATTACGCTACGGAGACACGGAGCGGCCAAAAAGCTGACGAAGACATATTTCAGCGGTTATGAATTAAATGTGCCCCAAAACACAACAAAAATAAAAGATACAGTTATATAATGTTCAAATATATTATACTGTGGAGTTTTCCATAAGAAAAAAGTCTGTTAAAATACATTATAGCACTGATTATTTCCGACTATTTTCTACATGCATTATTCAAATTAGTTAATACAAAAATGTCAATAAATTATTTTTCTGAACGACCAACTCTCTATCTGTGTCAACTTTCCCTGGGTTTTACTGTAGAATTTGGGAGATAATGAATGGCAAAGTCTGCCACAATGCATTATAGCACTGACCATACCTTGACATTTAGAATGGCATTATACTAATTCCTTCAGAGTTAACAAGAAAATAGGAATTAATTCTTCTTCAGGACACCCAAGACTCTGTCTGTGTCAAGTTTCATGAGATTTTACTGTAGAATTTTGGAGAAAATGAATGCCAGTCTGACACAATGCATTATAACACACCTTCACATTTAGACAGGCATTATTGAAATTCTTTCAAAGTTAACAAGAAAATTGGAATTAATTATTCTTCAGGACACCCAAGACTCTGTCTGTGCCAAGTTTCATGAGATTTTACTGTAGAATTTGGGAGAAAATGAATGCCAGTCTGACACAATGCATTATAACACACCTTCACATTTAGACAGGCATTATTCAAATTCCTTCAGAGTTAACAAGAAAATTGGAATGGACTCTTATTCAGGACACCCAAGACTCTGTCTGTGTCAAGTTTCATGAGATTTTACTGTAGAATTTTGGAGAAAATGAATGTCAGTCTGACACAATGCATTATAACACACCTTCACATTTAGACAGGCATTATTCAAATTCTTTCAAAGTTAACATGAAATTTTCAATGCATTCTTCTTCGGGACACCCAAGACTCTTTTTGTGTCAAGTTTCATGAGATTTTACTGTAGAAATTTGGAGAAAATGAATGGCAAAGTCTGCCACAATGCATTATAGCACTGACCATTCCTTGACATTTAGACAGGCATTATTCTAAATCCTTCAGAGTTAACAAGAAAATAGGAATTAATTCTTCTTCAGGACACCCAAGACTCTGTCTGTGTCAAGTTTCATGAGATTTTACTGTAGAAATTTGGAGAAAATGAATGCCAGTCTGACACAATGCATTATAACACACCTTCACATTTAGACAGGCATTATTCAAATTCCTTCAGAGTTAACAAGAAAATTGGAATTAATTCTTCTTCAGGACACTCAAGATTCTGTCTGTGGCAAGTTTCATGAGATTTTACTGTAGAATTTGGGAGAAAATGAATGCCAGTCTGACACAATGCATTATAACACACCTTCATATTTAGACAGGCATTGAAATTCTTTCAAAGTTAACATGAAATTTTCAATGCATTCTTCTTCGGGACTCCCAACACTCTTTTTGTGTCAAGTTTCATAAGATTTTACTGTAGAATTTTGGAGAAAATGAATGGCAAAGTCTGCCACAATGCATTATAGCAATTACCATTCCTTGACATTTAGACAGGCATTATTCTAATTCCTTCAGAGTTAACAAGAAAATTGGAATAAATTCTTCTTCAGGACACTCAAGATTCTGTCTGTGTCAAGTTTCATGAGATTTTACTGTAGAATTTTGGAGAAAATGAATGCCAGTCTGACACAATGCATTATAACACACCTTCACATTTAGACAGGCATTATTCAAATTCCTTCAGAGTTAACAAGAACATTGGAATTAATTCTTCTTCAGGACACCCAAGACTCTGTCTGTGTCAAGTTTCATGAGATTTTACTGTAGAATTTGGGAGAAAATGAATGCCAGTCTGACACAATGCATTATAACACACCTTCACATTTAGACAGGCATTATTGAAATTCTTTCAAAGTTAACAAGAAAATTGGAATTAATTATTCTTCAGGACTCTCAAGACTCTGTCTGTGTCAAGTTTCATGAGATTTTACTGTAGAATTTGGGAGAAAATGAATGCCAGTCTGACACAGTGCATTATAGCACACCCTCACATTTAGACAGGCATTATTCAAATTCCTTCAGAGTTAACAAGAAAATTGAAATGAATTCTTCTTCAGGACACCCAAGACTCTGTGTCAAGTTTCATGAGATTTTACTGTAGAATTTGGGAGAAAATGAATGCCAGTCTGACACAATGCATTATAACACACCTTCACATTTAGACAGGCATTATTCAAATTCCTTCAGAGTTAACAAGAAAATTGGAATGGACTCTTATTCAGGACACCCAAGACTCTGTCTGTGTCAAGTTTCATGAGATTTTACTGTAGAATTTTGAAGAAAATGAATGCCAGTCTGACACAATGCATTATAACACACCTTCACATTTAGACAGGCCATTATTCAAATTCTTTCAAAGTTAACATGAAATTTTCAATGCATTCTTCTTCGGGACACCCAAGACTCTTTTTGTGTCAAGTTTCATGAGATTTTACTGTAGAAATTTGGAGAAAATGAATGGCAAAGTCTGCCACAATGCATTATAGCACTGACCATTCCTTGACATTTAGACAGGCATTATTCTAAATCCTTCAGAGTTAACAAGAAAATAGGAATTAATTCTTCTTCAGGACACCCAAGACTCTGTCTGTGTCAAGTTTCATGAGATTTTACTGTAGAATTTTGGAGAAAATGAATGCCAGTCTGACACAATGCATTATAACACACCTTCACATTTAGACAGGCATTATTCAAATTCCTTCAGAGTTAACAAGAAAATTGGAATTAATTCTTCTTCAGGACACCCAAGACTCTGTCTGTGTCAAGTTTCATGAGATTTTACTGTAGAATTTGGGAGAAAATGAATGCCAGTCTGACACAATGCATTATAACACACCTTCACATTTAGACAGGCATTATTGAAATTCTTTCAAAGTTAACAAGAAAATTGGAATTAATTATTCTTCAGGACACTCAAGACTCTGTCTGTGTCAAGTTTCATGAGATTTTACTGTAGAATTTGGGAGAAAATGAATGCCAGTCTGACACAGTGCATTATAGCACACCCTCACATTTAGACAGGCATTATTCAAATTCTTTCAAAGTTAACAAGAAAATAGGAATAAATTCTTCTTCAGGACACCCAAGACTCTGTCTCTGCCAAGTTTCATGAGATTTTACTGTAGAATTTGGGAGAAAATGAATGCCAGTCTGACACAATGCATTATAACACACCTTCACATTTAGACAGGCATTATTCAAATTCCTTCAGAGTTAACAAGAAAATTGGAATAAATTCTTCTTCAGGACACTCAAGACTCTTTTTGTGTCAAGTTCCATAACATTTTACTGTAGAATTTGGGAGAAAATGAATGCCAGTCTGACACAATGCATTATATCACACCTTCACATTTAGACAGGCATTATTCAAATTCCTTCAGAGTCAACAAGAAAATTGAAATTAATTCTTCTTCAGGACACCCAAGACTCTGTGTCAAGTTTCATGAGATTTTACTGTAGAATTTGGGAGAAAATGAATGCCAGTCTGACACAATGCATTATAACACACCTTCACATTTAGAATCAGAATCAGAATCAGAATTAGCTTTATTCGCCAGGTGTGCGCAAACACACGAGGAATTTGTTGTGGTTTTAGGGTGCTCCTGGTACATACATTCATACATACACATCTGACATGAGAACAGAAAAAAACATTTAAATAGTAAGGCTTAACAATGGATAATAATAATAATAATAATAATAATAAGTATGAATCTGGAACAGTAGATTTATGTACAGATTTGTGCATTATTTACTATATATACAGCTGTATAAATAAACAGATATGTATGTGTATTTACATAGTACTTGAGAAAGAGGCAATAATTAAAGATGGAGAATGAATTACAGAACGCAGGTAATGATCCATGTGTTAGCTATTTAAGCTGGAGATGGCATGGGGGAAAAAACTGTTTTTATGCCTAGATGTTCTAGTGCGCAGAGATCTGTAGCGTCTGGCTGAAGGGAGAAGTGCAAACAGGTTGTGTCCGGGGTGAGAGGGGTCTTTGATGATGCTACCTGCCCGTTTCTTCACTCTGGAGTTGTACAAGTCCTGAAGGCTGGGCAGGTGCACACCAATGATCTTTTCTGCTGTCCTAACAGTCCGTTGAAGTCGTCTTATATCTGATTTGCTGGCTGACCCAAACCAGACAGTTATGGAGGAGCACAGAACTGACTCAATAACAGCTGAATAAAACTGTTTCAGCAGCTCCTGTGGCAGGTTGAACTTTTTCAGCTGACGAAGGAAGTACAACCTCTGCTGGGCCTTTTTTACAATGGAGTCAATGTGAGTGTCCCACTTCAGGTCCTGAGAGATGGTTGTGCCCAGGAACCTGAATGACTCCACTGCAGCCACAGTGCTGTTCATGATGGTGAGTGGGGGGAGAGCAGGGGGGTTTCTCCTGAAGTCCACTATCATCTCCACAGTTTTGAGCGTGTTCAGCTCCAGGTTGTTGTGACTGCACCAGACAGCCAGCTGCTCAACCTCCTGTCTGTAAGCAGACTCGTCGCCGTCCTTGATGAGGCCGATGACTGTAGTGTCGTCCGCAAACTTCAGGAGTTTGACAGAGGGGTCTTTAGAGGTGCAGTCGTTGGTGTAGAGGGAAAAGAGTAGTGGGGAGAGAACGCAGCCCTGAGGAGCTCCAGTGCTGATGGTGCGTGTGTTGGATGTGAGTTCTCCCAGCCTCACAAGCTGCTGCCTGTCTCCCAGCCTCACAAGCTGCTGCCTGTCTAGACAGGCATTATTCAAATTCCTTCAGAGTTAACAAGAAAATTGGAATGGACTCTTATTCAGGACACCCAAGACTCTGTCTGTGTCAAGTTTCATGAGATTTTACTGTAGAATTTTGGAGAAAATGAATGCCAGTCTGACACAATGCATTATAACACACCTTCACATTTAGACAGGCATTATTCAAATTCTTTCAAAGTTAACATGAAATTTTCAATGCATTCTTCTTCGGGACACCCAAGACTCTTTTTGTGTCAAGTTTCATGAGATTTTACTGTAGAAATTTGGAGAAAATGAATGGCAAAGTCTGCCACAATGCATTATAGCACTGACCATTCCTTGACATTTAGACAGGCATTATTCTAAATCCTTCAGAGTTAACAAGAAAATAGGAATTAATTCTTCTTCAGGACACTCAAGACTCTGTCTGTGTCAAGTTTCATGAGATTTTACTGTAGAATTTGGGAGAAAATGAATGGCAAAATCTGCCATAATGCATTATAGCACTGACCATTCCTTGACATTTAGACAGACATTATTCTAATTCCTTCAATGTTAATATGAAATTTTCAATGCATTCTTATTCAGGACACCCAAGACTCTGTCTATGTCAACTTTCATGAGATTTTACTATATTAATGTCTAATATTCAAAAAAGACAAAAAAAAATGTGGTCCAAAACACTAAAAAACTATTAACATGCATATTAATAATGGACATTATAAAAGAGACAGTTATATTATCTTCAAATATATTATACTATGGATATGGAAGATTATATGTTGTATACTTAAATGAGATTAATGCAATCAATGCAAAAGTAACAAAATTAAAAAACAAAATTATATAACAGTCCTCTCTTCTGATCATTATTGACCACTTTTAATGATTAAATGTAGATTTTTTTTAAACACATTACCCTTATAGTTTACATCAAGCGTGTAAATTCACTAGGATTCAAAACACACCATCACACTTATAAGGGTGAAAAGAAGCATTTTGCATTGTTTTTATTAGCATGTCAAATTCCTAGGTGTCTCTTTTACAGAGTGTGGTTAAGCAGTCTCCACCACATATTGTTTGCTTACAAATGTTGAGGGTCTGAGTGGTCAAGCCAGTGCTCATCTACTGTCTTTACTTCTCTGACTTGTGTTGTAGATATTTTTCTCTTTAATAAAGAACACGGTCAGAGACAGAGTCTTTTGAGATTTTATTCTTGCAAGAAGGTCAGACAATACAGCAGTGAGCTCTGCAATATGTGTGACAAAAATAAGTGATCACGGCTAGCAACGCCAAGATCATGGGTTCGATTCCCAGGGAAAGCAAGAGCTGATAAAATGTAAACACTGTAACTTGAATGCAATGTAAGTCGCTTTGGATAAAAGCGTCTGCTAAATGCATAAATGTAAATGTAAATATTTATCAGAACATCGAGTGTATGCTCCTTTAAGGCTTTAACCCCTTAACTGTCACTCACAGTTTTGAACATAGACATTATAGTGCACTATCCAAACTTAATTTTTTATAATTCATGAATGAAAACATTTTCCAACGTGATTTTGATGTACCATTTCCATGGTAATGCAATGTCTGATTTTAAAATGGGTTTCAAAGGATGAATTTTGAGATTTTAAGTTTTCAACTGATATATAATTTCTTATGATTTCTAAAGCGTGATAGAGAAAAAGGCAAAAAAGAAGACTTTCTGTGACAAAGGTCAGAACTCCTGTTATGATGTAGATTTTTCAGGCGCACTCTTGTCATGAACAGAGTTGTAAAGTCCAGGGGTCAGAAAGTAAAAGGCCTGCCATATGTTTGTTCCACCCATGAACTCAGCAGCTGATTTCACCAGAGGAGGAACCAAGTCATTCCTTTCAAGTCACAAGCAAGTCTCAAGTCAAATCCCAAGTCCTCAAAGAGTTAAAGTTAATGAGATAATTAAGTTTCTAATTAAATGATGATTGTGCATTAGTGATGAACACCTGCTGTTACTGAGAATTACAGAGGATCAGATGTTGATGTTTTAATGGTTAAAATGACACCACCATCACAGAGATCAATGCGTGCTTTAGTTGGGTTCCTGACCCTTGACTTCTGTGTCAGATCTCTCGCTGCAGCAGTGCATGTGCTGTTATAAAGCAGAGAGAGCAGTGCTATACAGTGAGCAGCTAATAGCGGTTTTCATATGATGAGATAGTCATTAGGCGCTGACCTGTTTACCTCCAAAATAACTCTTTTTCTTTTATTTATATGTTCAGGTTTTCAATAATCAACCCTGTGAAACTGCAGCATGCGATAAAAGTGTTGCTCTAATAGTTACATTGAATAAATTTTAAATTTCTGTAATGCACATAAATATTAAAACTCCATAGCTATTTATACACACAGAGACATCAAGAGCCAGCATATGAATCTCAACAATGGTGACAATCAGCAAAATGCTTCATGCTGCAATGCATACTGGGTAACACCATAGTAAAAACTCCCATCATGCACTGCAGCATGAATAATTATTGTCACCATTGTTGAGGATCCTATGATAAGTGTTCACGTCTAGAAGCCTGAGTGACACAGTTTTTCTTTTTTCCAATATTTAAGCATTAAGGTGACAATTTGTTTATAAACAGCTGGATATTACCAAAGAGAGATATCTTTGTGACGAATGAGGCACTTATGCAGAGCTTTTCTATGTATTGAAACACACCAAAAGCACTTTACAATCATGTGGGGGGCTCTCCTCAACCACACATCAGCTACAGGTGGAGTGATGTTCATTCAAATGAATGAAAGCAGAAAGAGTCACGCATCTGCTTCAAGCTTTTAATTCAGCAATGTACAAATATTTGTTGTGAAACAACATTGCAATTGCTAAAAAGCAAACCACTCTCAGTTGTTAAAAGGGTCAAGAGCACAACTAAAGCAAGCACTGATCTCCATGATGGTGGCATCATTTTAACCAATAAAACATCAACATCTGATCCTCTGTAATTCTCAATAACAGCAGGTGTTCATCACTAATGCACAATCATCATTTAATTAGTCACTTAATTATCTCATTAACTTTAACTCTTTCAGGACTTGGGATTTGACTTGAGACTTGCTTGTGACTTGAAAGGAATGACTTGGTTCCTCCTCTGGTGAAATCAGCTGCTGAGTTCATGGGTGGAACAAAAATATGGCAGGACTTTTACTTTCTGACCCCTGGACTTTACAACTCTGGTCATAAATTAATCTATTACTTTTCCTACATAATTTTTTTACAAAAAAAGTGGTAAAATACCTATTTAGGAGTCTTAGACCTTTCCAACGATATACAGTTTGTCATGATTAGATTAGGATTTAATTGTAAAATAGTGAAGTAAACGTAGGCGTCCTACAGGGTGGACGGTGACAGTTAAGAGGTTAACATACCCCTTCATTAGCTGATAAGTGAAAAAGACATCACAAGCTTATGGCATTTTTTTTTGTGAAGAAAATTATATAAATGTCCTGACACATAGCCAAAGCAAACAAGAGGGGAATCTCATTTACATTTATGCATTTAGCAGACGCTTTTATCCAAAGCGACTTACATTGCATCCAAGTTACAGTTTTTACATTTTATCAGCTCTTGCTTTCCCTGGGAATCGAACCCATGATCTTGGCGTTGCTAGCGCCATGCTCTACTATTTGAGCTACAGGAAAGCCATCTCATCTCATCTCTTCATCTCTTCATTAACCTTCTGTTTACAGTACCTCATACCATGGATACAGTCCTGCTTGTACCCCTTTCATTAAAGAAATTTCTGTTTACTCAGTCTCAGAATCAGTAAAATAAATAGTGTCATGCATAGGTGGTTTTGGTACAAAGGATGGCGGCGGATGCACAACTGCTTTCTGTGTCAGGGATGAAAAACACCGAAGACAACAAGGTAGCACACAAATCAGCAGTATTATCCCCAATGCTACAGGTAAACATGTATGAAACAGCCAATTTCCCCAACCTCCCCACAATGATGTCAACCACGCAAACCATGAATCATCTGCTTTCACTCAAAAAAATGATTCGGTCTAAATTTACATTTTATGTAATTCAATTGCATAACAATTTTCCATCCATTTAGATTACATAGTTTTAACATAAACAAATCAATAAACTTAATGTGAGTCATATACATCAGACATACGTGAATGAAATAGGTACGTTTTATGTAATAATTCACAGCAAAGTCCCCACACTCCTCAGTGTCCATGTGTTTCCACACTACAGAGTGTTCAAATAGCATTGAAGCAGTGCTGGAGTTAAGAAGATAATTATGTGATGATTGATCATTAATGATGAACACCTGCTGTTATCAAGAAGAATCACCGAAGGAAAGAGAAACACAAGAAATACAACTGACTTCAGCCACAGCTGAAGATGAAATCAACTGAAAAAAAGAAGACATTAAATCTCTCAAGATCTGATTAAACAGCATCAGACTGACCAGATTGACTTTATTTCTGTCAGACTTCTAGAGAAGCTCTTATTGAGAATTAACAGAGGTTTAGATGCTTTATTGTTTTGTTTGAAATCACCATCAAAGAGACCAGTGTTTCCTTTTGTTGAGCTCTTGGCTCTTGACCCTTGACATTTTGGTGTTAATATTACGCTGGTTTCTTTAATTGTGTGATTATTTAAAACACACTTAGCTTAGCCAGCAAAGCCAAGTGAAAAATAGTTGTGGGTAGTTCTTGTCCCTGGTCACTGACCTCATTTCAAGTCCAATTTCTGATTATATAGACATTATACTGTTTTAGATTTCTTCATAGCTTCATATCATGCAGTATGGTAAATATCAGATAATTTGAATAATTTACAAGTCACTTTGTGCACATAAAGTTTTCATCTGTAACAATACAAAGACCACAGACATCAAAAATCAGTGTATGAATCTCAACAATGGTGACAGTCAAGAAAATATTCAGATGAAACTCTGAACATCACAAAACAAGCTACTAAAAGTCACAACTATAACAGCATACGTAAAATAAAATAGTAAGAATAAAAAAATAATCAGAAAATTCAGCTGCCTTTTTTATTCATGCTGCAAAGCATGCTGGGATACATGGGAGAGTCTTGTACTATGCTGGTACCCAGCATGCATTGCAACATGAAGTATTTTGTTGACTGTTACCATTGTTGAGATTCATACGCTGATTCTTGATGTCTGTGTTCTTTGGACTGTTACAGATGAAAACTTTTTGAGCACAAAGTGATTTGTAAATTATTTAAATTATCTGATTTCACAAGACTACTAGATCTGAAGCTATATAAAAAAACTAAAGCAGTACTACATTCATACAGTCAGATGTTGGACTTGAAATGAGGTCGGTGGATCATTTGTTCACAACTCTTTTTTTTTTTCTTGGCTTTGTTGGCTAAGCTAAGTGTGTTTTATATAAACACACAGTTAAAACAACCAGCGTAATATTAACACCAACATGTCAAGGGTCAAGAGCCCAGAGCCCAACAAAAGGAAACACTGGTCTCTTTGATGGTGATATCAAACAAAACTATAAAGCATCTAAACCTCTGTTAATTCTCAATAAGAGCTTCTCTAGAAGTCTGACAGAAATAAAGTCAATCTGGTCAGTCTGATGCGGTTTAATCAGATCTTGAGAGATTTAATGTCTTCTTTTATTTCAGTTGATTTGATCTTCGTCTGTGGCTGAAGACCAATTGTAGTTCTTGTGTTTCTCTTTCCTTCGGTGATTCTTCTTGATAACAGCAGGTGTTCATCATCAATGATCAATCATCACATAATTATCTCCTTAACTCCAGCACTGCTTCAATTCTACTTGAACACTCTGTATTTTTTCTACTTGAACACTCTGTTTTTTTTGAGTGAAAGCAGATGATTCATGGTTTGCGTGATTGACATCATTGTGGGGAGGTTGGGGAAATTGGCTGTTTCATACATGTTTACCTGTAGCATTGGGGATAATACTGCTGATTTGTGTGCTACCTTGTTGTCTTCGGTGTTTTTCATCCCTGACACAGAAAGCAGTTGTGCATCCGCCGCCATCCTTTGTACCAAAACCACCTATGCATGACACTATTTATTTTACTGATTCTGAGACTGAGTAAACAGAAATTTCTTTAATGAAAGCGGTACAAGCAGGACTGTATCCATGGTATGAGGTACTGTAAACAGAAGGTTAATGAAGAGATGAAGAGATGAGATTCCCCTCTTGCTTGCTTTGGCTATGTGTCAGGAGATTTATATAATTTTCTTCACAAAAAAAATGCCATAAGCTTGTGATGTCTTTTTCACTTATCAGCTAATGAAGGGGTATGTTAAAGCCTTAAAGGGGCATACACTCGATGTTCTGATAAATATGTATCCTTAAACTTGTCAAAGAATGAATAAAGGGGGAAACTGTGTGAGAAATTTATAATTTTATCATATTTAGCCTACATATATTTACTATATGCATATTATTCATATTTACTCATATATATTTCATATATGTTCCAATATTATTTTATATCACAAGTAATCATATAACATCATATAACTGTTTGAGCACAGGGCCTATGAGGCCTGCTTCTGCCTTTCTTTGCCTTGCACGAGAATATGTCACAATAACCTGCTTGTTCTTGCGTGCTTAGGAAAAACAGGATATCATGATGATTTTGGGAAGCTGCGACGTGAGGAATGAAACATGTCGAATGTGTTCATGAGGCTTGCTTAGCCATATAGTCATATTGGGAGATAGCTATTGAAAACATGGGGCAAAGGGGTATAAAAGCAGAGAACCATGTTAACTTATTTTTGTCACACATATTGCAGAGCTCACTGCTGTATTGTCTGACCTTCTTGCAAGAATAAAATCTCAAAAGACTCTGTCTCTGACCGTGTTCTTTATTAAAGAGAAAAATATCTACAACACAAGTCAGAGAAGTAAAGACAGTAGATGAGCACTGGCTTGACCACTCAGACCCTCAACATTTGTAAGCAAACAATATGTGGTGGAGACTGCTTAACCACACTCTGTAAAAGAGACACCTAGGAATTTGACATGCTAATAAAAACAATGCAAAATTTTTTCTTTTCACCCTTATAAGTGTGATGGTGTGTTTTGAATCCTAGTGAATTTACACGCTTGATGTAAACTATAAGGGTAATGTGTTTAAAAAAAATCTACATTTAATCATTAAAAGTGATCAATAATGATCAGAAGAGAGGAATGTTATATAATTTTGTTTTTTAATTTTGTTACTTTTGCATTGATTGCATTAATCTCATTTAAGTATACAACATATAATCTTCCATATCCATAGTATAATATATTTTAAGATAATATAACTGTCTCTTTTATATTGTCCATTATTAATATGCATGTTAATAGTTTTTTAGTGTTTTGGATCACTTTTTTTTTGTTGTCTTTTTTGAATATTACACATTAATATAGTAAAATCTCATGAAAGTTGACATAGACAGAGTCTTGGGTGTCTTGAAGAAGAATTAATTCCAATTTTCTTGTTAACTCTGAAGGAATTTGAATAATGCCTGTCTAAATGTGAAGGTGTGTTATATTGCATTGTGTCAGACTGGCATTCATTTTCTCCCAAATTCTACAGTAAAATCTCATGAAACTTGACACAGACAGAGTCTTGGGTGTCCTGAATAAGAGTCCATTCCAATTTTCTTGTTAACTCTGAAGGAATTTGAATAATGCCTGTCTAAATGTGAAGATGTGCTATAATGCATTGTGTCAGACTGGCATTCATTTTCTCCCAAATTCTACAGTAAAATCTCATGAAACTTGGCACAGACAGAGTCTTGGGTGTCCTGAATAAGAGTTCATTCCAATTTTCTTGTTAACTCTGAAGGAATTTGAATAATGCCTGTCTAAATGTGAAGGTGTGTTATAATGCATTGTGTCAGACTGGCATTCATTTTCTCCCAAATTCTACAGTAAAATCTCATGAAACTTGACACAGACAGAGTCTTGGGTGTCCTGAATAAGAGTCCATTCCATTTTTCTTGTTAACTCTGAAGGAATTTGAATAATGACTGTTTAAATGTGACGGTGTGCTATAATGCATTGTGTCAGACTGGCATTCATTTTCTCCCAAATTCTACAGTAAATTCTCATGAAACTTGACACAGAAAGAGTCGTGTGTGTCCTGAAGAAGAATTAATTCCATTTTTCTTGTTAACTCTGAAGGAATTTGAATAATGACTTTTTAAATGTGAAGGTGTGTTATAATGCATTGTGTCAGACTGGCATTCATTTTCTCCCAAATTCTACAGTAAAATCTCATGAAACTTGACACAGAGTCTTGGGTGTCCTGAAGAAGAATTAATTTCAATTTTCTTGTTAACTCTGAAGGAATTTGAATAATGCCTGTCTAAATGTGAAGGTGTGATATAATGCATTGTGTCAGACTGGCATTCATTTTCTCCCAAATTCTACAGTAAAATGTTATGGAACTTGACACAGACAGAATCTTGAGTGTCCTGAAGAAGAATTTATTCCAATTTTCTTGTTAACTCTGAAGGAATTAGAATAATGCCTGTCTAAATGTCAAGGAATGGTAATTGCTATAATGGATTGTGGCAGACTTTGCCATTCATTTTCTCCAAAATTCTACAGTAAAATCTTATGAAACTTGACACAAAAAGAGTGTTGGGAGTCCCGAAGAAGAATGCATTGAAAATTTCATGTTAACTTTGAAAGAATTTCAATGCCTGTCTAAATATGAAGGTGTGTTATAATGCATTGTGTCAGACTGGCATTCATTTTCTCCCAAATTCTACAGTAAAATCTCATGAAACTTGCCACAGACAGAGTCTTGGGTGTCCTGAAGAAGAATTAATTCCAATTTTCTTGTTAACTCTGAAGGAATTTGAATAATGCCTGTCTAAATGTGAGGGTGTGCTATAATGCATTGTGTCAGACTGGCATTCATTTTCTCCAAAATTCTACAGTAAAATCTTATGAAACTTGACACAGACAGAGTCTTGGGTGTCCTGAAGAAGAATTAATTCCAATTTTCTTGTTAACTCTGAAGGAATTTGAATAATGCCTGTCTAAATGTGAAGGTGTGTTATAATGCATTGTGTCAGACTGGCATTCATTTTCTCCAAATTTCTACAGTAAAATCTCATGAAACTTGACACAGACAGAGTCTTGGGTGTCCTGAAGAAGAATTAATTCCTATTTTCTTGTTAACTCTGAAGGATTTAGAATAATGCCTGTCTAAATGTCAAGGAAAGGTCAGTGCTATAATGCATTGTGGCAGACTTTGCCATTCATTTTCTCCAAATTTCTACAGTAAAATCTCATGAAACTTGACACAAAAAGAGTCTTGGGTGTCCCGAAGAAGAATGCATTGAAAATGTCATGTTAACTTTGAAAGAATTTGAATAATGCCTGTCTAAATGTGAAGGTGTGTTATAATGCATTGTGTCAGACTGGCATTCATTTTCTCCAAAATTCTACAGTAAAATCTCATGAAACTTGACACAGACAGTCTTGGGTGTCCTGAAGAAGAATTAATTCCTATTTTCTTGTTAACTCTGAAGGAATTAGTATAATGCCATTCTAAATGTCAAGGTATGGTCAGTGCTATAATGCATTGTGGCAGACTTTGCCATTCATTATCTCCCAAATTCTACAGTAAAACCCAGGGAAAGTTGACACAGATAGAGAGTTGGTCGTTCAGAAAAATAATTTATTGACATTTTTGTATTAACTAATTTGAATAATGCATGTAGAAAATAGTCGGAAATAATCAGTGCTATAATGTATTTTAACAGACTTTTTTCTTATGGAAAACTCCACAGTATAATATATTTGAACATTATATAACTGTATCTTTTATTTTTGTTGTGTTTTGGGGCACATTTAATTCATAACCGCTGAAATATGTCTTCGTCAGCTTTTTGGCCGCTCCGTGTCTCCGTAGCGTAATACCACAAATAGACGTGCAGCAGAATCCAGGTGGCGGCTCACTTGACTGGGTGTTCACAGATGGCGGCTCACTTGACCGCGGTAAACAGAGCAGCTTTCTTTTATTAGGCTGCTTTCTCCATACAGTCACTCTCACAGCAGAACAGACTGGTGACAGCCTTTTCACAAAGGAAATAGAACTGTGTTCATTTCAAATAACCTCAAAGTTACAATACATAACGAATTATAACAGGAAATAAGTAAGCTCATTGTTCACAAACTCCCTAAAACACAGGAAAGATAGACTACAGCATATGACAGACTAAGATCAATGCTGGATGTAATCAAAATAGGGAGAATTAGACCATAAAATACACAAATAGACCTGAAACATACTATAATATACATGAAAATATGCTCAACCACATGGAACATAGGAAACGTGCAATAATATCAGAAATATAAAACAATCTATCAAAAATAATGTCTTATACACATTAGCCAACCTCTCATCAACAATATAGTTTTTCTATAAACATGGATGGCTAATATAATTTGATAAATTTAATGGATATATTGGAGCAACATGATAACCCTCCTTACCTTTTCACAAAGGAAATAGAACTGTGGGTGAAAAGGAGGGCTCACTCCCTTAATGAGAAACAACACACAGCTCCCCCCAATGGACGGGAGAACCCATTACATCTTCCCTACATTTATATAGCGCTTTTAACAATACAGATTGTGTCAAAGCACTTAACAGTATCAAATTGGAGGATTGGTGTGTGTGTGTGTGTGTGTGTGTGTGTGTGTGTGTGTGTGTGTGTGTGTTTTGTGTGTGTGTGTGTGTGTGTGTGTGTGTGTGTGTGTTGGTTTTAGTGGATTACAAGGACATTTCACCAGTTTACATACCAGCATTATAAGGACATTTGGGATTACGGGGACATAGGACATGTCCTCGTAATTCAAGCAATGTAGATTCATCTGATTGAGTCTCAGGAACAACCTCCTGCTTTTTTGGGGAATGTCCTTTTAAGTGGGTGAACCAGTTTTCAGGTGTTTTCGAGTGTATGGCATTCCGCCTACTATCGGCAGGATCTGTAACTGCTGATTTATACACATTACGGCCTAAATGGGCGGAGACGCCTCGGAAAACGCGGGCTGCTTTTTGATTGGTTAATCACTGTCACGCGCAGTGGAGGCGGGGTCTCTCTTGGAGCACGCGCAATCTACATATGGAGGAGCGACACAGCAGCAGCTAATTAGGTAAGTAAATAAAGTATTAAGATTTATATATTGATTCATAAAAAATAGTCTTTTCTATATGGCTTAATTTCTGTGCATTGTTTTCTGCTGGCAGTCCTATACTCACACAGTCATAATCCGTTTATGCAATATAAGAAGCTCGAAGATAGGCCGCGATTAAAGTATTCATATGTGTATGTATTACTTAGATTAAATGGCATCAGAGTTTTATTATGACGATGCAAATTTTCTCTGAGAGAAGCTTTGGGGAATACGCTTTGTAAGTCTACTTTAAGATGGGTTAACGTTATATGTAATATTCTGAACTTTTAAATTAATGTGTTTTTACTTGATTTTTACTTCTTTAACGTTACTTGATGTGAATTAGCTGTAACCGAGGTCAGCTCAGTCAGCTTTAAGAGTATAATAATTTAGAATTGATAATACATTATTAATATTGCGTTGACTGTTACAGTGCAGATGAGACTGTCCAGTTTAGCATATCAAGTGAATTAAATGTTAAGGTCTGAATAGCAGAATAAAACAAAAAACTAAATGCACTTATGTAAACCATCATGAAATTAATTGTTCTGACTTTCTCATGTCAACCTTACTGTACAGTACAGCCATCCATAGAGGTTTTCAGATGCAGTTTACTTAAAATGAATATGTACACAGAGTGCTTTTTTCCCCAGTGTATGTTTTAAGTGAACTGCACTAAAATCCTGGAGTAAACTGTACTCGCACCACCTCCTGAGGTAGTCTGAGTGTTGGGGCGTTCTTGTAAAACTCAACTGAACTGTGTATATCCACTGTATGGACGGTGCAGCATATTACAGATGTATGTATTTGCAAATGTTCTGTGCATCATTCTGTGTTTTTAATACTATATTTTAATTTCTGCAGCTAGATGAAATGGAGAATGTTTCTAGACGACGCAGGCTGAAGCCTGTATGTGATGCAGAGGCACACATAAAATCAAGAACCGACAAGCCGTACCTCGAGCAGCGGCTCATTAACAAGTTCAAAGGTACAGTACTCCATACGCTGCACTGACGAAGTGTTTTGTAATGTCTCAGAATCATGTACACATTCAATCACACTTGTCATCATCGCTCTAGACTCTTGATGATACATTTTATTCATGGCAAACACGCAATAGTTCTTTCATTTACATCAACTAACATGATCATTTTTAGAAGCACTTAAATCACAACTTATACTTATTTGAGAAGTGGAATATCAGATATTTCACAATCTAGTTAACAAGTTTATAAACATTTGAATAAATTAATCATACAAATCTGACAAATCAGTCCTACAGCACTTTTGTGACCGAGACACGTCAGACGACAAGTTTGGAAATATGAATGTGGTCATTTCTAAAAAAATAATGGTACATGTATTATACAAGTCAAAACACTGATGAACAATATAACTTTTCTACATTATGATTGAAAGGTACACTAAAAATTATTTTCATATTCTAGTGTTTGGGAGTGGAGTTATTCAACCCTTAAGCTATTTTTTAAATTAAAAATGAATAGAGATTGGTATGGAGTTTTTTTTTTTTTTTTTTTTTCTCCTCCAAACATCGAAATGCTGCTAAATATCAAATTATTCATTAAATTTACTTTACTTGGTCTTACATTTACCTTCATAATACCTGCTGAAACCCTGTTAAACTGATATGGTCAACAGGACATGAACGGAGAAATCAAATTTTTCTTGATCCTTTGACATAAAGAAGGTCATAGTATTAACGAATGAAGCTAGACAGATCATTATAATCCTTAGAAATTAGGTCAAGACTTTCTAATTGAAGGCCAACGGGCTAAATCTGACCCAACTGTCTTACATTAATCTATTGTATGTAGACTGTTTTTTAAATGCTCACATAGCTTAGAATTGCAGTGTTTCCTGTATGCAAGTTTGTAGTTTTCTGTATTTGTAGTATGCCTAAAATATATATGTTTTTTTTAGGTAATGTTTATTCAAACCATTTTAATTTGTCAGGTAAAGATGTGAGTTATGCTTGTTCTCTAATTTTTTAAGTAAATTACTAAATATAAAAATATAATAATGGTCATAATAATGATTTTTTCCAGCTGTGTTCATATTACGTCTCAACTATAGAAAGTTAAAATGGAAACTTAATGGACAGTCAAGGGTCATGTTAAAGACGTCATTTCAATTTGTGGTCACAAGCAGACTAGATTTGGTCTTGGAGTTTCTTTAGCTCGTGCAAATATTTGACATCAGTAGTTATGTACATTCATTGTCTCTTTTACAGATGAACACAGATGCCGTTACTGAGATTTCAGTACCTCTACCAGAAGCAAGTTCAGAACAGGTATTGTGTCATTTTGGTTGAGTGTGCTTACTTTGTATCTGTGAAATAGAAAGCTGATTCAACTGATTCAGCTGACTTGAGTAGAGTTACACCCTATGTGAACCAGAAAACACACTGCATTGCGAGGACAGAATGGTTTGCCAGGACACTGTATTGAAATCATAGTCATTGTAGTTACACCCTATGTGAACCAGAAAACACACTGCTTTGCAAGGACAGAATGGTTTGCCAGGACACTGTATTGAAACCATAGTCATTGTAGTTACACCCTATGTGAACCAGAAAACACACTGCATTGCGAGGACAAAACGGTTTGCCAGGACACTGTATTGAAACCATAGTCATTGTAGTTACACCCTATGTGAACCAGAAAACACACTGCATTGCGAGGACAAAACGGTTTGCCAGGACACTGTATTGAAAGCATAGGCTACACCATATGTGTAGCATATGACAGATGCAATTTATTATGTGAGAGAATGATGCTTTATATAAAAGCTTTAAAAAGACCTGAAAGTCCTTGAATCCGTTGTCTAAAGAATCAGAACTGCATTTGAAGAGTTTGGTTCCAAAACACTATAAATCCATTTTGATTAATTTGAGTAAAAATGTGTTTTATTTACCAAGAAAGTGGCAAGATGAAAACCACTACTTTCTGTTTCAAACTTTCACATAGCATCTTCAAGTTATAATAATATTAAAAATTCAAATCCAGATTTTGATTTTCCAAGATTTATTATAAAAACGGATAATTTTTTCCCAAAATGCAATAAATCCACAACGTTTTTTTTTCTTTCAAAATGCAATAAATCCATTGAATCAATATAAAAGTAATTTTTCATATTGAAACTGTTGAAAATACACAACAAAGTAAGTTGATCCACATATGACAGTCTCAGTCAATACTAATCTTATATACAGGCACTGGACTAAACATAGCCTACATTCAATCAGTCATCGCCCTCAAAATTAATTCAACAGGTTATTTTGTTAATGATTCAAATTAATTACAACAATAAAAGAAAATTGTGTGAAAGTGACATTTCCCTTACATTCAACTTCCAAACGTGCATTGATCTTTGCCATGTTATATTCATTTAGTTGACTAGTGCTATACGCTGTATATAACAAAAACATTAATGGCATTAATAAAAACACTTACACTGACTTCAGTACCTCTACCAGAAGCAAGTTCAGAACAGGTATTGTGTCATTTAGTTACACGCTGTGAACCAGAAAACACACTGCATTGCGAGGACAGGAATGGTTTGTTAGGACATTGTAGTGTGTAAATGATTAGTGAACAGTTGGCATAAAGCTGTCATAATGTCCTGACAAACCACTAGATCTCACAGCATAGTTCAGTAACAGTGTTGCGAAAACAACTTTGTTTCCCAAGTAAAGCTGTTCTGAGCTCGGACAAGTTTGTTTTTGTTGCGCTGTGCTCATTTATTGGTCCGAGCTGATAAACGGTCCTCACTGCGCAATTCAGACATAGCGAAGTTCTGTTTGCGCTTTTGTTTCATTTGTCGTTTGATGTTTCTCTTATGCAACAGAAATGTCAGCGCTTCCGAGTTCAAAAACGCGTTGGTGGCACCAGTGTGACCGCTTACAAAATTTATTCACACTGGCAGAAATAATGATCGCAAAATGCCGCGGATTGGAGCCCTGGTAGTCAGTGATATCAATAAGGCTTGGTCATTGTAGCTTTGCATGGTTAAACTCTGTACCAGGAAAAGGCAGAACCAGATATCAGGTGTAAAACAACACTTTTCAAACTGCCCCTTTTTTAATGCAGTGCTTCATATTTTAACAGTGATGTTATAAAGAAGGGTCTAGATTAGTGCTGGGTGGTATAACCAAAAAACTGTATCCCTATACTTTTTAAGATTCTGCCGGTTTCACTGGAAATCATAGTATTTTTTTTTTCCTTCTTTAGCTCGTGCAAATATTTGACATCAGTATTTATGTACATTCATTGTCTCTTTTACAGATGAACACAGATGCCGTTACTGAGATTTCAGTACCTCTACCAGAAGCAAGTTCAGAACAGGTATTGTGTAATTTTGGTTGAGTGTGCTTACTTTGTATCTGTGAAATGGAAAGCTGATGTAGAGACTTGAGTAGAGTTACACGCTATGAACCAGAAAACACACTGCATTGCGAGGACAGGAATGGTTTGTTAGGACATTGTAGTGTGTAAATGATTAGTGAACAGTAGGCATATACAGGTGCTGGTCATATAATTAGAATATCATCAAAAAGTTGATTTATTTCACTAATTCCATTCAAAAAGTGAAACTTGTATATTATATTCATTCATTACACACAGACTGATATATTTCAAATGTTTATTTCTTTTAATTTTGATGATTAGAGCTTACAGCTCATGAAAGTCAAAAATCGGTATCTCAAAATATTAGAATATTTATATTTGAGTTTGAATAAATGACCATCCCTACAGTATAAATTCTGGGTATCTCTTGTTCTTTGAAACCACAATAATGGAGAAGACTGCTGACTTGGCAATGATCCAGAAGACGAACAATGACACCCTCCATAAAGAGGGTAAGTCACAGAAGGTCATTACTGAAAGGTGTGGCTGTTTACAGAGTGCTGTATCAAAGCATATTAAATGCAAAGTTGACTGGAAGGAAGAATTTGGGTAGGAAAAGGTGCACAAGCAACAGGGATGACCGCAAGCTTGAGAATACTGTCAAGCAAAGCTGATTCAAACACTTGTGAGAGCTTCACAAGGAGTGAACTGAAGCTGGAGTCAGTGCATCAAGAGTAACCACGCTCAGACGTCTTCAGGAAAAGGGCTACCAAGCCACTTCTGAACCAGAGACAACATCAGACGCATCTTACCTGGGCTGTGGAGAAAAAGAACTGGACTGTTGCTCAGTGGTCCAAAGTCCTCTTTTCAGATGAAAGTAAATTTTACATTTCATTTGGAAATCAAGGTCCCAGAGTCTGGAGGAAGAGTGGAGAGGCACAGGATCCATGTTGCTTGAAGTCCAGTGTGAAGTTTCCACAGTCAGTGATGATTTGGGCTGCCATGTCATCTGCTGGTGTTGGTCCACTGTGTTTTCTGAAGTCCACAGTCAACGCAGCCATCTACCAGGAGATTTTAGAGCACTTCATGCTTCCTTCTGTTGACAAGCTTTATGGAGATGCTGATTTCATTTTCCAGCAGGACTTGGCACCTGCCCACACTGCCAAAGGTACCAAAAGCTGGTTCAATGACCATAGTGTTACTGTGCTTGATTGGCCAGCAAACTCACCTGACCTGAACCCCAGAGAGAATCTATGAGGTATTGTCAAGAGGAAGATGAGAGACACCAGACCCAACAATGCAGAAGAGCTGAAGGCCACTATCAGAGCAACCTGGGCTCTCATAACACCTGAGCAGTGCCACAGACTGATCGACTCCATGCCACGCCGCATTGCTGCAGTAATTCAGGCAAAAGGAGCCCCAACTAAGTATTGAGTGCTGCACATGCTCATACTTTTCATTTTCATACTTTTCAGTTGGCCAAGATTTCTAAAAATCCTTTCTTTGTATTGGTCTTAAGTAATATTCTAATATTTTGAGATACTGATTTTTGACTTTCATGAGCTGTAAGCTCTAATCATCAAAATTAAAAGAAATGAACATTTCAAATATATCAGTCTGTGTGTAATGAATGAATACAATATACAAGTTTCACTTTTTGAATGGAATTAGTGAAATAAATCAACTTTTTGATGATATTCTAATTATATGACCAGCACCTGTAACTGTCATAATGTCCTGACAAACCACTAGATCTCACAGCATACTTCAGTAACAGTGTTGCGAAAACAACTTTGTTTCCCAAGTAAAGCTGTTCTGAGCTCGGACAAGTTTGTTTGTGTTGCGCTGTGCCCATTTATTGGTCCGAGCTGATGTTTTTTGAAGTTTTTCTTATGCAACAGAAATGCCAGTGCTTCTGAGTTTAAAAAAACTTAAACTTGAAGTAGAGTTACATGCTGTGAACCAGAAAACACACTGCATTGCGAGGACAAAACGGTTTGCCAGGACACTGTATTGAAACCATAGTCATTGTAGTTACACCCTATGTGAACCAGAAAACACACTGCATTGCGAGGACAAAACGGTTTGCCAGGACACTGTATTGAAAGCATAGGCTACACCATATGTGTAGCATATGACAGATGCAATTTATTATGTGAGAGAATGATGCTTTATATAAAAGCTTTAAAAAGACCTGAAAGTCCTTGAATCCGTTGTCTAAAGAATCAGAACTGCATTTGTAGAGTTTGGTTCCAAAACACTATAAATCCATTTTGATTAATTTGAGTAAAAATGTGTTTTATTTACCAAGAAAGTGGCAAGATGAAAACCACTACTTTCTGTTTCAAACTTTCACATAGCATCTTCAAGTTATAATAATATTAAAAATTCAAATCCAGATTTTGATTTTCCAAGATTTATTATAAAAACGGATAATTTTTTTCCCCAAAATGCAATAAATCCATGACGTTTTTTTTTTCTTTCAAAATGCAATAAATCCATTGAATCAATATAAAAGTAATTTTTCATATTGAAACTGTTGAAAATACACAACAAAGTAAGTTGATCCACATATGACAGTCTCAGTCAATACTAATCTTATATACAGGCACTGGACTAAACATAGCCTACATTCAATCAGTCATCGCCCTCAAAATTAATTCAACAGGTTATTTTGTTAATGATTCAAATTAATTACAACAATAAAAGAAAATTGTGTGAAAGTGACATTTCCCTTACATTCAACTTCCAAACGTGCATTGATCTTTGCCATGTTATATTCATTTAGTTGACTAGTGCTATACGCTGTATATAACAAAAACATTAATGGCATTAATAAAAACACTTACACTGACAAGCTATGCAATATCGTGTTCATAATCGAAGGCGATTCATCTGCGATTATGAACACAATATTGTGTAGCTTGTCCGTGATCTACGGCTCTGTGTATTAAATGCCGCTCCATCTGAAAGCACGTGATGGAGATTTACTTCTAATCACAGAACCGGCTTTACTGACGAGATGTGCGTGACAGTCAGGATTTATTGCATTCTGCAGAGAAGGGAGACTGGCGTCAGTCAGAAGGAAAAAAAGCTTTTCCCACAGTGTCTTTAGACAAGACACAGTACAAAGTGGAGTATCGATAGGGAATAGTTACTCACACTTGTGTTGAGACATTACTGTCGGATCCAATATAGTTGCATAGCATAGTCTTTTAGTTTTTAGTTTCAACCTTTCAAAAAAATGAACTGACTCCCAGAGGCAACAATTCAGCTTGCAAAAATCTCCAAATTACTTTTGGTGATGGACAAAGGTTGTCTTGGAAGCATCCAGGGAAAAACACTTGATGACATTCAAATCGAAGGTCTGCAAAAAAAAAAAAGTTAAATACCAGGCCCAAAATTTTCATACAAAAGTATTACATTCTAACTAAATAAACATGATATGATTTCAGATCAGATCCAGTTAACTGATACTGAGGATGACACGGATGATGAATCTGCTTGTGCCAGTTCATTAAGCAAACCAAGAGATTTCAGCGTCAACATCAGAAGCTTGCCTGAATGGAGGTAATTATAATGTATTTTTTATCTGCATTACAAATAAGGTAGTGGTGGTAGCCTATAAAGTGGCACTCGACTTCTAAAGAGAACAGACACACACAGACTGTTAAGAACTGTTAATCAGTGGTACTGCATATTTGTGGAAATACCAACACAAATGTGCTCTGTATTAATATATTAAAGCTAAGTAATAAATTAATAAATTAACTAATAAATTCTTAACCCTAAAAGTTTCAAATGTTTAAAAGTCTACACATTTATGCGTTACATTTTTTTCAATTATTATATTAAGTCAACATTTTGATAATTTACTTAATAACTCATTGTTTAATTAAACAAACAAAAAAACTTGAAGAAAAGACAAACACCAGATATATTGTTACAAGTTTTATTAATAACATAAGTAATGCAGGTTTATTTAAAAATTGTAATAGGTTCCACATTGGTGACGATCTGTAGTGTGTGCTGTGCAGTTTCATCATTGTGTATTTCTCACTGGGTATTCTGGAACAAAACAAAATAGCAATCAATTTTATTAAACTTCATAGAAACTGTGCATATGAAGTTATACTTTTTGGAATTGACGCACTATTTTTTGTGCCTTAGTAAGCAGTTAAGTTTCAGAAACTCAGCTGTTATTGTGGATTATTTTTTTTTTAGCATTATTGTTATACACACTCCACACATTTTCATAGAACTGTAGCATTGCAAAAAATTAATGTACAAGACAGTGTGGAGACAAAAAAACAAAAAAAACAACAACATATGAACACAAGCCAGAATTCCCACCTCAATAGTAGCAATGATGCATTTTATCTAACAATTAACAGTTAATTAATACTAAATTGTGTCATACAAATGCAATAGATGATGAGCACCTCTAAGAAATTAAGGTTATTAAGGTATTTATTTTATTTATATATATATTTATTTTAATAGGGCTGCCCTTGGCTTAAGATTTTTCTGGTCGACTAGTAGTCTTTTTTTTCACACATTCACACATTTATTAATAAACCGTTTAAATCATAATAATGAGCCTTTAATTGCCTACACAGCCTAATAAGTGCTCAAGCGCACACATGAAGTAGGCTGTGTTAACATTTTAATAATCTATTGATAAACTAATGATAAAGAGAACTAATGATAAACTAAGAGATAAAGTCAGCGACACTGACGCCTGTTTCCCACACGTATGAGGCCTAATGGTTAGAGAGTCGGACTCGTAATCCACAGGTTGCGAGTTCGAGTCTCGGGCCGGCAGGGATTGTAGGCGGGGGGAGTGAATAACCAGCGCTCTCTCTCCACCCTCAATACCATGTGGTGCCGCAGCATAAATGGCTGCCCACTGCTCCGTGTGTGTGTTCACTGCTGTGTGTGTGCACTTTGGATGGGTAAATGCAGAGCACAAATTCTGAGTATGGGTCACCATACTTTGCCGTAGGTCACGTCACTTTATTTTTTCCGCACTCATGTTAATGGATTAAAGCAATCACACTGCACACGGTTCACAGATATCGAGGCTATTGTAGCTAATAAAGATTTAAATGCAAAAGAAAAGGCACAAGAGCCATCTTTCTGTTAGTGGTACGTTTTAATTTAAAATATTTGTGATACGTTAAATGTAGGTTGTGTTCAAATGTGTTGAAACTTGCTTGTGCAACTTAATATACAAATCTACAAGTCAAAGGCATTGAGTAGTAAGTTCTTTACTGTATATTGGAGTTTAAACATGAATGTCTATAAAATATTGTATTACTGTACTGTGATAAGCATTTTCGGTAACAACGTTTGGATTTGAAATCGAAATAATGGATGTTGTTTGTGGTAAACAGCAGCAGATCAGGAGCGGACAGCAAATGCGTCCTGTGAAAGCAAAATGAGCTTCATTTGTAACGCGCATGGACTGAATATGCAACTGCAACCGGTGTATGTGTGAAACAGGCGTGACTTGTCATCTCCGCAATAGTGATGCGCCTTTATGCATGTTTCATATGGATTACATAATCTGAGAATATTTGTTTTCCATTTGAATTGGTTCATTAAAAGTAGACATTTTGATCTCTATAGATATATTTTTCATGTCTGTAAGGCAATGGAGATTTGGTTATTTTTATTAATTAATTTTTTTTTTTTTTTTTTTTTTTGATGCACTTAAGTTCACAGAGACTGCACACAAATAAACGTAGAGTCTTTACAGATTGGAAAGATGTGTTACTCTTATGGCCAAAAATGGAGTATTTTAAGAGCAAGTGACCGCACCGGCGCCTCCATCTGTGATGCAGTGAGCGAAGCGCATTACTGTTCAGCTTCCACACGATGATAAGACATATTTGAAGTCGATGAATGATAGGCGAGCATTTGTATGTCCTGCCTGACTGTTTCACCACAAAGACCAGCCATTAACGATCTGTCCATCGGACCGCTGTATTAATTTTTTTTAATGTTTATTTTTTTCACTAAGTGACTAATACAATTTTGGTCAACCAAGCCACTTCTCGTGGACTAATGGTTAGTCAGCTATCGGGGGCAGCCCTTATATTTTAACATGGTGCCATTCAAAGGTTTTGGATTCAGTTACCTAGAACTGAAGAACTGAACTGTTCATTGAATCCAAAGTTTTGACAGTTTTACTGTATCATTTTGGGGGAAAAATGTTCTAAAAAATTTCAAATGCTCTTACCTTGACTTTATCCAAGCTAGAAGTCACCACACAGTTTCCCTTAATACTTTAAAGAAATCAGATACAAATAAGAGAGATTAACATCTTTAAAAGTCTGTTTCAAAGTTGAGCATTCTGTAATGAAAAGAAGTCAACATTGTTGTAGCTTCATGTTATATCTTCATGTCTTTGTTCAGGGTACTGATTATACAACAGATTATTTTAGATATGACCTTACTTTTGTGTAGAAAGTGTCCCCATTGTTGCGTCACTTTGCCAGGTAGACAGTATCACATATTATATGCAACAGCGGAAATTGCAAACATTTACTACTTCAATTGAAGGAACTTCAGTATTCAGAATAGGTATTAGTGGATCAATTGTAAGTTACTTACTTTACATTTGAATAGCACACTGTGCTCATCCAAAATGGTGGTCTTGCTTTCTTCACATTCAGTTAGGTTGAGTTGTGTTTCCTGTGGGTTCTTAAAAAATGCTTTTTCCTCTGTATGACTTTTATTGTAAGGCCTTTTTAAATCCTCTTAACTATCAGACTTTTAGATTTGTTATAGACATTACATGCATTCAGTAAAGTAGTATAATGCAAATTGTAATAGTTAATGTCAGAGCAGTTCACAGTACTTTGTTTTCTTGTTTTTAGTGACTGGAAGTGCTGTGGAAGATCGTGAGACCACTGACAGGAAGAGAAGAACGGTGTGGTCAAAAGCAGAAGTTGCTGCTGTGATGAAACATTTCAAATTCCATATCGCCAAAGGACATTTGGCCACTAAATCAGAGTGTCTTCAGTGCAAAACAGCTGAAGAGCCTGTGCTAAAAAACCGGTCCGTACAAAACATCATGGATTTCGTGAGAAACCGAGGTATTACACTCAAAAGGAGGAGTCAGTCTGAAAGTTAGTGCATAGTGCTGTTTGCACCCTCTAACCACTAAGCTGTAAGTTTTCATAGAATGCAGCTATAAAAATGATTTTCCAGCCTAGTTCTCAAAGATTGTTGCACTGTATAATGACGATTTTACAACTCTTGTTGTAAATATTGTGGTAAAACTGTTTTTACTGGTTTCAAATGCTACAATTTAATGTTTATTCCTTGCTGCTGTTGTAGCTTACATACACTACGAGTCAAACGCTTTTTGAACAGAAAGAATTTTAATGTTTTTTAAAGAAGTCTCTTCTGCTCACCAAGCCTGCATTTATTTGATCCAAAATACGTTAAAAGCAGTAATATATTGAAATATTTGTACTATTTAAAGTAACTGCTTTCTATTTGAATACATTTTAAAATGTAATGTATTTCTGTGATGCGCAGCTGTATTTTCAGCATCATTACTCCAGTCTTCAGTGTCACATGATCTTCAGAAATCATTCTAATATACTGATTTGCTGCTCAAGAAACATTTCTTGTTTATCATCAATATTTAAAACAGTTGAGGACATTTTTCAGGTTTCTTTGATAAATAGAAAGTTCAGAAGAACAGCATTTATCTGAAATATAAATATTTTGTAACATTATGCACTATACCATTCAAAACAACGTGATCTCACAGAATTGCGTGTAATGTTCACGGACTTAATTAACCTCCGAATCTGTGGTGGCGTCACGGAATCGCCGAAAATTCCGTGATGGGCTCACAGAAGGCATCAGCCGTGGTCCATGCACGGATTCACTGGTTCAACACCAGCACTGCATCGGACCACGTAGAAAGAGTGACTCCGATGCAGTTATACTTTCACTGGAGTACCTGACCCCACCCCTACCCTAAACCTACCCAGTTCTGAACAATAATGATGACGATAAATTATCGCGTTGGCATATTGATGCTAAGGGTTTCCTATTTAAAGTGTTGAACCAGTGGATCCGTGCGTGGAGCACGACTGATGCCTGTCACTGACTTACATTGGTATCACTTCTGTGAGCCCATCACGGAATTTTCGGCGATTCCGTGACGCCACCACAGATTCGGAGGTTAATTAAGTCCGTGAACATTACACGGAATTCTGTGAGATCAGGTTCAAAAGCAATTCTGAAGGATCGTGATACTGAAGACTGGAGTAATGATGCTGAAAATTCAGCATTTTTAAAATTCTTTTAAAATATTCAAATAGAAAAGTTATTTTAAATAGTAAAAATATTTCACAATATTACAGTGTTTGCTGTATTTTGGATCAAATAAATGCAGGCTTGGTGAGCAGAAGAGAATTCTTTAAAAACATTAAAAATCTTACTGTTCAAAACCTTTTGAATGGTAGTTTATACTTTGTCAACTACAGAAAATTTCATTCAAAACTAATTCAAAGCTGCTTTCTAAGAGCAGTCAGTAATTTAAGTCATGGAATTGTTTTTATTATTTTTTATTTATTTTTTTAAATTTGATATGAAGTATCTGCATTGTTTGCAATACTACAAAAA
Organism: Acrossocheilus wenchowensis; assembly: GCA_029620275.1. Taxonomy (NCBI): domain Eukaryota; kingdom Metazoa; phylum Chordata; class Actinopteri; order Cypriniformes; family Cyprinidae; genus Acrossocheilus; species Acrossocheilus wenchowensis. Next base: position 540,841 of record JAJUBA010000173.1, read on the forward strand.
TGTATGTTAACATGGACTGTTTTAAAACTGTTGTACTAAATCCCAAATGGATGTTGCTGTTATCAATGATTGAGTCTGTTTCATTAAAATCTGTCTTCAGCAGGATTCATTGTGAATGTGTTGTTTTATACTGCACTGGAGTTTAACTAAAGGAGATACACACATAGTATTTCTATAGGCATTCCGTGGGCAGTCCTTAAGGCCTTTTCACACTGAGTGCGATTAAGCAGCACAACTATATGATATGACACTCTTGAATTAAAAGAATAGGTCCCTATGCAGCTATTCACACTGTGTGCAATCATTCGCAGCATGACAAAGCAACATTTTTGTTTTTTCAATTTTTTATTCCCAGATGTTTACTTTGTTTCCTTAAACTGAATATAATTTATATTCATTTTCTATTGAAATATGCAATCTGAAGAGCTTAAAACAGTTTTCAGAGCAGAGAGCATGTTATGACTCATTCGATCTAGAGCTTTCAATCATGATGTGATCATAACTCACGCCCGTCTGAATTCATAAACAACTGAGAGAAACATTTCTACAGATGTAATGCTACGCAGGTGTAGAATTTAGTCCATTATAAAACACTACATATAATGCATGTTGTCCGTTACAAAATCAAAATCCACTTAAGATCAGAATCATGAGTTATTACAAGCACTTTAAAATGGGTTTTGAGAAAATAATGTTTGTGTGGGTGTATGTATAGTTTATTATTATGATGACACAGTCCTAGTAAACCCTTGTGTCTCTGTAGTGCAGGGTGTTGTCATATTTGTGTGTATTGGATATATTCTAATGAGCTGTGATGTCATTGTGACATCACACTGTCCTTGCAAACCGTTTTGTCCTCATAATTCAGGTTTCTGTCTTGTAGGACAGATGTCCTTGTAAATCAGCAAAAAGTCAGAATGTTGTGTATCTTGTTTTATAAATGATAAATGAAAAATAAATTTTGAGATTTGATGCCCTGATTTTTTAAAGCATTTCAATTTTTATTTGAAAGCTCTACTATAAAAGGAAAGCATAGTCCCTATAATCCACATTTGTTTCTGGTTTGCAGAAACTGTCCTTATAATGCAGGCTTACCTGTGTGTGTGTGTGTGTGTGTGTGTGTGTGTGTGTGTGTGTGTGTGTGTGTGTGTGTGTGTGTGTGTGTGTGTGTGTGTGTGTGTGTGTGTGTGTGTGTTCAATAATCAGCTGTCACTGTATACTGTCTTAGGCTATATACCAGGTTTAGGTGAAATAATTGCAGGTGTAGGTTGGGGGATGCAAGTCATATGGTGAAAGGCGCATTAGGTGAAGGAAATTATTTAAAAGCAAGTAAAGAGAAATAGGAAATATTAAGGAAATGACTAGAAGTCATGTGACACAGATGTGCCCCTGTGTGATTGTTAAATACATACTTAAAACTTAAATGTACATGTTCAGTTTTTATTGTGTGATAGTATGTCAGGAGAAAGACACTAGAGGCAGAAGTATGTGATCTGCCTAGACATTGCAAAATCCATTTCAAACAAGCGTTTGTCATTAATAGCATGCACTGTTGAAAAACATGCGAGAAACCAAGGGTGTGAATAATGCTTAAAAATAACACAGCTGTGAATCTCTCTCTCTCTTTCTCTCTCTTAAATACACACACACACACACACAGAGAAAGAGAAAGAGAGAGAGAGAGAGAGAGAGAGAGAGAGAGAGAGAGAGAGAGAGAGAGAGAGAGAGAGAGAGAGAGAGAGAGAGAGAGAGAGAGAGAGGGTGAGAGGGTGAGAGAGAGAGAGAGAGGGTGAGAGAGAGAGGGTGAAATAACAGACTGGAACAGTTTTCATTGCAAGTTGATAAAGGGTCTTAGTCTTAAATTGCCTTTGCAATCATCTTAAGTTGATTGCAGACTCCTGAACTTCTGAGAAAAAAAAAAATGTTTGTCTTGTTTTTGAGTTGCTGTTTGTGCTTTTGGCATCTGGTTGGTGAGTAACAAACATGTTTTTACGGTTTGAATCAATATCACATGTGCATCTAAATTAATGTGTGTTATCATAATCATACACAATACTTAGTTTTTCTTGTACTGAGATATTTATTTCACTTTATAAGTTCAATGCGTAAATGTCCTAGTCCTTAAAAAAAACTATGCCATCGTTTATTTAAAATAGGCTACATTTAGTTCATACTAAGTAGCCTACACTTCAAACGTTTTAAAATATTTATTGACATATCACGGAAGGGTTTCACTTCATTTTGATGGTCCCTTTAACACATTCTATTGACTATAAATAATGTTGCACCTACATTTCTACTGACTCTCATTAGAGTGTTAGTAGTGTATTAGTTGACTGGTAGGGTTAGGGTTAGATTAAGTTGACACGTTCTTGCAAAGTTACTTATAGTCAGTAGAATATCTGTTGGGAGACCACAATAAGGAGTTAGTAGATATGAAGCAGACAGTCTACTAATACTCTTATGAGAGTTTGTTGACATGTAGTTGCAACATTACTTAGTGTCAACAGAATGTTCAAAAGGGACCATCAAAATAAAGTGTTACCCACGGAAGACATACACTGTAAGTGATTTGTGTAATTTGAACAGTATTTTACTGTAATGTGTTGTGGATGCAATGCAAATAAATACATTGACTTGAATGAACCAAGTTGAAGATTCCTTACTATTAGAGATGCCGAACAATGATGCAAGCGATCAAATAAATGAATGAATGAAACTTAATCCGTACAAACAATTGGCTGGGTATCAATGAGCTGCATAACTTTTCCATATATGATTTTGAGAGCTTACAGTTTAATGCAAATCACTGTAGCCTATATAATAAATCTACAGAGATCAATTATTAAGCCATCTTATTTGAGTTGTTTACCATAACGAACTTTCATCCGAGTTCCGTAGTAAATGTAGACATTTTATCTTTTTTCATGTTTATATGATTCAAATTAAGATAGCGTTGGAATAATTAATGCTTACTGTATCAACATAGCACTAATAAAATCAGAGGTATTTCATGCAGACATTAGGCTTGTTTGACTTCATGCGGTGCCACAAAGATCGGCTGCTGGCTGACAAAAGCAATGTATTCTGCTTAGAACATTTGTTCGACTTTGAACGGCGCTGCAGCCGCCCTTACGATCACATGTGCCATCAAAGTACCTCGTGAGCAAAACGAGACCAGCCACGGAGGTAAATATAATAAATGTTAGGTTATTGCATAATGGAGGTGGGGGGTGGCATTTAACTGTTCATAAGTTGGATTGCCTGGGGGAAGAAACTGTTCTTGTGCCTGGCTGTCCTGCTAATTGGGGCTCTGTAGTGCCAGCCAGATGGCAAAAGTTCAAAAAGGGGATGACTTGGATGTGAGGGATCCAGAGTGATTTTCTGAGCCCTTTTCCCCACTCTGGATGTACAGGTGCTGGTCATATAAATAGAATATCATCAAAAAGTTGATTTATTTAACTAATTCCATTCAAAAAGTGAAACTTGTATATTATATTCATTCATTACACACAGACTGATATATTTCAAATGTTTATTTCTTTTAATTTTGATGATTATAACTGACAACTAAGGAAAATCCCAAATTCAGTATCTCAGAAAATTAGAATATTGTGAAAAGGTTCAATATTGAAGACACCTGGTGACACCACACCACACTCTTATCAGCTAATTAACTCAAAACACCTGCAAAGGCCTTTAAATGGTCTCTCAGTCTAGTTCTGTAGGCTACACAATCAAGGGGAAGACTGCTGACTTGACAGTTGTCCAAAAGACGACCATTGACACGTTGCACAAGGAGGGCAAGACACAAAAGGTCATTGCAAAAGAGGCTGGCTGTTCACAGAGCTCTGTGTCCAAGCATATTAATAGAGAGGCGAAGGGAAGGAAAATATGCAGTACAAAAAACGTGTACAAGCAATAGGGATAACCGCACCCTGGAGAGGATTGTAAAAAAAAAAAACATTCAAAAATGTGGGGGAGATTCACAAAGAGTGGACTGCAGCTGGAGTCAGTGCTTCAAGAACCACTACGCACAGACGTATGCAAGACATGGGTTTCAGCTGTCGCATTCTTTGTGTCAAGCCACTCTTGAACAACAGACAGCATCAGAAGCGTCTTGCCTGGGCTAAAGACAAAAAGGACTGGACTGCTGCTGAGTGGTCTAAAGTTATGTTCTCTGATCAGAGTTGTAAAGTCCAGGGGTCAGAAAGTAAAAGTCCTGCCATATTTTTGTTCCACCCATGAACTCAGCAGCTGATTTCACCAGAGGAGGAACCAAGTCATTCCTTTCAAGTCACAAGCAAGTCTCAAGTCAAATCCCAAGTCCTGAAAGAGTTAAAGTTAATGAGATAATTAAGTGACTAATTCAATGATGATTGTGCATTAGTGATGAACACCTGCTGTTATTGAGAATTACAGAGGATCAGATGTTGATGTTTTATTGATTAAAATGATGCCACCATCATGGAGATCAGTGCTTGCTTTAGTTGGGCTCTTGACCATTTTAATAACTGAAAGTGGTTTGCTTTTAAGCAATTGCAATATTGTTTCACAACAAATATTTGTACATTGCTGAATTAAAAGTTTGAAGCAGATGCGTTTACACTTTCTGCTTTCATTCACTTGAATGAACATCACTCCACCTGTAGCTGATGTGTGGAGAGCCCCCCACATGATTGTAAAGCACTTTTGGTGTGTTTCAATACATAGTAAAGCGTTGCATAAGTGCCTCATTCATCACAAAGATATCTCTCTTTGGTAATATCCAGCTGTTTATAAACAAATTGTCACCTTAATGCTTAAATATTGGAAAAAAGAAAAACTGTGTCACTCAGGCTTCTAGACGTGAACACTTATCATAGGATCCTCAACAATGGTGACAATAATTATTCATGCTGCAGTGCATGATGGGAGTTTTTACTATGGTGTTACCCAGTATGCATTGCAGCATGAAGCATTTTGCTGATTGTCACCATTGTTGAGATTCATATGCTGGCTCTTGATGTCTCTGTGTGTATAAATAGCTTTGGAGTTTTAATATTTATGTGCATTACAGAAATTTAAAATTTATTCAATAACTATTAGAGCAACACTTTCATGGCATGCTGTAGTTTCACAGGGTTGATTATTGAAAACCTGAACATATAAATAAAAGAAAAAGAGCTACTTTGGAGGTAAACAGGTCAGCGCCTGATGACTATCTCATCATATGAAAACAGCTATTAGCTGCTCACTGTATAGCACTGATCTCTCTGCTTTATAACAGCACATGCACTGCTGCAGCGAGAGATCTGACACAGAAGTCAAGGGTCAGGAGCCCAACTAAAGCACGCATTGATCTCTGTGATGGTGGCATCATTTTAACCATTAAAACATCAACATCTGATCCTCTGTAATTCTCAATAACAGCAGGTGTTCATCACTAATGCACAATCATCATTTAATTAGAAACTTAATTATCTCATTAACTTTAACTCTTCGAGGACTTGGGATTTGACTTGAGACTTGCTTGTGACTTGAAAGGAATGACTTGGTTCCTCCTCTGGTGAAATCAGCTGCTGAGTTCATGGGTGGAACAAACATATGGCAGGACTTTTACTTTCTGACCCCTGGACTTTACAACTCTGTCTCTGATGAAAGTAAATTGTGCATTTCCTTTGGGAATCAGGGTCCCAGAGTCTGGAGGAAGAGAGGAGAGGCACACAATCCACGTTGCTTGAGGTCCAGTGTAAAGTTTCCACAGTCAGTGATGATTTGGGGTGCCATGTCATCTGCTGGTGTTGGTCCACTGTTTTCTGAGGTCCAAGGTCAACGCAGCCGTATACCAGGAAGTTTTAGAGCACTTCATGCTTCCTGCTGCTGACCAACTTTATGGAGATGCAGATTTCATTTTCCAACAGGACCTGCACACAGTGCCAAAGCAACCAGTATCTGGTTTAAGGACCATGCAAACTCACCTGACCTTGACCCCATAGAAAATCTATGGGGTATTGTGAAGAGGAAGATGCTATATGCCAGACCCAACAATGCAGAAGAGCTGAAGGCCACTATCAGAGCAACCTGGGCTCTCATAACACCTGAGTAGTGCCACAGACTGATCGACTCCATGCCACACCGCATTGCTGCAGCAATTCAGGCAAAAGGAGCCCCAACTAAGTATTGAGTACTGTACATGCTCATACTTTTCATGTTCATACTTTTCAGTTGGCCAAGATTTCTAAAAATCCTTTGTTTGTATTGGCCTTAAGTAATATTCTAATTTTCTGAGATACTGAATTTGGGATTTTCCTTAGTTGTCAGTTATAATAATCAGAATGAAAAGAAATAAACATTTGAAATATATCAGTCTGTGTGTAATGAATGAATATAATGTACAAGTTTCACTTTTTGAATGGAATTAGTGAAATAAATCAACTTTTTGATGATATTCTAATTATATGACCAGCACCTGTATACAGTTCTTGAAGGGTGGGACCGATAAACTGTTCAGTGCACAGGACAGACTCAATGACACTCGATGAACTGTTTTAGCAGCTCCTGTGGCAGGTTAAACTTCCTCAGCTGGCAAAAGAAGTACAACCTTTGTTGGATTTTTTTTACAATGGAGTTGATGTGAGTGTCCCAATTCAGGTCCTGAGAGATGAACTTGAATGTCTCCACTGCAGTCACAGTGTTGTCTATGATGGTGAGTGGGGAGAGTGCGGGTTCTCCTGAAGTCCACGATCATCTCCACAGTTTCAACACGCTCACTGTTTTGAGCGTGTTGAGCTCCAGGTTGTTAAGACTGCACAACCTCCTGTCTATTAGCAGACTCGTCACCGTCCTGGACGGAAAGTGAAAGTGAAAGTGAAAGTGAAGTGACATATGGCGACCCATACTCGGAATTTAACCCATCCAACGTACACACACACACACACACACACACACACACACACACACACACACACACACACACACACACACACACACACACACACACACACACACACACACACACAGAGCAGTGGGCAGCCATTTATGCTGCGGCGCCCGGGGAGCAGTTGGGGGTTCAGTGCCTGTTCAGAAGAACAGTGGGGAGAGAACACATCCTTGAGGGGCACCAGTCTTGTTGGCTGTTTGACATGAATTTCCCCAGTCTCACTTGTTGCTGCCTATTTGTCAGAAAGCTGGTGGTCCACTGACAGATAGAGCTAGGGACAGAGAGAGCTGGGTTGGTTTGGTCTGGAGGAGTGTAAGGATGGTGGTGTTGAAGGCAGAACTAAAGTTCACAAACAGCCTCTATTTTACTGTCATGATGAGCGAATATTGTAGAAAAATTCCACACTAAATAGTGACTAAACACAACCCATTAATACATGTTAACCAGGAGTCACTCTCATTTCAGTCAATCGCAACATCATCTGACAAAATCAACATGCAGCTAACGTTACACTAAAGAGGGGCTATGCAGAGCAACTAAAAAAAAAAAAAAAAAAAAAGTGCATAATGTTAACACAAGAACTATGCTCATATTTATAATCCCAAACAGTCAGTTAGCGGCAAGTGCTTGGAAACGCTGTTTTGTAATTTAAATAACACTGGTATTTTAAAATTTCATATCATAAGAAAAATGAACACTGGTATTAGGTATGATTTTTAAAATACCGCAATACCTGTGTCATTTAAATAAAGTACGGAACGCGACACTGTTTGAGAGGGGTCTATGGAAGCAGAATAATGACAATAGTTTTTGAAACATAAAGCATGCTGAATTCCACAAATCGAAAAAAAGATGCATTGCAATTAACAGTGCTTGCATTTTAATGCCTTGTATTTCCAGGGCTTGCATTTTTAGGTCCTGAAATTTAACACAGTTGTTTATTTAAGCTGTGAATATTTCAATTAAAAATATTTCACACACATTTTCATAATTAAAAATTCAATAATTCTTATTCACCTTCCAGAATTCACTTCCAAAATATTCAGTCTGTTTAAAAATACGATGTCTAATATCCGACAGGCATATTTCGGTCACTTTATTTCACTTTCCAAATTCGCTGCCACAAATTCAGTGGTTAAAATTCAGCGTTGCACATCCGGGAACCGCAGGAATAGCAGTAGTTATTGAAGTTTTAATTGAAATATTCACAGCTTAAATAAACAACTGTGTTAAATTTCAGGACCTAAAAATGCAAGCCCTGGAAATACAAGGCATTAAAATGCAAGTACTGTTAATTGCAATGCATCTATTTTTTTCGATTTGTGGAATTCAGCATGCTTTATGTTTCAAAAACTAGTGTCATTATTCTGCTTCCATATGGGTCTCTTTTCACTATTGCATTGTGGCAAGAACACAGCTGTATTTGTTACTAAGCGTGAAATTTCTGAAGCTGTTGAACGTGATGACAGAAAAATCAGTTGGAAGATGTCGTCAGTGCTGCCCCGCGAGCGCGAGATCTGACTCTACCGGCACAGTGTCGCCTCTCTCGGCATCTGTTCTGTGCAGTGAGCGGCAGAAAAGAACCGCATTCATTTGGCCGTACCGTAGGAGACTCGTCAGTAAATGAGTACAAAACAGCGTTTCCAAGCACTTGCCACTAACTGACTGTTTGGGATTATAAATATGAGCATAGTTTGTCTGTTAATATTATGCACTTTTTTTTGTTTATTTTTTAGTTTGTTACTCAGAGGCATTGCCCTGCATAGCCGCTCTTTAGTGTAACGTTAGATGCATGTCATTCTACAGAAACGTCCACTTTAGGTATGGCAAAATGTCTTAAAATTTTTATTTCTTTTTTACATTTAAACTTAGACCACATTATTAGATTACCTTTTGACTTTATGAATACATATAAATGACAGCTTAATTATATATATATTTTTAGCTTTTTTGTGCAATTATTTCAAGACCATATGCAACATTTTTTGTCACTGGTGTTACCTTCTTTAGCAATATTAAAAGTTTTTATGAAATATTATTTCTAAAAAAAAAATTCAGCACATGTAGTCAGAGTTACAGAAAAATAATGAAAATGCAAGAAATAAGGAGATTATGTTTTATTTATTTAATGTGACAGACAAAAACAGTACAGTAACACCAGTGACAGTAACACCAGTGACATACATTAGACCTGATATACTGATCTTCACTGGTGTTATCCATAAGGAAGGTAACACCAGTGACAGTAACACCAGTGACATACATTAGGCCTGATATACTGATCGTCACTGGTGTTATCCATAAGGAAGGTAACACCAGTGACAGTAACACCAGTGACATACATTAGACCTGATATACTGATCTTCACTGGTGTTATCCATAAGGAAGGTGACATCAGTGACAGTAACACCAGTAACATACATTAGACCTGATATACTGATCGTCACTGGTGTTATCCATAAGGAAGGTAACACCAGTGACAATTTTCATGAAAAATGCATTTTACAAAATGTCTGCTGCAAGGTATCAAGCCACATGTTGTCAATCATGGTATACTCACTAAATTAAGTAGTTTAATCCATTTGTATTATAGTTTTTTTTTTACATTTCCCTAACAATAAATAGGTCACACCAGTGACATCAACTAAAAGCTTCATATGAAATCATGAGATAAATGAGAAAATTTCTAGGAAGGAGGAAGCCGAGTGATGTCATCAGTGTGATTTTTTATTCCAAAATAAAAGACTTTTGTTAAGCGGTAACACCAGTGACACAACTCCAGGGGACCACTGTTTTTCATTTTACATTTTATAATATTTATTTGGCATTTTGTTTTATTATGCCATTTATATCATATATTTGATAGTTATGAATAGACTTTTGTGTTTTAAATGGTAGAAAATCCTGTTTTTGACCTCAAAATAAAGCACTTTCCTGCTGTACATGGCTGTGGGGACGAGCAGTTTTATGGTACTTGGAATTTTATATAATTAATAAAAAAAATAATGCCACATTGATGGTTCAGGAAGGTGTAATTGTTCAAATAACATATTGTTTCATTTTAAAATATTAAAAATTGTATCCCTAATGTGTATTTCAATTGTAATATTTCTTTAAAGTCTAGGGACAGAAAAGTGGACGTTTCTGTAGAATGTCGCGATTATAAATGAGTGACTCCTGGTTAACATGTATAAACTGTTTAACTAAACTGAGCTAGACAATGACATCTCTGAATTCAATAATGAAATGCTTTTAACTGAAAACTGAGTGTTTAATCTTATTACTGACACTCTATCTTCCAATTTGATACTGTTAAGCGCTTTGACACAATCTGTATTGTTAAAAGCGCTATATAAAGGTGACTTGACTATTAATGGGTCGTGTTTAGTCCCTATTTAGTGTGGAATTTTTCGACAATATTCGCTCATCATGACAGTAAAATAGGGCATTCTAAGTCAATCTACTGCAGTTTTTCCTCCCTCAATCAGTAGAAAATGTTGTTAACACCCGGTCATGCATGAAAAAAAAAAATACCGTCATATACCGTGAAACTGGTATAATTTTGAAAAATACTGTGATATAAATTTTTGGTCATACCACACAGCACTATATATATATATATATATATATATATACACACAGTGGGTACAGAAAGTATTCAGACGCCCTTAAATTTTTCACTCTTTGTTATATTGCAGCCATTTGCTAAAATCATTTAAGTTCATTTTTTTCCCTCATTAATGTACACACAGCACCCGATATTGACAGAAAAACACAGAATTGTTGACATTTTTGCAGATTTATTAAAAAAGGAAAACTGAAATATCACATGGTCCTAAATATTCAGACCCTTTGCTCAGTATTTAGTAGAAGCACCCTTTTGATCTAATACAGCCATGAGTCTTTTTGGGAAAGATGCAACAAGTTTTTCACACTTAGATTTGGGGATCCTCTGCCATTCCTCCTTGCAGATCCTCTCCAGTTCTGTCAGGTTGGATGGTAAACAGCCATTTTTAGGTCTCTCCAGAGATGCTCAATTGGGTTTAAGTCAGGGCTCTGGCTGGGCCATTCAAGAACAGTCATGGAGTTGTTGTGAAGCCACTCCTTCGTTATTTTAGCTGTGTGCTTAGGGTCATTGTCTTGTTGGAAGGTAAACCTTCGGCCCAGTCTGAGGTCCTGAGCACTCTGGAGAAGGTTTTTGTCCAGGATATCCCTGTACTTGGCCGCATTCATCTTTCCCTCGATTGCAACCAGTCGTCCTGTCCCTGCAGCTGAAAAACACCCCCACAGCATGATGCTGCCACCACCATGCTTCACTGTTGGGACTGTATTGGACAGGTGATGAGCAGTGCCTGGTTTTCTCCACACATACCGCTTAGAATTAAGGCCAAAAAGTTCTATCTTGGTCTCATCAGACCAGAGAATCTTATTTCTCACCATCTTGGAGTCCTCCATGCAGGCTTTCATGTGTCTTGCACTGAGGAGAGGCTTCCGTCGTGCCACTCTGCCATAAAGCCCTGACTGGTGGAGGGCTGCAGTGATGGTTGACTTTCTACAACTTTCTCCCATCTCCCGACTGCATCTCTGGAGCTCAGCCACAGTGATCTTTGGGTTCTTCTTTACCTCTCTCACCAAGGCTCTTCTCCCCCGATAGCTCAGTTTGGCTGGACTGCCAGCTCTAGGAAGGGTTCTGGTCGTCCCAAACGTCTTCCATTTAAGGATTATGGAGGCCACTGTGCTCTTAGGAACCTTAAGTGAAGCAGAATTTTTTTTGCAACCTTGGCCAGATCTGTGCCTTGCCACAATTCTGTCTCTGAGCTCTTCAGGCAGTTCCTTTGACCTCATGATTCTCATTTGCTCTGACATGCACTGTGAGCTGTAAGGTCTCATATAGACAGGTGTGTGGCTTTCCTAATCAAGTCCAGTCAGTATAATCAAACACAGCTGGACTCAAATGAAGGTGTAGAACCATCTCAAGGAGGATCAGAAGAAATGGACAGCACCTGAGTTAAATATATGAGTGTCACAGCAAAGGGTCTGAATACGTAGGACCATGTGATATTTCAGTTTTTCTTTTTTAATAAATCTGCAAAAATGTCAACAATTCTGTGTTTTTCTGTCAATATGGGGTGCTGTGTGTACATTAATGAGGGGAAAAAAAAGAACTTTGTTGTGTTTCTATACCGGTTTAAAGGTCCAAAAACTCATAAATCACATCTTCATCATCCATAAGTACCTTGTAAATAGCGAATGCATAATTACCTCTTGTATGGATGGATGTTGTTAGGAGTTCTGGAGGGTTTCCAGCCGGTGACCATCCTGGCTCAGTCAAGTTCGGACCACTTGGGGCTCGATGAGGTTGTATTAAGGTTCAGATAACTAGTTATTATTAATTAATCACTCAGAGACTTGTTTAAAAAGTTAACGAATCACCAAAGCATTGGTTTCGTTTTATTAAAAAACAAATAACTCATAAGCAAATAACAAAAATAACAGCGAGTAGTCTTCACCACAAAATGTCGACACTGACAAAGTCTAACAAGCATTTATATAGTTCTTGCATATAATTTGCATTAATCTCATTAAAACCTCCCATAACTATTCTCTCTGTCACTGCTTGTGACTGCCTCCTCCCTTTCAGGCAGGAAGCATGACCTTTTGTCTCAGAGTCTACACAAGTCAATGTCAAAAGTTCAAAAGGAAAAAAAATTACAACATCTCTAGATAGCAAGCGTGTCTGGATCTATTTTTAAACTATGGGAAAAAATGGTGACACCTTTTTAAAACATAAGCAACACATAAGCCTATATGTCTAAACCACAATATAACACCTCTAGCAGGTGTTAAGAGCATCTTATGCCACGGTTAGCTAAAAGTTCCACTTTGCATAAGCTTGCAAAATGCATCCCCTTGCTTTTAAGCGTTATGTTACAAAATAAGCACAGCAACTATATAGCAGTTAGACCTAGAAAGTTATCATTGTCTGCGAATACAACATAGGATATATTTTTACACAGCTTTCAACACTTATATGTTTATAACAGGAGTCTGGAGTTTCACTGTCTCTAAATCATTTGTTAACTTTTGTAATTCAGCTGAGAAATCACATAATTCAATCATTTCTCTTATCAATTTCATTATTCTTTTATTTGTTGATGCTTGCTTCCTCATCAACCTCAGAATTGCTTTCTTGAAGATGATCTTTCGGTCCTCCCGATCTCTCTTGAGCCCGTCTGCGACGTTCCTTCTTCTCCTGTTTCTTGACCTCCCTACTCCAGTTTTGTTGTATCCCTTGAACTAAAAAATCGTCAAAATCAATTTCTATTTTGTCTGACCTTTTCTTAACGTTCCTGTTAGATGGTTGGTCAGGAAATCGCATATCAGATAAATTAGAGACTAATTCTATAACTTAAATGATTTTAGCAAATGGCTGCAATATAACAGAGTGAAAAATTTAAGGGGATCTGAATACTTTCCATACCCACTGTATATAAAATTAAAATCGACAATGTAATTTAGAATTGAAATAACACATTAAAAGAACCCAAAATAGTACTTAAAGTCCTTTGAAGAATTAATTCAATTCAAGAATCAAAATATTCCAGAGCACTATCAGAAGTTTTCACAAATCATGTATATCCCTTGTGTCTTGGTCTTTGTGTTAGAGTTTAGGGTTCTTTGTTCCCGCCCATTTTTTTTTTTTTTTTTGTCAAAGCACCTCATTACTGATTTTCTGGAGTTCAGTGATCCAACTACACACACTGTCAACACACTCTCAACAGGTAAATGATTTCATTCTTAAATTTAAATACAAATTTAACACATTTAATCCCACATTTTTCCCAGACATGAAAATATCCAAGTGATGTGTCATTAGTAACCCTTTGAAATAATCAATAATTATTTATTGAATTTGATTTGGAAAAGTGTGTGAAAGATTGTGTTTTCTGGTTGAACATTGCTGGGGAATCATCTTGGCATTCAAGTACTGTTTTTTTGCACTTCATGTTTCAACAAAGACTGAGCAAGGTATATAGGTCTAATGCTGCTTTCACGTGCTATCAGAATTATCGTAAATATGAGTTTCCTAATCAGAAATTGGACATGAACGGCCTCTCAAGTCGTATTTACTACTGGGAAATTTGGAAATAATTTTGATACCAGAGTTTCTGAGTTGAGCAGGTCATAAACTTTAAACATGGTGAAGGGGACAACCATTGCTGCTGTCAATGCTGTTCTCACAACAACTCCCTTTGTCTTGTCGCTAAAGTAGTGTATTTATAGGCTAGATATGAACGATCATTCGAAGCATATTGTATGTTTTATAAGCAGTGAAATAAGCATGTATTTGACCAGAAATTCCAGAATTGTCAGCAAACTGCATGTAAAGTGTGGTGAATGTTTATATGATTGTCAACCAATGGGATGCTACATTTTATTCTTTCTGACATTAAAGCACTTGAATACGTCAAGGTCGTAATCACGACTTCATAAGTGAGAAATAGGAAATTTCCAATATTCCTGTTTGGTCCCTCATTTCGTGTGACACTTGCACAATAGACAAAGGTATAGGTGTTACACAATTTGGTGCCTGAACAGGGACCAGGAAAAAAGATCCAAAACCAGATTGTAAGATTGAAATGAATTTAAAACAGGCACTGGTTTTATGAGTCATTATGTAGAATGTGCAGAAGTATCACTGAACTTTATGGTTAGGCAAGTGCATTAAGTTATTAAACAACATTTTCCGTATTAGTTTATGAAACTGATCCAAAATGGCTGACTTATGTGATGAGACAGAGGGTGAAAATCCTACAGAACCAGACTATTCCATAGCACCTTTCACAACCAGGCGAGAACCAATTCAAGATCTTATCCAATTTCAGTCATTTGTATTTAGAGAATGAGGTAGATCTAGAAGTCCATGAAGATAGATTTCAGTACTTGCCTTTGCCACCACCACCACCTTCTCAAGAGGAGGATGTAACCACTTCCAGTTTTGAGTCAAGAGTGAGTAAGCTAGAACATAGAATTGATGAGTTGGAAAAATCTTTTGGAATGTTTTCTATGGAGGTGCAGCATGACATGGATAAGCAAAATCATTGGCTGACTGTGATGGACCAGCAGATGCAGGGCCTCTTAACTCAGCAACAGGCTCACCATAAAAGGATACAGCAACTGGAGAGAACTCTGCAAACTGAGCTCAAGTCTGAATGCCAACAGGTAAAATAAATCTTAGAAAAGAGCATACAGCAGGTAGGACAAGCTATGATGGATTGTATGTCACAAAGGGATGATCAGCTGAAATCCTTAATCCAATCTTCCCACACTGTAACATCTACTCCCCACTTCAGTCCACCAATACCAACTGATAGTCCAACCTACCTTATACATTTTAAAACACTGATCAATCTGGAGTTTCTAAGGGTTTGGTAGTTTGGAGGGAAAGGACCCTATTTCTTACCTTGAAAAATGTTATGAGTATCTTGCAATTCAACCGCTGAGTGATGCTGAGATATTTTCCATGTTGCCTTCTGTTTTAACTCATACAGCCAAGGAGAAGAAGAGGGTAAAGACTTGCAGTCAATTTAAGAAGGCCTTTTTACAATCTGCCTGATGACCATGAGGTTGAGGTTGAAAGAAGAATTAGAGAACGGAAACAAGGAGTTAATGAAAATAGTTGAACCTTTGCTTATCAATATTGAACCTTATTTCTATGATTGAAACCTTCCATGGCAGAACGTGAAATACTCCAAGCCACAATTAGGAACTGTAACCCTCGTATCGCCAGCATACTTAGAGGCACTGTCTCTACGGTTGATGAGTTGGTATGTGTGGGTACCCTAATGTTAAGGGATATTAGTGAGGAAAGAGCCTACTGGAGACACAGACAAGCAGAGCATCAGGCGAAGTCGAATGGAGCTAATAAAGCAACAAAAGGACGACAGTCACACCATCACATTGCTGTAATGTCAGGAAATATGGAGAAACAACTTGACCCATTGTCCTTGCCGATTTCCTTTAATAACTATAGATGTCAATTTTTTTACTTCAGGAGTCCTACTGGAAAAGATTGAAGTCAAGCACTGAAACGTTGCAGTCCAGCAGAGATCAGACTTTCTCCCTTGCCAATGGTTATGTACAGACAGCTCTCGGAAAGGTAATCTGAAATTGTGCATTACATGCACATCAATATCTGTTCACAGCCTTTGTGATGAGAGATCAAGATTTGACTTTACCCATCATACTTGGCATTGGAGTTTTTGATGTACTCAGATCCAGATTGATTTTGAGGACAATACCTACGTTTTAATGGAGGAAGCTGAAGTAAAACATCCATTCATACCATATGCATCTTCAGCAGCAATTAGTCTACATCTGGCGTTACCTCTATGTTAAGTATCTTCCTTCACCTTGGCAACTATTCAAGAACTGGCAAGTTGAGCAGATGTTCTCAAAACCCAGAAAGGGCAGCCAGGAGCACTTATGCTTGATTAGCCAACAGTCTGCACAGACTCCCTGGGCCGAACTGCTGTGATCCTGCACCAGATTAACAACACCGATGAGATTCCAGTACGTAAATGGGCCTACCCTGTTTCTGTGGCCAAACAGCAATTCATCGATCAGGAAGTTTCCAACATGTTGGAAAAAGGGATAATTAGACCCTCAACTTCTTCATGGGCAGCTCCCATAGTTCTAGTCCCCAAGAAGGATGGTACCATGTGTTTCTGCATTGATTACAGAGCTTTAAATGCCAAGACACCTTTAGATGGATTTCCGATGCCGCAAATTCAAGACATCTTTGAATCAATGTATGGTGCTTAAATTTTTAGTACATTGGATCTCAAAAGTGGCTATTGGCAGGTGCTGATGGATGAAGCTAGCATTCCAAAGACTGCTTTTGTAACCAAAAACGCACAATGAATTTGTTTGCCTACCATTCGGATTGAAAAACTCCGCTGCAACTTTTCAGCACCTGATGAATTCTGTGTTGAGGGACTGTCTCGGAAAGTTCTGTTTTGTCTATCTCGATGATATTGTGATTTATTCCAAAAACATCCAAGAACATTTTGAACACCTTAAACAGATCTTTGATGTGTTAGAAGCAGATGGCTTGACCTTGAACCTGTCGAAGTGCAACACGCTCCAAAAGTCCATCATTTTCTTAGGACATGTGGTGTCGGCCGAAGGGGTTTGTACTGAAACCGCCAAAGTAGAGGCTGTCCAAAATTGTTCTGTCCCAACAACTCTCAAAGAGGTACAACACTTTTTAGGTCTTGCTGGGTGGTACCATAGGTTTATTCCACACTTTTCTGAAATCACCGCACCATTGCATTCTCTTAAGAACAAAAATTTTGCCTGGGAGTGGACTATGGATTGCCAGCAGGCCTTTGATAAACTGAAAAAGGCTCTCCAAAAAGCTCCTGTGTTGGTACCCCTGGGCTTCACAAAAAGTTTTAAAGTCCAGACAGATGCCAGTGATGTCGGCCTGGGAGCTGTGTTGACTCAAGATCGTGACTAAGCTGAACACGTTACAGCTCATGCATCAAGACTTCTTCATGGATCTGAAAAGTCATATTCCACGGCCAAAAAGGAATGTCTGGCAGTGATTTTGGGCAGCTGAGAAATGGAAACAGTATTTGGAAGGGAAATATTTGACCATGCTGCTCTTACATGGGTTTTCAATCACCCTCGCCCGACTTCACGACTGACCAGGTGGGCTTTGAGGTTACAAAGCTTTGACTTCACAGTTAAATATTGAAAGGGACAATGCAATGTGGTACCCACTACACTCTCTAGGGGTATACCTTTACAGGAGATCAAGGGTAAGATTGCTATTTGTCAGGCGACTAACATTGGTCAGACTTACCTGTCAGCTGGGATGAAATTAGAATTGCTCAGAAACAGGATCCATTACTTCAGCTGCTATGGGAAGCAGCTAAGTTACCTGTTACAAACCCTACCCGAATTCATTATGTCATTCAGAACGATTATTTATTTCAATGTGTGCCTAACAAACATCAAGGGGAGACTGTGCAAGTAATTATACCATTGACTTTGAGAGAGACGTTCTTGCAATTTGCCCATACCAATCCCTTGAGTGGACATCTGGGGCAGATGGAAACTCTGAGACGTTTACTTAATGTTGTCTATTGGCCAGAGATATGCAAGGATGTGTGGAGTTTTTGTACAACCTGCCAAACCTGTCAGATTTATAAGCCAAGAATCTCCAAGCTGTATGGTCATTTGCAGTCAACACCAGTGGTAGAACCTGGCCACATGTTGGGTGTTGATCTCATGGGTCCCTTCCCAAGGAGTTCAGTCCAATGAATACCTTATGGTGGTGGTAGACTACTGCAGTAAATGGGTGGAATTATTTCCTCTGAGATCCGCCAAGACTCATCTTGATAAAGGAGATACACAGTAAAATCCCCAGTGTTAAATCAACACTGCTCAGAGTGTATTTGGTCCCACTCCAAATAGTGTTAAAGTAACACTGAAGCAGAGTTAAAGCTAATCAGATAATTAAGTGATTAATTAAATGATGATTGAGCATTAGTGATGAGCAGCTGCTGTTAACAAGCAGAATCACTGAAGAAAATAGAAACACAAGAACAACAACTGACTTCAGCCACAGCCTTTGATAAAATCAACTGAAATAAAAGACATTAAATCTCTGAAGATCTCAGCAGAGGAGGATTAAACAACCCCACAAATAGCATCACCAGCTCCACTTATTAATAACCAGACTCACTTTATTTCTGTCAGACATCTACAGAAGATCTTATTGAGAATTAACTAAGGTTTAGATGTTGATGTTTTATTGGTCAAAAAATGATGCCACCATCATGGAGGACGGTGTTTGCTGTAGTTGAGCTCTTGACCCTTGTAGAACTTTTAAACAATGTTGCTTCTGATTTAATTGCAATAGTGTTTCACTGCAAACACTTGAACATTTCTGAAACAGAAGCTTGATGTAGCAGATTAAGCTTTCTGCTTATAAAAGACATGACTAACCAACACAAAGTGGTTTTTTCTTACTTGCTCTTCGGTTATTGACTTAAATTCATCAACTAAAGAGCAGCCAAAAAATATGTAAGCATATACATAAATAACATCATGTGTTGCTGG
Source organism: Acrossocheilus wenchowensis (assembly GCA_029620275.1). Classification (NCBI taxonomy): domain Eukaryota; kingdom Metazoa; phylum Chordata; class Actinopteri; order Cypriniformes; family Cyprinidae; genus Acrossocheilus; species Acrossocheilus wenchowensis. The sequence goes on from JAJUBA010000173.1 coordinate 559,895, forward strand.
ATATATAATTATAACATTTCTACAATAATTTTGAGGTCTACATTAAACATATAGGATTATAACATTTCAAAAAGTTGAGAAGTTTCAGGTCAAGCTTTTAGACATGAACACTTATCATATGATCCTCAACAGTGGTGACAATAAGTTTTATACTGCAGTGCATGGTGGGAGTTTTTACTATGGTGTTACCCAGCATGCATTGCAGCTTGAAGAATTTTTTTGATTGTCACCATTGTTAGATTCATATGCTGGTTCTTGATGTCTGTGTTTGTCTATGCGATACAGTTGTTGAAAAAAATTTATGCAGATGGTTTTAAAAGCATTCATGAAAACTGTTGGCTGCAACAATTTCTCATACTGCAACATCAGCAGGTTAGTTGCACAAACCCAAAAAAAAAAACATACAGTCTGGCCTGTTCACAGTGATTGTCTCATCACACTGAAGCATCTACTATGTACCCAGCGTAAAGCACTGATCTTTCTCTTTTACAACACATATGCATTGTTGTAAAGTAAAACTAACACAGCAAGTCAAGTGTCAAGAGCCTAACCAAAGTAAACACTCATCTCCATGATGGTGGCATTGTTTTTGTCCAATGAAGCATCAACCTCTGATAATTTTCAATAAGAGCTTCTGTAGTCATCTGACAGAAATAAAGTCAATAATAAGTGGAGCTGGTGATGCTGTTTGTGAAGTTGTTTAATCCTCCTCTGCTGAGACCTTCAGAGATTTAATGTCTTTTATTTCAGTTGATTTTATCAAAGGCTGTGGCTGAAGTGAGTTGTAGTTCTTGTGTTTCTATTTTCTTTCAGTGATTCTGCTTGTTAACAGCAGGTGTTCATCACTAATGCTCAATCAGCACTTAATTAATCACATAATTATCTCATTAGCTTTAACTCTGCTTCAGTGTTACTTTAACACTATTTGGAGTGGGACCAAATACACTCTGAGCAGTGTTGATTTAACACTGGGGATTTTACTGTGTATCCACTCGATGGGGTACACCCACCTATCTGGTCTCAGACTGTGGACCGCAGTTTACAGCACAACTTCTGAATGATGCCTGTTAGCTCTGGGGGGTTATCCAGAAGTTAACAACAGCTTACCATCCTCAAACTAATATCACTGAAAGAACTAACCGAACTCTAAAGGCTATGATATCCTCCTATGTGAAGGACAACCACAGACAATTGGATAGATGGATATCCGAGTTCTGGTATGCCATAAACACGGCATGGCAGGAAAGTACTGGTCTAACCCCTGCAGAGAATAGCATTAGGCCGCAAGTTAAAAGGACCCTTGGAATGTCTCATCTGAAATCCACCTAATCCTGATCATATGGCGTATAGTACTGTTGAGAGGCAGAGAGAACTGATTGAACAAGTAAAAAAAAAAAAGACTAGTCAAGCTCAAGAATGACAAACAAGGTATTATAACAGAAGAAGGAAACCTGAGTCGTTCGAAGGGGGAGACTTAGTCGGTATACGTACTCACCCTCTGTCTCGGGCTTCAGACTCCTATATACTGGCACCGAAATGGCAAGGTCCAGCTAAGGTTTTGAAAAGGTTAAACAATGTTAACTACCAGGTAGTGATGTTGGATGACTCAAAACAAGTTGAAACTTTTCATGTACAGAAAATGAAAAAGTTTTATGGAGCTTTTTTAAATTTTGAAAAGTTGTGCTTGCAAAACGTTGTTGTTTGCATGTTGTGCTTGCAAACCGATTTGTTTGCAAGCACAACATGCTCTTGTACACTAGTTGTTTCTCTTACTTTCATTCTTCCCCATTCACTTTCAGTGGCCGGCCATTTTTGACAAGTGCAATTTTTTTGTGCAATTTTGTACAAAATAAAAACATTTAAAAGCAAACTTCCTGATTAAATATTAAAGCACACTAGTGTGAGAAACAGTGCACATTTTCATAATTTTTTATCTCATATTAATTAAATTATTCATAAATAATGCTTTTTTCACTCAAAAAATTAGGTGCCTACGTTCAGATAAATGAGGCCTGTGATTAATCAGATGCAAAAAGATTGAATCCAATATTTGGTGATAATATAGCAAAATGAGAGATTTACAAGTAATTGATCGGAATCCGGTCATTTTTGACCGGGAACACCACAAGTGTGACTTTTTGCAATTTTGTACAAAATAAAAGCATTTAAAAGCAAACTTCCTGATTAAACATTAAAGCACACTAGTGTGAGAAACAGTGCAAATTTTTATAATTTTTTGTTTAATATTGCGAAAATTATTCATAAAAAAAAATATTTTTTTCACTCAAAAAACGAGGCAACGAGGCATTAATCAGATGCAAATAGAAACACAAAACCAGTCCTAAATGAAAGAATTCAGAATTTTTTATCTCATATTAAATTATTCATAAATAATGCTTTTTTCACTCAAAAAATGAGGTGCCTACGTTCAGATAAATGAGGCCTGTGATTAATCAGATGCAAATAGAAACCAGTTGTAAATGAAAGAAAACAAGTTGAGAAAAAGAATGAATCCAATATTTAGTGATAATATAGCAAAATTACAGATTTATAAGCAGTTGTTTGGAGACCGGGAACACTACAAGTGTTATAGGAGTCCGAACACAACCAGAGGGTTAAACATCTGAGAAGTCAGGAACTAGGAGAACTGACTTACATCTACTGCTTAAAAGCAACGCTGGACTTCAAACATCTCTTTTCTGGTTGAACTTTGCTGGGGAATCATCTTGGCATTCAAGTACTTTTATTTATTTATTTATTTATTTTTTGCACTTCATGTTTGAGCAAGTTATATGGGTCTAAGTGATTACGATTACAAGCCAAGAACTATGTTTTGGGATACTGGATTGTTTTTTATGCTCTGGTCCTAACTGTTGCGCTCCCAATTGTTTGAGGTCCTAACTGTTGAGCTCCCAATATTGAATTTGCATGTTCTGGGTAATTATATTTAATATACTCATGAGTACAACTGGTCTGTTTGGTCCCTCATTTCGTGTGACACTTACACAAAAGACAAAGGTATAGGTGTTACAATGTGAAACTGCACATATTTAATCAAGACCCTTTATTTTTTCCATATTTGCAAGGAAGTGCACTAAAACATCAGTCGGTAAGGTTTTTAGAGCTTTATAAATTAAACTTTTTTTTACAGTCATTATTGTGACTGGTGGGATTAAATGGGTTAACTTTAAAATTGTAACTAACTGTTTTTTAAACTTTTAACATTGTAACAAACATGTTCTTATCATTGTTGATTGTTTGTTTTTGGTAACACATAAGTGTGTTCAGCTCTGCTAAGCTGTGGAAACTTCTCTACTCTTCTCCACTAAGTAAGTAAAAGAGACAATGTATTTATAAGTCATTGTTAATATTTTGTTAATTATTAATCAAGCATTCTGCGTCAGTTCAGGCAGGCCTAGTAGTCAAGCTTTGCTATTAGCTGATGGGAAAAATCAAACCCGGCCCCTATCAGCTGATCCAACTCAAGCTCTCAATTGGCAAATCTCAAACAGGGCGCCTTACTTAAACACTGCTTCAGTCTGCTTGCTTTGCTGCTTCCTTTGTACGCTGCCTGCAAGAACCTCACTGTATGTTGCCGTACCATGAAATCACGCTTGTTTTTGACGTTACTCACCCAGCTGTTTATCATGTCTTCTGCCGCCAATGACGAAGATCCGTGGATTGAATCAATCGATGAATCCCAAAACATCAAAGCCAAACAGGGGAAGTTAATCTAGATGAGAACCATGTTTCTGTCCGTCGGAGCACTCGTTTGGCAAGTAAATCCTCTTCTTCTCCCGGCATTAGCGACTGGCCTCTGCCTAAGATATTGGAGGTTCTGTTTAAAAGCAATATCCCGGTTCCGTCCGGAGCTACTCATGAGGAACTGTTTTCCTTGCTTTGTGAAAGTATCGATGTCCCGGCTTCCCATTCTTCACCTCATCCTCCTACTTCCGGCAAGAAAAATACGCAGAAAAGGAAAAACTTCGAGCCGGCTTCTACTTCGGCCACTGGTGCACCCAAACGGGCATGTGGTCCTTTCAGCTCAGCCCGATCAAGTCACTCCACGATTCAAAACAATGATCCAGTGTTATCAGCATTGTCAAATATCCAGTCTTCGATTTCTGACATGAACTCCAGAATCCAGGCTCTGGAGTCCGGCTCAGCTTCCAGGATTTCGAGAAATCTCCTCCTCTCCGGTCCGGGTTCTTCAAACACTGCGTCAACCACGGTGCGACTACCTGGAGCGGAGCAACAGGTTGATGACGTCATTCCGGCAACAGTCCCGCGGAGGACTATGGGAAGTGCAGTTCCCGTGTCCACTGGCTCCACTTTTTTTTCCGCCAACTGCTGCAATCTCCCATCAGTTGAGAAGCCAAATTATTGCAGGTAACATATCAACCTCGTAAAATATTACTAGGCCCAGAAATTAGTGACGGCCGTTTTGTTGATTGTGGCGATGTGTCCGTTATGCTTAAAGACAGTGACCCCCGACTTTCAAAAACTTTGACTCTGGCCGAATTTATCGTAGCATTTGGAGTATTGAGAGATGTTATATGCGAAGTTTTTCCGTCTCGTAGAGCCGAGCTAGACACGTATTTAGCCATTATCGCTGACTTGGCTCTCACTTATGGAGGAACTCTCTTTTATGAATATCATAAATCCTTCTCCGCAAAAGCTGCCATGTTTATTCAGCGATTTAATCAGAAACTGGACTGGTCTGTAGTCGACTTAACACTCATCAGCAGACACTTTACTGGCCATCAAGCTCTCTCCTGCTCGATCTGTGGCTCTCACACTCACACGCCCAATCTATGCCCAAAAACTGTCTCTCTCCAAGCACCTAAACCTGGCTCAAGCTTGCAGCCTGACCCTAAGGTGATGCCATTTGCCACTCCACTGTGTTATAATTTTAATGAGAATGTGTGCAAGTTCTTTAATTGCAAATAATTCATGCTTGTAGTTACTGTGGAGACAGCCACCCCAAATCTGTGTGCCCAAGACGAACACGCTTTATGAAAAAGGAGAAAAAGAAATAAATCCATCAACCCCAGTCAACGTTCCAAAGCTGGGTCGAGCGTTGAGAAATCACCCTAATCGCTGTTTCGTCAATTACTTAATAACTGGTCTTGTTCAAGGTTTTATTGCAGGGTTGTCTTGGATGCCTAATTATTCTCTAGTCTGTAAAAACTTGCTTTCTGCTTCTAAAGAGCCTGAAGTAGTCGATTCTTTGTTAGAGAAGGAGGTTAAGAAAGGATTTATGATTGGCCCATTTGTTGATCCTCCCTTTCCAGTCTATCGAATAAATCCGATAGGTATCGTGACTCGTAAATATTCAGGGAAAAAGCGTTTAATTATTGATCTGTCTGCCCCTCATAATGAAGCCGCTCAAAGTGTTAACAGTCTCATTCCTCTAGCTCCTTTTTCTCTGTTTTACGCTACCATTGATGATGCAATCAAATTCATTAAAAGAGCAGGTCAGGGTGCATGGCTCGCAAAAGCAGATATCTCCGATGCTTTTAAAGTCATGCCTTTACATCCATCGCAATGGCACTTATTTGGCGTTAAATGGAGAAACAAATTGTATTTTTCAGTTAGGCTCACCTTCGGCTGCCGCAGTAGTCCAAAAATATTTGATACTCTGTCAGAGGCATTGTGTTGGATCCTTCTCAATAACTGCAAATTGCCGTTCGTACTTCATCTCTTGGATGATTTTTTACTAGTCGACTTCCCACATGTTAAACCGGACCGTTGCATCTCGGCGCTTAAGCGCACCTTCAACGAATTGGGTGTTCCTCTTTCTGAGGAGAAAACATTAGGTCCTCTTAAAACCATTGAATTTCTAGGCATCACATTAGATTCTAACTTAATGCAAGCCTCCCTGCCGTCAGAGAAACTAAATCGCATTAGAGAAGTCATGAGTAATGCTAAAAAAATCTGCTTTTTTTTCAAAAAGAGATTTGCTCTCTTTGCTAGGCCATCTTAATTTCGCTATGCGGATAATTCCACAGGGAAGGTCCTTCATAGCCAGGCTCCTTGACCTCTCAAAGTCAGTCAAAGACCTCAATGATCTAGTTACCCTAGACGAAGGGTGCAGATCAGATCTCCGATTCTGGTCTTTGCTCCTTATCAACTGGAACGGCATCTCATTTTTCTATTATGATGAGCTGGAGTCTTCTGCAACACTTAAATTATACACTGATGCCGCGCCTTCCGTTGGTTTTGGGGGGGTTTAATGGTCAGTGGTTTGCTAGTGCATGGCCAAATGAACTGTTATCTGTACCTGTTAATACCCTGTCAACTGCTCTGTTGGAGTTGTACCCTATTGTGATAGCTTGTATTTTGTGGGTAAGCACTGGTCAAGGAAACAAATCATGTTCTTCTGCGACAACGAAGCAACTGTAAATATCATTAATAAGGGTCGCTCCTCTGTACCGTTTATAAACCGTTTTGTTAGGCGCCTTACCTGGTTATCCGTATTGGGTAACTTCAAATTTCGGGCTGCTCACATTCCTGGCTTAAATAACCAAATTGCTGATTCTCTGTCTTGGTTTGAATTTCAGAAATTCCACCACCTGTGCCCGGAGGCAGCACCGTCCAGCCTGGTCTGTCCCTCTTTCAGCCAAACCGTACTAGACTAGACATGACCTTTCAATCGTATTTGCGCACTGCCGCTCACTACATGCGTAAAGGTCTAGCTAAAACTACATTAAAAATGTACGACTCTGCTTGGTCTCACTTCAGTTCCTTCTGTGCATCTTTCTTCGTAGCTGTACTACCGGTCAATGTTTCATATGTTAGTGCTTTTATAGTCCACTGTTATGAATCAAGAAAAATGCAGCCTTCAAGCATCAAAAGTATGGTCGCCGGCATCCAATTCCACCTGCGCTGCTTGGATCCTTCTACCACCAGCTTACTAGGAAATCCATCGATTCATCTTCTGCTTAATGGCCTCAAGAAAGAAAAACCCCAAGGCAACGATCAACGTCTCCCCTTCACACTCCCACTCTTGCTAAAGTTAATATCACGTTTAAGAGAAGGATGCTTTGGGTCTTATACTGATTTAATGCTAGAATCTGCTTTACTCGCAGCTTTCTATGGTTTTCTCAGAGGTGGTGAATTTACCACACGCACTGATACTTTTAATCCATCACAAGATCTCACAATTTCTGATGTAACAATTTATTCTCACTACTTCACCGTATATCTAAAGCATTCTAAAACTGATAAAAACAAGGAAGGCACAGTAATTTTTATTTCTGAATCTAACTCCGTCTTTTGCCCTCTGTCTTCCATGTTGGCGTACTTGAGAAGCCGTCCACAAGCTGGTCTGCAGGACCCATTGTTTTCCACAGAGGAGGGAAAGCCTATGTCCAGAGCCTGGTTTGCCTCCCGTCTCCGCCTTCTCTGCCAATACTGTGGTCTTCCCCCAGAACGTTACACTGCTCATTCTCTGCGCATAGGGGCTGCTACAACAGCAGCTTCCTCCTCTCCTGTCTCTACACTGAAGGCCATGGGGCGATGGTCTTCAGTTGCTTACGAACGTTATCTCCGACCCGATGCTCGAGCCATCCTCGAGGCTCAAAAAGCTATGAGCGCAGCTCCCTAATCTGTGGTTTAAAATAAAAATATGGCTTCAGTAACTGTTGGGTGGTTTGCTTTTAAATATTTATCATTCTATCTTCTTCCATGCTGACTTCACGTAGTTAATTTAGTTATTTTTAAGCAAAAAAAAAAAAAAATTGGCTTCCTGCATGCTCATTTGGTTCCTCTGCTGGCTCTTCTTTAGCAGGAAGAGCCAGGGAGGATTGCCTGGTATGGTTGTTGGGGGGTTTTGTGCTACTCTCCCATTCTTAAAATAGGAGGGTTGCCCCTGAAGTGGCTGCTGTTTCCCTGTCTTGGCTTTCATGGAGCTCATGAAAAGGACAAGGAACTTGGAACAGAGCCATACCGCCAAATGTAACTTAGTAAATATGCCAATAAAAAGTTGACTTAAAGGCTTGTCTATGGTATTTCTTTTGACTTAAAAGGTCCTGACTGAAATCAAGCATTCTGTGTCAGTTCAGGCAGGCCTAGTAGTCAAGCTTTGCTATTAGCTGATGGGAAAAATCAAACCCGGCCCCTATCAGCTGATCCAACTCAAGCTCTCAATTGGCAAATCTCAAACAGGGCGCCTTACTTAAACACTGCTTCAGTCTGCTTGCTTTGCTGCTTCCTTTGTACGCTGCCTGCAACCCACCTCCTCCCCATCTCCTCCCTTAACTTGTGTAACTTAAAACAATGTAATTCTGTTTTCATTGTTGCTTGCTCTGTTCTGGGGGTTTTGTGCTACTCTCCCATTCTTAAAATAGGAGGGTTGCCCCTGAAGTGGCTGCTGTTTCCCTGTCTTGGCTTTCATGGAGCTCATGAAAAGGACAAGGAACTTGGAACAGAGCCATACCGCCAAATGTAACTTAGTAAATATGCCAATAAAAAGTTGACTTAAAGGCTTGTCTATGGTATTTCTTTTGACTTAAAAGGTCCTGACTGAACTTGGGTTTATATATAAACATACCCAGTCACAAAAATTATTAAAACTATCCCATGACTTTATATCACTTTTTTGTTTTAAGATTGTGAAGGGCTCACATACTGTCCATTTTTGTTTTTGGCCTTCATAAACATAATTGTTTTTACATAAACACACTGTAACTCTAAACTCAGTTGTGTATTTCAGATGCATCACATCCTACAATCTCATCATCTGCAGACAAAAATTGTTAAGAGCACTGACAATTTTGTATGTCAATAAAAATACTTAATTCATACAAAATCCTGATGTTGTGGTTATTATTGTTGTTTTAATATAAAACCCTAACTGAGGCTACACTCTAAGGGGGTCGCACACCGGACGAGAAACGCAACGCCGCGTCACGTCGCATCGCGCCACATCACGTTTTTAAAATCAAAACACATTCCTATGAGGGTACGCACACCGGCGGCGCCATTCAGCATCTGTCCACGGCACCCAGCTACAATGAAAAACTAATCAACGAAGTAGGGAAATACCCAGAATTATTTGCAACAAATCATAGATTCTTCAAAGACAACATAAGGAAGTCATCAGCATGGAGGAAGATTGCCAATGTCATCGGTTTTTCAGGTAGCCTAAGAATGTCGAATTTACGATCTGAGGTAAAATGTTCTGTGATAGTCGTTGGCAAACAACTGCATGTAATTGTACAGTACAATCATAAAATAACATACAATACAGACATTTTCTTAATTTCATAAAGGCCTTAACCACAAACTGACAATTATGTTATTTTAAGAAAAAAAGGCAAAAGACATTTTCCACCACATTGCGTGCTCGAGACAATCTGTAGCTGAAGATGTGTTGTTGTGTGGATAAGTCTCGACCAGGGTAAGGCCATATCAGGTAGGTTTTTAATGGGAATGCTGCATCCCCAACAATGGTGAATGGTATGTTCCCCAGATGCTCTGCTCCTGGTAGCTGCTGATCATCTCAGTAGCCCCTCACTGCAGAACAAAAGATCCAGGGGCGGGGTTGGATCCACATCCAGGGGGTGGAGATTGGTAGGTTTAGGGGTGGAGATGGTAGGTTTAGGGGTGGAGATGGATGGGTTTAGGGATCAGGGGGTGGAGACGGGTAGGTTTAGGTAAATGTAAGGTGGGAGGAGTTGGATCTAGATCCAACCACACCCACTGGATCTTGTGTTCTGCAGTGAGGACCATCTCGATCATCTGGCACCTCCAGCTTTTTTGCATCCAATGCCTTCCCTATGGCTGAGCCAGCAAAGACACCCCCATCACTTGACAGTCCATACTCTCCAATATGGACTAGACGGAAGCGATATTCAGTATTGATCACAGCCAATAATACTGCCGAGAATGTTTTTTTATCATATCACTTTGCCAAATGATTTCTGTTATTTCAAAGGTCTTTCAAACCAAAACCCACAATGACACTGGCCAAACAAATAAATATAGTAAACAAAATGATAAAAACGACAGACCATGTCCATGTTTTTGCCACAAAATTACGCTTTATTATGTACAGAAAGCACATACTATATCTCTCCCGCTCTCTCTCCCTCAGAGACTGCACATACATGACAGTTACAGTTTGCACACACACTAGCATACATCGCACTAATGTTGTTAGCGCTACTCTGACGATTTTATCATTAAACAACTTAAAAACTACATGACTTCTCACAAGCGAGGTAACAACAACAGCGCTGTTCGTGAACAAAAGGAACTAAGTTTCACTATAACTAGAGACATTGCTGCCAAACACTATTTAGAGACGCGCACAGAGGTAATTCTCTCTCTCTCTCTCTCTCTCTCTCTCATAACTTACTTCATAACTGTATTAACTGTATTATTAGTCTGTTATCAACAGCTCAAGCCTCCGTTACTAGGTTTAAAATGACCTTTAGGAATTAGCAACGGAGGTGTTGGATAAAATGCGGAAGAAATAATCCTACTCACAATAGAGATTTAAGTAGAAATACCGGACGAATGCCTTGAAATATATCATCTGATCGATGTCATGAGGTGTGGCAACCGTAGTATAAGCGGAATAATTGACTTCGGTCCGTTGAATTATTAGAAAAATAATGCACACCCGAGGTGTAACGGTATATAACTGCTTCACGTCGTGACCACATTACCACCTCGGGTGTGCATTATTTTTCTAATAATTCAACGGACCGAAGTCAGTTATTCCTTGCGTATATTGTGCATAATTTAGAAGTGAATATTCTTTATTACCATCAAATTAAAAAATAAATAAATAAATAAATGTATATATATATATATTATAATATATTATATATATATATATATATATATATATATATATATAAATAGATATTATAAACTGAAACCTAAACTAAAATACAGTACATTTGTGTCATTGAAATAAAAACGTTACAAGGTGTTTGGTTACGTTTTCACTGAGGCTGGTGTAAGAAAAAGTGATGAGGACGTTGAAGATCTCGATGAAGATGTTTATTACAGCATAGCAGTGACAAAGCACATGTAGTACCTTGGGTCCAGCGGAGTCGGGATGAACCCAGAACATCCTATGTTTAAACCTTTTATACATTTTCAGTTTACTACCCTTCATGTAAATGGAGTTGCTCCTGTTGTAACAGCTGTAGTCTGTATGTAAATAAAGTTCTGACACCCCTTTGTCTGAGGTGGTTCTCAGTCTCCCACACCTGCACCCATTCTACAATTGGTCACCATTTGCTCAGGATGTGATCATCTCAAATGGTCTACAAAGAACAATAACTGTTGACTTTCTTCTTCTCTATAATAATTAAGCCATTTTGGGAAATGAGCATGATCAAACATATTGTGGAGTGGAAGCTGGGTCGAGGCAGACTATAGATTCTTACAGTCCCCTCTTTGATGCTCTTGGCCCAAAAGAAGCATCACAATCACATCCACTCCCTTACACAGATTACACCTCCCTTCCTGGGTAGGTGCCCAGTGGCGGTGAAGCCCTGTCTTAGGTTGTCCCCCTCTGGCCAAAGGAAAATCTTACCCGTCATTGGGTCATCACCTCATGCACACTGGTTATCGGGGGGGGGGGGGGGGGGGTTAGAAGAGGAGCACTTGAGAACCATAACAGCAAAAGGGATTTTCTAAATGTACTAAACATTATGACAGTACAAACATAGCCAAAAGCCAAAGGAGCAAAAACATCAATCAACAGGCAACATTTTGTGTGTGTGTGTGTGTGTGTGTGTGTGTGTGGTGTGTGTGTGTGTGTGCGTGTACTGTCTTCTTCACATGTGTTCTATCCCTTTTATGAATGTGAACATCCTTTGTCCACATGTGTGCATTCAATAGACAATAATATATTTTCTGCATTCGAGTCTGCATATATTTGTGTCTTTCTAGTGTCATGTGCAGTGAGTCTGTATCTTTGTGCATTTCCTTGTGTGGGTAATGTCCTTTGCCCACTTGTTTTCCATCTTGGTGGAACGACTGCTGTCAATAGTCTCTGAAATGGTTTGGTCTCTCCTTGTTTTTCTTTTCCATTGTTTATTCTTTTTACTTTGAAAAAGTCCTTCTAGAAGAAGCAGTCAATGCCATTTTTCAAGTCTTTGCCATTCCATCAGGTCCATCCATCCCATGGTGAGTCTCAGGGTTTCTAAATCTTTTAGACTTGGAGTTCTGAATCTTGTAGGTCTGGAAATCTCTGGATTTCTGGTTCTGATGATCACTCTGTTCTTTAAGAAGTCCTTTTTCTTGTGGAAGTCCCCTGGCTCCACTGGTTCTGCTGGCCTTCTTGTTCTTCAGATGACCGGATCATCTTTCTCCACGTTACACGTTTCAAACAAGCATATACCTGAAACAAGATCAAAAAGAAGAGGTTGCCCCCCCTTTCCCCAACAAGAATCTTTTCACATTTAAAATGTCATTGTTACAGAAATTTAAATCACAGAATGCAATTAAATAATTTATCATAAATTACATTTAAACATCAATGCCATTAACACATTTATCATAGATTAAAAAGAATCACCAATATCAATGCCATTAACACATTTCTTATAAAAAATATAATACTATCATAAAACAATTCCTCCAATTCACATCAGCATCTGCTTGTGACTGAACTACAGTCATGTTGTTCATGCAGTACTGTGTCTGGCAAGGTGTGAATGGCTTCTTCCTTATTTCCTTTCAACAGTGCCATCTGGGTTTCTAAACTGCCTATCTTCTTAACCAAATCACGATAGCCCATCTTTCTTTTGTGTGAAAAGTGACACTGTCTTGCAGGGACGTGCACAGGGGGGTTGCTCAGGTTGCCCGGGCAACTGCCCATATACCCTTCTCGACTCACGTTGCCCTTCCGAGGTGGAAAAAAATTAATTAAAAAATCGTACAATGGATGCAGAATTTCACGTAAGCCTAGATAAAAAAAAAAAAAAAAAACGCAAAGCCTCATTCACTTCCATATTCGGGAAAGTGAAAGTCAGTAGGGGAAGGGCAAACTCTGTTTACGTGGCTGCAGCGCTGCACGCGACCGGCACCTGAGCTGAGCCTGCATGAGCAGCACTAGGAGATTGTCGCGGTTGTCGGGTGAGACGACTTAACGTTGTCGGAAAGGTATAACAAACGGACGATCATCATCAAGTTTTATGAAATGAATTTTTTTTTTTTTTTTTTTTTTGGGGGGGGGGGGGGGGGGGGGGGGGGGTGTTGGTAGGCGAGTGCCCTCTTTTTAGGTCAGAGCAACTGCCCCTCAAAATTCCTGTGCACGTCCCTGCTGTCTTGCCTTGTGTCCCATCCTTCCACAAGCAAAACAAACAACTTCCTGATCTTTCCTACCTTTCTCCAAACAATGCCTTGCTATGTGATCATTCTTTCCACACGCATGACAAACAAAGCTTTGATGAGGTCTCTCATTGTCTTGACAATGCCTGGCAATGTGACCAGCTTTTCCACATGCATAACAGAGAGTATCACCTTCTGAATTTACTCTTTCAAATCTCCATGGTCTCTGATGGAAACCATTAGATAATTTAGAACATTTTCTCTTGCCAAAGGCAGCGACTGGATGTCTAGATTCTGCAGCTTTCATTTGACTTCTTGCATTTGTAGCAGTACGGTTTATTTCTGCCGGGTTATGTAATATGCAGGGGGAGTGCCCCTTTAATTGCTATCCTTCGGTATATAAGGGTGTCGCTATGGGTGTGCGTTCTCTCTGCGTCATTTGAGCGAGACACCGTGCTTTCCGGCGGGACGCATGACTGTTTGTACGGTTGGACAGGGGAACTTTGTGGGATGCCGTCGAGCGGATGCCGTCAATTTGATGCGTGTTTAATACATTACAGCTCTGGTGCCGTGTGAATCGCACTACAGGTATGTTTAACAGTGACGAAAACATATGATTGCTAGTAGCTGGGCTGGCCAAATTTATATCTTGCATTATATCTTATATTTAAGGTGCGGGCCAATGTGCAGGGGATGTTACAGTGGGCTCTGGGTTCACCTAAAGCGGATGTTCCTTTTGCTGTCTGCATTGTTTTGCTTCCGGTTTCGCCATCATTGGACTTATCCCAGTGACTATTCTGCTTTCAGTGTTTCGGGACGGGACTACGAGTTTGTCTGTTCCATTGAACCGCCAGACGAGCATTATTAACTCATTGACTTAGTTCCAGATCGAGTGTTGATACACTGCGTCTGATTTCCTCGTCCATCGTTCATGGTGTTGACTGCGCTACATCAGCTGGACCAATGATGGTGGGCTGTTGGTGTGGTATTTTTATTATGGATTGCGTATTGTGAGTAACCAATCCAAATTAAAAGCCTCCAGTGGTATTTAAACATGAGATAAGCCACCTAACTGTCACCATTATTTTCTGTAGCTTGTTTCCTGTAAACATATGATTCTTCTGTGAATTGATTGTTGTTGTGTGTTTGTATTTTTTTTCTTTATTTGATTGGATTGTTGTTGTGTGTTTTGTTTTTCTTATTTGATTTAAGTCGGGTATATTACCCATATATATTTTTGTGAGTGATTTTTTTGCAAGTTTATTTTTGTTTGTTTATCTCTTATGTGTTGGTGGCCTAAAGGCAGCCTATAGAATGTGTTTCTTTTTGTGATTTATTGATGGTTGTTGTTGCCCATTCTTGTCCACTCCAGCATTGTCGGGTGACCGGACACGGCGCCTCGATTCGATGAACCAAATTGCTATGGCAAACTTTTTAAACTTGTTTTAGATTGTCGGTTGCTCCGTTTATGTGTTTGATATATTTGGCCTATTGTGTATGTTTTGTTGTTATTTTTTATTTTTTTTATTTTTCCTCTCTCTTCAGAATTGGGGCAGCCAGTTACAGAGGATTAGCGTCTCTTTCCGGTTGTGGTGGTGGGTTCTTTTGCCTGAGTGCTGTGCTCACAGTGAGGTGTGGCGTGAGTGTGCAGTGAGGGTGTACGCATGATTGCTGTATCAATTCTGTCAAGGATAGCCAGCTCCCCATTCTGAAGTGAGCGTATGTGTGTCATTTTGTGCGTAGATTTGTTTTGATTTATTGGTGTGTCGTGTTAAATAAAATGATACTTTTCTATTACTGAGAACAATAAAGTTTTCTATTGTTTTATACTCAACCCATGTCTGATACCTGACTCTGATATAACGAACCTCTGAGCCTTTGCTCTTGGTCTTGGTTAAAGGGCATTTCCCCGGAGATAGGCTTTAGTGTACCCTCTAGACCAAGCTGCCATACATTGAAATGCTGTGTCATTTTGGAAATAATTTGCTCATATGGTGTATTTACATCTACATGCAGAGCAATGGCTTCTCGCATGTGTGAACTGCTCTGTGCAATTAATGCAGATTTAAACATGAGATTTTGTTTAGTTGCATTTGGCAAACCACTGTAACAGCTAAACATTTCCCACAACCTGGACGCAAATGCTAGAGGATGCTCTCCAGTTTCCATTGTCACCTCAGTTATCTTTCTCAAGTTAACCAAATCAGTCCCAGCAAGTCTAAGCAGAGCTTCTCTCCTTGCCCCTCTGTCTGCTCTTTTTTCACGAACTTCCTGTGAGAGAACACTAGTTATTGAGCGAGGAATACAGATCATGAGAAGTCTACAAGCATCTTCATCTGACACACTGTAAACATCAGGGTCAAAAGTACCCGCTGCTGTAACAAGACTTTGAAAGTCCATAAAAGATAGTTGTCTAACAGCTTGGCCATTTTCAGTTCTTTGATCAAGAATGCTCTCATTTCCATTTCCATTTCCATTTCTATTCTGTCTTGTTCGCACTGGTGCTACTGGGAACCTTACAGAATGATCTGAAGAATTATGTCGTTGACTAATTCCTTGCAGTTATTCTCATCATATTCAGAATTTGATTGGGCATGTACCAACTGTCTAGCTGTCCCTTCATACAAACATCTAAATGTTTCCCTCTCTGTTTCGGACTTTGAAATTTCTTTTCTCAATTTCATTATCTGTTCCTTCAGAATGATCTCTTCAGCCTCGCAATTTCTCAATGAGAAGACATTGTCGTTGACTTGAGAATTTAGTAACTTGTTTTCAGTTTTCATTTCCTCTAAACTTTTCTTAGTTACCTTGTACGAGGCAAAAAGAGCTTGAAGTGTATTAGCAACTTTTCCCTCTTTGTTTTTAGGCATTCTGAGACAATTTTTGAATTGAGACATAGCCCACTCGTAGGGGTCGTCTGCCTTCTCTATCCCATCAAACATTCCTACAGAGCTGTGCTTAGCGATGTATTTAACTATCAGCTCTTCCATTTTCACAATCTTATTAAATTGTCTTCAGCAATTCAATAGGCTTTATTCCTATTGATATTACGCAGCGCCTGAAAGTAGTCCCCAGCTAGGTAACTAGTTATAATATAGCTGGGGACTACTTTCAGGCGCTGTGTAATATCACCATGCGGCCATGTTACGGCAGCAAAGTTTTTTTATTATTACGCCGGAATGAGAGTATAGTTCTTAATCATATCAGCCTAGAAAATCGCAACTTTTAATTTTCCGCCAGTCTTAGTACACGATATAACTACAGAAGAGTCGAGTTTTAAATAGGACAAATATCAAAACTCTTTGGTCATTTTTGAACGCGATGCTACTGGTCTAATCGGATTCAATGATCTATGCTAAGCTATGCTAAAAGTGCTATCGCCAGACACGGAGTACGGCTGAATGGATTCAAAAACGGTAAAACTCAACTTATTAACTCTGGGGGAGTTGGAGAATGAGCCTATTTCCAAAAAAAGTGGAGTGTGCCTTTAACACAGAGACACGCAGAAGTCATATTTAAATAGACGGGCCGCCCCCCTAAAATAATGGTAGGGGAAACAATGAGATTTCCATTGGGAAGCTTCTTAAAAATAAATTTTCTCTGAAGCAAACCCGGCGGCTTCATAGCTGCATCCATGTTAGCACGTCACGTTTGATGTTGTAATTTCACAGTAGACATACGCACAGGTTCGAAGACTCGTTCTCGCCCCCTACAGTGCAATTCGGCTAGGTATACCATCCGCACTAAAATATCAAGGTGAAAGTCATCATAGCTTGCGTAGTATATACCCAGCTCCCAACCCAAATTTGAGAATAGATTAACGGCGATATTTTTTTTATCGCCCGATAAGAGTCTCACGTTAACGCAGCACGTTAACACCGATAACGGCCCACCACTAATATATATATATATATTTATTTATTTATTTATTTTATTTTTTTTTTTTTCACTACGGTTTCTCTGTTCTTCAGGTGTGTTTGCTGATCCAGAAGCAGTGAAGTCAGTGTCAGTGATGGAGGGAGATTCTGTCACTTTAGAATCTGGCGTTAATGAAATACACAAAGAAGATCGAATTGTGTGGAGATTTGGACATGCAGAGACTCTTAAATTAATAGCTTATATTAATAAAGAGGATGAAATCTTCAAAACATCTCATGGTGATGTTGCGGGATTCAGAGACAGACTGAAGCTGGATCATCAGACTGGATCTCTGACCATCATGAACACCAGAACCATAGACTCTGGACTTTATCAAATAACCATAAAAGCGACAAAAGAGACCACACACAGATTCAATGTTACGGTCTATGGTGAGTAGTAAAGGCTTGTTTGCTCTGTCTACATATATTCTTTGTGTGTATTCTAAGCTGTAGCCTAGGGGCCCACGTGATCAGGGGGCCTCTGTTAAGCATTTTTTTTTTTTAAGGACACAGCATGCATGACGGATTAATGTTACATCACCCCTCCCTAAACTGTTAGACATTTCTGTAATTTCCACAGTTATTTACTGTATATCACCCAGTGTAATACTGCAAATTCCCTTTACAGTAAATAACTGTAATACCCTTTGCATCATGGCGAATTTTCTGTGACGTCAGACCCCACATACAGAGACTTACTGTATTTTTTTAAATTGCTGTATACTACTGTAACGATCTCGTTGGCGCCATTATACTGAGGTCGTTTTATTTTCCTCATTTCTTACATTTGGATTGACAAAATTTGCCCTGCACCATGTCTACAATGCAGCAGCAGCTTGGAACTGACTACTGCATGTGTTACATCGCTTGTAATGATTGGAAAATCCGTTTGTACTTCATGTCCAAAAGAGGGCGAGCGCTTGGAGTACATCTGTACATCAGAAATATACCGGGGCATCACATTACTGTCCGCATCCACTGTAGATAATATACATAATGGGTTCTATATTGCTTTTTTATCGAGTCGTGCCTCACCGCGCCACTCGCGTTCGAGGAAGACACGGATTCAGCAGGCAGAGCCGCGAATTTTTCTCAGAGATGAACCCGCAAGAGTGTGGAAGAGCTCCGGAGAACACCTGCGCTGTGTGTCGATGCATTTTACGAGAGAATAAGACCAGCAAGCCAGGTAAAAATATATGTACGTTTGTCTGTGTGTTTGTGTCAGATTTTTGCACACCAGTTTACCTAACATTAGTAACATTTACTCGTCAACATGGCGGTTACAGAACTTTACCATGGTAAACTGCGCTGTCGTTTCAAACGACTTTTGTCAGCTTATTGAATTAAGTTACAGAATTAAAATTGTTTTTAACGAGCAACGCTTATCTTATATTAACATTAGGTTAACTAATGTGAAATTTAGTTCAGGTGTTAGTAGTTAATGTTGGCCAGTAGCCTGAGAAAATAAAATAATATGTTAGCTAGGTTAAACTAGTTTTATGGCTAGCTGCCTTTCTAGCTTTAGAATTAGTTTGTTATAGTTTTTAATGGAATTTAAGATTTACTGCATTTGATTTTATTTGTGTTTTAAAGGCAACTGCAATGAAGCATCAATAAAGACATGAGCAGCGCCAGCCACCCTGAGACTGATAATTCATGGTAAGAGAACAACTATGGTTTTGAGAGATTTGTGTACTCTATATGAGGTTTGCCTTTTAAAAGTGTACTATTTCTACTTCTTGTTTTTCAGAGAAGACATTTCTGTCAAAGTGGATGGTGAGCAAAGATGGTGGCCGCGTTTTGGAACAGCACCTGGGTTTTGCGAGGATGAATCCAGAGGACACGACATAATGCACTGCAAAACGTCCTAAGACAGGAGAAATGGTGAAGATGCACTGTTCCAGCATTGGAAGTCTGCATTTTTAAGTGTTATACATGCAATGTTTTAAATAAAGAATTGGATATTTTGTAATATCGTGTCTGTTTTAATTGAATGCCAGTAGTACCTATGTAGAGTAAAAATAAATGAATTCTATATAAAAATGATAAAATCTAATGAAATCTATATTAAAATGAATTCATCCAAGATGGCGGCGCGGTCAGACGCAGCGACCTCTCCGGGTCCCAAAAACGGTGCTTTTATGTCTTTTAATGTCGTCTGTTCGTCTCCAAACAATGTCAATTTACCGCCAATTCATCGGGAGATCACTCCGGAATACATCTATGATCGCCAAAGCCTTTTGGATATCACCAACCAGAGTTGTAAAGTCCAGGGGTCAGAAAGTAAAAGTCCTGCCATATTTTTGTTCCACCCATGAACTCAGCAGCTGATTTCACCAGAGGAGGAACCAAGTCATTCCTTTCAAGTCACAAGCAAGTCTCAAGTCAAATCCCAAGTCCTGAAAGAGTTAAAGTTAATGAGATAATTAAGTGACTAATTCAATGATGATTGTGCATTAGTGATGAACACCTGCTGTTATTGAGAATTACAGAGGATCAGATGTTGATGTTTTATTGGTTAAAATGATGCCACCATCATGGAGATCAGTGCTTGCTTTAGTTGGGCTCTTGACCATTTAATAACTGAAAGTGGTTGCTTTTAAGCAATTGCAATATTGTTTCACAACAAATATTTGTACATTGCTGAATTAAAAGCTTGAAGCAGATGCGTTTACACTTTCTGCTTTCATTCACTTGAATGAACATCACTCCACCTGTTGCTGATGTGTGGTTGAGGAGAGCCCCCCCACATGATTGTAAAGCGCTTTTGGTGTGTTTCAATACATAGTAAAGCGCTGCATAAGTGCCTCATTCATCACAAAGATATCTGTCTTTGGTAATATCCAGCTGTTTATAAACAAATTGTCACCTTAATGCTTAAATATTGGAAAAAAGAAAAACTGTGTCACTCAGGCTTCTAGACGTGAACACTTATCATAGGATTCTCAACAATGGTGACAATAATTATTCATGCTGCAGTGCATGATGGGAGTTTTTACTATGGTGTTACCCAGTATGCATTGCAGCATGAAGCATTTTGCTGATTGTCACCATTGTTGAGATTCATATGCTGGCTCTTGATGTCTCTGTGTGTATAAATAGCTCTGGAGTTTTAATATTTATGTGCATTACAGAAATTTAAAATTTATTCAGTAACTATTAGAGCAACACTTTCATGGCATGCTGTAGTTTCACAGGGTTGATTATTGAAAACCTGAACATATAAATAAAAGAAAAAGAGCTACTTTGGAGGTAAACAGGTCAGCGCCTGATGACTATCTCATCATATGAAAACAGCTATTAGCTGCTCACTGTATAGCACTGATCTCTCTGGTTTATAACAGCACATGCACTGCTGCAGCGAGAGATTGACACAGAAGTCAAGGGTCAGGAGCCCAACTAAAGCACGCATTGATCTCTGTGATGGTGGCATCATTTTAACCATTAAAACATCAACATCTGATCCTCTGTAATTCTCAATAACAGCAGGTGTTCATCACTAATGCACAATCATCATTTAATTAGAAACTTAATTATCTCATTAACTTTAACTCTTCGAGGACTTGGGATTTGACTTGAGACTTGCTTGTGACTTGAAAGGAATGACTTGGTTCCTCCTCTGGTGAAATCAGCTGCTGAGTTCATGGGTGGAACAAACATATGGCAGGACTTTTACTTTCTGACCCCTGGACTTTACAACTCTGTCAACAACACATACAAACACAAACTCTCGCCGGCGGCTACTGAGAAGCTTCGAGGCCTTTGTTTACTGCTGAAGCCGGACCTCGAGACCGCGGCCTCGCCTACTGACGCTACCCGCACAAGGCAGCGTCGCAAGCGGTGTGAGAGAGGACGGAAGCGCGGTAAGCGCGGAGGTATACGAGCCAGGCTAAGAGCTAACCCCACAAGACCGGCTCTTCCAACACTCATGCTCTCAAACATTCGCTCTCTGGAAAACAAACTGGACTTAATTCAACTCAGTCGGTCTACACAGCATGAGGCAAGGGATTGTTGTGTGTCTGTTTTCACTGAAACATGGCTAAACGACAACATCCCGGACTCGCCATTCAGCTGCACGGGCTAAACTGCTACCGAGCGGACAGAGATTCATCACTGTCTGGTAAGACTCGCGGCGGTGGCTTGTGTGTGTATATCAACAAAGAATGGTGTAACAATGCTGCGTTAGTATCAAAACACTGTTCATCGCTGGTGGAGTTTATGTTTGTGAAGTGCCGACCGTTCTATCTGCCGCGGGAGTTCACGGCCATTGTTATTGTCGCGGTCTACATCCCCCCGTGTGCAAACAGTAAGGACGCGCTTCGCGAGCTGTACAGCGCCATCAGCAAACAACAAACAAATAACCCCGACGGCTTTTTCATCATAGCCGGTGACTTTAATCATGCAAACTTAAAGACAGTTTTGCCAAAGTTCTACCAACATGTGAACTTTGCAACAAGGGGAAATAACACACTGGACTTTGTTTACACTACAGAAAAGAACGCTTACAAAGCTGAACCCCGCCCCCACCTCGGGTACTCGGACCACATCTCTGTTATGCTAATCCCAGCATACAGACCACTTCTCAAGCTTGCCAAACCGGTTCACAAACAGATCAAGGTATGGCCAGACAATGCCACCTCAGCACTGCAGGACTGCTTCCAGGACACAGACTGGAACATGTTTAAAGAGGCGGCCACCTACAACAACCACACAGGCCTGCAGGAGTACACTGAAACTGTGACTGCCTACATCAAAAAGTGCACTGATGATGTGACAGTCACCAAGACCATCCCACACGTGCCAACCAGAAGCCATGGATGACAGCAGAGGTTCGCGGGATGCTAAAGACCAGAGATGAAGCTTTCAGATCAGGAGATAAAGCAGCCCTCAAAACAGCAAGAGCCAATCTGTCCCGCAGCATAAAAAATGGAAAACGGTCATATGCTCAAAAAATCAATAATCACTTCACAGACAGCAAAGACACACGGAGTCTGTGGAAAGCCATTCAGACCATCACAGACTACAAGCCCCCGCCACAGGCCTGTGATGACGACACATCCCTCCCGGATACACTCAACCACTTTTATTCACGGTTTGAAATGCAGAATGACACACCTGCACAAAAACTGCCCACACCTCCCAACGACCAGGCGCTCTGTCTGTCTCCAGCCGACGTAAGGAAGACCCTATCTAGGATCAACCCACGCAAGGCTGCGGGTCCCGACAACATACCTGGCCGTGTACTGAAAGACTGTGCTGCACAGCTGACAGATGTCCTAACAGATATCTTCAACACCTCGCTGAGCCAGGCAGTCGTCCCCACATGTCTCAAATCCACAACAATCATACCGGTACCAAAAAAATCACCTGCGTCCCATAGCACTGACTCCAATCATAATGAAGTGCTTTGAGAGGTTAGTCATGCACAACATCAAAACCAGCCTCCCCAACACACTCGACCCACTCCAGTTTGCATACCGTCCAAACCGCTCTACAGACGATGCAATCTCCTCCACCCTCCACCTGGCTCTTAACCACCTAGAAAATAAAGACTCTTATGTTAGAATGCTGTTCATTGACTTCAGCTCAGCATTCAACACAATAATTCCACAACAGCTCATAAACAAACTAAACCTGCTGGGCCTTAACAACTCCCTCTGTAATTGGATCCTGGACTTTCTAACCGGAAGACCTCAGTCAGTGACACAACAGTGGTAGGTCTCATCAGCAACAACGATGAAACGCACTACAGAGAGGAAGTGGCACAGCTGGCTGAATGGTGTGGTGCTAACAACTTGTCCCTCAATGTGAGTAAGACAAAGGAGGTTGTGATGGACTTCAGGAGAAAATCTGTTGATCACCCCCCACTGACCATCGACAGCTCGCCTGTGGAGAGAGTCAGCAGCACTAAATTCCTGGGTGTGCACATCACAGAGGATCTCACCTGGTCCACCAACACCATGTCACTCTCCAAGAAGGCACAACAGCGCCTACACTTTCTCCGCCGGCTGAAAAGAGCAAGTCTCCCTCCACCCATCCTCACCACTTTGTACAGGGGCACCATTGAGAGTGTGCTGACCAGCTGCATCACTGTCTGGTACGGGAACTGTACTGCAGCAGACCGCAAGACCCTCCAGCGGACAGTGAACACAGCTGCAAGGATCATCGGTGCCCCTCTCCCCTCCATCCTGGACATTTTCCTCACACGATGCTCCAGCAAAGCCAACAGTATCGTGAAGGACTCCACACATCCCTCCCACAGTCTCTTTCAGCTCCTACCATCAGGAAGACGGTACCGGAGCATCAGAGCCCGCTCTGCCAGACTGCTCAACAGCTTCTTCCCCCACACTCTAAAAAATGCTGGGTTAAATATAACCCAACGCTGGGTTAAAAAGGGACAAACCCAGTGGTTGGGTTGTTTTGACCCAGCGGTTGGGTTATTTTGACCCAGCAGTCGGCAGAGGTGGAAAGTCCAGGGGTCAGAAAGTAAAAGTCCTGCCATATGTTTATTCCACCCATGAACTCAGCAGCTGATTTCACCAGAGGAGGAACCAAGTCATTCCTTTCAAGTCACTTGCAAGTCTCAAGTCAAATCCCAAGTCCCCAAAGAGTTAAAGTTAATGAGATAATTAAGTGACTAATTAAATGATGGTTGTGCATTAGTGATGAACACCTGCTGTTATTGAGAATTACAGATGTTGATGTTTTATTGGCTAAAATGATGCCACCGTCATGGAGATCAGTGCTTGCTTTAGTTGGGCTCTTGACACTTGACCAGGTTTTAGATATCTCTCTGTAGCAATGCATGTGGGGTTGTAAAGCAGAGAGATATCAGTGCAATGCGGTAAGTAGGTGTTCATATAATAAGATAGTCATCATGAGTTGGCCTGGTTACAACAAAAAAACGCGGATCCATCAGTAGGCAGTAAAACAAACAGCTACACCTTTAGACAATTAAGCATCTGTTATTCATACTTCTTTAGGTGGTGAGGGAAAGACTTTCTGGCTTAGCTGGGATTTGAACCAGAGATCTTCTTGCTGTGAGGAGACAGCATTTCACACTGAGCCACTGATGCTGCGCTTAGCTGTAGACATTAAATACAGGTACAGAACTCTGTTTGGATAGATGCTGAAATGTACAACATACACAGCAAAAACCTCAATGAACACTGCACACAATGTAAAAGGAAACACTAAAGTAGCGTTGAAGTTCACGAGATGGATGGTTAAATTAAATGATCATATAACTGATGTTTAAGCAAATCAACTGCAAGTCAAACACGTTAAATCTCTGAAGATCTCAGCAGAGGATGATTAAACAACTCCATAAACAGCATTACCAGCTTCACTCATTACTAACCAGACTGATGTTATTTCTGTCAGATGTCTACAGAAGCGCTTATTGAGAATTAATAGAGGTTTAGTTGTTTTATTGAAAACGTTTCGTTTGACTTCACCATTGTGGCGATCAGGGTTTGCTTTAGTTGGACTCTTGAGCATCAATTTCTAATCTTAGCTTTTTTCTGGCTGTTGTAACTGTGTTTGTAAAGCACGTTTGTTATAGCATGAAAAGCCAGGAAAATGTGTTATTACGTACTTTTGATTGACCATTGGTAATGATATAATCATTATCTAGTGGCCTGATTCGCTGACCTTATTCAGAGGCTGGTCTTTAAAGACATGGTGCGGATTTTTTTTATTTGTTAGTTTGGTGTTGTATTCAGCTGCTATATGACCCTGAATGAGATGACAAACTGCTACTGAAAAATTTTAAAAATGTCTTATGCACAAAACTTACTACGGCAGCAATTAGACACACACAGACATCAAGAATCGGCGTATGAGTCTCAACAATGGTGACAATCAACAAAATAATGATAGTGATGTTCGACTCTGAACATCACAAAACATGCTACTAAAACTTAACACTAAAAAATAAAACCACATAGTAAGAATTAAAGACAATAAGTGGACAATTCAGCGGCATAATTTATTCATACCGCAATGCATGCTGGGATTCATGGGTGAGTTTTGTACTGTGCTGGTACCCAGCATGAATTGCAGCATTAAGCTTTTGATTGTCACCATTGTTGAGATTCATACATTGATTCTTGATGTCTGTGTGTGTCTGCTTGCTGCCGTAGTACCAACAGTTTTGTGCATAAGACATTTTTAATATTTTTTAGTAGCAGTTTGTTGTCTCCTTCAGGGTCATATAGCAGCGGTTTACAACACCAAACTAACAAATAATAAAAATCCACACCATGTCTTTAAAGATCAGCCTCTGAATGAGATCAGTGAATCAGGCCACTAGATAATGATTACATCATTACCAATGGTCAATCAAAAGCATGTAATAACACATTTCCCTGGCTTTTCATGCTATAACAAACGTGCTTTACAAACACAATTACAACAGCCAGAAAAAAGCTAAGATTAGAATTTGATGCTCAAGAGTCCAACTAAAGCAAACCCTGATCGCCACAATGGTGAGGTCAAACGAAACGTTTTCTATAAAACAACTAAACCTCTATTAATTCTCAATAAGCGCTTCTGTAGACATCTGACAGAAATAACATCAGTCTGGTTAGTAATGAGTGAAGCTGGTGATGCTGTTTATGGAGTTGTTTAATCATCCTCTGCTGAGATCTTCAGAGATTTAACGTGTTTGACTTGCAGTTGATTTGATCAAATGCTTAAACATCAGTTATATGATCATTTAATTTAACCATCCATCTCGTGAACTTCAACGCTACTTTAGTGTTTCCTTTAACATTGTGTGCAGTGTTCATTGAGGTTTTTGCTGTGTATGTTGTACATTTCAGCATCTATCCAAACAGAGTTCTGTACCTGTATTTAATGTCTACAGCTAAGCGCAGCATCAGTGGCTCAGTGTGAAATGCTGTCTCCTCACAGCAAGAAGATCTCTGGTTCAAATCCCAGCTAAGCCATAAAGTCTTTCCCTCACAATCCAAAGAAGTATGAATAACAGATGCTTAATTGTCTAAAGGTGTAGCTGTTTGTTTTACTGCCTACTGATGGATCCGTGTTTTTTTTTATTGTAACCAGGCCAACTCATGATGACTATCTTATTATATGAACACCTACTTACCGCAATGCACTGATATCTCTCTGCTTTACAACCCACATGCATTGCTACAGAGAGATATCTAAAACCTGAAGTCAAGTGTCAAGAGCCCAACTAAAGCAAGCACTGATCTCCATGACGGTGGCATCATTTTAGCCAATAAAACATCAACATCTGTAATTCTCAATAACAGCAGGTGTTCATCACTAATGCACAATCATCATTTAATTAGTCACTTAATTATCTCATTAACTTTAACTCTTTGGGGACTTGGGATTTGACTTGAGACTTGCTTGTGACTTGAAAGAAATGACTTGGTTCCTCCTCTGGTGAAATCAGCTGCTGAGTTCATGGGTGGAACAAAAATATGGCAGGACTTTTACTTTCTGACCCCTGGACTTTCCACCTCTGCCGACTGCTGGGTCAAAATAACCCAACCGCTGGGTCAAAACAACCCAACCACTGGGTTTGTCCCTTTTTAACCCAGCGTTGGGTTATATTTAACCCAGCATTTTTTAGAGTGCAGGCTGTGAGAGCCCTGAACTCAAATCACCCCGGCCCTCTCTGAAACCCCATACAAACCCCCCTACCTCCTGAAAACATGGACCATCTGAAAACGTATGGAACTCTTTTTTTTTGTGCAATCGAAGTGTGCTACACACAGGTGAGTGGGCCTGTACAAACCACCTGTAGTAGCACACTCTCCTCCTCTATGCACACTAGTCACTTTTCACACACACTGATGTGTGTATACAAATCCCACAAAAGACTCAGTAATATACATATGTTTACATGCTCATGCACTACAAATCATCCTGCACTATTCCCCAGCCAGCTGCTGACTCACAATGTTTCTCTTCGCACATGTACAGTATTTATCTGAAGCACTCGTATAGTTTGGAATGTTTGTATTTTTTTAGTTTATGTACAGGTAAAAAATTCTTTTATATATAGCATATTTTATAGTCAAATCTATCAGTAGGATAGTTGTGTATAGGTTTATATTGTTTTACTGCACTGCTGTATTATTGTATTTATGTAGCACCGTGGTCCTGTGAGGCACGACATTTCGTTCCACTGTATGCCCCCGCATGTAGCGGAATGACAATAAAGCTCAACTTGACTTGACTTGACTTGACTTGAATTAATTACAGTAGTATACTGATAAATCAAATACAGTTTGCTACTGTAAATCTTAATTACAGTAACTTACTGGCAACACAGTGTGCATTGGTTTTAGTTATAAAGTCACCACACTGGACACCAATGCTAATGGGGAGCGCTCCTTTTCTAAACTGGCTTGTCCAAAGTAATTAATTGCATATGTGAATGAACAATCATCAAGCTAAGAATTTTTTTTCTTTTTTTTTTCTTTTTTTTTGTGTGAAGTATTTTGTTTGATAAGTGTATTATATACATGGGCGGCACTAGGGAGGGGCTAGCAGGTGCTCCAGCACCCCCAAGAAAAACCAAAGCACCCCCATAAAAAATAAAATAAAATAAAAAACATTTGACTCATTACACAAGCATAAATACCGCAATGCAATACAACGTGACGTGATTTGCAGTCGCACGTAATGTCAGCATTTTATTTTAAAAATGGATTGGTTCCTTGTGCCAAGGCCTGCCCCTGACTAAAGCTTTTTCTAGTCAACTAGTCGCACGTTTATATTAAATTTATTAGGATAATAACCTACTAAACAATCCTTTAATACAGGCATTTAGGCATAGCCTATTATTCCGCACTCAAACGCACATGTGGCTGAGGGGAATATGCCACCGCCTTGTGGGGGATACTTTGCACTTAATCTAAGGAAGACTGAGTGAGAAACAGGATCCTAGTCCCCCCACCCAATGCTTTTAGTCTTTGTACAAGCAGAATTTGTAGATACCCTACACAAGCATAAAGCTTGCCGCAAAGCACAGGCTAAAGTAATGATTATGAATGCATCGGGGGAAAAAGAAAATATTTTAATTATTTATTAATAAACTAGTGCTTTCTCAGACTCTCCATCTCCACAGTGGAGGTGCCTTTAATAGAGAAATGCACCTACACTCAAAAAAATGATTCTGTCTAAATTGACATTTTATGTAATTCAATTGCATAACAATTTTCCATCCATTTAGATTACATAGTTTTAACATAAACAAATCAATAAACTTAATGAGTCATATGCATCAGACATACGTGAATGAAATAGGTATGTTTTATGTAATAATTCACAGCAAAGTCCCCACACTGCTCAGTGTTCATGTGTTTCCACACTACAGAGTGTTCAAGTAGAATTGAAGCAGTGTTGAGTTAAGAAGATAATTATGTGATGATTGATCATTAATGATGAACAGCTGCTGTTATCAAGAAGAATCACCGAAGGAAAGAGAAACACAAGAACTACAATTGACTTCACTACAGACGAAGATCAAATCAACTGAAATAAAAGAATACATTAAATCTCTCAAGATCTGATTAAACAGCATCAGACTGACCAGTTGATTTATTTCTGTCAGACTTCTAGAGAAGCTCTTATTGAGAATTAACAGAGGTTTAGATGCTTTATTGTTTTGTTTGAAATCACCATCAAAGAGACCAGTGTTTCCTTTTGTTGAGCTCTTGGCTCTTGACCCTTGACATTTTGGTGTTAATATTACGCTGGTTGCTTTAATTGTGTGTTTATATAAAACACACTTAGCTTAACCAGCAAAGCTACGAAAGAAAAAAAAAAGAGTTGTGGGTAAATGATCCCCCAACCTCATTTCAAGTCCAACATCTGATTGTATGAATGTAGTACTGCTTTAGTTTTTTTATATAGCTTCAGATCTAGTGGTCTTGTAAAATCAGATAATTTAAATAATTTACGAATCACTTTGTGCACAAAAAGTTTTCATCTGTAGAAGTGCAAAGACCACAGACATCAAGAATCAGCGTATGAATCTCAACAATGGTGACAGTCAACAAAATACTTCATGTTGCAATGCATGCTGGGTACCAGCATAGTACAAGACTCTCCCATGTATCCCAGCATGCATTGCAGCAAGAATAAACAATGCAGCTGAATTGTCTGATTATTTTATTTTATTCTTACTATTTTATTTTACATATGCTGGTATAGTTGTGACTTTTAGTAGCTTGTTTTGTGATGTTCAGAGTTTCATCTGAATATTTTCTTGACTGTCACCATTGTTGAGATTCATATACTGATTCTTGATGTCTGTGGTCTTTGGGTTGCTACAGATGAAAACTTTATGTGCACAAAGTGACTTGTAAATTATTCAAATTATCTGATATTTACCATACTGCATGATATGAAGCTATGAAGAAATCTAAAACAGTATAATGTCTATATAATCAGAAATTGGACTTGAAACGAGATCAGCGGATCATCTACCCACAACTCTTTTTCACTTGGCTTTGCTGGCTAAGCTAAGTGTGTTTCAAATAATCACACAATTAAAGAAACCAGCATAATATTAACACCAAAATGTCCAGGGTCAAGAGCCAAGAGCTCAACAAAAGGAAACACTGGTCTCTTTGATGGTGATTTCAAACAAAACAATAAAGCATCTAAACCTCTGGTAATTCTCAATAAGAGCTTCTCTAGAAGTCTGACAGAAAATAAAGTCAATCTGGTCAGTCTGATGCTGTTTGTGAAGATGTTTAATCAGATCTTGAGAGATTTAATGTCTTCTTTTATTTCAGTTGATTTGATCTTCGTCTGTGGCTGAAGTCAGTTGTAGTTCTTGTGTTTCTCTTTCCTTCGGTGATTCTTCTTGATAACAGCAGCTGTTCATCATTAATGATCAATCATCACATAATTATCTTCTTAACTCAACACTGCTTCAATTCTACTTGAACACTCTGTAGTGTGGAAACACATGAACACTGAGCAGTGTGGGGACTTTGCTGTGAATTATTACATAAAACATACCTATTTCATTCACGTATGTCTGATGCATATGACTCACATTAAGTTTATTGATTTGTTTATGTTAAAACTATGTAATCTAAATGGATGGGAAATTGTTATGCAATTGAATTACATAAAATGTAAATTTAGACAGAATCATTTTTTTGAGTGTATACGGACTACATAATCATAGAAGATTTGTTTGTTTTTTTTTTTTTTTTTTTTTTTAAATTGGTTTTCACGCTTTCTCCAGATTTATTTCTTATGTCTGTGAGCTGGTTCATTGTTGTAATGCGCTCCATTCACAGAGACTGCATGAGAAGAAAGAAAGCACATCCAAAAATGACAGGAGTAAGCTCTTTCCGCAGGAAAAAAAATAAAATAAAAATGATTGCGTGCGTGCCCCATGTCAAACAGTAGGCTAAGCACGATAATACTCTCACATTCCTCATAAACATTTGAAATGTGCATATATAGCGATTTTTTATTGTTAATTTA
Organism: Acrossocheilus wenchowensis; assembly: GCA_029620275.1. NCBI lineage: Eukaryota > Metazoa > Chordata > Actinopteri > Cypriniformes > Cyprinidae > Acrossocheilus > Acrossocheilus wenchowensis. The sequence goes on from JAJUBA010000173.1 coordinate 590,605, forward strand.
AAATAATAATAATAATAATAACAACCTGTTTTGGTCATATTTACTAATAATTGCCGAGCTCCCACTGTCATTGATCTAGCACCCCCTCAGCACCTGCGTTCAAAATTCCCTGGCACCGCTCCTGATTATATATTATATACCACTTAGTTTTTTTAATGTGCATGTAATGCCCTGTCAGTGCCTTGGCAATGTAAAACCTTTTTTACCATGACAACAAAATTTGAGTTTTTTGACCTGCTCAAACAACATTGTAGTGACACTGTGTATTCGTGCATGCCTTTGGCAGATTTTTAGACCAAAATGAGAAGCCATTTGACTATTGGATTAGGCTGCACAATACTATTGACATTGTTGGGGTAGGACTGAAGAGACAGGGGGAAACTCTAGATGACCCCTTTCATGAAGTTATTGTAATGTTAATCTGGAACTGTCCTGATCCAGAGCTGTCTCTTATATTCAAGTGTAAGCCACTGCATGACTGAACTGCAGCTGATGTGCAGGTTAGACTGGATGAATATCAAAGGGAAGATAAGCTTCAATAACGCAAGTCTAATGCACATGTGAGTGGTATTGCATGTCATGCTCAGTCAACGGACGTTTTATGAGCCCACGGTGGTGGTCAGCTGCTGCTGTACCTCCACCCCAGGTTACTGAGCTATCTACTCAGTATCAGACTTTGAGTCGAATGATCAGTCTTTTGGAACAAGTTTTGGATCAGGAATCTCGTCAATAGACAACATGAGTGTTCAGTCCTCAGCATAAAGGAAGGAGCGCTGTACCCAAACAAAATGCAGCATGCAAATTATGTGGCAATGCAAGTCATGATACTTTTTCACACAGTCGAATAAACCGTCTGTGCTTTAACTGTCATGCCTCTGACCACAGAGCATCAGCTTGCTCTGCGGGGACTGCTAACAAACCACAAGTTCAACAGAGTAGTCCTGACTCTGGTCAGCTGGAAAACTAGATGGCCCACATGAGGAGGGGACTAGTGGAGGGCCATGTCTAATGTCCCCTGACAGTGAGGATATTGACTTTGAATCTGTTTATTCTGACTTTTGCAGTAATGTTGATGACAAGACAAAAGTGATTTTGTCAAGACAAAAGTGAGACTTAACACAAATGATGACTTGTTCTTTACTGATGTCTTGGTACAGGATGTTGTTTTGCTTCGATGAATGATTGACAGTGGGTCTATGGCCTGTACTATTAGTTGTCAAGCCCTGTCCAAACTCCAAATAGAAGCAAAAGTTCCTCAGATGATGTAACCCCCAACAATGCTCACACTGATTGGCTGTGGTGGTCAAAGCACAAGCCCACTGGGAATATGTGACGTCCAGATAAAAGTATTCAACTGCTCCTTCTCTGTACCTGCCTTAATTGTTGATGGGCAAAACGCTGACATAATTTTGGGAAGTAAAGTCATAAAATATCTCATTCATGACATGAAAGTATCCAGTGATTTCTTGGGGAAGGTATCTGACCCACGAGATAAAGATCCTGATGCAGGTGCTTTGATGCAACTCTTGTGCAATGTTGAGTCATGGAAAGGAACGGATCCCCCTACAAAAGTAGGAACTGTAAAACTGAAGCATGCTGTCACTTTGGAACCCAGGAAAGAACACATAGTATGGGGAAAGTTGTTGACAAAAAAAAAACCCTTTCTGCGGGCAGTACAGTCATTGTGGAGCCTAGCACAGCGCGCACTGCACCAAGACATGTGTTGGTGGGCAGGATAGTAGTGTATTTATGGAGTGATGGCAGTACTCCAGTTAAAGTTATCAACCCAACAAACAAGCCTATCTGTCTAAGATGCAACTGCAAGCTGGCTGATGTTTACACTTGCATGGCGCTTGAAGACTTTGATGTGGACCGTCTTGACATGCCATTTCAACAGGTGAAAGATCTGCAGTGTAATGAAGTGAACAAATACATTTGAATAAACATATATAAGCTATGAAATTAAACTAGCTGAATGTATAATTTAGCAGCAAAAACTATATCTTGAAAAAAATCTTTGGTGCACATTATACAATTTAAACAAGTTTATTCTGTTAACTACAGTATTTGTATTCTTACAAAATACATTCATGAAAATAAGATAGAAATCATGAGAAAAAGAAAGGCTTCTAATAGTGTTTCTGTGTGCAAAATGTTGTAAGTCATAAGTCATAGCGCACTGCACTCCACATGGTACAAACAAAGAGAGGAGAAATGAGAGAGCAATTAACTCTAGCAAGATATAGTCATTTTATTCGAATCCCCAGACCTTTTTCTACACATCAAGTATTATAATGGAAATACAGGTGCTGGTCATAATTAGAATATCATCAAAAAGTTGATTTATTTCACTAATTCCATTCAAAAAGTGAAACTTGTATATTATATTCATTACACACAGACTGATATATTTCAAATGTTTATTTCTTTTAATTTTGATGACTATAACTGACAACTAAGGAAAATCCCAAATTCAGTATCTCAGAAAATTAGAATATTACTTAAGGCCAATACAAACAAAGGATTTTTAGAAATCTTGGCCAACTGAAAAGTATGTACATGAAAAGTATGAGCATGTACAGCACTCAATACTTGGGGCTCCTTTTGCCTGAATTGCTGCAGCAATGCGGCGTGGCATGGAGTCGATCAGTCTGTGGCACTGTTCAGGTGTTATGAGAGCCCAGGTTGCTCTGATAGTGGCCTTCAACTCTTCTGCATTGTTGGGTCTGGCATATCGCATCTTCCTCTTGACAAAACCCCATAGATTGTCTATGGGGTTAAGGTCAGGCGAGTTTGCTGGCCAGTTAAGAACAGGGATACCATGGTCCTTAAACCAGATACTGGTTGCTTTGGCACTGTGTGCAGGTGCCAAGTCTTGTTGGAAAATGAAATCTGTGTCTCCATAAAGTTGGTCAGCAGCAGGAAGCATTAAGTGCTCTAAAACTTCCTGGTATACGGCTGCGTTGACCTTGGACCTCAGAAAACACAGTGGACCAACACTAGCAGATGACATGGCACCCCAAACCATCACTGACTGTGGAAACTTTACACTGGACCTCAAGCAACGTGGATTGTGTGCCTCTCATCTATTCCTCCAGACTCTGGGACCCTGATTTCCAATGGGAATGCAAAATTTACTTTCATCAGAGAACATAACTTTGGACCACTCAGCAGCAGTCCAGTCCTTCTTGTCTTTAGCCCAGGCGAGACACTTCTGACACCGTCTGTTGTTCAAGAGTGGCTTGACACAAGGAATGCGACAGCTGAAACCCATGTCTTGCATACATACATTTGTGCGTCGTGGTTCTTGAAGCACTTTTTTCTACCACATCTTTTCCTTCCCTTTGCCTCTCTATTAATGTGCTTGGACACAGAGCTCTGTGAACAGCCAGCCTCTTTTGCAATGACCTTTTGTGTCTTGCCCTCCTTGTGCAATGTGTCAATGGTCGTCTTTTGGACAACTGTCAAGTCAGCAGTCTTCCCCTTGATTGTGTAGCCTACAGAACTAGACTGAGAGACCATTTAAAGGCCTTTGCAGGTGTTTTGAGTTAATTAGCTGATTAGAGTGTGGTGTGGTGTCACCAGGTGTCTTCAATATTGAACCTTTTCACAATATTCAAATTTTCTGAGATACTGAATTTGGGATTTTCCTTAGTTGTCAGTTATAATCATCAAAATTAAAAGAACTAACATTTGAAATATATCAGTCTGTGTGTAATGAATGAATATAATATACAAGTTTCACTTTTTGAATGGAATTAGTGAAATAAATCAACTTTTTAATGATATTCTAATTATATGACCAGCACCTGTATATCATCTTGGAGAGAGTTTTACCGTGCTGACTGTCATAACTGAATGTGACGTGCTGTTTGAATGCTCAGCGGAGAATGACTGACAGCTGCAGCAGAAGGAAGATGAGTTTCTGTAAACTTAAATTTAACAATGTAAACATAATTATGTTTACATTGTTAAATTTATTTAACCACGGTTAGATCAAATAATCGCGATTAGACTGAGATTTAATTATCGCGACAGGCCTAATGCCATCACAAATAATAAGACTTTCCAGTTTTATTGTACCGACTGCCCTTCGAGTTAAAGTGCTTAAGGGAGAACATGATGAAGCTGAACACCAGGGTCAACACAGGACGTTTTACCTCACCACACGTCAGTTCTACTGGCAAGGGAAGAGGTGAAAGAGTATGTTTGATGCTGCAGAAGATGTGTTGTCAGTAAGTCACCAGAGCCTGACGCAAGAGCTCCGCTTGAGAGTATCAGGACATCAAGACCTCTTGAGCTGGTTTTTGTAGATTTTTGGTCTGCTGAAGACTCCTTTAATAAATCTCTGGATGTCTTGGTCATGACAGACCATTTTACCAAGCTGGCACAGGCTTACCTCTGTCCTAACCAATCAGCAAAGGCGGTTGCAAAGCAGCTGTGGGACAACGTTTTTGCATCTACGGGTTTCCAGAGCGAGTACATTCAGATCAAGGAGCCAGTTTTGAAAGCAGTCTAATTTCTGAAATGCTTCAGCTTGCTGGTGTTCAAAAATCCCACACGACTCCTTACCACCCTATGGGTAACGGTGCTGTGGAGAGATTCAACCGCACACTGGGCAACATGATTTGTGCTTAACCACCTAAAGCTAAGCACAGATGGCCTCAAATGTTGAAGTCTCTCACCTTTTGTTATAATGCAACAATTCATGAGACAACCGGTTTTTCTCCATTCCCGCTTGATGTTTGGAAGAACTCCTTGGTTGCCCAAAGACATGATGTTTGAATCTTTGCTGCTTGATGACCAGGTGGTTGACTATAACCAATGTGTGCAGTCTTTCAGAGAAGATCTTGCACAGGGTATGGAACTGGCCCAATGCTCTGCTTCAAAACAACAGCAGAGGCAAGTGTAACGCTTCTCATCCGACAGCATTCAAATCACAGGCAGACATGGATAACTGCATTTCATGCGTTGTTTACTATAACACAAAAAGGAGAGACATCCATCCTCTGGCGACAGTGGGCATTTATACACATGTACATTCATCACCTCTCAGCATTGGATAAACTTCCTGTCTATCTCCTGCCAGGTGCAACTCGAGCACGGGAACCAAAAACACCAAAAGGTCTTTTTATGTTTTTACAACTGATTTAAAGATTTCTTTGTTTTTGTTCTGGTATCCACCTAACCAGACCAAGTTATTGGTCCAATTAAATATTTTAAATAGTAGTAGCATAATTTTTTTTTGTTTTACCTAATATAAAAATGAATATTGGTAAATGTATAGTGCTAAAGCAACCTTACTGAATTGTTTATTCCCTGTTGTCCCAAAAGAAAAGGAAAAAAATATTGTTACGACCTGTTCCCTAAAAGGGATCTGTTTGCCTCTAGGTGGTGTTTTAGGTTCTGGTTTGTGTTGTATTTTTCTTTTGACTGTTTCCAGGATAGAAACGAGCGGCAGGTGCAGTGGATCACCAATGATAAGTTGACTGATTTAAGGATCTCTTGGTGCGTTCAAGTCATGTCAGATACATCGTATTTACGAGTTGAATGCACATGAACGCCACCACAAAGTCGTTATTACGAGTGGGAAACTCTGAATTTTCTTTAAGCCCCGAGTTTCCGAGTTGGGGGTGTGTCAGTGAAAAAACATGTCGGATGCAATGGATGCAGCCAAAGACTAAAGATATTCAGCGTTGGTAAAGTTGTTGAAATGAATAAAATTTTTTTTTTTTTTTTAATGTACAATAAAACTATATAAGTTACATACACAAAATATGATATTAATGTATAAATATAATAGAATATATAATTATTCAGTTTACATCACCTTCATAAATTAAATAAAAAGAGGAAAAAAGAAAAAACACAATGATGCACATTCTTCTTTCAATATTTTGTAGATGTAGAGTTAAAAAAAATAGTTGAATTGTGTAGAAAAGTTAAATCGCCATCTTTTTCCGACCAAAGTGACTTGAACGCAACCGACGTCGTAATAACGACTTGTCAACTCGTAAGTATGAATGTCCCAGGAGCACTTGAACGCAGCATCTGCCCTACAGTGTGGTGTGCCCCATTTGATCTTGACTTCTCTCCAGCACCAGACTTTGAGCCTTCTTTAATACTTTAGTTGTTTTCTTTTCTCTTCCCTTTTTGGGTTTATTTTTAGTATAATTTATTTTAATAAATGTTTATTTTGAGTTAACTAACTTTGTGCGTGGCCTCCCCATTATTGTTATACGCTGCCCTGAGCCTGGTAGTTTGTGACATTATTAAATGATGATACACTAAACACTGCCACATTTTAATACTTTTAATGAAATATACAACAATATTGTAAAAAAAACCTTGAAATTTTCTACACAGTATACCTTACAAAATCACGCATTTTAATTCTCATAGGATACACAAAGCTGATGAATTGCACCTTATACATTGATACATTCACAAACATGCAAAAAATGTCAAACACCATAAAATAATAATAATTTAATAAATAATAGTAATAATTTATCTGAGGTTACTTCAACCAGTATTTAAGTTAATGCCACTGAATATTAACATTCTCACAAAAGGTACTCTGAGCTCATGAAACTGCATCTTAACTATTTAAACATTAAACATCAAATACATTCACATATTAAAAATGTCAAAAACACCATCAAATTTAAGAAATGGGGAGGTTACTTCACCCAGTGTTTAGAGTAATTTCACATGAACTCTACCATTCTCACAAGAGGGACTTTGAGGTCATGAAACTGCATCTTACATGTCAAATGTTTGCCAAAAAAACTCATAAGAGGTACTTTGAGGTTAAAATTGTCATGAATTACTGTTCCACATCAATAAGACCATTGTTTCATCAAACAAATTTCATCAAAAATTTCTCAATTTGTTTTCATTACAGTTGGGTGGTTCTGCAATGGCTCTGTACTCTGTAATAATAATAATAATAATAATAATAATGTCAATACTAAGTCTACATTCGAATTAGCAGCCTACATCACACTGTCTCATGGCAGCTCTCAATAAAGCAACTCCTCACAAATTACATATAAGAGCTAATAGTATTTGACACTAATATGGAATAAACATATATCCAACAAAAACTACTGTTAAATACTCACAGTGGAATTCATTGTGACTTAAAGTGATGTAGAAAAAGTGAAAAAGTATTACATTGTCCAGTTTTCTTCCCAAATGATGATGTGTGGCAATTCTCAATGCAGCAAGACTTGCATACAATGGCACCATTTTTCACAATCACAATAGAAAATCAAAACACTGCCTTAAACTCACTAGCAGAAATGCAGCACAATCCTCTTAATATGGCATATGAACAAAACAATTACCCAGAACTTAACACAGCATGGCATAAGCTTCACATTCTCTATTGGTCATCTAACTGCGTAATCAAACTGCATAGTCATGTATGGTGGGAGTCCATGTATGGTTGTGTAATTATTCACAAGTATTTTATCATCAAAGCCCAACACATCATTTTGGTCCTCCAAAAGTCTCTCAACCATCAAACATTGCTTTTTTTTTTTATCTTGTATAATTAATAAAAGTAATGCTGTTCATGAAAAGGGCTAACTTCATGTTTTTATACAGTTGAATTTCAAAAACGTTTGATGTTAGGACACCAGTGGAGTTATCATCAAGCGTAGTGTTAGTTCTGGCAGGTCATGTTAGTCAAGCTCGCATCAGCTGATTCTCAGCTGATCCACATCTACCAATAGAAATACAACGCCTATCTCAGCAGTCATATATAAGGTCCTTTAATATTTAAGTTAAGTTTCTTTTTTATTATCTCCCTTAGGAGAAATTTGTCTTGGGAGAGCAGATCAAACATACAAAAAAACAACAACAAAAATTCCATTCCAAAACATATATAATTCCTACACAATCCTAATAATACACCATTACATGTTACCCATCACATTACCCTCACCCACACAACAATTTCGATCACTTATTCAATAATTTGACAGATATTGGAATTAGAGAAAATTTGTATCTATTCAGTTTACAGATTGGAACCCTATATCTCCTGCCTGAGGGCATCAGCTCATACTCCTTATGGAGAATATGGCTTGGGTCACCAATAATTTTAAGACTCTGTTTCCTAACATACCTCTCAAAAAATGTCCTGAGAATTGAAGAACTGAAGAATTATCAGCAGCTTTCACGTTGCTCAATAGCTAATTACCCTCCTCCATCCCCAACTCCTCCTTTCGTCCAGTCAGGATTCAGCCTTCTGATTCTCCTTTGAATCAGACAAATTATTGAAGATTAATGATATCTGCAATTCATTTATGTTGGTTCTGTTCTGTTTACCTTAGGAGGTTATTGCTGCTCTCCCTGCTCTTATCCATGCTAGGCTGCATGGTTGCACAGGGAGTTCTTGCAATCCGTATGCTAATTTTCAGTCAGCTTTGAAGATTGTGGTCCTGACAGAACTAAGACCGTTTTTAGTGTTTTTTGTTGTTGTTGATGTTGAGTTAGGATGCTTCTGTAATAGGCTACAATTTTTCTATCTGTATATAGTTAAGATAATGCACTTATGTTCTGTAATGTCCCAAATGAGGTCCTAACTGAAACTGCCTTGGTTACCTAACAGATAAGATTCTAAGTTAAGATCTTTTTGTAAAATACCCATTGAATTTCAGGACCACTGGAAGCTTTCAGACAAGTTTGTTGAAGCAAACTGCAGGAAAGTGGCCCTCCAGACTGGCATGGTCATTCTGTGAAACATCAGGTTTAGTTGAAATAGTTGAACATCAACTAAGTTGAAATGACATGAGTGTGAGCAAATTATGGTGGAACTATGGTGAACCATTTCTTATTTAAATTAATTTCACGTTATTATTTTATGTTTTCAGCTCGTCTGCCTGTTCCTGATATTATCAGAGACTGTTCATCATCATCATCATCATCAAACTGTTCATTGTTGTGTTCAGTGGTGAATGTGAGTCATGTGACTCTCTCCTGGTACAAAGGAAACAGTTTATTGTCCAGCATCAGTGTGTCTGATCTCAGCATCAGTCTCTCTCTACCTCTGGAGGTGGAATATCAGGATAACAACACCTACAGCTGTGTGCTCAACAATCCCATCAGCAACCAGACCAGACACCTCAACATGACTCAACTCTGTCACACATGTTCAGGTATGTTTATATACATTATATTCCTTAATATAATTCTTAATGGTTTTGACAAAGTATATTTGAGTGTGTGTTGTTTTTTTTTTAAATTCACAGTTCTATTATTATCTTTCCTCAGACTCTGTCCACTGTTGTGGTTCTACTGAAGCTGTGATTCGATTGGTCCTCTCTACTTTCGTGGTCGTGGCTACTGTCATTCTCCTAGTTTATGACATCAGATCCAGAAGAGCTAAACAGGAGAGATCATCAACATCACTAAGAGACCCTCACATTGATTAACCATATATTCTCATTCCACGACATTGAGGGGCAATAAACATCATGACATGCAAATGAATTAAAAAAAAAAAAAAAAAAAATTGTAATATGCATTATAAATCTACATATTGATAGACAGGTGGCGAACACAATCTAGTTTTGAAGGGATAATTGAAGGACTAGTTAACACAAAAATGAATAATACAGATATTCTGAATAATGTGTGTAACCAAACAGTTGATGGTCCCCATTGGCTTTCATAGCTGTTTTTTTGTTGTTGTTGTTGTTGTTTTTTTTCATATTATGGATGATAATGGGTATACCAGTAATTGTTTGGTTACCCACATTTTTCTTATGTGTTCAGCAGAGGAAAGAAACTATCCCTCTAATTTTCAGCTGAAATGTTGCAGAGATTTGTAATAATAAAACACATTTTTCATAATGCATATTAAACAGCATAAAAAATAATGTCAGACAGATATCAGATGTCAGGGCTTTTACCAGAATCCAAACTCATATACACACAATATGCTAATTCATGGCCAAAGAGCTAGCAGCATGACATAACACAAGCACATATATGAAACATGTTTCCTAGTCAAGTAATATTTTCAAGTTACACAACATTGCCTTGTACAATGTTCATCATTATTCAAAAATATTTTACAACTGAATACTACAATTGCCCAGTCAGAATCATGTATTCAAGAGAGCTGTGTAATTAGTCTGAATCAGGTTGAGGGATGCAAGTAAATTAATTCATTAGATGAGTGTGTCACAGACTCCTGACTCAGCTTTTGGAGAAGTCATTAACCCAGTGGTTCCCAAACTCAGTTCTAGCGGTTGTTGTCGTTAAATAACAGACCACTAGATGGTGCAATTGATTAATCATAAATGAGAATTGCCGTTAGCCGAATAAAATTATGAATGAATGACGCATTCTGCTCTAATCATGGACAAGTTTTTGAAAAGACAACAAGTGCCAGGTAAACGTAAAGTAGGGCCTCATTTATAAAGTGTGCATATGCTCAAATTTGATCATAGAGTGTGTGTGCGCTTAAATCCACGCCAGCGCTCATATTTATAAAGATGGTCTTTGACGTGGAAAAATGCTCAGCGTCACGGCAGGGTCTGAGCAGACGTACGCACTTTTTATTGTCGGAGTATTGCAGGTTTTTTTTTTTTTAAATGTAAGCTGTTCTTGCAGCTCGCTGTTCTTAATTATGATGATTGGTAATATTTTATGTTAATGACATTAATTAGGAGTCATTTACAAGGCAGAGAGCTGAAACCATTCAATTGCGCACAAGTTGAAGATCATTTGCGATTCGTAGATTTCACATCTGAAAAAGAGGCGTACGCGCTTTTTCTGTTCGTACGTTCATTCTATGAATCAAACGTACGCATATTTGAGAAATGATTGTAAGATCAAATTTAGGATGGTTTCTGCGCAACATTTTATAAATGAGGCCCCACAACTACAACAAAGAGAAGAAAATATGATGAGGCATATCTATATAATTAGATTTTTTGTGCAGAGGCGAGTTTGAGAAAATCTGTTGAAAACAATGAATAGCCTACTGTTACATAGTTAATAATAATAATAATAATAATAATAATAAGAAGAAGAAGAAGAAGAAGAAGAAGAAGAAATAAATAAATAAATATTGAAGCATGCTTTACTTGTAATGCTTCTACTCTAAGAGTAACTAGTTCCTTATTTAGTTTTTTTTTTTCAGTAAGTTGTCACACACTGAATTTGTGTTAATTACCATTAATGAATTACAATGTTTCAAACAAATCCTCCTGGAGGTGTGTTTATGTGTATGTGTGGGGGGTTTTTTATTCTGCAAAAGGGGGGCCCGGCAGAAAAAGTTTGGGAACCACTGCATTAGCCTATAAAACATTTACCAATGATAATGTGTTTTTACATTACTTTAACTACAAATAAGTTAAGCAATTTTCAACTTTCTTTTATAAGTTATACAAGATTCAACTAAATGCTTTAAACATCAGTGTAATGTAATTTAAGTAAGTGACTTAAACTGTTGACTTTACTTTAAGCTAGCGACTTTTTTTTTTTTGATAGAGACTGACATAAATTGTTCAACCCAAACTGTAAATGTGTAAATGGTGTGTTCAATAAAGTAATAAAAACATATACTTTGTTTTATTTGAGCAGACTGTGTTTCCCCTTTGTTGTGACTGCAGATCAGATTATCTAACCAATTTATGCTGAAATTCAAGTTCAAAAAGTTTCCATATTTGCCTTGAAAACGCCTTGCAGTGTTGTTTTGTTTTTGTTTAGAAAAAGACAAATGAGCACTGAATTAATGCAGTCTTTTAACAAAGGTAAAATTTGCGATTTATTATACTATAAATCAACACAGTCTCATGAACGCAGTGGCACATGGCACTATGGAAGCATGGTATTGTGGTTTACAGAAGAAACTGCAGAAAAATTTAAGAACAACCCCCAACAGACACATACTAACACTGACTGCAGTTGTTTTCATATCATGTGTCTCTACAGACCACGATACTCTAATATCATCTTTGCAATTATCTTAAGTTGATTGCAGACACCTGAACTTCTGAAGAAAATGTTTGTTTTGTTTGTTTGTTGCTTTTGGCATCTGGTTGGTGAGTAACAAACATGTTTTAATGGTTTGAATCAATATCACCCGTGAGTCTAGTGTGTGATTTTAATCAGTGCTTTAGTTTTTAAGTGAGGATATTAGAATTCTAACCTCAGTTAATTGTTTCTATCTGACAGTACAACATTATCACTGTTAACTGTGTAAAGATCTACTGAATGTATTCTGCACTAAATAAAATCAATGTACCACTAGAATTTTTAGTCTGGAAACCATCTTACTTAATCCTGTAAAACAAAGATTTACTTGTCTACAAAGCAAAGGCTAACTGTATGAATACACAGTGTAACTGACTTCGGGAATGGTTGTAACATGGGTCACTTGTAACACATCCAATTTCTCAAACATGGAACAAGTTACAAATCACTTAATTCACTTTACACAAACTCAGTTTAGTACATATTCCACATGTAAGGAAGTACAGTAGAGCCCTGTAGCAGACACCGCAGATTTGAACTAATTTTGAAGTAAGAAAGTAACTTTTTATCCTTCATTTGTTTTTTGGACGGCAGTCTCTACTTTGCAGTTAAACTCATCAAAGTTAAATTATGTTTATTGTGTGTCTGTGTAGATATTTTTCATGCGATTTGTTATTGAATACTTGAATTTCAGTATGCCTTGGTTTCGGAAAAGAAAGATAAAACAAGGGGTGTCTCTCAATGTGTTCAATATCAAATTTTTATGGTCAATTACTATGACTGACATAAACAAAAATGTTTAAACACACACACACACACACGTTATTGAGTGTAATTATCATGATGCACGATGAAGCCAAGAAAATCAAGTTCATTTCTAAAGTGCATACAGTTTAAATAATTTCACAGCAGCTTCACAATATATCAAATAATGCTGTAAAGCAGCTCTAAAAAATCAATAGTGTCATTACTGTATACAGCTCAAATAAGTTCAGTGTTTCAGTTCAGTTACATAACTGTAAAATTAATCATTTGTACATACTGTATATACAGTGTACATGTGCATATGCAGATATGAGTTGCTAATTCTTTATGCAAAAATACAATTTTTAGAAGAGTTAACATAGTTTTGAAAGAAGTGTTTGCTTTTGCAAGACGTTTTGCATGTTATGTGTGTGTTTTGTGGTTTTGTGTGTAGAGTGTTAAGAAATGGAGCCATATTTTCAAAAACTGTTTGTAAGCATTTTGAAAAAAAAAAAAACCCTGTTAATAAAAAGCGTTCACAATCCTTCTTTTTTTTTTTTTTCTTCCATAATCCTTGTTGAGTAATGTTATATCTCACCCTGGTGAATATCAAATGTTACATCTCACCCCAGGGTGTGTTAATGTACAACTAACCTGGAATACAGGGTGAATTGTAACATTTCACTCCTCGTGTTTGAAACTAAACCATGCATTTTGTATTTGTGCAGCAAAGATAACAGCTACACCATTTAATAGCAGACACTTGTAACTAGTTTGAATAAAATCTTTAATGCACTGGCTTAAAAGATCTCCATGATACAGACAGAAATGTCAAAAATTTTGCAACCATCCCCAATTTCCCTCATATTAGTTTATTTGGGTAATTTGTGAGCATTTTAATTGGACTGTAATCATTAAGCACCTCTGAGTTTGAAATGTGTGTCTCACCTTGAAATGACTGTTCATTATAACAGTCAAACCAAATGAAACATTGTTTTGTTGTTTTGATGGTTGTTTCAATCTTGTATTGAAACAATGATTATGTGAAAGAAAACATACAACTTATTTTTTATCAGTTTATCAGTTTGAATAGTGAAAACTATTTGAAAACTATATGATTTTTTTTTCAAGTGTCCAAAGATCCATCTAACTAGACTCAAATCAACTCAAATACTCACTAAAACTGCAGTCCTCAAAACCTCACAATAATGTCAAAACCAAGTATTTCCAAAGTTTTTAATCATCTCAAAACAGAAACAAGCTTAAAGCTTAATTCAACCATCACTGAGATATTTGTTTTACTTTAATAACAAGTACAATGTGTAAATGAGAAACTGTCTCTGTTCTTCAGGTGTGTTTGCTGATCCAGATGCAGTGAAGCCAGTGTCAGTGACGGAGGGAGATTCTGTCACTTTAGAATCTGGTGTTACTGAAATACAGAAAGAAGATCGAATTCTGTGGAGATTTGGACGTGCAGAGACTCTTACATCAATAGCTTATATTAATAAAGAGGATGAAATCTTCAACACATCTCTTGGTGATGCTGTGGGATTCAGGAACAGACTGAAGCTGGATCATCGGACTGGATCTCTGATCATCACAAACATCAGAACCACAGACTCTGGACTTTATCACATAAACATAAAAGCTACAAAAGAGACCACAAACAGATTCAATGTTATTGTCTATGGTGAGTAGAAAAGCTCAGGCTCGTTTGCTCTTTTTTACAGTTAGGCCAGTGATGTAACTATTATCATACTGTACATAACACTTGATGGGCTTCTGTCACTGCCACAGTTTAAAGGAACAAATGCAAATACATGAAAACATAACACTAATTTTTGTTTTAAAATCTGATGTTCTCAAGGCTTCTTTTCACAAACAGTGTGTTTGTCATCTGTCCTATACTATCTCTAAAGTAGCTTCACAAAATGCTTAATTGTATTAATTTATAATTAAAAGTTAAACTAAATTATACAAAAAAAAAAAAAAAAAAACACACACACAAAAAAAAAAAAACAACAACTTTGGAATAAATAACTTGGCAACCACCCCATAGCAATGTGGGAGTAAGTTTTGCACAGACACTACTCACATCTTCTTCAAAAAATTTACAAATATATTTTGATATTGTTTGAGTCATTATTAAATGAGCCATAAATAAATGAGTCCCTTTCGTATTTCAGGAAGTTTTAATGTACAGTGTTGCACATATATACATACACACTTTTTTCCATGGATGAGGTACATCAGATACAAATACAAAGCGTCTTATAAGACAAGTGCAAAAGACTAAAATGAGGCCATTCTTTAATTTATTTTAGTTTTTTTAATAGGGTCAACAACAAATATTGTTGGATCCACAGGCATGAGATCAATCAACCATTAATATCTACACTGCTGCCTAACTCCAGAAACATGTAAAAATGAACTGACCCCAGAAAATCACTTTTAAAAAATGATCTGGCGTAACTTATTCCCTACATATTCTTAATTACATAACATTCTTATTACAGCTCGTCTGCCTGTTCCTGTCATCAGCAGTAACTCTTTACGAGATCCTTCATCATCACAGCAGAATTGTTCATTGTTGTGTTCAGTGGTGAATGTGAGTCATGTGACTCTCTCCTGGTACAAAGGAAACAGTTTATTGTCCAGCAACAGTGTGTCTGATCTCAGCATCAGTCTCTCTCTACCTCTGGAGGTTGAGTGTCTGGATGATTCCTACAGCTGTGTGCTCAACAATTCCATCAGCAACCAGACCACACATATCAACACTGAACTTTGTCACACATGTCCAGGTGTGAAAGGTAAAATTTCACACCATATTTTGACCACAACACCTTCATCTGAATGGCACATATTTCAGGCATAGCCAACTCTGCTTCATTACACCTTCCCACTATTTCCGATCATTCCTCAACACCTTGATTACCTGGTCCAGGTGTGTTTGAGGTTTGAACTAAACTCTCCATAATTGTATCATTCCTGGAGCAGGATTGGTTACCTCTTGTTTAAATGCATTGACACAAATAAACATAGTAGATATTATACTATGAACATGATGTTCAAATATTTAATTATTAAAAAAAAAGACAAATTATTATACAAATTTGATACCAAAAAATAATTCAACATGAAATTTAAAAATATGAAATATGAAACTCATATTATACATCACATGCATTCACTCACACTAATGACTCTCTTTAGCTGTTACAGTGCCAATCCGACAGTCTACTCCACAGTCGTCCTCACAGTCATCCTCTTCACGTCCTCTAGAATCTTCGTATCCAAACTCTGCATTGCTGATCTCTGTTGCTGCTGCTGTTGCTGGATCTCTGTTGACTGTAGCTGCAGTTGGGATGATCTGGATCTGCAGAAAACACAGAAAAACTGATCAAGAAGGCAAGTGTTACCCACTGCTGATACATCTGTAAAAAATAATATAAGATATACTTTATATATACAAGGATATACTTTAAAAATATACCTGAAATGAAAAATCATTGTTAAAGAAACCAGTCTAAAATCTCAGATGTTAAGACTGAGTTCTATTATTCTAATGCATCTATTCTTGTTGTTAGAAACAGTTCAGACTCATGAGGAAGAGATCACTTATGCTGATCCAATATTCTACAAAAGAAATGTGCAAAAATCGGTAAGATCATTATTTACTGTCATCTGTGCCTTACCCTTAAAGGGCACCTGCCCCTTTTTACAAAATGTAATATTGGTCTTGGGTGTCCCCAGAATGTGTCTGTGACGTTTCAGCCCAAAATACCCAACAGATCATTTGTTATAACAGCTGGAAAATTTCATTTTTGGGGTGTGTCTAAAAAAGAGCTGATTTGGAGTGTATGGCTTTAAATGCAAATGAGCTGCATATTTCGCCCCGTATCCAGAGGAGGGCATCGCGTTTATGTCTCTCTGCATTGCATATCTACAGCAATAAACAGCCAGAAGCAACATAACAGAGCGAGAGAACCGGTGTTCAGCCATACATATGGGAAGTGAAATGCACTGAAAGTGGGACGAAACAGCGCGACGTTACAGAGCTTGCGCCGTGCTGAGCTGTCATCGGTGCGGATCAATGGACTGAGCTGTGCTACCAAAAGAATCTCGTGCTACGAACTGCGCAAACTAATCTCACAAGCGCGCCGCTGATCAGTTAAAAATACTTAATGTAAGCACACAAATACAGTTAAAAGGCTAAGCACTATAACAACATGACATTCACAAAGGAGTCTGGAGTGATACACGGTTTAGGTAGATTTTGAGGTGCATTACCTTGAAAAATGAAAGTAATCCACAGCGTCCTCAGCAGCTCAGATGTTGGGAGAAAATGAAGACTGTTATGTTCAGTCTCACATGCAAACAGAGCATTGGGATTCCTTGCAAGACATTGTTGACGTTACAGCAGCTCGAACGCAGAGAAAATGGAGGACAGCTTACAACCGCTGAGGATGGAAGCTATGGCAACGCAGAACTGTCAATCAACCCCTGTGGCCCGGCCCTACACAATGTGATGTCATACTGCATGAGAGTCAAAACGGCAGGCCTAGTGAGACTGACTTGGTTAAAAATTGAGGAGTGTAGGGTGGTTGTGTTGAGATGGTCCTCACTGCAGAACACAAGATCAGGGGGGTGTGGTTGGATCCAGATTCAACTCCTCCCACCTTACATATACCTAAACCTACCCGTCTCCACCCCCTGATCCCTAAACCCTAGATGTGGATCCAACCACGCCCCCTGGATCTTGTTTTCTGCAGTGAGGGGCTTGGTTGTGTTCACACACTGTCAACACACATTTATGTCCAAACACCATGCAAAAGTGGATGTTGCATAATAAGTGCCCTTTAAGTTTAAAGCATATTCAATTTGTTCCATAATTTTGCTCAACCTTTTTTCTAACAAAAATACTAATAATTTGAAATGAAGTTACATAAATTTTACAACATATTCAGATTTGTAGTGACATTCCCTATACAAGAAACCCTGTGTGATTCTGGAGAACTCAATGAGAACTGACTTCATACATCTACTGAAGACCCATTGCTTCACTAGGATTGAAGTCATTTGAGCATGAAGAAGTTAGAAGTTAGTTTTGTAAAAAGATTGCGCAGCACAGATGGTTAACATGAAAACGGGAAGTGGAGGAAAAAAAAAAACTTTAGTGTGAAACAATAAAGCTGAAAAAACCACTATCATGAAAACAAAGCAATTGTGCAAATGTTAGGTCACATCAGTCCAGTGCTCTAGGTCTGCTCTTAATCTCTAATACCAAGACTATTCAAATTTACTTTATCAAGCCTACTGAACCACTTCAGTTTAATGAATTTACAAATAAAACAATACTGCATGAAAACTAAATATCATAACAAAAAATAATAATAAATCACTTGCTACAGTTCTATTTTTAACACTACAGAACTGTACAACAAAAACAATCTTCAAGTCCGTTTAGCATTGAAAATCATTTTCACAAAAAAAGATTGTGAGAAAGTTTATAAAAGTAATTCGATATAAAGTCTCAATTATAAGAACTAACTAGTTTTTTTTTAAAGTTATTTTCCACTAAAAAAAAAAAAAAAAAAAAAGAATAACTTTTGATTTGAAGACATTTATTTCATTATGAAAGAAAAGCAGGAAAAAAATACATATAGAGTGCAGGATCTCTAAACGTCAGATGTAGCATAAACACTTTTAACAGTTAATGTCAGAGTTCAGTGTATTTTTGCTTTTTAGAATGAGTGCTGTTAAACTGGA
Organism: Acrossocheilus wenchowensis; assembly: GCA_029620275.1. Classification (NCBI taxonomy): domain Eukaryota; kingdom Metazoa; phylum Chordata; class Actinopteri; order Cypriniformes; family Cyprinidae; genus Acrossocheilus; species Acrossocheilus wenchowensis. Next base: position 609,118 of record JAJUBA010000173.1, read on the forward strand.
AATGGAAAGAAAATATGCAAATATTTCTGCTGAGTTAAGCAAGTATGTGTGGGAGAATTACAACGTGAGAAATAAGAAATAGAGTCCGTGAAATAACAAGGTTGTTAAATATTGATGGTAAAATCTGAATTAAAACTCAAGTGGGCTGCTTTAATGTACAGTCAGATCCAACTAAGATGTTACTCATGTCTCCTGATAAATTTTGTGTAGGATAGCATTTACTGAAACAATCTGAACAATATGAATTAAATGAGACCTCTCAAGTGTATACATTTGGAATCATTTACATATAGTTTTTTTTTCTCAGAATGCTGATAACAACCACACCAAAAGTAAAGTCCTGTTCACATCAAGACGAATGTTCAGTGAAAAAAATTCAATGGGATAAGCATTTAATTTTAAATTAATTTTATTTTTGTAATGAATTTTATTAACAGATAATAAAATAGAGGTGTTTTAATCAGTTTTATATCGCAATGAAAATATTCTTATCTTAAAAATATTGGTGAAAATGAGTTGAACATTCATATTGTGTGAACAGGCCTTTATATGTTATCAAGCACAAGGCCTACAGAAAAACAATATCTGTCCTTAAAAAAAAAACAATATCTGACCTCTCAAACTGTTAAAAAGCAGAGCATTAACAATGGTTGACTCTTTTCTTATCTCATGGGCATGTCTCTTTGTGTCTTCTGTCTTTGTGTTTTCCAACAGGAGGATGAGGTTGTGTATGCAGGTGTCGTCACGAGACGTTGAACCAGTTCCTCTTTAATGATGCAGTGATCACAGTCAGTACGGTTTACATGCATGCTATGGTGACAAAACTGTGTTTCAGGGCAAAATAAATAAATAAATAAATAAAGTTGTCTGTGTATAGGCCAAATATTATTACATTCAGAAATAATGTTAAATACTCGATACTTGATATAGCAGTGTGACAGTGAAAAATATACATAAAACAAACAATTTATATTGCCATTTATTAAAAAATAACATTTATTATAAACACCAAGCCTAAACAAATTTAAAGTGAATTACTGGCATGTGAAAAATGTGCTATATATTAACTTGATGTGCCTTACCTTACCTGTATTAAATTTAAATGTGAGACATATAAACTTAAACCCATGTGGTAATGTGTACAAACAGACTAGTAATGTTAATGTGTAATTCACCAACAATTGCGTTAACTGATATTCACTTAATGTTAATGATGCAAATATTAAAGGAGAAAAATAATGTTTGTAGTATAAATAACTCAAAAAAAGAAGGGAAAAAAGGGACAGAGCGTTAGATGAGTGAGGATTTGGGAAGAGAAACAACAGGTTGTATGTGTAGACCAATGCAATATTGTTATAATTGTGAAAAATCAAATGAGCATCTTACAAAACAGAATTCAAAGCTAATCTAGCTTAATCCAAATTTATTAACTCGCATACCTCTATCGTTCAGCACAAATGCATTTTTGCAAGTTTCTATTTTTGTGATGTAACATTTGCTAATCTATTATTTATTGTAAATATACAGTATGTTTTATGTCAAGTCAAGTCATCTTTATTCATATAGCGCTTTTAATAATACAGATTGTGTCAAAGCACTTAACAGTATCAAATTGCAGTAATGTATAATAAGATTAAACACTCAATTTTCAGTTAAAGGCATTTCCTTATTGAATTCAGAGATGTCATTGTCTAGCTCAGTTTAGTTTAAATAGTATCTGTGCAACCAAATCGGCGATAATCGCTAGAAATTAGGTGTCCCCAACTGAGCAAGCCAGAGGCGACGGCGGCAAGGAACCAAAACTCCCTCTGAGACAGAATGGAGAAAAAAAAAACCTTGGGAGAAACCAGGCTCAGTCGGGGGTCAGTTCTCCTCTGACCAGACGAAACCCGCAGTACAATTCCAACCGCAGCCATGTCAGATTGTGTAAAGGCCTTATCTGATTCCCGTGGTCTTGTCCCGGTGGAGCATTTTAATTTCTAATTTAATGTATTTGTTATATTTGTGTTTGATTCATTATTTGAAGTTTTTAATTTATATGATTTATACATTTGCTATAATTGTAATGTATAGTTTAATGCATTTATTGTTTCTCTGTGTATTTTTATAATATTTATTTGTTTGTCTTGTAAATGTTTGTACTAACATTTAAACTTTACATGTTAATTGCATCAGATAGGCCTAAGTAGCTTTGGAATAAATCACAGCATGTATCAGATAATAAAATGTAACTAGTATTGTGGGAAATACAGGTATTTTAGGTGTTTGGTGGGGTAATTTTGATTGATTTGATTACTGTGATCCTGCATGTTAATGCATGTTTCAGTTATATAAAGGCCAAAAGGTCAAACATATTCACATACAGAAAAAGCTGAGCATCATGGGGCATTAACCAAATTTTATTCAAGATTTTAATCAGGTAACTCTTTTTTACAGATTATGTGCATTTATAATATATATAATGTCCTCTGAGCTCTTAAAGGTGCAGTAGGAGATCTCGGAAAATGCTAACTTTAGCCTGATAGCACTGAAAGCGAACGCCCCACCCTCCCTGCAATCACCGTCCAAAGCCACGCCCCCTGAACGCACATACGCTCAAAGAACAGAATACCAGAGACAACATTAAATTACTACAATAGGCTACATCAACGGATTCCAATTACAGTCCTCGCGCCCTCCCTGCTCTGCACATTTCAGATGTATATCTTATCACGTCCGACAGTTGTTCTGTTCGACCGTAAGTCATAAATGCCCTGCGAAGTGGACATCACCAGATATTCCGCCATGATTCCAGTTCAAACCGAGCGTTTATGTTCCATACAAAGGGCATTAAAGTGTGCAAGACGTGAATTTAAATTGTATTTATTTACAGAGGTATATTATGTCACACTTCACACTTCTCTTTCGTCTGTGTGTCTGCACAGCGTGCGTGAACGCTCTGATGACGCATCCTGTCTGCGCGAACAGGGTGCGCAGAGGTATGCTAATACATACGTTGACAGGCAGGTAGCAAAGCCAATTAAAACGCTCGGATCGAGCGTTTTGATTGGACAAACATTTCTTGGTCCTACGCCTTCCACAGAATATATAAATACAGATAAATACATTTAAGGGCTTTTCACACTGGATTTAACCCCGGGTTATCGTCGTTCTAAACACCGCTTTTAACCCCGGGTAAAGACACGTTTCACACCTGTAATTTGAAAGCGGTGTTAACACCGCATTTTACCCGGGGTTATGAAACCCTGCTCCGGAGCAGGGTTAGCACCGCATTTGTGGTGTAAACCCCGCATTGTGGTGCTAAGTTTGTTCAGCGTGAAACAAAGCAGTGTTTGCCATTTGCTGCTGGACGCTTGACAACAGACAGCCAATAAGAAATTGAGCAGCGAGGCGCGTCGTGTAAACTGCAGTTGGTGAGAAGATAATATCAAAAGACGCAAAGCTTGTGAACTGGAGTGAATATTATTATTATTATTATTATTATTATTATTATTATTATTATAAGTTTATTTGAATAGGGACAATACAATAAACATGATTCCAGACAAAGACTGGAAAAAAATGCACTGCACACAGAGATTATAGCAGAAGCTAATTTGCATCTCATGTCCCTAGAAAGGCTTTTCTATAAAATCAATACATGTAAAAATAACCAAAATAATTATAATAAAATAACTAACTCTACCTTAAACTAACATAACTAATCCATCATACAATATATTCACACATTACAAACAGAATACAAGACAGCAACATACCCAAGTTTTATAGACTCTTCCAATCTTAAATAACTAGTAAGGAACCATATGAATATTCAAATATGCGTACAGGTCTGATTTATTTTAAGCCAGCGTTTAACCATCAATGTAAAAGACTTTATATCATGTATCCCTTTAAATTCATTTGGCAACATATTCCAAAGTTGTGACCCCTTTACAGAAAATGCTCTTTGCCCTTGTGATGTTCTACAAAACCCATGCAATCCTACAGTTTCCAACCTCTGTACTCCTAGTAGTTTGTCCTTTTACAACATGTCTGTTTACCAAATTACATAAAACAGAGGGTGCCTTATTATGCAAACATTTAAAAATCAATTTCACATATGCTAAATTTATCAAATTTGTTAAAAAAAAGCATATGCCATTTCTTTAAAATATGACAATGATGCCAATGGTTTGGCTTCTTATACACTATTTTTAGAGCCCGATTACACAGCATTTCAATTTTCCTAATTAAAGAATTACTAGTTTGAGACCACACTATAATACAATATGAGATACGGGACAAAATCATTGTATGCAGAAACAAATGAGCTGCCTCAGTTGTAATATAATACCTAATAAGTTTTTTTAAGCCTCGTCGCAAGTATATTCATCGCGGATCAAGACGGAATTACAATTATGATTACTCAAACTCTATAAAGTCCTTCTGGTCATCATCTTCGCGTTCGACAAGGAAATCGGAACGAACTGCGGATCACTCTGTCCTCGCCCATCTAGGCAAGTCAACAATCACTGAATCTACAACGAACGTTTTTACGTTTGGATTACTTAACATTCGTTCAATCAACAACAAAGCGCCGTTGGTTTGGGATCTACTGAAGGATTGTAAGTTTGATTTCCTCTGTTTGACTGAGACATGGCAGCAACACAATGATTTTTCTCAGCTGAATCAGTCCATTCCTCCAGGTTTTTCTTATGCTTGTCAACCCCGAGTCTCGGGTCGAGGAGGTGGCTTAGCAATGCTTTACAATAAGAAATGGAAGGTCTCTACTATAGCTGTACCTTCCTACGCTACTTTTGAATCTATGGTGCTACAAGTTAATGGACCAGTACCCACTATCATAACAACTGTTTACCGTCCACCTAAATATAATACTAACTTTTTAACTGAACTTTCTGCTTTTTTAACTTTATTATGTTCTGTTTCTCCAAATGTGATTATGGTTGGTGATTTTAATATCCATGTTGATAAAACTACTGCTACTGATACAAAAGACTTTCTATCATGTTTGGATTGCTTTGGACTGAAACAGTTTATTGATTTTCCAACTCATTCAAAAGGTCACACACTTGATCTTATTTGTTGTACTGGGATATCACCTTTTGATTGTAGTTCACGTGATCTGTCTATATCTGATCATAAACTTGTGTTTTTCAGGGCCAAATTAATTGTATCAAAAATAGCTCAAAGCCGTACTATCACATTTCGCAATATTAAGAACATTGATTTGTCTGTGTTTTCCAATGAAGTTGATAACTTGTCGAACACTGTTGGATTACTTAGCCTGGATGAGTTGACTTCTTATTACAACGACCAGTTGCGGAATGTTTTAGATGTCGTTGCACCTGTTAGAACTCAGATTGTCTCATTTGCTCATTCTGCTCCATGGTACACTCCTGAGTTACGTCTGTTAAAGGCCAAGGGGCGTCAACTAGAGCGTTTATATATGAGATCAGGTTTAATTGTGCACAAGGAAATGTATGATCACCACATCAGAGACTATAAGGATGCCCTTTCTACTGCTAAAACAAATTATTATGCCAATTTGATAAACTCTGGTGGTGGGAATACAAAAATACTGTTCTCTACAATGAATAATATTTTGCGACCACCAGATGCTTTCTCATTACATTCGCATTCTAATTCTACATGTGATACTTTTATGAATTATTTTAGTGATAAAATCGAAACTATTCATAAGAATTTAACACCTAATAATGGAGCATGTGGTTCAATCTTCTCTCTTTACGATGCGTCCGCCCTAACTGCTTTCTCTAGTTTTTATTTGCCTACAGCAAATGAAATAGCTCAATGTGTTCAGAAATCTAAATCTACTACCTGTCAGTTAGATCCTATTCCCACACATCTTGTTAAGTTTTGTCTACCTTCTTTATTACCCTTGATAACTCAAATTATACATTCTTCTCTCATTACTGGTACTATTCCTTCATCCTTTAAAGTAGCAGCCATAACTCCCATACTTAAGAAACCTGGTGCGGATTGTAATAACCCTGAAAACTTTCGACCCATATCTAATCTACCTTTTCTTTCTAAACTACTGGAAAAAATTGTTGCTCAGCAGGTACATACTCATTTAATGGAGAATAACTTGTTTGAGCAATTTCAGTCTGCTTATCGTCCATATCATAGCACGGAGACAGCACTCATTAAAGTCACAAATGATTTGTTAATGGCTGCAGATTCTGGACTTTTATCAATACTCATTCTTCTCGATTTAACTGCAGCTTTCGACACCATCTCACATAGCATTTTATTGGAGAGGTTGATTTCTATTGGGATCACTGGTGTATCCCTTGATTGGTTTAAATCATATTTATCTGGTCGGACTCAGTTCGTTCAAATAAAACATTTTAAGTCGCGGATATCTCAGATAACCAGTGGTGTGCCTCAAGGTTCAGTCCTGGGCCCTCTTCTGTTTATAGTGTATTTACTACCTCTAGGACAGATTTTCCGTAAATTTAATATAAATTTTCACTGTTATGCAGATGACACACAGCTTTATATATCTTCGAAGCCCAGTTCAGTATTGCCGTCTTCCTCTCTTTTGCTCTGTCTTTCTGAAATTAAAGCATGGTTTACATGTAATTTTCTCAAAGTTAATAGTGCGAAAACTGAAATTTTATTAGTAGGTACTAAATCAAAACTGCGTAATTGTGGAAGTTTTACACTTACTATTGACAACTCTGTAATTTCACCTTCTTCTCAGGTTAAGAGTCTGGTGTCATCCTTGACAGTACTCTGTCTTTCGAGGCACATGTAAATAATATTACACGGTCCGCATATTACTATCTGCGAAATATTAATCGTCTTCGACCATCTCTTTCTGTTAATGGTGCTGCTGTCCTCGTGCATGCATTGGTTACCTCTCGAATTGACTACTGTAACTCTCTGCTCAGTGGTGTTTCACAGAAATTAATTCATAAACTTCAGATGGTTCAGAATTCAGCGGCTCGGATCATCACACGAACACCGTTGAATGAGCATATTACTCCAGTTTTAAGGCACCTTCATTGGCTTCCAATCAGATATCGTATTCAATTTAAGATTTTACTTTTTACTTATAAGGCCCTTTATAATCTAGCACCTTCTTATCTTAGTGAACTTCTTCGTGTGTATGTACCTACTCGATCCCTCAGGTCTTCTGCTTCTTTGACTCTTGTTGTACCATCTGTACGTTTAACCACCATGGGAAGTAGAGCCTTTAGTTGTACTGCTCCGACACTTTGGAATACTTTACCTCAAGATATACGTAATAGTCTTAGTCTTTCAATTTTTAAATCGCGTCTTAAAACTTATTTTTTTAGATTAGCCTATCCTGAGTGATTTTAGGTAGGTTGTTGTGTATTGATGATTGTATGATTGTTTATTGTGTTGTTCTTTCCTTCTGTTTAACTATGTATTTTATCACTGTAAGGTGTCCTTGAGTGTCTTGAAAGGCGCCCACAAATAAAATGAATTATTATTATTATTAAGTTTAAAACAATTTAAGTTCATCTTAACTATTTTTGACAGCCTATGTATATGTTTATCAAATTTAAGTTGTGAGTCTAGAACTACTCCTAAAAAACTAACTTAATTTACCTCCTCTATTTCTTTGTTAAGTATCTTAACCTTTATTTTTTCGGTTTTCTTTCTATTAGAAAAACACATAAAAACAGTTTTCTTAACATTTAAGGTAAGATTATTTTCCTTGAGCCATCTAGATATCTTTTCCATTTGCTCATTTAAAAGTGCAGCAACCTTAGCTGATGATTTAGCAGATGTATATATCACTGTATCATCCGCGTAGAGCCGACATTCAACATCTGGGCAACTACATGGCAAATCATTAATAAACAAACTAAAAAGCAATGGACCTAAAATTGAACCTTGAGGTAAGCCCATTTTATTCCTTATAAACAATGATTTTGTATCCTCAATTTTTACACACTGTTCCGTTTGTTTTAAGTAAGAGGTGAACCACTCAATTGATTGCTTACTAAAGTTAAATGTACTAAGTTTAGATATCAAAATAGTATGATTAACTGTGTCAAAAGCTTTTTTTAAATCAATAAAAACAGCACCCATTACATGCCCCTGATCCAAAGAAGATCTAGCCTTTTCTAAAAAATAACAGATAGCTGTTTCTGTAGAATGCCTCGGTCTAAAACCAAATTGATGCTGATGAAGGAGTTTATTACTTTCTAAATAATGTATTAATTGTTCAGCCACAACTTTCTCTAAAAACTTAGACATTACCGGTAAAATTGATATTGGACGATAATTTGAGATCATACTAGAATCTCCAGATTTGTAAATTGGTATGACAACAGCCTTTTTCCAAATTTTTGGGAACTTACATTCTCTGATTGATATATTTACCAAATGGGTTAATGGAGGTATCAACAAGGAGCTATATTTTTTTAATAAAATTAATATCTAAATTAAAAATATCCTTTGCGGTTGAATTTGGTAAAATTTTTATAATTTCAGTTATTTCATTTTCATCAGTCTCCTTAATACTAAATGAATTTAATGCCTCAGTCTCAACCCTATTTTCTAATACTGTCAATTTGAAATTTTGAGCCAATTCATCTACTTAACGAATAAAATATACATTGAACTCGTGTGCCAGCGTTGCTTTATCATTTATTACTTTACCATTTAAATTTAACTCTTTAACTACATTTTGATTATGAGTCTTATTTACTAAATTATTTAGTTGTTTCCATAAAACTGTACTTTGTCCTCTAGCTCTCTCTATTAATTGTGTAAAATATAATAATTTTGACTTCCATAATTCTTGTATTACTTTATTTCTTAAATCTCTGTAAATTAAATTATCTGCATTTAGTTTAGAAGATAAAGCAGTTTTTAAAGGGGTCATATAATGCCATTTTTGTACAAGCTAATATGATTCTTTAGGGTCTAAATTGAAAGTTTGTAATATACTTTAATTAAAAATTCTCATTAGTATTGTAAGAAAACACTCATTTTACCTGCTCAAAAACAGCTCTGTTTCCAGCACACCGTTTTAGTGCGTGTGTGTTTAAATGCTAGTGAGCTTTGCTCGCCCCGCCCCTCTGTTCTGTGGGGCGTTTTTGACAACACACCTGAGCTGTATCTGAAATCGCTCACTCGTTCACTCATTCACTAATCCCTATATAGTGTAAGGCAGTTGAGTGGACTATATTAGAAAGGAGTGAACGAAATGAAGTGAACGGATTCGGACGGTGACGTGTACACTGCGCGTGAGACTTGGCTGTTGCAAAAACATCTTAGATGTACTTTTATATTTCATGTACCTCATTTTAGAAAATAATATTAATAGCAATAACACTTAAAATGACTATTGTAATCAGCTTTGTGGTTTCATTGATGGTATATTATTCATTTGTTCTGTAATATGGTCATAATCATTAAATACTATTAAAATATTGTCAACAAAAATAAACTCACATCAGCACATATTAATAAATTGTATGTATTTACTGTTTGTAGTATCTTGAAACTCTCCCGAGCAGCGTTTTTGCACTCAAATAATATGGCAATAGAGCGCCCTCAGGCGACCGTTAATTTGACATCAGAATGAATACACTACCAACGAACATTTTTTAAAATCCACCAAATTCATCATTTTTGCAAATTAAACGGCATCTCCCGTTCAAACTCGCTCGCTCCCGCTCGCTCTAACAGCTCGTCGGTTCTCCGCATTGGATTGTGGGAAATAGTGCTTCAGCGAGTGTACATCGGTTGTACACTCGAAATCAGAATGCATTGTGGGTAAAAAGTAGTGAACGAATGTAGGGAATGAAGTCGTTCACTCAGAATTCAGACAGCACTACAAAATGGCTGACACCCGATATAGTGCACTATATAGTGGATAGGGAGCGGTTTCAGACACAGCTCTGGAGTGTTGCCTTGACAACAGTTGAGGGTATATTTTGAAGAATGGCAGTAAATATGTGATCAGATAACATAACTTATTCTGGCATAATATTGAAAAACATCAATTAGAGTATTTATAGTCTTGGATCATATGCATTTGCAGGATGTAAACAGTATTTTGCAGGTATTGTGTTACCATTAATTTTCATGCAGTTATAACTGTTTTTTATTTATTTAAATTTTTTACATTACTTCTTAACAGACACCGTTATAAACCATCTACAAAAGTAAGCTTAGTGTAGTGTTATCATGTTAACTTTAATACCTGCGTACACAGTTTGTAATAACACAATAACCATAACGTTTTGTTCATTATAAACGTGGGATTATTAATTATATTGAGAACGTCGTAAATAGAAAACATGCGTGTACCCTGAATGTAAACATTAGCCACATACATCGTGAAGCGTGCTAGCGATTTGCAAAGATTAATATAAAGATTAATATAAAGGTTAATTAAATGTTACACTCACTTCTTCTGGAGGTTCAGCAGGAACACGAATAGTTGGTACCGATCCTTTTTTCAGGAGCAGCTTCTTAGCAAAACCAGCTTTATACTGACCTTCATTTATAAAGCAGTCTGGTGAAAAATGATTCGCGGTTCGGACTTAGGAACATCAAAATGACTGCTGTGTTCATTATTGCACCCGAGAACAGAACACCACAATCGCTTAGACGCCATTCTGCTCATAGACAGCTCCAGCGTATATCAACAATGACGCGCGGACTATGATTGACAGCTCGCTCACGAGCAAGGGCGGGTCTGTGTTGAAACACTGCTGTCAATCAACCATCGTGGGAGGGGCGTCCGACCGTGTGGCGTCACACGGTCGAACGGCTTGATTTGAGACAGGGTAAAACAAATAAGGAGATTAAAAAAAAAACACTGGATGGATTTTTATCATTTTATGATGGTTGTGTACAGGCACTGCTAACACACATTTCAGTACAATCAACTTGTAAAAGTGCATGTACCATTATATGACCCCTTTAACATATTATCTCTTTTTTTCATAAGACTATGGATGTCACTGTTCAACCAAGGTAACAATATTCTTTTTCTTGAACTTTTATGAGAGGTATAATACTTATTTAACAAATTAGTCACATTTTCCGTTAGAGAAGTGCAACACTGGTTTACTTAATTTAAATGTAAAATATTACTCCAATCAGCATCGTTCATTTCCGATTCAAACTGACTTACTCTTGATTTTGGTAACCCAAACTTAAGTCTATTGGGTCTCTGATTTTTGAACTGCTGTAATTGTTGTTTAGTTAGTTTCCTTGCTGTTAATACCATATTATGGTCTGATAGACCTGTCAATAGATTATAAGTTTTTATGATACGCTCTTCCCTATTTGTAAAAACAAGATCTATTACAGTCCTACTATTGCTAGTAATTCTAGTTGTTTTTTTAATTAACTGATATACGTCTGTTAATGAATAGCCAAGGTTTACAGTTAACCCCGAGGCATAGTATGAGCAGTGTTAAACGTGATTACAGATAATCCAGGATTCCACCTATCCAGGGTTAACAATTTCAAGTGTGAAAAGCCCTTTAGACCACTTAACTTAATGATTGCTATCAGGATGTGAAGAGACTTTCAACCAGAATAACAAAAAAATGTTTCTGAAGACAATCACCTATGGCACCTTTAAGAACTCCGCAATCCCATAATTCATCTACATGCAACAGACATTTGCATACATTGAGCAAACATTTCAAATATACCACATATTCTTGCAAAAAGCACAAAGTTACATGTGAAATCAGGACTCGCAAAATCGGTAGTCTAACATCCCGGGGCTGTTGTATATTCCAGTCGGGCTACCAAAATATATAATTTATATCATGATATAAAATTCCGTCCTTGATTCACATTGTTCACTTGCTTGTAGGGGTGAAATGGATTGTAGATGATCATTTGCATGTGTTGCCAATTTAAACACTAAAGCGTTTTTACACCACTAAAGCGCATGAAGAGGCTAAGGAGAATTCAATTCAAGCAAACAAACTGCTTGGCAAATATTCTCATAAACAAAGTCGGTTATGTCTTACGTGAATGTAACCAGTGGAGAAAGAAATCGCATGTGTATCATAATACTGGATCTTTGTAATTGGTCAGCCAATTACAAAGTGTTGCGTGATTCATTTTAATACTCTCCTCCCATAAATTTTGCGTCTGAAAGGGAAACTCCTACACATGCATATTCAATAAGTTCAGTCGCAAAAATAACTTTGTCCATGTCTTTTCAGTGCGTGTCTTTAGTAAAAATCCTGACGGTAATATTATAACACCAAAATACAGCTTGCGATGTTAGTAAATCTGGCCCTAAATCATCAAAAAACAAAACCCAGCTTTCAACAAAGATGAATGGATACTATGCAATGTTATTCTCACTTAATTATTATATTTCTGTACCTGAAAACTAATTTTAGACCTTCTTTTATTTGTAACTTTGCTTTATTTTATTTATTTATGCTTGAAGTTTGTTTATTTGTTACTATTTTATTACTGAAGGTTCACTTGTCTTTAAAAATGTTTGACTTTAAGTTTTGTTTTTTGTGGTATCGAAGAAGTTCTTAAAGTGTTTTTTAAATAATAAAGAACCATATTTTTTATTCATCCAAAAAAAAAAAAAAAGACCCAATCTGTGACTCAAAAACCATAATACGATCCGAACCATGAGTTGCGTGATCTATTGCACCCCTACTCTCTTGACTTGCTATTTGAAGGAAAAATACAAATCACAGAAGTTTTTGATCATTCTGATTTGTCCGCAGTGAATTTCAGCTGATGTCTCTATTATTCGGGCTAGTTAAATACATTTTGGGCAACTAATATCTGAAAAATGCCTGCCTGAAAGTCAACCAAGGATTTAGAAATGTTGCGAGCCCTGAAAATCTAAACTTCAGAATATATTAACAAAATTTACTGATCTGAGAGCTCACATGGAAACCTCGATCAGATATTTGTTCACAAGTACTTATGTTTAGTTTTTCAGGAAATCCCAGTCAGTGTTGCCAGATTGGGTGGGTTTCCGCCCAATTGGGCAGTTTTGAATTTCATTGTGCGGGTAAATATTGGTTTGGGCGGGTGGACATAATTTGGGCTGGTTTTTGGTCAGTTTGGCGGTTTTCAAAACATATCAATTGTATAGGCTAATTGGTTAACAAACAAGCCCAAGTGTGCATGTATAGCCTACACTCTCAGAAATAAAGGTACAGAAGCTGTCACTGGGGCTGTACCCTTTCAAAAAGGTACATGATTGTACCTAAAGGGTCCATTTTGGTACTTTAAAAGTTCATATTAGCAGAGGCGGACAATACAGGGGTCAGAAAGTAAAAGTCCTGCCATATTTTTGCTCCACCCATGAACTCAGCAGCTGATTTCACCAGAGGAGGAACCAAGTCATTCCTTTCAAGTCACAAGCAAGTCTCAAGTCAAATCCCAAGTCTTCAAAGAGTTAAAATTAATGAGATAATTAAGTGTCTAATTAAATGATGATTGTGCATTAGTGATGAACACCTGCTGTTATTGAGAATTACAGAGGATCAGATATTAATGTTTTATTGGTTAAAATGATGCCACCATCATGGAGATCAGTGTGGAACAAAAATATGGCAGGACTTTTACTTTCTGACCCCTGGATTGTCCGCCTCTGCTAATATGAACTTTTAAAGTACCAAAATGGACCCTTTAGGTACAAACATGCACCTTTTTGAAAGGGTACAGCCCCAGTGACAGCCTCTGTACCTTTATTTCTGAGAGTGTACTGCAGGCATCCAATCAGTCATCACAACGTTACTAAACACACAAGCACAATATCTGGTGCTGATGTTGACGTCGCGGCCGCACTTTTAGCCAATCACTATCAGCAGACAGACGTGATGATTCATGAGCGACGGGTTTTTAGCGCGATAACAGATCTGATTTTGAATGTATTTAAGTGACCATAAATGCCTATTTATAAGTTCGACATTAAAGAGTGTTTTAACTTTCAAAATGTTACACCTGTTGAGGGAGAGATGACATGAAGGCTATAGCACTGCAACTCCGAAATCAGAGCACAGTTAAATTATTTAATCAAAATCTATTTATATCTAGGCCTATACGATCCTGTCTTTTAAACGGTCCAGATTGGTATATCCTTTAATGCTGCTGAACTTTGCAAAGTTCTATATTATGTTCAATATGAACTTCACGAAAGACTTCGTTCTGTGTGAAATTATAGAGCGACACGAAAGTAAGAGCATTATTGTTGTTGTTAATTTTTTTTTATTGTAGGATTATCATACAGAACGACACGGTTTTGACTGTCACGGTGTGTGCATGAAGGAGTTACGTTCTGATCACTTATATTGGGCACTTTTTTGCATTTAAATTCTGACTGTTGACATTGAAAATGATGCATGTGTTTTTCGAGGGTATTGGTTAATTTCTTGATTGCCGTTTTGACAGTGTCTGCTTGCATATTTTAATTTGGTAGTTCTCTTTAATGTATTTTCCCCGAATTGATTCATGGGAAATTTGTCTAGCATTATATTTATATTATTTTGTCGTCATTATTTCATTATAAGGAGTTAAAAAATGGTTCTTATCAACCTTGATTTACATTCTATCACATTATTTTGACAGTTAAAGTTTTGGGCGGGTTTTTGTGAGCTTTTGGGCTGGAAATCGTCCATCCAATCTGGCAACACTGATCCCAGTTGATTTTCAACAGCCATTATATATGTTCTCGCAGCTTATTCTCCTCAGTGCATTCAGATTACAAATCACTGGTCAATACATATAAAACTTGAGCAATAAAATCTGCAGAGTGAGAGTATTTAATTTCATTATAAATATTAGCAGCAAACAGATGCTTTTGGTGTATTTTTACAATATTGTATTCTACAGACTCAAACCACTGAGGGCCTCATTTTTAGTTATGGAAAGAAATGTGGTTTCATCTGTCGGGTAGACAGTTTGTGCATGAGAACGTGGCTATTACTGGACGTTTGTGGTTGTGAGCATGTCTTGAGGCGTGAATAGTGTGAGTGTGAGATTCGCTTGAGGCTGAGGAACTTCAACAATTTCACTTCCTCTTTCTGAGAAACAAAGTTTTACTGCAAAATAAGATAAAGAATGACAAATGTTTGACAAAAACATACTCTCTGTGAGATCTTACTGTGTAAATGTGAAATATTAAAAATACATTATATGTGCATCTGAAATATAATATTGATATTTAGTGGCATACACGTCACTCTATATATTCATGCCCTTACTAATACTAATGCAGTGATCCTGCAGATAAGACGTGTTAGTTTCAGCAGAAGTTTCCAGCACCAGCAACACTTAGTTATTTCTGAGAAGTTTCCACTCATCTTGTTACCACATCTCTGTTTTGTGAAGAGTGTCATGTTCCTCAGTCAGTTTCAAGACCAAAAACAAGTGAAGCATTTAAATTATTATTTTTTTTTTAAAAAAAGCACTGCAATGATTTAATGCAAGCTGTAAATACGCAGTAATAATTTATGTGTATTATGCTTAAGTGATCTATTTTGGGAAGTTATAACATTTTTTTATCAATTTTTTTAAAAAAAAAACGGGGACTTTTCCAGTAACCTTTTTTTAACAATCACTAGCAGTGAAGCATGACAAACACCAACCACAAATGTCACATCATGTGATAGATCTCTCTATCTTAAAACTTCAATCAGCAGCCAGTGAAAAACAAGCATCTAATTTACATTATAAAGAGCCTTTATTATTAATAAATATACATCAATGGAAAGAGATGGTTTCTGGTCACAAGGGCACAAGGTCATGATAACCAGCTAAACCATAACCCCCTGGAACTAAAGAGTCAAAGGCATACACTGTTAGACTAGCACTCACTAGTGTTCACAACAAGAATTGTTCTCTAGAATAACTCTGCTGTTAACGAATAGGGGGCGCTATAAATAGATTTCACAGTAGAGCTGCAGATTAATGATATTTGAATATAACTAGGAAAATGAATAAAAACACTTAAAGCAAGGAAAAAAGAAAAAAGCTGATTAATCACTATCAGTATTTTTTTAAACATATTCTAAAAATGGTTTTATCTGCAGTAAAGTGTCTTTAATAAATATGCCCAACTCAATAAAAAAAACCTTCTTTATCACTGACAGGTTTGGTTTCAAATGACTGTATATAAAGATATAATTCGTCCCTTTCAGTTCTATATTTATCACATTTCTAGAGAGAAAACCCTCCAAACGATTCAGTGCCTCAGAGCTTAATGAATCAATTCAGACAGAATCGTGAATCGATTCAAACCGTTCTGCTATTTGAACCATTCACTGAAGAGAACCGACTCAAAAGAATGAATCATTCACGAATCTGATTGGTTTAATTCTAAACAGTCAACATTAAATAGACTACCGGACACATTATTTGATTGCAGAAATCCTATTAAATTTGTTTATAAAGATCTGCAGTCCAGTTTACAATGCCTCTTTCAGAAAACATGAATAAAACCGGTTTATTGCTATCTATAGTTCATAAATCTATTATTACATGAACTGCCTTCAAATGATTTACGTAAAACATTTATGCAAATTCTGCACTTCACAACAGAAAATACACAATTAAACGCATTTCAAATAGCCTGTAATGTAAGCAGCAATTCAAAATAACACAATTTTAGCAGCATAGTCTCTGAAAAATGAATTATTATTATTATTATTATTTTAAAAAGCCGTTTGCAAAAGAAAATCTCACCTTGTGGGATCCTGATGCCGTCAAATTCCTGACATTGATTTGAAGATCTGCACCTGCTCCACCTGCCCAGGTGATCTGCGGTTTCAGTGATTTCCTCTGCGGTTACTATGATGTTCTGTGTGGTTGCTAGGTGGTTTACTAAAGAGCCACATCAATTATGATATTGCCCGGGGTCCAAGACTTTGTGATTTTTCACCTGTTTTATCGTCCACCAGGTGAAAAACGTAAACGTGATCACTTTGTACAATAAAAGCACATGCTATTATAACCAAAATATTATTTAAGCTTAATTTACGTTGCTCAGAAAGTGATATTTCCAAACGTCTACGAAGAAAAAGTGCAACATAATGCCACTTAAATCGAATTTAACCGAAAGCGGAAGTCCATAACTTCATTGTTGCAGAGATGCACGTGCGTGTGATGTCCCGCGAACATGGCGGCACGCAGCGAGATGATAAACACATGATAAACATTCACTTCTAAACGAGTAAACATGACACTATATTAAAACCTCACAGGAATCAATTGTGTGAAACGCTAAATGGCCTCTTTAACGGTACACACCCAGGCGTATCCGCTATAATTCAGCAGCTAGGACACTTTTGTTTTGATACGTTTTGTGTTTGAGAGTGAATAACTACATTTACTGGCATCCAGCTCCACTGTTTCATGAGCTGGAGCCCAAAGATAGAAACACCCTCAGACACTGAACTATATCAGCTCTTCTCACAGAAATAGACGAGGTCTGCAATGTGCTATTTACTCTGGCAAAAAAGAAAAAAAAAGAGACTATTTCAAGATGATATTACTGGCAAAAATGATACTAAAGTAGACCGCTTAAAAAAAAAAAAAGTAAATAGCATTTAAAATCCATAAATAATTTATCATGGTATTATAGTTGTATTAAGATCTTAAATGTAAGACGGTTCAGAGTCTTTGCCATTCATTTTCTGATGACATCTGAGCATTTCTCATTGTAAATTTCAAGGACAAAACAACCCATGTTTGGAATTGTTTGACATGAATCATATTTTGAAATGTCGGGAAAGTTTACAATATAAACAATTACAAATAAACCAAAAAAAAATAAAAAAATAAAAATGCCTGTGTTTATTTACTACAAGCAGCATAAATACAGCACTATAGCGCCATCTACTGCTCTTAACCAGAACTGGCTTCCCCAACATTAGCTCCACCATCCAACATAAATAAACGAAAGAGAAAAGTTTATTAGACACTAATTACAGTTTATTTCGAGTTGAACAGCTAGTCAGCGTCAGTAAAGCTCAAAAGCTGAATCCTACAATATTAAAGGTGAAAGTTTAGTGCATCAGAGAGTTAGATGTACAGAGACGCTCGATTAATCCATAAATGACAGCATAGCTTAGTTCAGCCCGTGTACATTTATATATTTAGCACAGGTCTTAAATTATAAACTATTAATATTGTTTTTGATTGTTTTGAGTCAGGCTCGAAATGGTAAATACAAATAATTCAAGCTGAAGCTTGAAATAAAACAGAAACAATCAGAAAACAATTCAATAAGCTTCACACAACAGAGATAAATCATCACCAGTACCAGATTATTATTACTTTTCTTAAAATTTACTTTAACAATCAGACAAACAGATGAACAGATAGATAGATACATGTCAGTGCAATTAAGTGGAATGAATTTGTATAGAATAAAATAAGGCACGGTTCATAATAAAAGTAAACAGAAAGGTAAATAATATAAAATGTAAAAAAATAAAATAAAAAATGTGCAGACAATTCCTGAAATAAAGCATCACACAAGTTTTCACGCTGAGATTAACAATCAACTGGTTCTTGAATTAAACACAAACTCACGTGTTTCTAAAAACCCTTAGTAGTGAAGAAAGTGTCACGTGACACTGAAGATGAAACATGCTTATGTTATATTAAAAAACACTTTGGTCAGAGGTTCTCATACAATACCTTGCTAATAATTCATTAATTAAATATCAATTAGTTTATCCAGTATGCACTACATGCAATGACTAATATTTATGGGATGTGAAATGTTGATTAAATTGACCTGCCCACAGTGGATTATAAAGGCTCAAGTGAGGAGAAATATGACTGATTTATTTTAAATCACTATAATGTTAAATGGATTCACAATGAAGCTGCCAGAAGCATCTCAGGAATGTGTTCTCTGGCGTACTATTTCTCCAGGAATCTGACCAAAAAAAAAAAAGATAAATATATACATAAAAATAATAAAATGTATCTTGCATAAAAGTGTTTGTTCATAGAATCCATGCGATGTTCTCTGGATATAACAGATTATCAATACAATATTATTAATGTTAAGAACACTTTTTTTTCTCCTAAATATCTCAAGTTAGAATTTTTAAGGTTAGATTTCATTTAGACATTCTACACTTTTTTTTGAATAAACAGATGATATAAAACAGACCAAGTCTCTTTTAACAGAAATCAGGAAGTGTTTTTGCGTCACACATTTCTAAGGAGAACTACTGATTAATCTGTCCAGTCACACAAACTCACAATCCTTCATCCAAACTATTCAACACATGACTAAAATAATAAATGTTAATGATGATAAATTCATTTATTACACCGAAAGACTTGAGTTACTTACCAGAGAGTCATCATCTGTCACAGAAGCTCATACTGTAGAAACAGAGCAAAGATCAAATATTTACAGAAATCAACTAAATCTGCCTCCTGCTTTCTGTCATATCACTGGCATCTTTAATATTTGTGTATTAATGATATTTCTTTCTAATGCTGCAAGATAAAGAACAGCTTGAATAAAACTATGCCACAAACACAATAACAAAAGACACAAAATGGTTTAAATCTGACTAAACATCACCTGCTACACCTTCACAATGTTTTCTCACATCGTATCAGCTGTAATACTTACAAACTTGGCTGTTTTTCTTGTAGCAAATCACACCACCAACAGCTACAGCCACCAGCACAACAAGAACACCAACAACGATCCCTGCTATTTCACCTGGAGACAGACCTGTGCTAACTACAGACAGACAGTCGTTAGAGTAAAGCCACAATAACACTGGCACGGATGGAGATCACAGAGCTGTTGGTTTCTAGTAGACGATTATTGGAAGATGCTTTAAAAGAAAATACTTTTTTCAGATTTTCTACTTCAAAATTTCACATTTCAAATTTCATTAATTCAATGCATTGCCATTTCTTTGCAAACGTTTGTCTAGTGCTGGCAAACAATTAATCACATCCAAAATAAAAGTTTTTGTTTGCATAATATATGTGTGTGTACTGTGTATATTTATTATGTATATATATATATATAAATACAAACACATGCACGTGTATATTTAAAAAAAAAAAAGTTATAAAATATATTTATATATAATATAAAATATAAATATATATACACACATATATACTGTATGTGTTTGTATTTCTATATAAATAATAAATAAACATTACACACTCATTATGTAAACAAAAACTTTTATTTTGGATGCGATTAATCGTTTGACAGCACTAAAAATGACTAACTATTTCAAAGTGGGAAGAATTGTATTTACACTATTTTTAAATACTGTAATAGTGTATTTAAGACTTAATTCAATTAGAACATTGTGGCCCGGTTTCACAGACGGAGCTTAGACTAAGCCAGGATTAGATCACAGATCAATTTGGACATTTAAGCAAAATGTTTTATAAACGCGCTTAGAAAAAAAACATTACTGGTGTGCATCTTGAGACAAAACAAAGGCACTGATATATTTTAAGATCAGTCAGTGCAAGTTTCTTTCAGTTGAAACAACTCAGATTTACATTTTAGTCTGGGGCTGGTCTGAAGCCTCGTCTGTGAAACCGGGGGTAAAAGTAGTAAATAATGCAGATTTAACAGTTAAAAATACTCTGTAAACATGCCAACAGTTGTTATGCTGTTAGACCGACAGGTGTCAGTCATGTCATAGTCTCTTATTCACTCACCCTCGAGTTGATCCAAACCATTTTCTTGTGCTGAACACAAAAAGATATTTTGAAGAATGTTGGTATCCAAACAGTTGCTTGTAGCATCGACTTCCCTAGTATTTTATTTATTCCCAATAATATGGAATTCAATGGGGACCAGCAACTGTTTGGATACATTCTTCTTTTTGTTTAACAGAAGAAGGTTTGGAACAACTTGAGAGCGAGTAAATGAATGAATGAGAATGATTTGGATCATTTTTGGCTGAACTATTTCTTTTAACACTGAAGAGCTTCATTTTACTGTCTTACGTGGAGTTCATCTGAAAAAATCATAAATACTAGCATTAAAACTACATTTCTGAGAAAGAGATGGTTCGTCTTTCAGCTGATTACAGCTACAGGATGGTGTTGATGGTCAGACCTCCGCCCAATCATATCTTATCTCTGTGAGCTCACATTATGATTAATGGTTGTGACGGTTCAGATCTTCACCGGTCCAAACCACATTTCAAGTCTGGAGGAGAAGACAAAAAGTACCAACCTTCATGGTTAAACTATGGTTAGTAAAACCATTGTTCACTTTCAGAGGTTAAGTTTAGGGTTCTGAGTTTGTAAAATTGTGTTCAATATCCTGTTGATTTGTCAGTGATCACGTGACTTTCGTTTTGAAAGGTCTTGCAGATTTAATTTTTTTTGGAACAAAAGAGCATATGCGATGGCAAATTTCTAGAGTCATCAAGACACATGGACAATATGCACATCTTGCATGTTTAACAGTTCAATTTCAGATCATTTAAGTTGATAATTTATGTTTAAATGATGTAAATAAGCTAATAGACACTCACGGACGACACTGAATGTCTTCTTAATGGTGTTGATGCTGTTGGATACTTCATAATCTCCAGCGTCTGTGGTTCTGAAGTTTGCGATGGTGAGATCTCCAGTCTGACCGCTCAGCGTCAGTCTGCCTTTGAATTTCCCATCAAGAGCGTCCTCATACACTGAGGGGTTATTGTTATTTCTTACTCTAGCTATGAGAACGTCTCCAAACCTCCAGTCTATCACATCGTCTTTCTTTATTTCAGTAAACTTGGGGGACAGAGTGACAGAACCTCCCTCCTTCACTGACACGGTTTCACTAAACACACCTGGAAAACAAAGAGGAACAGTTACACAGACAGAAAATTAAATTAAAATCCTACGTGACTTCATGTGCTGCATCTGAAAAATCTTTTTTTTTTCAGAATGCATACCTGAATGCTATGATATGATTGTTACGTTCTTCATATGAACACATTTTGGAGGCAGCTTAGTTACATTTCTACCAATGAATCAGCAGTAATTAAATATTTGTTTGGTTTTACGCCAAAGTCTATGGCTTGTTGTGGATCGTTAGACCTTTTGCTGCCTCAGAAGTCTGTCTGAAATATGTTTCATGAAGCACCTTTGTATGCAAAAGCTGTAGGTCATATCAACTTTCAGCATACATAAGTGCATAACACTGACACAAATATATTTCATATAGGAATGAACAACATGTATGTTGACAAACTATCAACATCCGCATTCTCAAACCCAAACACTAGGATAAAGACCTTAAAGATAGTAGGCCTACTAACAGTATATAGCCTTAAAAAACACGAAATTAATTTAAAACTACAATAGACATCTTTTAAGAGTGTGTGTATTACACTATATTATAGTTTCAATAAATACAGAAACTGTCTGTTCTATTGTATAGTTATCATATTTAATATTAAAGCGAAGATAAGCTACAGACACGGATCTTACAAAAGAGAAACCGAAAGTGTTTAAGAAAGAAAGATAAACATTACCTTCCATAAAAAATAAGAGCATAAAGTACAACAAGCTGTTTTTCATATCGCCGTAGAAGCGAGTTTCTGAAGATGGTCGGTGGATATTATTTTGTAATCTGCTCCGCCTTTTAACCGCGACACAATCAAACCGATCGACAGAAAGAATCACTGACTGAAAAACAGACTAAAAATCAACGAAGAGACTTTATATCGACTGAAAATGTACCGATTAATTTTAGTAATGACATTTGTTCTGCAGAAGGCGTTTACGCGTCTTTTTCTTCTATAATTGTGAAAACAAAAAAGCGCGCAGAGTATCTGACTGACACTGCCTCGTCTTCTTTTGATATGATTGCCGGTTGATAATATAGGTGCATTACCGCCACCAACCGGACTGGAGCGTAGGTGCAAGGTTTTTTTTTTTTTTTTTTTTTTTTTTTTTGTAAAATATTTCGTGGATACAGTTTTATTTTCGGAACGAATAATAACATTAATAGCCTAATAAAAATATATAAAATATTTTGTTTTACTCAGCATCCAATAAAAGGTAGCATGCAGACAAATAACCAACTTGTATTTATGCATTTTAGTTTTTACTGCTTACTTACCTGTAGGCCTCTATGTACTCATATAATAGCTGATGCAATATTTAACATTTTTTTCACTCCATATTAAAAAATAAATAAATAAATAAACATATATTGTATGTGTAAAGCAAAGCTACATCTGAGGCAGTGAAGGGAATCCACATAATACAGTAGAGTGCAATGCTGGCTCTTGAACTATTTTTCCTATTGGGATTTTTAAAAAGTCTTTGTTAAAGTGTTATAAGCCAAGAACTATGCTAAGCAGCTATGAGGAGAATCACAGCACTACAAACCTTTATTTGTAGCAAAGCCTAAGTGAAATTTGGACAAAACAACAAAGTTACAAGACCGTGACCTTTGGTGACGGAAAGAACTGCAATCCCATGAATAAATATATATGAATAAATATAAATGCAAAATATGCATATATAAATATTTAAGTGTTTTGGGAGAGCAGGAGAATGACATTTGCAGTACAAAAGGTCTTTTGACATGCTTTCCTTACTGCAACTTTCAAAATGGTGGAATTTTCTGCACAGCATCATGGGTAATGCAGTTTTTCACCAATAATTCCGCTATTAACCCTTTAAAAGCTAAGGGTAAAATAGGTCATTTTCACACATTTTGTTTATTTGACTGTAAAATTCTAACAGAATGTGCTATTTTCAAGTGCAAGGTGTCATTTTTTTTTTCAGAAAACAAATGGCTTTCAAGAAAGTACAGTTTTTGACCATTAATCTTGTGTTTTGAGTTTGTAAACAGAATTTAAATAGACAAAAATAAATGAATAATAATTTACACAAATATTGTAAAAACAAAGAAATACAACAAATGCATAAACAATCAATTAACAACCTCTAAGCTCACAACTGGTCCATTTATAAGGGTTTATCGGTTAAAAAAACATTTTATTTTATGTTTTTATTTTATTTATTTTTTTCTGTAATGAAAAAAAGAGCATGATTTGTAACTGTTATTCACCTCTTTAGCATTTTTAAGACATATACTACTTCCTTTTGCTTCATCATCTTCATTATATAAATTGCATGTAAACTATACCTTAGCATTCGCTTCAAATGGGAACTTCATTTAGTTCTACCTGAATTTCAGCATAAATAGCGATAGCATTTAAATTAAACACAAACAATGAATGTTTTCATGACTGGAGAAGTTGCTGAGTTCAGTTTCAGGTTTGTTGATTTAAATAAAGCCGGAAGTAATTTTCTGTAGTTAAACAAAACCTTGCTGTTGATCAGTCCACCGTAATGCTCTACAAATAAATGGAGGACGTTCAGTGATGCTTCTGCTGCTCTTAATGTTGAGACGAATCTTAAGCTCAAGTGTGAGTGAAATACTTTCTCTCTGAAGGAAATTCTGGTTGTTTCTAAACAAAAAACAGCATGGAAGGACACCACAGAAGAAGCCATATTGCATGGACAGACAAAGCACATGAGTAAATTATCTTTTACATTTAACAGAAGACAATACATCTTCTGAAGCTGACCATAACAATATTGCTTTAAATGACACAATGTTTTTAAAAGGGAAATGGTGCAAGATTCCTCCTGACCACTGTGTTGCAATGACAGGAAATGTTTGGTGGAGGTTACTGCAGCCAAAGCAGAAACAACCATAATTTTCTCAAAGTCATGAAAACATACATTGTTTGTGTTTAATTTAAATTCCATCACTAGTCTTTCCTGAAATTCAGATAGAAGTAAATTCAGTTGCCATTCAGAGTTCACTTTCTTTGGCCTAAAATTGCCTCTTGCAGTGTCTTTTGGACTTGGACTTGGAAACCGACAATTAAGCTATAGTATTTGTTTCTAGACTAGATTACTAAATTAATCTAGTCCAAACAAGAGTGGGAGAGGTCATAAATCAATACAGTATCATTAAAATGATGGCAGACAGCTCTGTGTAAAACATGAGAGACTGTGGTTTAGAAAAAAGACAAAAGAAAAGAACAGCAGAACAGAAGTACAACCCACAACAGACATGCACTAATGCAGACTGCAGCTGTTTTCATCTCAGTGACTATACACTCACTGCAGGACTTTTATTTCTCCTTTTCTGAACTGCTGGAGAAAATGTTTCGCTTGTTTGTTTTTTGGTGCTTTTGGCATCTGGTTGGTAAGTCTGAAACATTTTTATAGTTTCAATCATACCAGAATCGTAAATTGAACTAGGATTTCACTGTTTGGTCTCACATTCAATGCATTTTCTATCGACATCTTAAATGATAAAATCAGAATTTGTAGTGTTTTAAACATCGGTTGGCTTTTTTTCTGTCTGATATTAAAAGTATCTGCAATATAAAGCTTATGACCCATCAGAATTTCAGACTGGAAAGGGCATAAATCTTCTTTAAAAATGTAAAACAAACGTGCTTTCCTATGTTCTGAAAGCTGAATATACAAATAATGCAGTATAACTGGCTTTTTACTGATTTCTGTCAGTTTGTGTTTGTAACGGGGGTGTAATCTGATCAGTCTTACATTGCTTGCTACTGAAATAACTGATCTATATTAATGGCAGTCTGACAGAGGATCATGCTGTTTGTCATCCTTGTGAAAACAGTGCAATAAAAAGGTGAAATTTAGAGATCTGTGTGTTTGATTCATAGATTTTTGGGAAACAACCACAAACAGTGTTCACAGACTGATGTTGCAATGCTCCACATAAAACTTTGCACGATGCCCTGACCTAATAGTAAAAAAAAAAAAAAAAAAAAAAATGTTTTCAGGAATTATACTCACCTAAAATCATCACCAGAGACGCTGATGTCCAGTTAAATGTACACAAAACAGATCAGTCTCTGTGGTGTTTTGCTATAATAGCTGCTGCAGTTTTATTTCACTTCTGATGTTTAAGTTCAACAAGGGCTGGAGCTAAAGGTCCTTCACACACAGTCTGGCCTGAGCTCAACTAGACGACAATCAGCTCAAATAGTCACTTTTTTTTTTTTTAAGAGTCTCACTTGTCAGAGTCTCACTTTAACATCAAAGACAAGAAGAAAGCTTGTGATCATTTCAAAACTACAAGCTAAAAGATAGGCCTTGATTAAACATATTTTTACTTTAACAATAACTGTAATGTGTGACTGTGAAACTCTGTCTGTTCTCCAGTGTTTGCTGATCCAGATGCAGTGAAGTCAGTGACGGAGGGAGATTCAGTCACTCTATACACTGGTCTTACTGAAATACAGAAACATGATCTGATAACATGGACATTTGGACATTCAGTGACTAAAATAGCTGAAATTAATAAAGAGGAGGGAAATGTCTCCACATTTGATGGTCCTGATGGGAGATTCAGAGGCAGACTGGAGCTGGACAAACAAACTGGATCTCTGACCATCACAGACACCAGAACCACAGACTCTGGAAATTATACAGTAAACATCAAAACAGGCACAAAACAGACCACAAACAGATTCAATGTTACTGTCTATGGTGAGTCACAATTGCATGTGTGCTTGTTCTGTCTGTACTATTTGTTAGAAAAATAATTTTAAAATTGACTTCTTACCAGTGGCTTAACTTGATGATTTGGCATTCATTTCTAAAACATTTGATGGCCCTCCATCATTCCCACAGCTTACAAGAACAAACAAGATCTCTTTACCCTTCATTTACTTGAAGAACAGATTTCCAATGATTTCTCCGGGCCAACTTAATTGTATTTTGTAAATATAAACAAATTTTGATTTTGATAGCTGCAACACACTCCAAAATAATTGTGACAGAGGCATGTTTACCACTGTGTCACATCAACTGTCCTATTAATTGAACATCTTAATAGTCTGGGAATTAAGGATGCAATTTTTTTTAAGTTCTGCAAGCAAAATTTTTCCACAACCATGCTTGATACAAGACTTCAGCTGCTCATCAGTCTGTGGTCATCGTTGTCTGATTCTTCTCTTCATGACAGGTCATACATTTTCAACAGGAGACTGATCTGCTGGCCAGTCAGTCAGTCACATCCACACCTGTCTATGAATCCATGCTTAAATCCAAATCACTGATTCTTGATTTTACTGCATTTTACAAAATGTCTCAAATGTAAAACTGCAATTTGGGGTTTACAATAGCAATAGCTGGTGGTCTTTAGGCATCTTGAAAAGTTCAGTGTGTTCTGTTCAGTTCAGTGAACAGTTCTGCCAAAGTTCAGTTCTGCCCTTATATAACACGAATTTCACAAAATACCTCATTATATTTGTTTTTAATGAAATGTTAAATACTGTTTGGGCTAAATTTGGGTTAATAATATTTTCTGTAGCATTTTTCACACTCTCCTTCACATCTTCCAGTCTCTGAATCTCAGACAGCGCTGGTCTCTGCAGCTGTTGCTGGATCTCTGTTGATTGTAGCTGCTGTCGGGATCTTTTGCATCTGCAGGAGACACAGAAAAACAGATCAAGACGGCAAGTGTTACCTACTGCTGACACATCTGTAAAAGTATAAAAATAATAATAAAACGATAAAAAATAAGGAAGTATTAAAAAAAAAGAAACAAAAAGAAACAAATTTAATATTGTTTTTTATTTAATTTTATTATTATTGTAGGAACAGATCAGACTCGTAATGAAGAGATCACTTACGCTGAGCCGACATTCTACAAACAAAAAGCACAGAAACCGGTAAGAGAATTTATAACTGTGTCATTAATGCATATTTATTAAATTAGATGTTTGTGTCCCATTACCATCCACACCTTCTTTCTTCTGTAATAATAAAAACAACATCAATAACAATAATTCTGTTTAATACTACTACTACTACTACTACTACTAAATATTTATATATAAAAAAACAATAATTATTATAATTGTAATTATGGATTATGAATTATTATTAATTAAATAATGTATTACATATGAATTAAGTGTATAATTAATAATACATTTGAAAATATTGTAGTTGAGAGGAACTGACTTTCTACATGAAAATGCCTCAACAGTATAAACATCCATAAGAAAAAGAAGTTAGTTCTGAGAAAAGATCCTAAAGTAAAGATGGTTAACATGAAGACATGAAGTCCATTGGACCTCAGCCTGATCAGAAAAAAAAAGAAAAGAAAAAAAAAACAATTGTAAAATGAGATGCTGAGCTAAATAAATGTGCAAACAAGTTAGTACAGTATAGTGGACAGTGCTCCATATCTGATTTTAATCACGCAAACATGAATTCAGTTGGTTATTTTTTAGTGAATGCAAACAGTTGGGAGAAAATCGAATAAGTGTAAGTTTATTTGATTAATGCATTAGGTCTTAAAGTGACAGCAGCCTATCACTCACTGCTCTTGATTCAATGAGTAACTCTGGTAGTGTTATTTTAGATTCTGTAATAATTGTATTTCTTCTTCATTTTGCTATAACAACCTTATTTCCAGCATATATGGTCCACCCCAACTCCAATAGTTAATGAATAAGTTTAGATTTCAAAATAGCTACTTTATTAGAGAAATGACCAAACAGGGGAAGAAACACGTGGTCAGGGTCAGATACAGATCTCTCATCCGCATAGACACAACTGTTAAAGCACTTCTAACATGTTATTGTTAAGTGTGGTTTTGCTAAACAGGCACTGTTAAACTGTCTCACCAGAAACTGGGGCTTTCAGAAAGCCAATGTGAGAAAAAATAGCACATTTCTGATGATTTATGCACAAATGAGTGTAATAAAGAAAACACAAAAAATAAAACAGAAATGTTGTATAAGGAGACAGCTTAATTTTTTTTTTTTTTTGCTGGATAGAATTTACAAAAACCTGAAATTAAACACCTTATTTAACACACTGATGTTAATGGCCTCTGAAATGTATATGCAATCATAAAAATAAAAATAAAAAAATGTTTCATAAAATTGGAGGAACAGCACTACATACAGTGTATTGACATGCTAAATGTTTTCATTTACACATAAACCCAATGTGCAACACTTACATTTCCACTTTACTACATTTTAAAACATCAAATTGTTAAAGTTTGGTTTCCACAGTTTTTGATAATAAATTAGTATTTTTACATTACATTATTTTTGACATTACAATATATGTGATGCAATAAGAATCTTAAAAATAATAATAAAAAAAGTGGTCAAACTGCCCAGCACATCTTAGCACGCTGAAGACTACCACACTGAATGTTTAATATATTAGCAAACAATCTATTTTTGTAAGTGTTTTTGAAAAATGAACAGATCTGAGATGTGTCTCTTTCTATCTTCTATCTTTGTCTTTCAGGGAGTCAAACAGGAGGATGAGGTGTTGTATGCAGGCGTCGTAATGAGAAATTGAACAAATCCCTAATTAATGATAAAACTTTCATATCGTAGCGATCAAAATAAGTGAAAAAAACTCACTTGATTCTAGGATATTGCTTTTATTAACATAAATGCTCGTGAAAACCACAGCATGGGCTTAGAAAAAAACTGAAACACTTCTCAAACGTTTCCCCAAAAACGAGTGCGCAGACTTGCTCTTCAGAAGAACACCCATCCCTTAAAGCCCCTATTCAAAAAGATCACATGCATGGCTTTTTTTTTTTTTTTTTTTTGCATTGTGTAACTCATTATCATAAGAAATCCATAATGTACAGTGGTGGAAATGGCCAAGACTGACTGGGGAGGACACTAGTTCGGGACATATTTTATATTTATAAACCACTGATGCAGAAAATTCCATTAGTTGCTGTATGAAATATGTATGTTTGGAGGTTATTATGAGGATAAAAGATGGAAGTCCTGAAAAATTCAAACATTTTTGAAACATAAAAAAAATGCTCTAGTGTGTTTGCTCTTTGACTCTGAATATTAACCTCTTTACTTTTACTTCAGTATCAGTAAAGATCTATCCTGAAATTATGCAGATGGACAGAACAAGAGTATTTGTTCTAGGCCCTAGGCCAGGGGTGTCCAAACTCGCTCCTGGAGGGCCACTGTCCTGCAGAGTTTAGCTTTTTTTGACATATGATACCACATTATTACTTTTAGTCATTAAAAAAAGTCACTATAGGCTAATAACTATGTTTGAAAACAGCATTTTCCCAATTTTAAATGGTAAAGGACAAAACAGCAAGATACCTCGACAAGGCTATATGAAAATAACAAAGTGTGCAATATGCTGATATAATATTTTAGAGCTAAGCATAACTATTACATATTTCAAGAGACAAGAGTTCAGTCTATAGATTTCAACTTTTTTCATGTAAAATATGAAAATTGCCTGGTTTTTCTTGACTGTGTATTAATGTATCAGTGGTTTAAGTGCTTTGACTAGAGGCTAGAGCACAATTGTGAGAGAAGAGAATATAGCAGGACATTGGACAATAATTTGTTTACAAAAAAAAAAAAAGGAAGTCAAGAATAAAGCTTATTTTATTCAGAAACAACATGACGTGGATGTTTTGCATCAAAATGGCAACTACAAATATTTCAAGCTGTAGCTTCTCTAATAAAATAAACCATAAACAATCACAAATCAAATCAATAAACTCACACAACAGTAATAATTCACCAGTACCAAATTGTTTAAATTTACATTATAGTGCAATTAAGTGAAACTATAGCATAAAAGTAAAAGCACAGTTTATAATACTGTATAAGCAAATACAAAAGCCAAATAATTTAAAATTAAATAAAAGTGGAGATACTTCCAGCAATTAAAGCGTCACAGAGTTTTCACATTAAAAGTGATTAACATCTTCTTGAACGGAAGTGACTTGGAAGGTTCTTAAATTAAACACAAACTCATGTGTTTCCAGAAACTTCTCGGAGAGAACACTGTAAAAAGTGCTAAGTTGACTTAACTTAAAAAAATTGAGGAACCCAGTTGCCTTAAAATTATTAAGTAAATGAGAATTAAAAAAAAAAATAAGTTAAGTGAACTGCCAAGGCAATGGGTTTTCTAATTTTTTTTTAACTTAAGTCAACTTAGCACTTTTTACAGTGAAGAGTGTGATAAAATTTCACATCACTCTGGTCTGACCCCAAGATTAAACATGCTTGTTTTATATAAAAATAAAACACAAACCCATTAATCAGATAAATTCTGGTTCTCATACATGTCATTTCTTATCAGATATTTAAGCTAATAATGGCAGAAAAAGCAAGTATGCATTATGTCCAAAGAGCAATAGGTATGGAATGTCAGAATTAGATTTATCTGCACACAGAGGATTTTAAAGGCTTCCATGAGGAGAAATCTGATGTTTATTCATTCTGAATATTGATAAAGTTACAATGGGTTCATAATGAAACTGTTGGAAGTGTTATCCTCCACCAACTGTGTCCTCTGGCTTATTTCTTCTGTATGCAGAATCTGACGGTTTTAAAATGATAAGAGACAGACACAATTAAAAAAAAAAAAAAAAAACATAAGACACAAAAGACCAGTGTTGTTGAACGTACAGTGCAGAAGTAAAGATTTTTGACCAAAGTTGTTAATAAGTGAAGAATCCACTCAGGCAGAAAGATCTTTGGACACATTAGACAAACACAATCGATATAATATCATTCATGTTACGGATGCTTTTTCCCTAAAAATCTCAAGATTTCTCAGATTTTAAACTCATGATCAGATCATTTCAATTAGCAATCATTAAAAAAAAAAAAAAATAAAATAAAAAAAATTATATATATATATATATATTAAAAATGAAAAGTTGATTTATAATAGATCGAATCTCTGCTAATGAAGGCTGTTATTTGAGAACTGCACGACATGATCTGTTTACATTTTCTGATTAACAGAAATCAGGAAGTGCTTTTCTGCCACACATTTCCGAAGATAACTATTGACAATGACATGATGTGTCTTGTCACACAAACTCACAATCCCTCATCCAAACTATTCACAAATTCCTAAAATGAGAATAAATGTTAGTAATGATAATGAATTAATTTATAACATTGAAAGTTTTAAGTTACAAGAGACAGTCGATATCTGTCACAGAAGCTCATATTGTAGAAGCAAAGTAATGTGTAACACAAATTATAACAAGATCAACAAAAACAATCAAATAAAATAACACTAATCACTGCCTCTTGCAGATATGGAAGCCAGTATTCATATCACTGCCATATTTAATGATGGTTTAATGATATTTCTCTCTAATGCTGCTACCTGAGCAAAGGCATACAATCACAAACATAACAGGCACACAAATGTTTAAACATCACATTCTACAGCAAAATCGATATTATTTAATTTATATTGTTTATCAGTTCCCATAATTATCAACAACGTGGTTTTACACACTGAAAGTGGTTATACAAAGCAATAACACATGAGCAAGTGTGCCATTTTACTGAATATCATTATAATTACAAGCGTGATATTGAACAGTTGAATAAGAACATAATGTTAATGGCATTGTAGACACAATATTGTCTGTTTTTCCTATTTCACCCTCGAAAACAGTTTCAAACAAAGCCACATCCGTAGTGGAGTTTGTTTCATTCCTGAATTAATCTGCATTTTTGAACGAATCAGCCTAATGAACGATTCAAGCGACTCACTCGATTAGACAGTGCTGCCACCTACTGACAGTTTTAACTTCATATTTAAGCATTTCTTTTTTAACCATTTCAGTTATGATTTAAGAATTTGATAAAAAAAAAAAAGATAAGCTTTGAATTTTTTTTTAATATAAATAAATATATATATCTCCGATTCAAAGTAGAGCAGCAGAGTAAGTAGGGCTGAACGATTAATTGCATTTGCGGTAATATCGCGATATGAATAAATCGCAGGCGGTTTCGCTGTCGGCACGGAGATGGAGCGCAAGCGGTGCTCGTGCACCCTAAATCATGCCGCTTCCAGGAGCACGGCGCTTCGCGGCAGGCGCCGCCAAAGATAAAAAATATTTTATCTTTTTGTAAGAGGCAGCAGCAGCCGCGTCGGCTTTAACCAATTGCTGAAAAGAATATTAACCCCCAATCAGAACATTTCACTGAGCTCATGTGTTGAAAACATGATGATATATACATTCTTATTTATTTAAAGTCTGTTTAAAGTTAACAGACAGTGTTTAAAAAGTGCAATCCACATGTTTGCATATGTTCATTACAGTGAATTTGAATTAATTATCTAAATACTGAGTGTGGTAAAGCAACAGATTTGTTTTTATATTTCTGCAATCCACTTTAGTTTGTGTGATTTTGTTACTGACTTTCATAATAATGTTTACACCAGGCTTATTTGTCAGTGCTTTATATTGTCATAATTATTACATGCTTACAAGGCTGGAAGTTCAACAAATCAGTCAATATACTACTGTGATTGCAGTTGTTAAATAATGTCATCCATATCAATTCATGCATCACCTAATTTCATCGTAACATATAGGCCTGGCCTACAGAAAAGAACATTTATGTTTAATCTATCTAGTATTGTGTTGGTCATACTATACAATGATTTACAGAGCTTTAAAAAATAATTGCATATTAAAATCGCAATATCGGTTTAAAAAAATAAATAAATAAAAATCGCCATTCGATTATTTTCCAAAATCGTTCAGCCCTAAGAGTAAGTACAACAAATATCAGGAAGCATAACCTCACTTCAGTCCTCTGGTGTTCAAAAAATCTATACCAGGCATCCTCAAATCTGGTCCACTCCTGCAGAGTTTAGCTCTGACCCTAATCACACACCTGAGCATGCTAATCAGAGTCTTCAAGATCATTAGAAAATCACAGGTATGTGAGTTTGATCAGAGTTGGAGATAAACTCTGCAGCAGATTGGCCCTCCAGGGAAAGATTTGAGGAACCTGATCTATACCCTTGGCAATAATACTTACACATGCCTTTTTATCATGTAGCGATCACAGCCACAGCTGCAGCCACCAGCAGAACAACAGCACTAGCAATCCCTGCTGCTGCAGCTGAAGACGGACCTGGGCGAACTAAAGACAGACAGCCATTAGTGTAAAACCACAATAACACCGACACTGATGGAGATCACTATACTGTGATAAATAAAATAAATAAATTCAATGTTGCGCAAAACAAACAAACAAACAAAAAAAAAACGTATTGGAGGTTTAGAAGTTGACAATATTTGAAGTTGATCTAAAAAAAGTTCATCAAAGTTGTCCTAAGACAAGAACGCATTTTGGTTTTAGGACAACTTTGATGAAAGGTTTTGATCCACTTCAAATGTCGACTACTGTACAAGAAAAGGTCAAGAGTATTAAAAAACACATTTCTTACAAAGAGATGTAGTTGATTACAGCAACAGAATGGCTTTGATGTTCAAAGCTCCACCCAAACACACATCTCTGTGAGCTCACATTATGACTAATATTTGTGACTATTCAGACCATGACTGGTCCAAACCACATTTTAGGTGTGGTTCCTGGATAAATAAAAAAAAATCAGTTTTCATTAAATCCTGTTTTCAACCCCAATATCTTCTTTAGTATTACTTAGAATAAAAAAAAAAGATCAAATGTTGATTTCCATGCTTTACTAACCGTCAGCAGGTACAGGAAAGGGCCTGGGTTCTGTCAGTCAAAGACATTTGGTGTTACTACATAGTTAAACAACGGGTACTCTAGTAGAGTTGCACAATTCTTGATAAACTGAGAATCACGACTGTTTTGTTTCAAACAGACATCGCGATTCTCCCACAAATCTGAACTATGTACTAGAGGCTAAAATATTAATTGCTGCAGTATATTTAAAAAGAATGATTCAATGACAAATACATGTGGCAAAGCAATGCAATCAGTGTTTATATCTAAACCATAAACATTTATTCCAGTGCTTCTATGATAACATGAATGATTGTTAGACACAAATAATACTTGTGCAGCTCTATACTCTGAGCTGGATGTAGGATTTTCTTTCTGTTTCACTGTAAAATTATGTTAAATATGCTGTTGTAAATAAGCTAATAATAACACTGAAACGCATTAGACACTCACCACAAATGACACTGAATGTATTCTTAATGGTGTTGATGCTGTT
Organism: Acrossocheilus wenchowensis; assembly: GCA_029620275.1. Classification (NCBI taxonomy): domain Eukaryota; kingdom Metazoa; phylum Chordata; class Actinopteri; order Cypriniformes; family Cyprinidae; genus Acrossocheilus; species Acrossocheilus wenchowensis. The sequence continues at coordinate 644,167 of JAJUBA010000173.1, forward strand.
GGATACTTCATAATCTCCAGCGTCTGTGGTTCTGAAGTTTGCGATGGTGAGATTTCCAGTCTGACCGCTCAGCGTCAGTCTGTCTCTGAATTTCCCATCAAGAGCGTCCTCATACACTGAGGGGTTATTGTTATTTCTTACTCTAGCTATGAGAACGTCTCCAAACCTCCAGTCTATCACATCGTCTTTCTTTATTTCAGTAAACTTGGGGGACAGAGTGACAGAACCTCCCTCCTTCACTGACACTGATTCACTAAACACACCTGGAAAACAAAGAGGAACAGTTACACAGACAGAAAATGAAATTAAAATCTCATGTGACTTAATTGGCTGCATCTGAAAGCTGTAAAATGCTTTCAGAGGCTGCATACAGAGGCACCAATGCACAACTGAATCCTGTTTATGTTCCATTCTTCATCTGATCACATTCTAAAGGCAGTTTAGTTATATCGGTAATTGTCTATGATATTCCACAACCCCGCAGCAATTGTTTGAAAGTGGAGCTACTACATAAAAATGGCATCCAGAGAAGCTATTTTTGAAATTTTGACTCAATTTCTAAAAATAAATCAGCATTTTAGTAATTAAATATTTGCCTGCTTTTCAACAAATCACTTGTTGTAAATCATTAGACCCTTTTTCAGCCTCAGACTATCTGTCTGAAATCAGTTTTGTGAGGTACTTTTGTATACAAATGCTGACTGCAATGTCATTACCTGACAGGACAGCGAGGCAGCAGCCTTAGATTTTGGACACAGTCACTTCCATTAAATTTCAAGGCAATATAGTTACAATAAAATTCAGAAACTTCTGTCCTACATTTATAAATACTGTTGTCATATATTTACATACAGCGTGAAGCCACAAACAAATGAGCAATTCCGGAAGAGAAACCGAAAGTGTTTTAAGAAAGAACCATAAATATTACCTTCCACAAACAAGAACATAAAGAACAATGAGATGTTTTTCATATTGCTGAAGATTTCAGTAAACAGGACTTTCCGAAAAATGTAAGATGGTGAGTGAATATTATTTGTAATGTGCTCCGGTGTGTTCGCAGGTGTGCCAGAGTCACAGAATCAACGACTGACCGAGAATCAGACTGAAATAGCGAAGAGACTTTATATCGACTGAGAATGTGCTGATGAATTGTCTTGATTATATCTGAGTTTAAAGAGTCTTTATCTTATATTACTGTGAAAGTAAAAAGCGCAGTGAGTATCTGACCCAAGTAGAGCATCTGACACCGCTGCGTCTTCTTTTGATATGACTGCCGGTTGGCAACCAGCAAACAGGTGCATTATACCGCCACCAACCGGACCGGAGCGAGGAACAGTAGCTCGTAGGCAGGAAAGAAATAATCCTATCATCAGATATTAATTAAACTGCAAATAGCCCAAGGCCGACCTATGTGTGTGTGTGTGTGTGTGTGTGTGTGTGTGTGTGTGTGTGTGTGTGTGTGTGTGTGTGTGTGTGTGTGTGTGTGTGTGTGTGTGTGTGACCCTGGACCACAAAACCATTTTTAAAAAAAAAAAAAAAAAAGCTGAATTAAGCTTTCCATTGATGTATGGTTTGTTAGGATATTTGTATTTGGCTGAGATACAACTATTTAAAAAAATCTGGAATCTGAGGGTGCAAAAAAAATCAAAGTATTGAGAAAATCGCCTTTAAAGTTGTCTAAATGCAGTTCTTAGCAATGCATATTACTGATAAAAAATTAAGTTTTGATATATTTACGGTAGGAAATTCACTAAAAATCTTCATCGAACATGATCGTTACTTAATATCAGGTCAGTTAATCGCTGTTCTAATATAATGCGCTGCTGCTCTGTAACGCACACCCATAGGCTTCAGACAGTAGCGCGCGCACAGAATCGTTCAGCGCGGAAGTGTACTGTCAACACTGTTCTGCGATTTCTCAATAAAATAGCTTAGAAACTGAAAAGTTCAAGCATATATTTCTTATTAACTAAATCCCACAGCTTCAGTACTAGTAGAGAGTAGCTGCCAGGTAGAATTAATTCACACACGCGATCGCTCTCACTAATGCATTCATATGAATGTAATCTTTACTGTGCAACTTTATCTGTATGTGATTTAGAACGAGCAGTGAGAAATATAACGAATATAAAGACAAAAGAACTGATAAAAATGAGCTGTTATAGGAGCAATAGCCATGTGGGCGGCACTGTGTCATATGCCAGCTGTGCACAAGGTGTTTGTCTCAGCTCCAGACTTATTTGTTCATTAATGACGTCATCAGTGACTAGTCGACTTCGAATCGACTTTCATCACATAAAAGTCGACTTTAAAAAAAACAGAAGTCGTTCAACCCCTATATATATATATATATATATATATATATATATATATATATATATAAGCACAAAGCATAAAGAAATAGAACGGTGAAGGAAATTCTTGGTCTAGTAGAAGTAATAATTTTGAATTATTTTAAAATACTATTTTAAAATATGCCCACAGGCACTTTCATTTGTACAATATGTCGAAAACGCAAGTGAATCACATAAATACCATATTTTCAATTAAAAACGGACATATATTTGAGAAAAAAAAAAAAAAAAGTAATTTGAGTTGTTTGCATCACTGGATATTACTGTCAGTCATATAGCTAACATTTTCCCTGCTGAAAAAAACAAACAAACAATAGAAACAACCACAGAATTTGTAATGGTTTTACAGGTTATAATACAAACTGTAGCCTACTGGTTTCAGTGGAAACTGTAACGGTGCTTGTTGCTCTCTACTGGTAATTTGTTGCCTTCTATTGGTGGCTTGTTAAAATCAGTAAATCCTAATGGAATAGCTTATGTCCCAAAACACACATGCGGGAAACCATTTTTAATGGTTTTAATGGTTAATAGTTGATGGTTTGTAATGTTTGTAATGTTATTTGTAGTGGAAACCATTAAAGTTTCTGTGATGGTTTCTATTGTTTCGTTGTTGTTTTTCAGCAGGGTTTACAATGCTTTTGCCTTGCTCTCTTTCAGCGTTAAAACTGACGCTTCATGCTGTGCCTCTGTGAATGGTGAACCCTGCGAGGGCTACTTTGATTGGTCATATCAGTCATTTTGACATTGATGAGCACCGTCAGACCACTGAGGCATGCTGTAACTTTTAAAGTGATCATCGGGTGCCCATTTTCCACAAGTTGATATGATTCTTTAGGGTCTTAATCAATAACATACTTTGGTTATGTAATTTACTCATGGATTGGAGCTAAAGACAGAGATTGTCTTTATTTTCTGGAAAAAGCCTAACTGCTAACTTGAACCACTAATTTCACTGGAGAGTTGGGGATTTCTGACAATACAAATGACATTGACCTTTGGCGACAGGATGTAGCTGTGTCTAGCCACGTGATAAAGTTGAGATAGCTATGTTTGTCTTTATGTAAATGAAAAGCAATTGACAGTTTAATTATTACAAACATCTACTGAAATTGAGGAAGCAAAAAGAAGTAGTAGCCTATAACATATGTTTTAAAAATGCTAAGGAGATATTAAATTAAGAAATAACTATGAAATTATGCTCTTTTGCACGATAGAGTTTTTCAGAGGTTTTTTTTGTTTGTTTGTTTGTTTGTTTTTAAATTAATATTATTATTATTCAGTTGTTTCTGCTCTGGCAGCAGTAATTTCCACCAAGTGTTTCCTGTATTTGCAACACAGTGGTCAGGAGGAATCTTACACCATTTCTCTTTGAAAAACTTAGTTTCAGTTTAGCAGTATTCTTATCTCTTCTGTTAAATGTAAAAGTTAAATTACTCCCGTGCTTCATCTGTCTATGCAGTCAAACCAAAATTTATTCAGACACCTTCAACATTTCTCACATTATCACAGTTTATTCGCTATAGTTTACAAAATGGTCAAACTGTCAAATGAAATGTTTGGTCCCAAATTTTTTATCAATTTTACTGACAGTTCACTGCATGAAGAATTTTTGGGTATAATATGTCACAGTTCACTTTATTTTGCTATCCTCACTTACATGAATGAAGTATAGTGTCTGCACCCACTAAAACAAACAAACAAAAACTAAAATTATATCTGGTGTCTGAATAATTTTTGGTTTGACTGGCTTGTTTTGTGGTGTCATCCGATGGAGATTTTGTTCTTTCACTGACACTTTAGCGTAACATTGAGCATTTGCCGGTATTTCAACACAAGAACATAGCATTACAGTGGACTGATCAACATCAAGGCTTTAAAACCAGGTTCTAGAAATTATTTCCAGCTTTTTTAACTCCTGACTCCAGTTAACTTTTAGGTCATTATACGTTTTTTTTAATGTACTGTAATCAATGTGTTCAGTAAAGCCATTAAAACTTTTTAGAGTTTGATTTGAGCATGTGTGTTTTGTTGCTGTGACTGCAGATTAGATTAAATTCTGTTACAAGTTTATGCTGAAATTTAGGTAGAAGTAAATGAAGTTCTCATTCGGAGTTCCCTTTCTTTCTTTGAAATTGCCTTGCAATATTTTTTCATTTGAAAACAGACAAATAAGCTATAGTATTTGTTTCTAGACTAGATAAATAAATTAATTAATTAATTAGCGAGACTGGTCATTATCATTAATGTGATGGCATGTAGCTCTACAAAAACATGACAGACTGTGGTTTAGAAAAAAAAAGAAAAAAAAAAAGAAAAGCTGACCAGAAGTACAACCCACAACAGACTCATACTAGCACAAACAGGAACAGTTTTCATCTCAAGTAATTGCAGACTTCTCTATAGGAATTTTATAAATTTCTCCTTTTCTGAGCTGCTGAAGAAAATGTTTTGCTTTTTTGTTTTTTGCTGTTTGTGCTTTTGGCATCTGGTTGGTAAGTCTGCAATATTTTTTATAGCTTTTGATTGTACCAGAATCATGAATCAAACTAGCATTTCACTCTGAGATCCACTTTGTGTTTTGGTCTCACATTCAGTGCATTTTCTATTGACATCTTAAATGACGAAATCAGAATTTGTAGTTTTTTAAACATCAGTCGGCTTTTTCTGTCTGATGGCAGAAGTGGGAAAGCGCATAAATCTTATTTAAATATGTAAGACAAAGCAACTTACTTTGCTACGTTCTGAAAACCGAATGTACAGATAATACAGCTTTACTGATTTATGTCAGTCTGTGTGTTTGTGATGGGACTGTATTCATTCAGATCATCTAGAGATTCTGTACAACAAGTGTCTTACTTTGTTTGCTACTGAAATAATGAATCATTATTAATGGCAGTTTGTTTTGATGAACACTGAAGGCTGTTAGCTGAAACATTTGTATTACTGTATGCTCTGCTATCTTCTGAACGGTATCTTGTACAGACTTTTTTGGGGGTTTGTTGAACGTGAAATAATCTCTCATTGATAAAATAACTGTGAGGAATAAAACATTAATGAAATGACAACAGCAGAAGAGTTTTAAAAAGTTGCCCCTTGTGAAAATAGAGCTATAGAAAGGTGAAATTGAGAGTTTCTTGGTCGTAGATTTTTGGGGAACTACTGTACCACAAATGCTGTTCACACAGACTATAAGATCATGACTTAATATTACGATTTATCTTTGTAATGCTCCGCATAAAACGTCATATACAGTATGTTGTTGTCACATTGCCCTGACCTAATGGTTAAAAGTTTTGTTTTCGGTAATTGTATAATTGCGTATCATCACCAGAGATGCTGATGTCCAGTTAAATGTACACAAAACAGATCAGTCTCTGTGGTGTTTTACTATAATAGCTGCTGCAGTTTTATTTCACTTCTGATGTTTAAGTTCAACAAGGGCTGGAGCTAAAGGTCCTTCACACACAGTCTGGCCTGAGCTCAACTAGACAAAAATCAGCTCAAATAGTAACTTTTTCTGAAAAAAGAGCTCACTTCACCACAGTGTTCAGAGTCTCAAGACAGTTTGATCATTTCAAAACTACAAGCTTAAATATAGGCCTTAATTAAACCAATGTTAAGATATCTATATATAACTTTAAAAAGAACTGTAACGTGTGACTGAGAAACTCTGTCTGTTCTCCAGTGTTTGCTGATCCAGATGCAGTGAAGTCAGTGTCAGTGACGGAGGGAGAATCAGTCACTCTAACACTGTCTTACTGAAATACAGACATGATCTGATAACATGGACATTTGGACATTCAGAGATTATAGCTAAATCAATAAAGAGGAGGGAATCTTCAACACATCTGTGGTTATGGGGATTCAGAGGCAGACTGCAGCTGGATCATCAGACTGGATCTCTGAACATCACAAACATCAGAACCACAGACTCTGGAAATTATACAGTACACATCAAAGGCACAAAACCGTCCACATACAGATTCAATGTTACTGTCTATGGTGAGTCACAATTACAGGTGTGCTTGTTTGGTCTACTGTTTAGTAAAACTAATCTTGAGATTGACTTCCTATCAGTGGCATAACTATGATTATTTGGCCTTCAGTTCACGAACACTTGATGGTCCTCTATCACTCCCACAGCTTACAAAAATGCATATTATACATAAGAATATCACACTGCAGTTTTGGGTTAACAATTGTTAACAAACTAGTGGTCTCTAAAGCATCTTTTCACAAACTATGAAAAGTTCAATGTGTTTGTTATTTGCCCTTGTATATACCTCAGGGAATGTCACAAAATACCTAATTTTATTTACTTTTAATGAAAAGTTGGATTCTTTTTAGGCTAAACTTGGGTTAATTACATTTGCATAGCATTTTTCACAATACCCATTGTTTCAAAGCAGCTTTACAGAATGCATACAATGCAATAAATGTTTGCAGCATCTCAGACTCGCACTTGAGTGGTTGAATATACTTAAGAGATGTAAATATTAATAGTTTTGTTTAATGTTTAAATCTATTTCTTATGGCAACCAACCCATAGAACTGTGGGGGTGAGTTTTGCACATACACTCAAATTTCCTTTAAAAGACATAAAAGTTCAGTTTAATATTTTAAAATAAGCAAGTATTTCTGTAAGTTGTGCAGTGCTAGAATTAATATATCATACAATGTATTATAAAGTTCATAACTTTAAGATTTAAAGAAGTGTCACAATTTAAAGCAACACATTAGCTATAAATACAAAATAGTCGAGCATCATAAAGGAAGAACTGACCCTAGAGACAGAATACTGAACAATAGCTATATCAAGAAACATTCCCTATAAATTTTTCTATTTTTTCCAGCTCGTCTGCCAGATCCTGTCATCAGCAGAAACTCTTCACAATGTCCATCATCATCTTCATCATCATCACAGCAGAATTGTTCATTGGTGTGTTCAGGGATGAATGTGAGTCATGTGACTCTCTCCTGGTACAAAGGAAACAGTTTATTGTCCATCATCAGTGTATCTGATCTCAGCATCAGTCTCTCTCTACCTCTGGAGGTTGAATATCAGGATAAAAACATCTACAGCTGTGTGCTCAACAATCCCATCAGCAACCAGACCACACATCTGGACATCAGTCAACACTGTCAACCATGTGCAGGTATATGAATGGTAAAATATCTTGTGTCTGTAAAAGCTTAATCTGAAGAAGCATATACATATATTATAAACTTTGTTTATATTATAAAATCTTAGCTGCGTGCTGCTCTTTATAGTGTTTATCATAGATCAGACATATTTACTCACACTAATGATTCTCTTTAGCTGTTGCAACACCAGGTCCACAATCTACTTCAAACTCTACTTCACATTCTGGCTCCATTTCTCAGATAGAGTTGATTTCTGCTGCTTGTGCTGCTGCTGCTGTATTTCTGTTGTTTGTAGCAGCAGTCGGCATCTACTGGATCTATAGGAGACACAGAAAAGCAGACCAAGAAGGTAAGAGTTTCCTACTGACACATCTGTAAAAGTGTCAAAATAATAAAAGTATTTTTTTTTAGGAAGAAACAAATTTAAGATTGCATTTTGTTGTTATTTATGTGTTATTATTGTAGGAACAGATCAGACTCGTAATGAAGAGATCACTTACGCTGATCCGACATTCTACAAACAAAAAGCACAGAAACCGGTAAGAGAATATAACTGTCATTAATGCATATTTATTAAATTAGATGTTTGTGTCCCATTACCATCCATCCCTTCTTCCTTCTGTTATAATAAAAACAACAATGACAATAATTCCAAATAATAATAATACATATTATAATTATAAAACTATAATTGTTATTTTTATTAGTAGAACATTTTTTTTTTCAATTACATATACATTGTGAATTATTATTATTATTGTTATTATTATTATTAAGTAAATACATAATTAAATATGAATTAAGTCACCTGAAGTGCATGCGAATGTAAACAGCTGGGAGATAATCAAATGTGTGTTAATTTATCTGATCCATGCATTAGGTCTTAAAGTGACAGCAGCCTAGCACTCACTGCTCTTGACTGAATGATTCTAGTAGCTTTAATGAGCATTCATTTATATTTTATACAGTGAAGACTATGCAGTATTTTTGATTCTGTAGCATTATTATTTCTTCTTTATTTTGATATTATAACAACCTTATTTCAAGCACACAAAGTCACATGGCCCACCCTTAGCTTCAATAGTTAATAAGTTTAGATTTGAAAACCGTTCTTTCATTAGAGAAATGACCAAAAAGAAAGAACGGAGGGGGGAAAAACAAATACATGGTCAGGGTCAGATACAGATCTCTCAACTTGAATAAAAACAACTGCAAAAACACTTCTAACAGTTAACAGTGTGTTTTTGCTAAACAGGCACTGTTAAACTGTCTCACCAGAAACTGAGGTCTTCAGAAAGCCAATGTGACAGAAGAAATTCGCACATCCCTGCTCATTTATGCATGAATGTGTGTGATAAAGAAAACATGAAAAATAACGCAAAAATGTCTCTGCTGTCTTGTATAAAGATACCCCCCTTTAAAAAAAACAAGTTAACAAGTTAAACCAAATTAACCATGATTTCACAACACTAAACGTGGTTTAACCATGGTATTAAAACTGTGGTTATACAAATGGAAAACAATACACACACACACACACAAAAAAACATGGTGACTACACTTTGACTATAATAAAACCATGGCTTATTTTCTTGTATTAAACAGATCATGAACAGATCATGTGTCTGCATGTGTCTCTTACTATCTTTGTGTCTTTCAGGGAGTCAAACAGGAGGATGAGGTGGTGTATGCAGGCATCGTCACGAAAAGTTGATCTAATTCCTCATTAATTGTGCAATCACAGTCAGTACACTCTAAAAAATATATTTGTTTCAAAATATTACATGCAATATTATTAATTAAATTCAACACATTAAAATGAATTAGAATTAATCAAATGAAATGCTAACAATTAACCATTCAAAATGAGTAAAATAGCATGAAAAAATTAAGTAAAATTCAAACAAAAATAGTCGTTTCATTGGACAAAAAACACTATGCTAATGATACTATGTTATGCATGTCAGGCCACTAGTTGGCGATCAAGAAACACTGCGCAAAAACGTAATATGTATGCACATGACGTCACCTTTTTCGCAAATTCATGTTTTTGTTGTTTATATGGAGATGATACAGGCATCGTGTTCAAAAGCTTGTGTTTCCAGGCCCCCAAAACTGAATTATTGAAGACACCTGAAAATCATGTTTTACCATTGGGTCACCGTCACGGTGGTCAATGTTTGCTTTAGTTGGGTTCTTGACCCTTGAGAGTTAAACACAGAGTTACAGAGTTAAACAACAGTTAGACAAGCCAAATGAGAAGGTGGTTTGGTGGTGTTGGTTTTGTTTTGACATCATCATCAGACCTGAATCTCTGAGTTGTATTTACCGTATCAATTTCTACCATCCTGTGATTGTACAGTGTAATATCTGGAATTTTCAGCATAAACAGATTTTTCAGAGCTCTCCTGATCAAATATTTAAAAAAAGCTATCATCTAGGCACACAGACATCAAGTATCAGCGTGAGAACCTCAACAATGGTGACCATCAAATGTTGCAGTGCATCCTGGGTGCCACCAATCAAAACTCATCAATAGCTCCCATCATGCATTGCATATTTTTAGTAGTTTGTTTTGTGAAGTTCAGAGTTGATCTGTTTATCTGGATATGTTGTTTATCACCGTTGTTGAGATTCATACTCTGATTCTTTATGTCAGAATGTGCCTAAAAAAAATGATTTTTTTTTTCCTTTTGGGATCAGAACTATTTTTAAAAACCCTTTGGATTATACTGAAAATTTCAGACTTTATACTGTAGAATTACAGGACTGCTGTAATCAAAGTAAATCTAATTCAGAGATTAAGCTCTAAAAGAGTTCAGAGATTCAGGTCAAATGATGATGACAGAACAAAACCAACACCACCAAACCACCTTCTCATTTGGCTTGTCTAACTGTTGTTTAACTCTGTAACAGCAGCCAAACAAAATATAATGTTAAAGAGTCAAGGGTCAAGAGCCCAACAAAAGCAAACATTGACCACCGTGACGGTGACCCAATGGTAAAACATGATTTTCTCCTTCAGTGATTCTGTGTTAACATCAGGTGTCTTCAATAATTCAGTTTTGGGGGCCTGGAAACACAAGCTTTTGAACACGATGCCTGTATCATCTCCATATAAACAACAAAAACATGAATTTGCGAAAAAGGTGACATCATGTGCATACATATTACGTTTTTGCGCAGTCTTTCTTGATCGCCAACTAGTGGCCTGACATGCATAACATAGTATCATTAGCATAGTGTTTTTTGTCCAATGAAACGAATATTTTTGTTTGAATTTTACTTAATTTTTTCATGCTATTTTACTCAATTTGAATGGTTAATTGTTAGCATTTCATTTGATTAATTCTAATTAATTTTAATGTGTTGAATTTAATTAATAATATTGCATGTAATATTTTGAAACAAATATATTTTTTAGAGTGTACAGTTTACATGCATGCTAAAAAGACAGCCGATTATAAAGCTGTCTTTCTGCCATTTTTTTCTCGTCTTCAGTGTTTTCACATGCAGCAGTTGTTAAATATTTATTTACACTTATATTCCATGTAACTGTATAATGTTTTTGAACATGTTTGTAGAAAACGCCAAAGACGAGATTTTACAGCTTTCTGTGTTTTCACTGTTATACCCTTGGGGGCGCTATTACACATCTTCTGAATGAGACCAGAATATGCGATCAAAAACACAGGCGAGGAAGACACACAAACAGGCGTTGTAATATATAAGCATATGCATATGAAAAATAATGCAATTATAAATAATAAACAGCATATAAATCAAAATGACAAAAGGTCAATCCAGGAAGTGGTAAAGGACGTGCAATATTTGGGGGCGCTGATGGAAGCGATCTACTGCATCTATGCTTTGATCATTCCACTGAATATAATCCAGATGTACTCCTTGATAAAAACACGATTTTCTTTTTGCTCAAAATATTCTGGTGGCCAAGAAAATTTAGCAAAAATATTCAAAAAATGCTACCAGTGGCTGGCAACTTATTTAAAAAACGCTGGCGGGGAAAGAGTTAATCTGGTCAATAATAGATTTCACATGCTAAAAAAACGAATGAAGCGTGATTCAAATGTGTTTATAAAACGGATAGTTCCGGTCCTTGACTCTGATTGGTTGAGCCACGTTCGAAGATGTTGTAAATTATTCTACAAAGCTACGTCTTTGCTCAAGTCTGTGTGTTGCTTGGCAACCACTCTGTTGCAACCAAAACTGTTTCTGAGGAACTACATTGTTTGGGGGAAGAATAATGTTTTTTATTAATATCATTACATTTTATTTGCTTTGTTTTATTTTGTGAATCCTTGCTACATATATGGAGTAACCATTTTATAATGCGTTAATACATTCAAATGTAAATATGAATTAGTTAATACACAAAGGACAATAATACAGTCTGCAGAATGATGATTTTGTCACAAACATGATCAACAAACAGATGATTTTGGTGTTTTTATTGCCGTGTGTAATGAATGTTCAATGAATGCATTTGACACTTGTGCAGCTGCAGTCAAAATAAAACCTGCTGTGGTTGGATTTCTTTGGCTTTGGAAAGAAAAGGGGTTTCATCTTCTGGTGGACAAACAATTTATACATGCAAATCTATAACTGGAAATTTGTGGTGTGTGTGTGAACAGCATACATTTTAATGCACTTCCGCAATTTAACTTCCTTGTTTTTAATCTGAAATAAACTACTGAATCTATAAATGCAGATGCTTGAAAAAAAAAAAAAAAAAGTCAAATCAAGCCGTTATATTAGATAAAAATGAAAATAGCCCTATATAAGTGCGATATTAAGAATGATATCCTTATATGTATCTCTCTCTCTAAATAGATCAGCTGTGTTAGTCTCAGTAGTCTAACTAGCTACATTCTTTTTTCTGAAAAACTTTTTACCTGTCATCAAGGACAAAAAGAAAGTTGCTTTAAAAACAAATGTAACACCTGACTCACTGCAAGTTTTGTAAACTTTATGGTATGCTATAAATTGTTTTAAACCACTTCTATTAATATAACATGAGTTACACCAGGGGTGGGGAACGTTGATCCTGGAGGGTCGGTGCGGTGCCCCTGCAGAGCACTAACCCTAAAAAAAAAAAAAAAAAAAAAAATCCCTGCATCCTGAAGACCTTGATTAGCTTGTTCAGGTGTGTTTGATTAGGGTTGGAGCTTAACTCTGCAGGGACACCAGCCCTCCAGTATCAACGTTCCCCACCCCTGAGTTACACACAACCACATGAGTCCATCAGAGACACGTACATTTAGCCTTATGAAAAAAAGGACTGCATTTGAATCACCAAACAAAAAAATGGTATAATTATAGCATATTTGCTAACAAGGCCATGCTAAACCCTGATATAATACCATGGGTTACGCTGTTAGAGCGCTCTCTAGTGTTCACAACAAGAATTCAACTCTACAAAAGTGGGCATTCATATCTCACAATACCATGAAAAGTTTCCTCCAGTGCGAAAACCCCTATTTATTCATAACCTGATAAAGACGTTCTTCATCTCTGACAGAAAACAGAATAAAATTAAAAATTGTGTCAAATCTCAGCAAAAGTATATATTTTATATATGTTAATTTAGATTTGTTTGTAATATAATATGCATAATATAATATTAAAATATAAATAACTATTTTAAAATACATTGAATTATTGAACACTTAGGCTACACATTTTTGAATGATTACAATTTAAATTTTTTTTTTTTATAGCTAGTAAACTAGTAATATATAACACATTCTCAACAATTATGCTTTAAGTGTATTAGTAGTTAGTATGCTACACTCCAAGAAAAGGCTGTAAAAATAAGGCACAATCTACTATGTTAATATGGAAGAATTTTCTGTATTGGTTTTTTATTTTAAATTATGCATTGTGTTTTCGGGTTACAGGGTTACAATGGATAAATAATAATGTCCTGGAAAATTACTAGTAGCCTATCTTTTCCATTTTTCTTACAGCGTACTAACTGATCAACAATCGCAAGTACAAGCTACTAACAAAGTGTATCATAAATGAACAATTATTCAGTTATTATTATTATTATTATTATATTGAAGAATTGCAAATAGCAGCTAACTCAGTTCATGTGATGTGTGCACTGCTAGGCATCTTTGGTTTTCTTTTTGTGTTATTTGGATGGAAAATGTGTGTATTTTTGCTGTCTGAGTCACTTATCAAAAGTTGCTAAAAGTTGCAGAATAAATTTGTAAAAATTGCTAAATTTGTTGCTAGGTGCTTTTGGAAGAAAAAGTTGCTAGGGTAGTCTGAAAAGTGGCTAAATTTAGCAACAAAATTGCTAAGTTGGCAACACTGTGTGTGACATCAGAGTACCACGAGAGCTTTAGCAAGCAAACGGCTCAGCCAGAGTCTTATTATTGGGAGGTACGAGGGTCTGTGTTACTTACCATTGGAGAAATCAACTTGGATCACATGTGCCTTAATAACCAATCACATTACAGCCTTGACATCATTGAATTTCAGTCAGTTGTGCAACAGTCAAACTGCATTTATAAAAACAAATAAGTGCTGTAAACTAAATCCTACCTGTTGCAAAATGTCTGCGATTTCTCTTAAAAACGTATCTTTTTTGGCTGTAAACTAAAAATGTTGGAGCTTGATTAAATAAATGCTTTGTTTACAGTTTTAAGCTCTGAAACTTGCTGGATGTTTTAATGGTACAAAGACTTCTTATATGGCAAACGTTCAAGGCAAATTGAACTTCTACATAATTAAAATTTAAAATGAAATAATTTAAATAATTCATAATTTTGAATTATAATTAAATAATTCTATCTATGTTCTCGTTTTTAAAGTTTGTCTTCCTATTCCTGTCATCAGCAGTAACTCTTCAAACTGTTCTTCATCATCATCTTCATATTGTTCATTGTTGTGTTCAGTGGTGAATGTGAGTCATGTGACTCTCTCCTGGTACAAAGGAAACAGTTTATTGTCCAGCATCAGTGTGTCTGATCTCAGCATCAGTCTCTCTCTACCTCTGGAGGTGGAATATCAGGATAAAAACACCTACAGCTGTGTGCTCAACAATCCCATCAGCAACCAGACCACACATCTGGACATCAGTCAACTCTGTCACACATGTTCAGGTACAGCAGCGCTGATAATTTTTACATATAATGAAAGCTGCTGGTGATTCACTCTGTGTAATCCCCAAACAAGTCCTTCATAATATCTAGCTCCATAATATCTAGAGACTGTAGACAGCTTGTTAAAAATCATCATTGCTCACTCGCTGCTTCTTCTTCTTTTTTTATTTTATTTATTTATGTTTTCTCCAGAAGACCACATCCACTGTTGTGGTTTTACTGAAGCTGCGATCCGATTGGTCGTCTCTGCTCTGGTGGGCGTGGTCACTGTAGCTGTTCTGGTTTATGACATCAGATCTACAAGACAAGGAGACAAGGAAGAGATATCATAAATGTCTACTTAATCTTCTTATTTTGTTTAAGAAATTTTACATACATAAATGGTGCATGCTCAAATCAGAATCCACGTTTTGCTTGCTAAAATACAGCATTCATTTGGGACTATTCTTGACTTGTGTAACAAGGCGGCTTTAAAAACCATTGAAATTTGGAAGTAATTTTTTCTCCTTTGATATGTGATGGAATTTGATTCATTATTTCTGCCTCTCTCTTTTTTAAAGTTATTTAATATCTTTTGTATCGTTGCTGCTTCCTTTTTTGACAATGTTCTCAATTAACAACAACAAAAAAGAAGAAGAAAAAAAAAGCTGAATACACAAATACTTTATTAAATCACAAGCAAATACTTTAAGGACATTATTCAAAAATTATGTCCGTATACAGGAATAGTTCAGGAACATTCTGTCATAATTTACTCATATAGGCTCACTAGTTTCAAACTCAATAGACTTTCATTTATCTTCAGAACATATATTTAGACACTTTTAATGAAACCTGTGAGGTTTCTACACTTCACTGAAAGTCCACACAACAAACTTTTACTTGATTGAAATTAATCCATATAGCCTAAATTGAGTGGTTTAATATCTCGTCACAAGACTTGAATTAAACCAGTTGATTCAAATGGATTCGATTTACAACACCTTTATGACCATTTTAGATTGTTTTGGTTACCTGAACTTTCAGTGGAGGGACAGAAACCATTAAGGTTTCACTGGTGGTGGACGAGGAGATACCCCTCACAATGTAGAGCGCTTTGAGTGCTTAGAAAAGCAGAAAAGCACTAAAATAATGTAATGAATTATTATTATTATTTGTTTTTAGGAGATGAAAGTTGTATGGGTTTGTAATAACATGAGGGTGAGTAAATAATGACAGAATCAATTTTGTAGGATTCTTCATTGGTTTTGACAGGACCAAGACAAATAAGATGTAAAACGAATAAATAAATAAATAAATAAATAAATAAAAATTACACAAGCAGTATCATTACTAATACTAGCTGCACTGCTGTTAAAGAAACTTATCACAAGTGACAAATTAGTTGGTGATAAATTAAGTTTGCTAAGCTGTCAGGAATAATTATTAGCCTACATTATCCTTTTAATAACATAATTTTTAAATAAGTATTCACAAAATATTTATCCTTCAAGTGGCTTAAGCGTCAGTTTAGTCTTGACTAGGACAACATTTCAGTTTTAATGGTACATGTAACATCGTGCCAGTGGATACTGAACACAGGGTCTCTGAGACATCTATCTGACGTCTGCATTTTCATCTGCAAGACGTATTTTTTAGGGTGTTTGCTCATCTGCAATACGTCTATAGGACGTTTCCTTTTAGATGTCAAATAGATGTCTATTAGATGTCTTTAAGATGTAAAACTGACATCTTACAGACGTCTGTCAGACGTTTATAGACAGCAGATGCTTTCCAGATCAAGATATATTTAACAGACATCTTGCAGAAGTGTGTGTGTTATCTGGGAACACTGTTTTGACCCGTTTTGTGTCTAAATGATGAAAAAAGAAATGAACAATGACATACACGCATTTTTTGCTTTGATAATCAGTGATATGATTCGAATCTTAACTTATAAATGGCGCCCTCTGGTGGGTTTATAAATAACAGCAGCTAACAGCAGTATAGCACTGAGAGCTCAACTCCTAACATCCTACACTTGTATCATGGATGTATTTGAGTGAATATATGTCATATATTTCTACATTCATACAAACAAGTAGCAATCACAGCGTACATTCACAGACCCTGATGAATACCACCCCTTCAAACGGGTGGAAAATCAATTGATTGAAATCAAATTATAGGTTTCTCCAGTTGACTGTTCGTCCACCAGGAGGCGCTCAGACTTTTATAGTTATAGTTCACCCAAAATTAAAATTAGTCCATGATTTACTCACCCTCCAAATCCATCCTAGGTGTAAATGACTTTATTATTTTTAGAAAATTACAATTTCCTTTTTATTATGTTTTTCAGTTTCATTTCAACGTGTAGCTAAAATAACTAACATTTAGAAAAATTTGAATTAGACATCCTTTGCAGAGTGTATGCAATTACACAGTGAAAATTACAAGTGTAAGCCACACCACATCGCTCTGACATTTCCGTGTGTGATTTTACCATATAGCCCACAGTTGAAATTTCATGGTTTACAACATGAACGAAAGCCATTACAACATGCACACGGAAGATGTAGAATTGGACACATCTATGGGACACCACGACATAGAAAGGAACCTCAAGGTTGATCCAAGTAAATGTGTGCAAATGTGTAGGGCCCCATTTCCATATTGTGTATGGGCCCCCAAATCACTAATTATCACCCTGGTTTTACTTCTTGAACCAAACATTCAGACTTCTGTTCCATATAAAACATATTTACAGTTAAATAAAATTAATCCAACAGTCAATTAAGAGTCAGAAGCCAAAAAAGATATTATCATGCATCACTGATGAACCACACAGGTTATCGTCACAACACTAGGTGATATACAAATATCTGAATTAAAATTCACAACTTTAACACGTCACTCTTCTGCTTAGTTTTCATACAGGACCAGAATTCATTTGATGATCGACAGTATGACTGTATTTGATGATGTTCTTGATGAGAGATTCAGAGACAGACTGAAGCTGGACGATCAAACTGGATCTCTGATCATCACAAACACCAGAACTGAACACACTGGACTCTATCAACTACTGACCAACAGTGTGAGCAAGAGCTTCAGTCTCACTGTCTACGGTGAGCTAAATATTGGTTTCACCTGATTTATTTAGAAAAGCTTTGTGATTGTCCAAAATTCAAATCCATGATAATTATGAATATTTTGTAAATGTAAAGATAAGGATTGTCGGTTTGTGTGATGAGACACTATCACCCATGAAGAGCTTTAATGTGTGGGTGCAAACGTATTAAAAAAACATACATGATTTTTCATATAAATCACATTATGAAAAAATAAATATGGTATTCAAAAGAGAATGTGGTCTAAAGGTATTGCTAGTGATGCAAAACGAAGATTTACTTACCAAAGCTTTCCTTAATATGGTGTAGGCCAAAGTATTCTTTATAACTTTATTCTATTCTTGAATTGTATATTTCTGTCAAGTACAGTCGTGGCCAAAAGTTTTGAGAATAACATAAATATTAGTTTTCACAAAGTTTGCTGCTAAACTTCTTTTAGATATTGGTTTCAGTTGTTTCTGTGATGTACTGAAATATAATTACAAGCACTTCATATGTTTCAAAGGCTTTTATCGACAATTACATGACATTTATACAAAGAGTCAGTATTTGCAGTGTTGGCCGTTCTTTTTCAGGACCTCTGCAATTCGACTGGGCATGCTCTCAATCAACTTCTGGGCCAAATCCTGACTGATAGCAGCCCATTCTTTCATAATCACTTCTTGGAGTTTGTCAGAATTAGTGGGTTTTTGTTTGTCCACCCGCCTCTTGAGGATTGACCACAAGTTCTCAATGGGATTAAGATCTGGGGAGTTTCCAGGCCATGGACCCAAAATTTCAACGTTCTGGTCCCCGAGCCACTTAGTTATCACTTTTTCCTTATGGCACGGTGCTCCATCGTGCTGGAAAATGCATTGTTCTTCACCAAACTGTTGTTGGATTGTTGGAAGAAGTTGCTGTTGGAGGGTGTTTTGGTACCATTCTTTATTCATGGCTGTGTTTTTGGGCAGAATTGTGAGTGAGCCCACTCCCTTGGATGAGAAGCAACCCCACACATGAATGGTCTCAGGATGCTTTACTGTTGGTGTGACACAGGACTGATGGTAGCGCTCACCTTTTCTTCTCCTGACAAGCCTTTTTCCAGATGCCCCAAACAATCGGAAAGGGGCTTCATCGGAGAATATGACTTTGCCCCAGTCCTCAGCAGTCCATTCACGATACTTTCTGCAGAAGATCAATCTGTCCCTGATGTTTTTTTTGGAGAGAAGTGGCTTCTTTGCTGGCCTTCTTGACACCAAGCCATCCTCCAAAAGTCTTGGCCTCACTGTGTGTGCAGATGCACTCACACCTGCCCGCTGCCATTCCTGAGCAAGCTCTGCACTGGAGGTGCCCTGATCCCACAGCTGAATCAACTTTAGGAGACCAAAGTTTTGAGAATGACACAAAAACATCCTCCGAGAGCAACTTCTCACAACCATCCAAGAAGAGTTTGGTGGCGAACAATGCCTTTTCCAGCATGATGGAGCTCCTTGCCATAAGGCAAAAGTGATAAGTAAGTGGCCTGGGGAACAAAACATTGAAATTTTGGGTCCATGACCAGGAAACTCCCCAGAACTTAATCCCATTGAGAACTTGCAGTCAATCCTCAAGAGGTGGGTGGACAAACAAAAACCCACAAATTCAAACTCCCAGCATTGATTATGTAAGAATGGGCTGCCATCAGTCAGGATGTAGCCCAGTAGTTGATTGACAGCATGCCAGGACGAATTGCAGAGGTTTTGAAAAAGAAGGGTCAACACTGCAAATATTGAGTCTTTGCTTAAACTTAATGTAATTGTCAATGAAAGCCATTGGCACTTATGAAATGCTTGTAATTTTACTTCAGTATACCATAGTAACATCTGACAAAAAGATCTAAAAACACTGAAGCAGCAGACTTTGTGAAAATTAATATTTATGACATTCTCAAAACTTTTGGCCACGGCTGTACATGTTTTTAAATAATTACATTTGTAAAAAAAAAATTAAATAATAAAAAAAAAACTTGTTTGATCTTTGTCAGTTGATTAATGAAGAGGTTTTAAATATTATTTAACTTAATGAAGTGTATTAATTATTAAAAGCCTATAGTCCTAATGTTTACGGGGGCATCCTACCCCAATGGTCTTACCTTCATTAGAGACATACAATTCTCATTTTGTGAATAATAACACATTTACAGAATTCACCCAGTTTATTGTAAAACTACAAAATCAGTGTAAACTGTGCACCTCATGATACAATACAAATACTAGTTCATTATAAGACAAGAGTTCAAAAGTGACAGAACAATTTTCAAAAAAATAAAAAATTCTTGCATGTAATTATGCATAATTTATTGTTATTATAATAGTAAGTGCATTTAATATTATGTAACAAGGACACCTTAAAATAAAGTGTTACCCAACTTGGTTATTAATAAGAAGTCAGAATGCCTTGCCCATCACACAGCTAATATTATCCAGTGACTGTTAAAATTGCAGATCATGTCAGATCACCTAATGCAGTATTAAATTGTATGCAACAAACAAAAATAAATTTTAAAGAAAAAAAAAAAAGAAGACAAACCTGAAAAAACTTCATTGCTGCATAAGTGTGCATACCCTTTTATTATAAAAGGGGATGTTGGTGAATTAATCAGTTAAATTCAAACTCTTACCAAGAAGCAATTCAAATCCTTCAGTTATAATGGTAAGTGATGCTGATTAACCCTGAATTAAACAAACAACAACAAAAGCCATTTTTGAAAAATTTTCTCCATATTTTTTGGTTGTATCTTATTGATGAAGCCATGGCAAAATATTTGCAAAACATTAGATGTTCCATGGAATACCTGTGAAGGCCATAATCAACAAGTGGAGACAATAGGGTACAACAATGACATTCCAAAGAACACGAATAACAGGAAAAAAAAAAAAACACTTTTAACTTGAGCGCCATGCTTTTAGAATGTCATGCTGTGAGCAAGGTGTCAAACACCTTTATCTAGCATGTGATTACACAGAAAAACAATCGGAAAGTACCGCAGTGGAATGGAGAAACACGTTCTGTGTGAATGGCCCCTGAGATACCTTAAAATGTATTATTGTCTGATGAAACCAAATTACAGACCTTCAGAAAAGGAAGAACAATTTGGAAAGGTCCAGTCTGAGCCCAGGCCTAAATCCAATCAAAAAACTTGAGGAATGTCTTGAAGAGGGCTTTAGACAGGAGATTCCCCGGCCCACAATATGATCAATCTTGAGCTCTTTTGCAAAGGAAAAGCAGTAAAAATAGTCAAAAAGACATTTTCAAAAAGACTGACTGCAGTATTAAATGAAAAGGTGTATTTTCGTCTTTTATTTTTGTATTTGTCTTAAAAGTTTCTATTTATTTGTTACATTCATTTTGTTGGTTTTAATATCGCATTAAAGGTGGAAAAAGATCTGACATGATTTTACTAGATTTTACTTCGTTTCTTACATCTTAAAAACATACAATTGTAACAGAGGTGTGTAGATTTCCAGTAACAGGTGATTTTAAAAGTGCTTTATTAGATATTTTGGGGAAACGATGGATCAATGGGAATAATGCTTCAGTAGAAATCGTGTTAGAGACTACCCACTAATCCTGCTGGGTCGACGTAGTCATTTGACCTGAAAAATAATCACACGCACACACACACACACACACACACACACACACACACACACACACACACACACACACACACACACACACAATTAAATATCAATTTTGCACAATACAGATAATGTTTTCCCTTCGCTGTAGTATTAATAGGCAATACTTGTCATTTCTGGAGCTCCTGCGGCGATAGAAAATCACACCAATAGCTACAGCTGCAGCCACCAGTAGAAAAACAATAACAGATAGACCTGCTGCAGCACCTGGAGACAGACCTGAATCTGGAATAAAAGAGAGACTGAATGAATGAATGAGTCAGACTGGTCTATAACAAACAGTATAAGACATACGGTTTGAGAAAGTAAATGTGAACCTGATTCAGTTTAAAATAAAATACTATTTGATTCAGTGATATCAAAATCACCGTTGAGTAGCAAAATAAATAAAAGAAACGTAACGATACATTTCTTTATAGAGATATAGAGTCCAAATGCCTGAATGACTAAATTACACTTACTGATGACGGTAACATCGAAGCTCTTTACACTGCTGATGCTGTGGCGACGACGACGACGACGGCGGCCGATGCTGTTGATCTGTAGTTCATAAACTCCAGCGTCTGTGATTCTGATGTTCCTGATGGTCAGAGACCCAGTCTGATGATCCAGCTGCAGTCGGCCTCTGAATCTCTCAGGACAATGAAAATCTGTGCAGTTCTTGTTGGGATCTCCAGTGATTTCAGAGATGATGAGAGTGTCATCAAAATACCACGTCATCACATGATTGGGTTGTTTTATTACACCAGGATCTAAAGTGACAGATTCTCCCTCTTTCACTGACTTTCTCTTCATTTTTTCTCGTTCAGCAGCAGAAACACCTGAAAAACAAACCAACAACTGCTGGAGCACCATTTTAGGGAAAGAAACTCCACAAGAAGAAAAGAAGTGATAATAACTGTGCAAACTGTGCTAATTCTCACTGTTTTAAAAGCTTTTAAACATGTATAACCTTAATTTAAACATTTGTGAAATGACTCACCATGGACAGAAACACTGAAGGTCTTTTCACTGATGCTGCTGCTGCTGAAGATCTTCAGTTGATAATCTCCAGAGTCTGTGTTTGTGATGTTCATGACAGTCAGAGATCCAGTCTGATGATCCAGCTTCAGTCTGTCTCTGAATCTCTCAGTGCCTTCATTACACTGAACATCTGTACAGGTCTTACTGGGATCTCCATTGATTTGAGCGATGCGAGTGTCATTACAATACCATCTGATTCTGTCTTCTTGGTTTTTCTTAATACCAGTCAGTAGAGTGACTGAATCTCCCTCCATCACAAACACCAACACTCCATCTGTCTCAACACCAGATGCACCTGAAGAAGAAATCAGCAGACAAATGTTTCTCCTTTGGGATGATGGGAAAAAAAATATACTATAGCAAAAAAGTGCTGTGAATTTACATTAAACAGAACATGTATACAGGGTACAACAGGGCTGAAGTTGCATTCCTCTCTCCTCTAAACCACTAGAAGTAGTTACAAACCTGTATGAATGTCTTTGCTCTGCTGAACACAAAGGAATATATTAAGTCAATATATTGACGAAGTCAATGGTGCCCCAAAACAGCCTGATTTCAAACTTTCTTCAAAATATCTTCCTTTGTCTTTAGTTTGGAACTACTTGAGGATGAGTAAATGGGTGAACTATCCCTTTAATATAGCACTTTCCTAAACATCTGTGTTTCACCTTGTACATATATATACTTGGCTGACTGCGGGACATTGACTCAACTAATTTGATCTCTTTTTTTTTTTTTTTTTTTAATTTGACATATTTATGTAGCAAATGAGAATCGCTAAAATTACAGAGTGTGTGGTAAAAGGTGCCCCTTGTCCAGAGGCACTCTTATGGTAATGAGGTGGCAACATAAAACCAAAAAGTTTGAATGCCCCATGCCATTCACATTTTTCAGACGCTATAATATATCAACAAGATCTCAAGATATGGATGAGACCTTTTTTATACCAAGTCACTTGACCTGAGCATTTACAGGACCCTATTTTCAATAGTTTTGCCATAATAACTATAGACATATTTTTTGTCATTCCCTATATGAAATTGCTCTTGTTGTCCCCCCACCCGTAAAAATCGTGTCCACATCTTATGTCACAAACACATTTACAACAATAATTAAGATATAATTGTGCCTAGTGTAAAGTGAGAGCTGACACAAAACGAAACAAATGTGTCACATTCGTCGTTCGTCGGCCGACACAAACTCAACACAGAATTCGAACGAAATAAAAAATATAAAAAAATAAACTTCTGTAATTAGATATGGCACACAATAAAACTATGTCACGCTTCGGTAGGTTTATCGACCGGTAAATAAATTGTATAATGTCTTACCATGGTCCGGAAAAAGCAAACAGGCTGACAGCAAAATAAAAGGAAACTTCATTTTCACCACTTTTATCAGATTTTCTTTCTTTTTTTAATGTAGCAGTCTCTGTGAAACACTAAAGTGAAACTAACACCTGTCTACACGTAACAAGACAGTAGAACCCTTTATAATCAGTAATGCTGTCTAAACGGGAGGCGGCGCGACGAGGTTTGTCTTCGACAAACTGATGCTGTATTTACGGTCTTATTTTCGCTTCCAATGTAGACAGCCTTGTGGCGAGACTGATAACTGTCGCGCCCGATGTTGACACGGTGTAAATATTCGGCAGTTATGATGGTAGGTTTCGAAACACTTCGTGAAGCGTATATATTTTCTTTCGATTCAGTGGTTCAGAACTTATATAAAACTGCATCGAATCTTTTTATATATATAATAAATAAATAACTTATAAAGCTGACTGCAGTGCTGTCTTTGATGTAAAAGCTCAGGAGAGTTCGTTTGGGACAGTTTATTTATTTATTTATTTTTTCTGATGGTATCATCCAATCAGCTTTCTTATGAAGTCATTCTCCTGTGGCTCTGTTGTAATTAATTTCATGCCATTTATATTTATACAGTCATGGCCAAAAATATCGGCACCCTTGGTAAATATGATCAAAGAAGGCTGTGAAAATGAATCTGCATTGTTAATCCTTTTGATCTTTTATTTAAAAAAAAATCACAAAAATCTAACTTTTCATTGGATAATAAGAATTTAAAATGGGAAATATCATTATGAAATAAAATTTTTCTCAAATACATGTTGGACACAATTATTGGCACCCCTACAAATATTCACAATTTTGAGCACTCCAGGGTGATTATGAACATGAAATTATCCAGCCATGGTTTCCTGTTTCACAGAACTATAAATAGGAGGGAAAACAAAGCCCAAATTCCCTTAATCACCCATCACAATGAGAAAAACCAAAGGATATATTTCTGATGTGCAGCAAAAGATAACTGAGCTTCACAAATTAGTGAAGTGGCTTTAATAAAAGAGCTAGAGCAGTGAAAATTCCCATTTCCACCATCAGGGCAATAATTAAGAATTTCTAATCAACATAAAATGTTACGAAACTGCCTGGAATAGGATGTGTGTGTTACGTCAAGAACGAGGATACAAATGTGCAAGTAAACAGTATTTATTTAAAGTCAAAAGGAAGAATAGATCCGGGTGATGCGGGCGATGGCACAGGGACTTTGATGGTCAGACTCGGAGTGATGGATGAAGTGCAGCGTGCTCTGATGATGAATGCGGTGAGCCAGACATGAAGACGATCCAACAAGACGTGAAACCGGAACACAGGAACTCAAGACGGGACACGGAAACAGGATCAGACAACCTAGACTTCATGAAACGATCTGACAAGGGAGATGAGAAGGTGGTAAGTATTTATAGGAGGTGAGATGAGTGGCAGCTGGTGCTGGAGAGTGATTGCAGCTGGAACTGATCAACAGTAATGATCCGGACACACCCACTCACATACTCACACACATGTAAACAACAAAGCACGAGACTAGAGAGAGACATTGGATCTATGAACCGTGACAGTGTGTCTATATCACCCTAATGCACGGTGAGAAGGAGAGTTTGAGTGGCTAAAGACTCTCCAAGGGCCAC
The DNA here is from genome assembly GCA_029620275.1 of Acrossocheilus wenchowensis. Lineage (NCBI taxonomy): Eukaryota > Metazoa > Chordata > Actinopteri > Cypriniformes > Cyprinidae > Acrossocheilus > Acrossocheilus wenchowensis. The sequence goes on from JAJUBA010000173.1 coordinate 669,580, forward strand.
AGCTGGAGAATTGCAGAAAATAGTTGAGTCTCAAGGTCAGAAAACCTTTAAAAAAAACTGTCAAACAGCACCTACATCACCACATGTTGTTCGGGAGGGTTTCAAGAAAAATTCTCCTCGCTCATCCAAAAACAAACTCCAACATATTCAGTTATCAGACAGGACTGGAACTTCAAATGGGACTGGCTTCTACGGTCGGATGAAACTAAAAAATGAGCTTTTTAGCAGCAAACACTCAAGATGGGTTTGGTGAACACAGGGTGGGGGTGCACAATGAAATATACTGCTGTATTTCTGATGTTGTGGACCTATATTTCTGCTGGAGGTCCTGGACATCTTGTTTAGACACATGGCATCATGGATTCTATCAAATACCAACAGATAAAAAATCAATAAGTGACTGACTCTCTTAGAAATCTTATAATGGGCCATGTTTAGATCTTCCAGCCGTACAATAATCCAAACACAAGCCTCAAAAACAACACAAAAATGTGTCACTGAGCACAAAACCAAGCTTCTGCTGGCCATTCCAGTCCTCTGACCTGAACCCTGTAGAAGATGAGTGAACTGAAGAGAAGAAGCAGCAACATGAAGCTGGGAATCTAAAGGGTCTGGAGTGATTCTTGATGAAGGAATGGTCTCTGATCTCTTGTCAGGTGTTTTCTAACCTCATCAGGCATTATAGGAGAACATTTAGAGCTGTTAAACTGGCAAATGAAGGTTTCAAAAAGTATTGAATAAAAGGGTGCCGTTAATTGTGGCCAATGTGTATTAGAGAAAAACAATTATTTCATAATGATATTTTCCCCCATTTTAAATTCTTATTATCCAATGAAAGGTTAGATTTTTGTGAATTTTTTAAATAAAAGATCAAAAGGATTAACAATGCAGATTAATTTTCACAGCCTTCTTTGAGCATATTTACCAAGGGTGCCGATATTTTTGGCCATGACTCTCTCTCTCTCTCTCTCTCTCTCTATATATATATAGATAGATAGATAGATAGATAGATAGATAGATAGATAGATAGATAGATAGATAGATAGATAGATAGATAGATATATAGATAGATAGATATAGATAGATAGATAGATAGATAGATAGATAGATATGAGAAAAGGGCCTATAGAAATATGACATCTCAAAAACAAAGATGTCCAGAATTCTTCAGTCTTCACCTACAAACTACATGCACAAGCTGTTTGTTCACCCAACAGATCAAATAACATTTCTGTAGAAATCAGACCACAGCAGGTTTCCGTTTGACTCAGCTGAAGTGCTAGTGTGGTAGTGTAATGATGTGAGAGGATGGCCGGTTTTAACTTATTTTGTTTCGCCGAACATAATCAATAATCAAATTATTATAAATATTTTAAAACCAATTACTACTGTTAGCATTAAATTCAGGGAGATCCATTCAATATTCTTCTACTTACTTATTTAACATAGACATGCAATTAGCTTTCAAAAACAATGTTAAATTAAAAGGAATTAGGAATGTACTGAAGTCTTAATAAGGGCTAGAATAACATTTATTTATTATATAACCACACATGAAACATTAAATGTCATAAAAATATACACAATGTGTTCAAAGAGTGTGAGCATGATATATAGGAGGGTCAGACTCTGTTGGGGCGGATTCAAGTAGATATACACACATCAGATTAACAGAGTGGATGGTGATACTAGTTCAGTCTAAGAAGATGTTTTATATGATTGTTTTGTTTGTTGTTGTGCTGGTGGTGTCTGATCGGTAAGTTATAAAAGCATTTTATGCCTTACTTTTCATTCATTTCAGAGCAACAAGCCACTGCTACTGTTTAAAATGGTCTATTTTCATGAGACATCATCTCATTTGAATTCAGGTCTTGGTTTGTGATTTCCATTTGGGAGTTCCTCAAATTTATGAGTTCCAGGCTTAGAAAAGTCATGGAAATCTAAAGAGATTTTCATAATTTTCCATGACCTATAAAAATTTATTTTCAAAATTTCTAAAATGAATGAAAACTTATGGATGTTCAGAAATCCTGAGTTGCTTTCAAATATCAGGTCTTTTTTGTGGGTTTCAAATTACTACTGCCAGCCATAACTAAAAAATTATATATTAAAATAAATACTTTAGTTAATCATAAATAAATGTCATTGGTCAAAAATTGAGGGAAGTGAGTGAGATTCAGCGATGAGCTTTATTTTTGTACCCATCTAAATATCTCAGATATAACAATCTATTTATAAAACGAGTAAATGAAAGCCAGAGGCAAAAATTAAACTTGTACTTTTCAAGCTGTACTTAACTTGTGTGACTGCATTTATTGTACTCTACATCATAAAACACCATATCTTTCAGAAACATGTGTGTTTCTGCTGCTGTTCTTCAGTTCACAACTCAAACTAGAGCTGATGTCATGTTTTATAAACAACAGGAAACTTAATCATTAAAAAAATGTTGTTTTTTATCTTCGTCAGGTGTGTTTGGTGATTCAGTGTCAGTGATGGAGGGAGATTCTGTCACTCTAAACCCTGATGTTACTAAAATACATGAAGACGATGATATAGTGTGGAAATATGGAGCTGAAAAGTCTCTGATAGCTCAAATCAGTAGAGATGCTGGAATCTTTGACACATATAATGGTACTGATGGGAGATTCAGAGACAGACTGAAGCTGGACAAACAAACTAGATCTCTGACCATCACAAACATCACAACTGAACACGCTGGACATTATGAACTAGAGATTAATGGAGTAAAACGTTCATCAAAAACATTCAGTGTTTCTGTCTATGGTAAGTAGAATTTTAGAATTCGTCCTGTCCTTCATAATTTACATACTGAAAAGTTCACTCATTTTATAGTTTGAGATGACAGCCACACTGAATTGTGAAGATTGTTGCTTAGATTCATCCAGGTTTCTGTTTATTCTCTCATGTTTTCAGCTCGTCTACCTGTTCCTGTCATCAGCAGTAACTCTTCACAATGTTCATCATCATCATCATTATCATCATCTTCATCACAGCAGAATTGTTCATTGTTGTGTTCAGTGGTGAATGTGGGTCATGTGACTCTCTCCTGGTACAAAGGAAACAGTTTATTGTCCAGCATCAGTGTGTCTGATCTCAGCATCAGTCTCTCTCTACCTCTGGAGGTGGAATATCAGGATAAAAACACCTACAGCTGTGTGCTCCACAATCCCATCAGCAACCAGACCACACATCTGGACATCAGTCAACTCTGTCACACATGTGCAGGTACAGCAGCGCTGATATTAGTGGTTATTTACTGACCTGATCTCTGTCTTTTGTAGTAGATCAGACTGAGTTAATTACTTACACTACTGTTTCTCTTCAGGTGTTGCAACACAGTCTCCTTCTCATCCTCCAGTCTCTGTTTCTCAGATAGTGCTGATTTCTGCTGCTGGATCTCTGTTGATTGTTGCTGCAGTCGGGATCTACTGCATCTGCAAGAAATGTAGAAAAACTGATGAAGAAGGCAAGTGTTACCTACTGCTTTTAACAAGTATTATAACAAATAACATGTGTACTCTAAATATTGTATTTAGTCACTGTAATTTAAATCACAGTTATTTTCATTTTTGTAGATATTGCCCTCGAGCCCTCTATTTCTGTATATAACACACTCATATCAAAATGCATACACTATAATGCCACATTTGTCAATTTGCATTAAAACAAAAGTGCAAATCTGTATTAATTAAATAATAATTCAACTGAGCTCAACTTGTGTTCAAATAAAGATTTCCATGAAAACCTTGTAATGCAGCATTAAACATATTAAATTGCATGCTTTAACAATCTAACTTTGACAGCCCTACACATGCGGTAATTGACAGATCTAGCAGTGCTTGCTTGCGTTAATGTATCTGTTTTTATTGTTGTGCAGATGAGATCACTTACGCTGACCCAACGTTCTACAAAAGAATCCCACAGAAGTCGGTAAGATCATCAGCGGTGAGTCAGATTTAGATGTGTGTTCTTGTCACTGTAATAATCCTTGATGTCTAATGTTACAGTAAAGCACTGAAGAAAACCACTGATATAGACGGAGTAGATGTTTGACGGCATTAACTCAAGCTGGTAGATTACCAGAAATAAGAAGCTGAATCTGATCACTATTAAACATTTTAGAATCTCAAATTCTTGTTTCCACAAGATAAGAAAAAAAAAGTAATTGCAATTTTTTATCCACAATTCCGACTTTTTTTTTTCTTGCAATTGTTAGTTTATATCTCACAATTCAGATTTTTTTTTCTCAGAATTGTGAGATAAAATCATGATTGCAAGAAAAAGGTCACAATTACCTTTTTACTTTCTAAATTTTGTAGTGGAAACAAACAAACAAACAAAAACATAACTGCACGGTAAACTCAGAATTAAAAGAAAATCTGAATTTTCAGAATTGTGAGATATAAACTTACAATTCTGAAAATAAAAGATTGAACTGTGAGATATAAATTCATATCTACCATTTTGATTTTTTAAATTCTGTGGCAGAAACAGGCTTCATTAAATATCAATATTAATGAAATTTTTATTTACATTTTTAAAATTATTATATTTTGTTTTTACAGAAGATAAAATCAGAACATCACGGGGAAGAGGATGAATATGTCATATATGAATCTGTTGCCATGAGTAGATGATCAAATTCAAACCTTTTTTCTGAATACCAGATACGGCTGTGTGAACGCTTTTACTATGAACCAAATATATATCAGGAAATCCCAGCATACACACAGCAGAATGATTCTCAAGCGTCTGAAGTATGACATTCAGAGATGGACTAATGAAAACACTTCGCTTTGTAGTTCTGTGAAACATATTATCTAAATCTTGTGGCTCATTGAAGCATTTTCATGTTTGACATTTAAATATTCAAAGCTATTTTGTTTCCTTTTACAAAAAGTCCAAACACAACAAGAAACAAGAAACATTTTGTTATCTCATAATTTAAAAAAAAAAGTACAGAAATTGGTTTGATCTGTTTGGAAAAACATCTTTTGCGTGAGCATTGTCTATTACTGGTGGGTTGTGGTCAGTTTGTGAACGTAGCTATATCTTGATCTGTGATTAGCGCGTGGTTGAAGAGTTTTTCCATTCCGATGCACATGATGCTAACAGTCTGACATCCGCTTTACACAAAACAGATTTATTACTAAAATACTGAACCCATCAATTCTGAAAGGTCTCAAATCAAACTGTAAAATATAAAATATCATAGACTTTGTGTGTATAAGCATCATGAACTTATATACTCATGCTGTGATCCTGCTGATAACTCAGCTAGTTTCAGTAGTTATTTCCAGCTCCAGCACGAGGAGGTGGAGTTGTTTCTAAGAGCTATTCTAGACATTACATCTTTGTTTAATAAAATAACACTCTGTTTTTGTCTGATATTGTCTG